>CM053331.1:30896176-31528922 GCA_028583605.1 Dastarcus helophoroides | reverse complement strand
TTTTAATGAAACATCGATGCCTCCAACATCGGTATTCGGTAACGATACATCGATGTTTTTCCGATATTTTTCCGATGTTTTTTTATGTATGTAAAAAGTCAAAACTAGGAAGGTGTAGAAAGGACAGTAATTTAAAAGGAATTCTAATTTTTTGAAATTCTAGATTACACTTAAAAATTCGACTCTAATCTTGAAATTTTGACCTTTACCTCGAAATTTCGACTTTTTTTCGAAATTTCGCCTTTTTGAAATTTAGACTTTTTTTCTAGAAATTTCGAGGTTAAAGTGAAAATATTGACTTGAATCTCGAACTTTCGACTATATGTGAACACGTAACTTAGGTTAGGCATACAATATTGACAGTTGGCGGTTTTTCAATTTACAAAATTTCGACTTTTTCTCGAAATTTCTACTTTAAAGCCGAAATTTAAGTTGAAATGTTGACGTCAATTTTGAAATTTCGAGAAAAAGGTTGATATTTCAAGGTTAAAGTCGAGCAGAAATTTGAAAATTCGCCCTCAAACCTTCAGTTTATAAAACATTTTTCTCTCATATTGATGGCCTTTCTGTGCTCTATTTATTTAATTATTTTTTATAACATGACAATTATTTTTCTTTTGAATTTAAACCTGTATTTTTTTTACTTATTGTTTTCTTCCAAATTTTGATTTAAAACACAAAATCTACGTTTTTTGAACCAAAAATTACGTCTGAAGATTAAAATTATAAAAATAATTTGACATTTCGAAATTATAGCCCTGTGTTGGGGAAAAACTTCAACATTTAAAAGTTAAACTCAAAATTATAAAAATTTTCACTTTAGTACTAAACATTTATAAAAAATGCTCAAATATTAGATAAAAAATAAAATTTAAGCTTAGAACATAAAAATAAAAATGAAATTTCAAAAAAAAACCTAAATTAATAAAAATAAAATTTGGTTTAATTAAAATTGTGCAATTTGAAAAAATAAACGAATTTTAAAATGATCCAAGTTTCTAAAAAAACCAAGATTTTGAGAAGGAACTTAAAATTTTGAGGAACTTTAAAAAAAGTTTGAATTTTGAAAAATGTTTAAAGTTTCATAAAAGAATAAAATTTTTAACAAACATCTGGTTTTTTAAAAAAAGTTGCAATTAAACTCTTAAAATAAGTCTCGCAAAATTTTGTAAAAATGCTAAACTTCATAAAAGTCGAAAATTTTTTAAAAAACGACATTTTCAACAATTTTTTTTTCGAAAAATTTAAATTTCAACAGATCAATTTTAAATTGAAATTTCAGTAGCCAAAATTTGGAAAAATATTAACATTTTTATAAAAAATCCAATGTTTTAAAGAAATTTGAAAAACTTCAATTTTCAAAAAAATGTGAAACTTTTGAAGTCATTTAAAGATAAATAGCAATTTTGACCAAAGTGGATATTCTTAGAAAAGAAAAGAATTTTACAAAAAAGGACAAAATTTTTGAAAAATTGAAAAATATCCAAATGTTTAAAAGAAGAATCGAAAAAAGTCAAAATTTTCAAGACAATTGAAAAATTTCAAAAGATGCTGAAATTTAAAAAAAAAATTCAAATTGTTGTATCAAACAACGATATTTTCAAAAAACCCAAACTTTTTTAAAAGTCGTTCTAATTTAATTTAAAAAATGTAATTCTAAACAAATGACTTAAAATACAAAATTTAAGAAATAGTCAAAAATTACATTTTACAAAGAGAGCGGAGATTTTATAAAATGTTTTTTGAAAAAATCTGAATTTTCAAAAAAGTTGAAATTTCGACAATTAAAAAACATCGAAATTTTAAACAAAATCCGAAAATTACAAATTTTGGATATTTAGAAATAAAAGAGATTTTAAAAATGTCGAAATTTTTAAAAAAGCTACAAATAATTTTTAAAAAGAAGTTAACATTTTCAAGTAATTAAAAGTCAAATTTCTGAAAACTGTTGAAATTATCATAAAAAATTAAAATATTCAAAAAAAATCCACATTGCAAAAAAAAACGAAATTTTAAAAAATTCTAACTTTTTTAAAGTCAGACTAGATTTTCGAATTTTGAAAATTTTTAGAGTCCTACTAATTTTTAAAACAAGCTAAGATATTTTAAAAAAGGAAATTCCCAAAAAAGTATTTTGAATTGAAATGATGGAAAGCGGATGAATTCTGCGAAAATATCAAAATTTTTAATAGTCTGAATTTTGAATGATTTTTTATAAAAAGTTTAAATTTTTGAATAAAAAGTCGAACTTGTCAAAAAAGTGGATATTTTGCAAAATTCGAATTTTGTAAATGGGCGTTTCAGTTAAAGATTACGTTTGAATATTAAAATTTTCGTACGAGGTAGATATTTCAAATTTACAGACATGCATTGAAGAAAAATTTTAACATTTAAAGGTTAAACTCAAAATTTCAAAAATATTTACATTGATTTTAAATATTTATAAAAAATGTTCGAATTTTCCATAAAAATTTAAAATCAAAGTCCGGATTTGTAGAAAAAAGTTAAAATTTCGAGAAAAAGCTAAAATGTATAAAAATAAAATTTGCTTTAATGCAAAATTTTAGCAAAGATTCAAGCTAATTTGGAATTAAAAAATTTGCAATTTTCAATTTAAAATATGCTTAGTCAATAGCTGACAACCTTTAAAATTTTCCAAATTTGTATGTGTATTTAATTTAAATGTGTATTTAACAATTCTTAAGGCGTGGGAGAGTATAAACAATTCGAATTTTATGGAAAATATCGATTTTTTTCAAAATGTTAAAATGTCAAACCTATAACTTTTTTGCCAAAAATTTGGCTTTAAAATTAAATTCATTATTGAAAATTTCCACTCTTGAAAATTTGGACACTTCAAAATTTTACCTTTTTTCAAGCTTCCATTTCATAATTTTGGTTTTTTTTAATTTAAATTTTTTTCGAAATTAAAACTTTTTGAAAATTATGACCCTTGCAAAATTTCGAATTTTTTAAATGAAATTTCTTCTTATTGTTAAATTCGAAATTTAATTAGTAGTTAAGGCTTGATATTTTAAAAATAATACAATTTACTATATTGAAAATTTCGATCATTTTAAAGAGGTGGAAACTTTTTAAAGAAACTTAAAAAAAATACTTCTCTGGATTGTGCTTTCGTAAACATTTTTTGACTTCTTGTTAAAAAATTTAGGTTTTCTTCAAGTTTATTTCTCAAAATTTCGACTCTTATGTCGAAATTTCGACTTTTTTGTTTTCAACCTATGTAAAAAGTTTGTCTTCTGCTGAAAATTTGAGCCCTTTTTTTGGAAAAATTCGGTTTCTTTGAAAATTTTAAATGTTCCGAACATTTTGACTTTTGTTCAAAATTGCGACTTTTTTGCAAATTTAGATAACAAAATTGACACATTAAAATTTTGTCCTTTTCTCTAAATTTTGACTGAATTTTTGTACTTCTTTCAAACTATTGACTTTTTGTTAATTTCAGACTTTTTCCCCTAATTCAACTTTTTGTGGATTAAAACTTTTTTTGAAAAACTACTTCTTATTGAAAATTTGAACCATATATTTGAAAAATTAAAGATATTTCAAAATATCAGCTTTTTTTCAAAAATCTATAAAAATACCTTAATTTTGAAAACTTTTTATTGAATTGTGAGTTTTTGAAAATTAAGACCAACAAGTTTAAATTATCCACAATTTTGGCTTCCTTTTAAAATTCTGACCGAAAATGTTTGCGAAAATTTCAATTATTTGAAAAATCTTGACTTTTTAATAAAATCTACACTTTTGTTCAAAATGTCTAAGGTTGACGATTTCAACTCTTTTAAACGTTTCATGTTTTTCTAAAATGGAGGTTTTTTGGTGACATTTTCAACTATTTTTTTAAGAATGTCCTATTTTTACTAAAATTCAACTTTTTCTGGAATCTTATATTATTTTTGAAAATATTGATTTCAACATTTCGATTTTTTTTGAAAATTGGGCTTTTTTTGAAAAATTGGACTTTTTGTCAAAAATTAGACTTTTTTCTCAAAATTTCAATCTTTTTTCAAATTTTAAATTTTTTCTCCAAATTTCAAATTTTTCTACAAATTTGGATTTCTTTGTAATCTTTTGAAAAATCCACTTTTGTTAAAAATATGAATTTTTTAAAATATTCGACTTTTGAAATTCGATTTAATTATGATTTAAAATTTCGACTTTCTTTAACAGAGTAGACATTCTTTTTTCAAAATTTTGACTTTTTTGGAAATTTGGATAACAAAATTAACACTTTTTCGAAATTTAGGCCTTTCCTTTAAGTTCTGACTAAAAACTTGTACTTTTTTAAAACTATGGTATGGACTTTTCGTTAATTTTAGACTTATTCTCCTAATTCAGCTTTTTGAGAATTAAACCTTTTTTTGAAAAATTACTGCTTTTGAAAATATTTAAAAAATCTTGACTTTTTAATAAAATTTATACTTTTGTCCAAAATGTCCAAGTTGAAAACTTCGACTTTTTTTCAAAGTTTGATGTTTTCTAAAATGAAGTTTTTTGGTGACGGTTTGACCAATTTTTTTAAGAATGTCCTATTTTTTCTAACATTCAACTTTTTCTGAAATTTTCCATTATTTTTGAAAATATTGATTCAGGCATTTCGATTTTTTTTTGAAAATTGGTCTCTTTTTTTTTAAATTGATTTTATTGTCAAAATTTAGACTTTTTCCCCAAAATTTCATTTTTTTCACACAATTTAAATTTCTTCTCAAAATTTCAATTTTTTTTTCAAAGTTCAAATTTTTCTAGAAATTTTGATTTCTCTGCAAAGTTTTGAAAAAAATCCACTTTCGTTAAAAATTTGAATTTCTTAAAAATATCTATTTTTAAATTTCGATTTAATTATTATTTAAAATTTCGACTTTTTTTAACAGTGTAGACATTTTTTTTTTCCAAAATGTTGACTTTTTTGGAAATTCAGATAACAAAATTGACACTCTTTTCAAATTTAGCCCTTTTCTTAAAATTCTAACTCAAATTTTGTACTTTTTTTAAAACTATTGACTTTTTGTTAACTTTAGACTTGTTCTCTTAATTCAACTTTTCGTGAATTAAATCTTTTTTTCAAAAAGTACTACTTTTTAAGAATTTGAACTATTTATTTAGAAAATTAACAATTTTTCAAAATATCAAATTTTTTTCAAAAATTTTTCTGAAAAATTCGATTTCTTCGTAATCTTTTGAAAAAATTCACTTTTGTTGAAAATTTGAATTTTAAAAATTCACTGAAAAATTCGATTTCTTCGTAATCTTTTGAAAAAATTCCACTTTTGTTGAAAATTTGAATTTTTTAAAAAATTCAATTTTTAAATTTCGATTTCTTTTAAAAAAATTGGACTTTTTGTCCAAAGTTAGACTCTTGTCACAAAGTTTCAATTTTTCCTCAAAATTCCAATTTTTTCTCCAAATTTCAAATTTTTTTAGAAATTTCTATCTCTGTATTTTTTTGAAGAAAATCCACTTTTTTTAATGTGATTTTTTGGAAAAAATGGACTTTTGAATTTCGATTTAATTATTATTTAAAATTTCGACTTTTTTTAACAGTGTAGACGTTCCTTTTTTCAAAATTTTAACTTTTCTGGAAATTTTTTGAAGTATTTGGCTGTTTTAAAAATTTTGAATCTTTCTTGAAATTTTTAATTATGATAAAATTTTCGACTTTTTTGAAAATTACGCTTTTTCCACAATTTAGACTTCTTCCTAAAATTTCGACTATTTTTAAAATTTTTTTTCGAAATTTCAAATTTTAGTGGAAATTTAGACTTCTTTAAAATAACGACTTAAAAATTTCAACCTTTTTGAAAACCGGGACTTTTACGCAATTTCGAATTTTTCAAAATTTCGAATTTTTCTGGACATTTTGAGTTCTTTCAAGAAATTTGATTTTTTAATAATTTTGACTTATTTTAAAATTTTGAATTTTTTGAAAATTTTGATGTCCCAAATTCTAAAGAAAAAGAAATTCAAATCTCGTCCTCTGAAACCAAGAAAGATTAAAACACACAACAGAGCTTGCTCTAACGCGTTTCGATAGCCAAGCTATCATCTTCAGAGAAATACTCTGCCAGTATCTCTCTGAAGATGATAGCTTGGCTATCAAAACTCGTTAGAGCAACCTCTGCCAGTATCTCTTTAAAGATGATAGCTTGACTATCGAAACGCGTTAAAGTAACCTCTGTTGTGTTTTTTAATCTTTCTTGGTTTCAGGGGACAAGATTTGTATTTCAATTTTTAAAAATAATTAAGGACTAGTTCCTTCCACAACAAGAAGTTCGAAATTCTGTTTTTTTGGTAATTTGGACTTTTTTGAAAAATTTCGATTTTCCCTAAAAATAAATTTAGATTTTCTTGAAATCTTGAAGTTTCAAAGAAAATCTTTGAAAAAAATGTGTATTCTTTCCCAAGTTCCATTTTGTGATTAAAATGGTTTTTGTAATTTTTTAACATAAATTTTTAGTTGAATCTTTGAGTTTTTGCTCTCTTTTAATGTAAGATTTTAATTCGAAATTTGAAGTAAAGGTACAAATTTAAAGGGAAAAATTTAAAGTACCGAACATCAAAGAAATGTGATTCATTTTAATTTAAAATTTAAAAATCTGGACTTCTTCATAACAAGTTTGGAAAAATATTAGGATTTAACATTTTTAATTTTTTTGGAACATTTTTTCGAAATTTGAATTTTGTTTTGAGGTTCAGAATTTAAATCAATATTTCGATCAATCGAAACATGACAAAAAGCAATATTATTTTTTGATTGCTAATGCATTCAAAATGTAATTCGTTGAAAGCAAAATTGTAACTAATCTTTTAAAAGGGTGTTCGGTCAGGTTCCCCATTTATAAAAGTCACAATACGCACTGGAACCTGCACAAACTACGTACCGTCTCTATTTGATAATTTTGTCTATTAATCCTTGCAGTGATTCATTAAACAAAATGCTTACTACCGAACAAAACATTTTTATTTTCAACCATTTTATTGAATTATCGAGGAACGCAAAATAATTAAGAGTTATTTTTTGAAAGGTATGTTCCATTATAAAATATATCTAAGTTAGGAATAGTTTTGAGAAAAAAATCGATACATTTGTTGACTTTGAAGATGAAGTTTTGGAAGTTTGAAGTTTAAAGTAAAAATTGTCGATTTAGGGTTGTCAAAAAAAGTCTAAATTTTAATTGTAGGCTACAAAATCAGCTATGTACACTTTATTTTTGTTGAAACGAACTGGTTCTTGGTTATCTTCAAAAATTAAAATACAAATCGTCTACCCTGAAACCCAGAAAGATTAAAAAACACCACAACGCGTTTCGATAGCCAAGCTATCATCTTCAGAGAGATACTAACGAATCTCCATACGTTAGTATCTCTCTGAAAATGATAGCTTGGCCTTCGAAACGCGTTAGAGCAACCTTTGTTGTGTTTTTTAATCTTTCTTAGTTTCAGGAGACAAGATTTGTATTTCAATCTATATACACTAGCTTTACTGGCGTCATTTTATAAAAACCTGCTAGAATAGCGCCCGATTATATTTCAAATGGTTACCGTTCAGCGCCTTCTACAAAATTGCAAGGTTTCATTTATGAAGTCGCTTCAAAAAGTCGTAAAATGCTTTTCATTACCGTCATCAGGAGAATCCGAATTCTGCCCAAGTTTGGTTGTTTTTATAAGTTCCGAGTAATATAATATAATGGTGATTAGACAGGAAAAGCATTTTCCGTAAGAATGTTAACTTCCCGGTGCCCATTTATTAAGGTCTCACCCAATTTAATAGGTTTGCGCTTCCGAGATATCGCCCCCCTAAAAATGTTGTTACAATGTTGAAATATTTAAGGTGGTGGCGTGAATTAAATTTGGATCCTCGGTTTTCGTTACATTTGATTCTATTAGGGGCTCAATCATTTCGACGTTTAGGGTATTTTATCGTTGATTTTTCAGCATTCTGCACACTTTTTACTTGAGATGACGATTAAATTAACTTCAACTCTCTTCAAGATGGAAATATTTGTAATTTCACCTAATTAAATATTTGGAACTGACGTTATCATAAAATATTATTTATCAAACGAATCAATGATATTTTGTTCTTAAATAATGCACAATGAGGAATATTTTAAATTAAAGAGTGTTATAAATTGCTAGGAACAAATTAAGTTTCTCAGGGTTCTATGCAATTCTCCAAATAAATTTATTATAAGATGTTACAAAACCTTATCTTGTCCAAAATATTTTGCCATGACTACAAAACAAAAAAAAAAGGAACCCAGTTACTCTTTGGTGATCTATAGATGGTGAGGACTCTATGTGCAGCTGCATAGATTGCACATCCCCAAATTCACCCTTGTAAAGTGGCTAATATTGTAAATATTGACACAAAATATAATTATAAAGTTTAGCTGGGGATTTTCTAGAAAATTTGATAAGGGAAATAGGTTGCAATAATAAATCAAACGGCAGACAAGTGCTCCAGAAATTTCGGCAAACGATAAGCCTTATCTGCTGGATTCTTCTATATATACGGGGTCCGGTCGACTTTCCCTCAGTTGGTTAGATGTCAATAAATATGTTAATTATTCAGTTGTAGTGTTCCGAGATCAGTTTAGAAATAAAGTGGTTATAATTCACAGAGTGTTAATCATTTGAACCGATAATGCTCAACAATATATTTCCTGATGATCATTATAAACGTTTTGAACTTTGTGAATCTACGAAGAAAATAGATGGTGACAACTGAAATTTTTTAGCCACCCGTTGTTAACATTGGAAATGTTTATGTTGAGATATGGGGTGAAGTTTCGGGTTTTCGTTCAAGCTTCAGAGAACAAGGTGTCGGTCGCTCTGACATACTCGCCAGTCGAACGCTCTCGGCGTCGAGAGGCCGGCGTGAAAACTATGGGAGAATGTTAAGTTTACAGTTCACCGCAATGCACCATACTCGTTTAATCCAGTGACGTTTCATTGGATATTAAGAGTATGAAAAATAGCGAAAAGTGTAAGACATATCGAGAGCGTAAAAAACGTTTACGAGAGATTAAAAATAGAAAATCTAGTGAGTCAAGTACGAAAACACCGCTAACAAAAACTGAACACAATAGGCGGTATGGTGAGCATGTAAAGATGCGCAAACTTAAAGGTTCTGAAGTTTACACGGGCTACCCAAGTCAGCGGCCCTTAACTGAGGGGTTATAATTCCATTATTATGCTGTAAACTCTTACCCGAAATCCAATTCACGTACTGTCTTGAATACCTTGAAGTACTCAGTAAACGAATGTGGTAAAATATTTGCAGTTATAATTTTTAGGGCTCAAATAAATGTAAATTACTTTTACAATAAAGTTGACAAAGTTTTGCTTGTAGATTAAATATATTTTAATATTTCATTGTTGTCGCTTTGTACTAAAATATTTCTTTCAAGAGCCATGAGCATAGATGCCTTAATATTATTTTGATTTAAATTATTTCGTAATCTATTTGGTTATACGAGTATATTTCAATTTAAAAAATAATCTTTCAGAAGAAACTTGGTTAATGGAAACTGTAAATTTAGAAAAGATAAACATTGCAGAAATAACCTTAAAAATAGAAAAAAGTCGAAAGAAAAATATTTGAATATTCAAGTTTTCACTCGAAATCTCAAGTCGAATACTTCGATATTAAGGTCGAAAATAAAAAAAAAATAACTAAATAAGGCCGAAAATATGAATTCAGAAAAGTTGCGAGAAAAACAGTAAAAAAAATAGACAATTTTAGGAAAATATTCCAGGATTTCAAAAAATTCATAATGTTCTAAAATTTCAAAACATATGTCAACATTTTAAGGTTAAAGATAAAATTTTGCAACTAAATCAAAATCATTTGAAAAAAATTAAAATATTTTATTTAAAGTCAAGATTTTAAATAAATGATTTGTGTTCTCAAGAAAAGAGTCTTGATTAAATTTAAAACCTTAAAAATAAAAAATTAAAGCTTTAACACTGGTTGAAACCTTTATTGGTGTTGGAAATAAGAGTAGAAAGTAAAGTTTGAATTTTGGGATTTTAAAATTTGAGGAAACCCACCACTCATGATTTAATAAAAAAAAACACAAGAATTGCAAGTTTAATGTAAAAATTTAAAAAATTGGAAATTGTGGAAGAAATTATTAAATTTCGGAAAAGCCCAAAATTTGTGTTTATAATTATTTTGAAAGCATAAGCGCATAATTTTGTAAAGAAGAGTAAAATAGATTTTTAGACTATTTTCTTTAGGTTAGAAAATTTTAACCTCTCTGGATAAATAATACGTTAAAATGACCCTTGACGGATCAACCAAAATAATCAATAAGTAATCGAATGCCGGGTTCGCTACGTTCTCTTTCGAAAAACTTGGAGCACACTTGATGACTTTTTCATTTGAACACCCGATAACTGACATAAATTGAAATTTACTAATTCAATCAGATTCACTCTGTCATTATTAAACGGCTCGAGATAATTAAATAGCATATCTGTTGCTAATTAAAAGCCCTCATCGCTTCCCATTTTTGTTTTTAGATTCATCGAAGTGGTCAGTTCATTACGACAAGCGTATTTTTGATATTGGGAAATGTCATTATCTTTGCGATTCTGTGGAAAGAGATTCAAGTGACGTTATTGAATCATTGTCATTATCAGCTAATTATTATTATTAATTAATTATGCAATAGAGTTGCTGCAAGACCGCTTTAAAATAAAAGAGCGGGTCACAACAATTTACAAGAACCACACAACCCGGTTTAAGACAACTAATTAACTGTAATAAAGGTTTTAGAGCTTTCGGCAAAAAAGGGAATTACTTTTATTTATTATTCCCATAAGAGCGGAAAAATTAAACGATCATGCAAAGCGAAAATAGCAATCAGTACAACCAGTACAACTCTAGTTTTAATTAGAAATAGGTGCAGTAACTTTAAGCAATGTCCAGCGCTGTTAAATCCAGGGTGTCAAGCGAACATCATTACTTCAGTACTAGTTAAAAAATTGTAATTTTCTTTAAAAGAGTTTGAAGTAATGTACCATATGAATCAAATCACATCTAAACGAATTCACGTGTGATCTGGAATGTGATAAATAAAATCACAGAACCAACCTCAATTTTTAAGATTGATAAATTTGCCAGTCAACTGCCCTCTAATGTTTTTTTCGATGATCCTGATTTTAATGCGAAATAATCTAAATAGATTTATTAACTGAAACAAGTTTATTTTGGGAGTTATTAGAAATTCCATTGAAATCAGAAAAAATTAACTTCATTTTCAAGAAAACAAATTGGGTTGAATGCAGCTGGTCATTTAAAAGTCCATTCAAAGAAACAAAAATATGACATGCAATTCAAAGACCATGAATTCTTTTTAGGAAGAACAATTACATGACCGTGGCAATAAATTTTAGGATCAAGAGAAAACTGAAAACAAAATACTTTTATCCCAAGAAGAAAAGGCCAGGAATAACACTTTCAAGAGAATTACTACTTACGAGCACCCTGTGATCTATTCATTGTAACGTTGCTTTTCAAAAAACAAAGAAGGCACATTCAGTACCAATAAAATGATTCTTAAACTTGGAAAAAATAGGGATGACAGAATATCTAAGAACCACTTGTCGAAATGACAAAATTCTGAAATGTACTACTTATCCAACCAGGGGGTTCAAACAAACTGTAAAGGGCCATAAAATTCATGTGGTGTAAGACACATCTGCAAACACTTTCAACACAGTCAGCCTTAACGACATTTTAATCAGTTATAAAAAAATAAAAACGTATACGTATTGCTCTAAATCGATACATATTTTATGTAATTATTATTATTTACTACTTCGAAAATCCATAGATAATTGTCGTGGCGAATTTCAAGGCGTGTCGGATAACACAAGGGTCGACGTCACTAAGATTCTAGCCTTTAATCTAAAAAAATAAAGGTTTCACATTACAACACGATCGGTAAAGAGGTTATGAAATTAATAATTAAATTATTTTTTATACCAACTTTGAAAGTCTGCAATTCGAAAAGTAAACATTTTTTTTTTTTTCGTAATTCGGATTTATTTATCATTCCGAATCAACTGCCAACCGTTGTCTTTGAAATTTGTAAATACCCTGTATAACCTTGTATGATAAATAAAGTGTTAATTATGTTTCTATTTGGTGTTATCATTTCCAATGTCTCCGTTGGTTGCAAGGATTGCGAAATCTGTGAATTTTTATCTAAAAATCATACTTTCTATCCAATAGACGCCATAATGTTTCAATAATTGACAAAAAAATATGCATTTGAGTTCTCGTGTAACTACACTGTATTTACCCTGAGAAATAAAGAGTTTGGGCTATTTTCGAAATTCCGTCGTTGGTACGTCTTTCATAAACATCAGTTTAACTATCGACAAATGTTTAATATGCCTCGAAAATAAATAATCCGACTGTTTTAGCGTTAAACATTAATTTTGTGAACGCGTCGTTTTTTAGGATTTCTCATCTAAATTTTTAAATAATTATTCAAATTTCTAAGGAAATTTGGAATTGTGAAAAATTTGATTCATAAATGAAGATTTCCACAAAATTTCAAAATTTTTAAGCAACGAATTTTTTATAGAGTTTACATGGTAGAAAAAATAGGCCTATATATCCGATTAATTTTTTTCCTTTTTGAATAAAAAGAGAAAATATTGTTAAATCATATTTTAAACCTATTTTTTAAACTTTCACTATACGCCCTAGACACATCCTATAATAATTTTACCAACGTTATTAGGTTAAACTGTTTTCTCTGACATAATAAATACGTATTTTCTGGATCTATAAATATAAGATCTGTGGTATTCAGCAAATTATTATAAATCCCACTCAAACGCTATGAAGAAATGAGGGGGGTATAAAAATTTAGACTTCTTTTAAAATTTTTACATTTATTGAAAATTTCCACCTTTAAATATGACGATTTCTTAAAAATTCGTTTTCGGTTTCAACTATTTTTCGACAATTTTATTTTTCTGAAGAAGTCGCTTTTTTTTGAAAATGTCTACTTTGTTTTGAGATAAAGATTTTTTTTTGAAAATTTTATTCCTGTTTTAAATCATTAATGTTTTTGAAAAACTCGAATATTTTCATATTTTTTTTGTTGAAATTTTCTGTATTTTTAGGTTTCTAATTTTTATCAAATTTTTGTTCGTCTTCGATATTTTGATTTTTTTTTGATTCAGACCTTATTTGAATTTTGTTTTTTTTAAATAAATTTTGAAGCTTTTTTAAATTTTGACTAAATAATATTTGCATCTCGATTTTTTTCCAATTTTTTTGAATAATTCCTTTTTTTCAAATTCGTCGTTGTTTTAAACGATAAATATACCGGGTGTTTTTTTTTAGTTGGGAGGTTACCTTTATATGGAGTATCACTTATTATAAAGGCAAATTGATTTTGTCGGTGGAACTAATCGGAGCTAAACTACCTTCCAAAAATATTTTCAACTTCCTCCTACTTCCGGTTATACCGGAAGTAGGTATCAACTTTCTTATTTTAAATGACAACCCCCAAATTTTATACTTTATTTGGATTTTACGTAGAAAAATAAGGTGAGTTTATGTATACATGTTTATTGCTATCTTTGATAGTTTTAAAGATATTTCAATTTTTTGAAAAAAAATGACAGAAAAGAGGGTTATTTTAACTCTTTGTATTTTTTTTATTATTTGCAATGAAAACATGAAATTTGGGTTGAAGTCATGGAATATTATGGAGACTATAATAACGTAATCAGGTTTTAAATTTATTACACAGGGTGATGGAAATTTTATGATCTTTATTGCTTTTGGTTTTTTCAAAAAAACTCTGTTTTTTTAAATGGGAGCTATGCGTTTTTTAATCATTTTTGGATTCTTCACGTAAAAAGAAGAAAAAAGGTATATGACTAATTTTTTAAAATTCTGCACTGTTACAGAAACATAATTCAAAATAAAAAAGAAAAATATTTTTTTCCTCTAGTAGCAACTTGGTAGCGGAAAACAAAATGTTCAAAAAAAACATAACAACAAGGCCAACAAATTTTATTCTAAATAACATTTAAAAGATAACCGCACGAGACGAATAATTTTTGACTAACTGTTAGAATACTTACTGAAAAATGTTTAGGGAGCCACGAATGTAAGTTCGTAAAAATGGTTTGTTAAACAGCCTTCTCATTTTTGGAGTAATGAAAATCAACAACAAATGATCAAAAAAATTTGCCCTTTAACTGTTATGCTGTTAGATTAGAACTCGGGATTTGTAAGCGTTAAATTTTATAATGAAAATCGAAAGGGAAATTTTTTAGTGATTTTTTTTACAACTACTGCAAGACAAGCATAATGCTAGGAACAATCGGATGTGCTTAAAAACGTTACTTAATTCGAAATCTTAAAATATGCCTTGTTGTTCTTGATGTAAATTTTTTATCAATTATTTTTTTTTTCGTATTACTTATTATGACTGATTCTTTAAGCTTTTATTGCCTACAGTTAATTTCCTACTTGAACAAAAAAGACATGCTTGATTCTTTTTATTTTGAGATTTATGTAAAATACCCCTGTAACGGCACAAAATTTTAAAAAATAAGTAATATAACTTTTTTCTTCTTTTTATGCGAAGAATCCAAAAATGATTAAAAAACATATAGTTCCTATTTAAAAATACAGAGTTTTTTTGAATAAAACAAAAACAGCAAAAATTATAAAATTTTCATCACCCTGTATAATAAATGTAAAATCTGATTACGTTATTATAGTCTTTATGATATTCCGTAATTTCGACCCAAATTTCATGTTTTTACTGCAAATAATAAAAAAGATAAAAAGAGTCAAAATAACCCTGTTTTCTGTCATTTTTTTTCGAAAAATTGAAATATCTTTAAAACTATCAAAGATAGCAATAAACATGTATACATAAACTCACCTTATTTTTTTACGTAAAATCTAAATAAAACATTAAATTTGGGGGTTGCTATTTAAAATAAGAAAGTTGATGTCTACTTCCGGTATAACCGACAGTGGGGGGAAGTTGAAAATATTTTTAGAAGATAGTTTAGCTTCAATTAGCCTCATCGACAAAATCAGTTTGCCTTTATAATAAGTAGTACTCCAGACAAAGGTAACCTCCCAACTAAAAAAAAACACCCGGTATAGTTTAAACTGCCAATTATTTTTCAAAATTTAATTTTTTTTTATATTTCAAATTTCTTAATTGTAGCTATAAGTAAGTTGTAATGTGTGTCAAAGTTTCTTTCTTTCTGGATCTCAATTTTTTTTTAATTTCTAAATATAAATTTTGTTTTTTTCTTAAATTTCGAAATTTTTCTTTAAATTTCGAAATTGCAACCTTTTCGAATTTTATTTTTTTTAGACTTTTAAAAATGGTTTATAAAAATTTAGGCTGTTGTTTCAAATTTCAACTTTTTTGACTAAGGTATTTTTTTATTTCTGGAGTTTAAAAAAACTACTTTTTTGAAAATTTTGCCCTATTTTAGGAAATTAATATATTTTGTAAAATTCAAACTTTTTTCCAAAATTTAGATAATGTAAAATTTTTTCTTATTTTAGGTATAAATTGTAATTCTTATCAAAATTTCATTCTTAGTTAATCTTGAAATTTTTTGAAATTTCGGCCTGCTCCGAATTTTGATTTTTTTTGAAACTTTTCACAATTTTATTTAAATTTCTACCAAATGAAAATTTCAACTTGTTTCGATAAGAATTTTTTAAAAGTCGGTTTTAAAAAATTGATCTTTTTCATCAAATTTTTCGAATTTGAATTCAAATTTTTATAAAACTTATTCTAAAAAATTTACCTGTATTATCAAAAACTTTTTGTTTTTTAAACTAAGATTTTTTTATGAATTTTTATACTTTCGCAGGTAATTAGCAATTTTTATAAAAATATACTTTTTTGATTATTCCTATTTATTCCTGAAGGATTTCGATTTTTTTTCAATATTTTGCTTTTTTTTTCGAAATATTGTTTTGAAAATGTGTCCATTTTTTTTTGGAAGTATAGACGGACTGAAGATTCTAGTTTTTTTAAATTTTGACTTTTGTTTTTTAACCCGCCGATGGGCGCGCGCGGTCTCTCAGACCGCACTTATATTTATTATTTTATATTTCAATAATTAGTTTGCCAATAATGCTCATTTTTGGTTTAGCTGAGTTTTATAACATCACAAATGTAATGGTTGATCATGTGATTAATTACATGTCCATTTTTGTAAGTTATAGCTATTTGTATTATGTGATACCGCGCGTGCCTACGCATGTTAAATTGTTTTGTCATTATAGTTTCAGATATAAATTGACTTTTGCTTGGAAATAAGGCTGTAGAGGATAATTTCAAACAGGTATGGTCCAAATAAAACCTATTTTTGGATCCCAACACTTAAATATAATATTATTGGAAATTTAGTTCCGTATTTCGTACAATAATTTGGCCTTAGTATTTGGCTAAATTTTTTGTTTATAGTTTAAAGCAATGCATGATTTGTAATTTAATTTTATTAATAAATATGCCAAGATACCATATTTCATCATAGAACCAAAAAGGGTTGATAAATACCATTATTTATAGATGCGGTCTCTGAGACCGCGCGCGCCCCTTCGTGTTACAAAGTATGGCGCGCCTACTCTAGGGTTAATTGAGACTTGAAATTTCAACTTTGTTTTTTAAATTTCAAATACAAAAAAATTTGACCCTGAATTTTTTGCTAAAAATCTGAAAACTTTGTAATTTAAAAATTTATTTCAAATTTCCACTATTTTCAGAATTCCTACGGTTTTCAAAATTTTTATTTAGCATCATTCTCAAAATTTTTGCTTCCTTTTAAAAGGTTGTTGATATTGCAACGAAGTATGGTTATAAAATTTATAATAGTACTTTTGTAGTGTAAGGAACTCTCTGGAAACATTTAATAATGGGAAGCGGCCGCGAGAATGAATTATACGGCAGATAAGCGTTCTTCTTCCGCGAGCAATAGTCCGATATGTACGGATATCCGTTCTAGAAATTGGAAAGGTATAAATACGCGGTCGTCGTTGCCTCAAATCAGTGGGTTTGTTAGTCAAACAGTTAAATAGTCTGATAGATAAGTTAATCATAATCGTAGGGTTCCAAAATAAGTTTAAAATAAAGTGTTTACAATTTACGAAGTTTTAATAATCGAGCCGATAACACGCAACAATGTTTTGAAAATTTTGACTTTTTTCAGACTCTTCGCCTTTCAGAAAAATTTGATTACTTGGTTCTTTTTTAATTTCGATCTTTTTACAAAATACAAATTTTCTATATTTATTTTCAAAAATCTGACTTTTTCAAATGAATTTCTTGATTTGTGTACCTTCTAAAATTTATTTTAACTTTTTTCTGAAGCAACTGTCCTCATTGTGTTTATTTATGATTTTAAGATTTTCACTCCTTGAAAATTACGACAAAACTTTTTTTGAATATTTTGGCTGCGAAATTTTGGCTTTTTTTATTCGGAATATTAACTTTTTTTGTAAATTTAAAGTTTCTAAAAAAATTTCGACGTTTTTAGATTTCCACTCTTTTGAAATTACCTTGTTCTTCAAAATTCTGACATTTTGTTAAAATTGTATTTAAAATTTCTACTTTTTACTAAGATTTGCGACTTCTTGCAAATTTTGACAATTTAAAAATATTTTCAACTTCCAAATTTTTACTTTTATAAAATTTTCATTTACAATAAATTTTTTGAGTTTTTTAAAATTTTTTATTGAAAATGTCGACTTTTTCAAATTTTTTTTTTGATTTCCTCTTTAGAAGTTCAAACTTCGCTTTACTATTGAAATTTCAAATTTTTTTCGAAATGTTGACTTAAGCCATTCTGAAAAATGATTCTGATTTTTTTAATTTTTTAAAAATATTTTTTTAATTTTTTAAAAATATTTTTTTAATTTTTTAAAAATATTTTTTTAATTTTTTAAAAATATTTTTTTAATTTTTTAAAAATATTGACCTTATTAAACATTTCCTCCTCTCATTGAAAAATACGACTTAATTTTTTTTCCAATTTTAGTTTTAAAAATTTCGAATTCTGCTGCCAATTTTATATTTTTAAAAATTTTGACATTTTTTTTTTTTGAAGTTTAATCCACTCGCAAAGGGTAACCCCATTATGATTTCAAAGCACTGCGAGTAGGATGCGGAAACAAGGACAGATGACGATGAACCGCCTTCTTAAATGAGGATAGGTTGTAATTTTTGGAAAAAATTCCTTTCGGTAACAAGTTCCAAAACTTGGAAGTTATATAAAAAATAGTCTCCGCAGACAGAAGTCCTCACTGTGTCAAGCTGGACCGCACAGGAATTTGCTGTCTCCGATTGTCTAGTACGCCTCAAGAATCTTAAAGTGTTTATTTTTTCCAGAATTTTGAATATATCTAAAATTTTGAAAACATTTAATTATTTCAATTTTTTTAGAACTTTTATGAAAATTTGGCTGTTTCTTAAAATCTGCACTTTTTTTGTCAATTAAGACTTCTTTTTCAGAAGAAGTCAATATTTTTTTAAACACTATCACTTTTGGAAAACTTGCATTTTTACTTTTTTTTAAGTCCGGACATAAGAATTTGACCTTTTGACGAGAATTTAAAATTACAAAAAAAAATTCCACTTGGAAAATTTCAACTGATTTGAAAATCTAATTTTTTATTGTCGAAATTTTGGCCATTTTGAAATCTCGAGATTTATAAATTTCCAATTTTTAAAAAAGAGATTCCCACTTTCAGAATTTCTATTTCTTTCAAAATTTCATCTTTTCTTAAAATTTTGACTCACTTTGAAAATCACCATATTTTTTTAAAATTTATGCTTCTTTTTAAAACGTTAGTACTCTTTTGAAAATTTTACTGTTATTTTAAAAATGTTCTTTAAAATTTCGACTTTTTCTTGAAGTATTTATTTTTTTGAAAAATTTTAGCTTTTTTTTAATTTCCACTATTTCTGAAATTCTTCTGTAAGTTGACAAATTTGTTTGTTGGTTGATTTTATTAAAAATTGCACTTCTTTAAATATTTCGACTTTTTGAATAATTTGACCTTTTTTTTTATTTTCGATTTCAAAAATTTTGATATTTTAAAAATATTGAAAACTGAGTTCTTGTAAATATTTCGACTTTTTCTCCAATTTAAAATATTGGGACATGTCATAACTACTCTCTTTCCAATTTACCATTTTTGTAAAGATTCCATTTTTTCTACTTTTGGTTTACAAATTTCGGCCTTTCTTCGAAATAGTTATTTTATATAAAATTTGATTTTTTTGAATGCTGACATTTCGAAATTTTCACTTTTTTCCATTTTCCACTAAAAATTTAGTCTTTCTATTGCCGTAAGTTTTTTTATTTTTGTTGTAGATTTCTGTATTTATTTTGATATTTTTGACCATCAAAAATTAAAAAAAAAACAAAAATAAAAATAGGGATAGTTCAAGTTTTATACTCTTCTCAGATTATTATTTTTGTCAAAATTCCAATTTTTTTCATTTTCATTTCAAAATCTTAACTTTTTTTAAATCAAAATTTTCTGTAAATTCCAATTTTTGTCAAAATTTTAGTTCATTTTACTTTTATTTCAAAATCTGAACTGTTTTTCTGAATTGTAACTTTTTGTAAGTTTTGATTTTCTTTTATTCATATTATTATATGTATATATTAAATTTATATTTCTCATTTTTTTCTTTGTCAAGATTTCAGCTTCATTAGGCTTTGGCTCTTTTATATTTTTATTTAAAAAGTGTGTATTGATTTTGAAAATTTTGACTTTAAAAATTTGAGAAATATTTAAAAATTAGAACGTTTTAAAACTTACACTTTTTTTAAACTATACCACTTTTTTTTCAAAATTCTAACCTTCTTTTCAAATTTGATTTTAAAATTCGATTTTTTTTTAAATTGTAAACGCGTACATTTTGATTATTTCATTACAATTCGATATTTCCAAATTTTCACTTTTTTCAAATTTACATTTTCATTAAAATTTCAAATTTTTTTAAAGCTTAGAGTTCTATAGAAAAGGTATGTTAAAAATCTCTAAATTTCGATTTCAAAATCTCAAATTCGCATTTATATAAAAATTTCGACTTTTTTTTAGAAATTTTGACCTTTCTTAAATTTTAACATACCAACTTCAAAATATTTTTTTTTACATTTTCCCAACTTTTTTAAAATATTGACTATCTTTAAAAATTTCTCGCTTTTTGTTAGTGTGACCTTCAAAATTTCAACCTTTTTAAATTTTGATTCTAACAATTTCGAATTTTGCTGAAAGACCCTACTTCTATCGACAATTTTTACACCCTAGAATATTTATTTTTCTTAAAGTATCCACTTTTTCTAAAAATGTTGGATTATTTCTTAATTTCAGTTGATTTTTTAACAACTGATTTTTATTTATTTTTAAAAATTTTCACTTTATTTTGAAATATGGACTTTTTTCTAAAAATTTTGACTTTTTAAAAATTCTTTTTTTTTTGGAAATTTCGACTAAAAATTCCAATCTATTTCAGAATTTAGAGATCTCGAAAGAATTTAACATTTTGACATATTTTAAGAATTTTATGAAAATGGTTTTTTATGGAAAATTTCTACCCTCTAGAAACTTTGACAATTAAAGCTGTCTACCTTTTATTGAAATTTCAAATCCTTTCAGAATTTATACTTTTCTTAAAATTTAGATTTTATTCTTAATATTTTTAAATATTTCCGCTGTTTGTCAAAATGATATTATGGACATCTTACTGATATTTTAAAATGTTCGACTCTTATGAAAATTTTAATTTTTTTTTTTAAATTCTGATTTTTTTGATTTTGACATCTTTGAAAATAATAATTTGGTTTAGAAAATTTCGCATTTTTTTAAAGTCTTTCAAAATTTATAGTTTTTTTCTCCAATTTTATTTAAAGTTGAAAATGTTGCTTACATTTAGACTTTCTTAGAAAATTTCAACATTGAAACACTTTCTTTATTTTTCAAACATTTGCACTTTTTGAAAATTCCT
Organism: Dastarcus helophoroides; assembly: GCA_028583605.1. Classification (NCBI taxonomy): domain Eukaryota; kingdom Metazoa; phylum Arthropoda; class Insecta; order Coleoptera; family Bothrideridae; genus Dastarcus; species Dastarcus helophoroides. Next base: position 31,507,857 of record CM053331.1, on the reverse strand, counting down.
AATTTTCTGAAAATATTGAATTATTTTAAAAATGTCGATGCTTTTATTTTGATTTTTTATTATAAAAATTGCACACCACGACCGTTTTGATCATTCTTTTTTAAATATGTGCTTTTGTTTGGTAAATTTTGCATGAAAAGCTGTCTCTTTAGCAAATTTTATTTAGCGTCTATATTGTTATGATTTATTTGAAAAATTCAGCTTTTTCAAAAATTCAGACTCTAGACAGTTTTTTTGTAACATTCTTTGTAAATTCCGGATTGTTTCAAATTTGAATTATTTTGTAGAATTGAACCATTATTTTTAATTTGTGACTTTATGCTCAAAAATGTCAATACAAATCTTGTCCCCTGAAAATTTTAAGATTTGTATTTAAATTTTTGAAGATAACCAAGGACCAGTCCGCTCCACCAAAATTTTTAATTTTAATTTGCAAATTTTTTATGGAATGCTTTTTGTTTGGCAAAAGTCTTTTAGTGTCCACGTCGTTACGAGTTAATACGAAACCAAGATGAGTGAATAGCTGGAACATGATAGGAAGTTTTCTACTGGTTGCTGTCTCTCTTTCGTCACGCCGAGGGCGGTAGTATTTAATGAATCTTGCTATGCAACCCATAGTTTAATAAAGTTACATCACTACTAATGATCTTTGCTTGGTTACATCCTACACAGCAGGTTTGTAATTCTCGACAATAATCGCTTCAATTAGCAGATAGAAAAATGTTTCTGAAAAAATACAGACGAAGTCAGTTACAGGTTACTCAATGGGAATCACCTCTCTTGAGTATTTATATGGCTGACTAATGTCTATATGTTAACAATGACTTTAACAGGCTGATGAGGCCAAGGAAGTCCGAATTTGGTTGTTGGTTGTAAATTTAAATTTTAGTAATCGACTGGTTCATAAAAGAAGATTTAATTAACGTTGCGGGTTAAGTTTAATATGAAAAATTGAAATGCAGAATTTGTCTCCTGAATCCAAGAAAGATTAAAAAACACAACAAAGGTTACTCTAACGCGTTTGTTGTGTTTTTTAATCTTTCTTGGTTTCAGGGAACAAGTTCTTTTCTTTTATTTTTGAAGATAACCAAGGACCAGTCCGTTCCACCAAAGTTTAATATGGTTAAAGACGTGTCGCGTCAAGGGCGCTTGTATTTAATAAATGTTGCTAGGCAACCCATAGTATGAGCTCAGTTACCTTAGTACTAGTGACCTTTGTGACTTAGATTACTTCGCACACGATATGGTTGCATAGCAAAATATTTACCATCGTACACGAAAATGAATCATATTCTTAAATATTAAATTTCAAATGCAGGCAACGGAGAATTTGCAAGTTGCTGGAAAGCCTTCAAAAACAGGTTAATTTGCTTAATCCTGCGATGTAGATAGGTTCATTTTAGCAAAATTTATTAAATTTTCCATCCGAACAGACGGTACTTAAGTAAAATATCACATTTCTAGTAATTATAACTCAAGCTCGAGTGAATAAATAAACTAGAAATGTTGGAGATTTAATAGAGTTGTTATCGGTCTAGGTGGGTGGACTTCATTAGCGAGTTTCCACTCGGTGATTTTCATCGGTATCACAGACGCCACTTCTTCTATAATAAAGAATAATTAACATAACGTTCCTCGGCGGTTTACGGATTTGAAAATCTATTATTTCTCGTTAAAATATGAATGCATATTAACTGATAAGGAAAGCCTAGCATTTCCAGGGCTTTCCGAGAGCGTTCGACGAGAGGCGAACCGTTCTTTAATGTTTTCATTTTGGTTTTATGATTATTAAGTGCGACCAACTGTGAACGGGGCTTTATTAAAACTTTGGGAATCACAAATCGGCTGATGATTTTTAATTCACTTGTCTTCCTTGTTAGGGGAATATTAATATATCTTCATATTCTCCCCTCTGCCGCCTTTCGCCTCGAGCTCAATTATTTTTAATTAGGTGGTATATTTATGGATTTCGTAAAAATTGTACTTAATGTATTCGGAATTTCATCCAACATGATATTTTTACGTCCTCTAGAATTAACTTTAATTTAAATACTGAGCCGTAGTTTTTTTAGTACCAATTAACACGAGACAGATTTTAATTTTACAATTTACAAGGGAAATATTAAAGTGTATTTTAGCAATATTCTTCTGCGTTAACATTTTAGTAGATTAAAGTTTTTGAAATTCATTATTTGATTTAAATTTGTTTTATTTTCAAAATTGTGAGTTAACGTATTTTTATTAATTTAGAAAAAAAAAGTAAACTTTTTTATTTGAAGTTGAAATGACGAGAAAAATTTAAATCTCAAGGAAAAATCTGGCGTTTAAAAAAATAATTTAATTGAAAAGGTGCACCGTTAAACTAAAAATTCATTTAAATAAGTTTCAGCTTTTTATTTAATGCCAACCATTTGAATATGCAATCAAGAATTTTTGAAAAAGAGGAAATTTCGAAAATAAGTCGAAATGATTGGTTTCAAAAATGAAATTTCAAATCACGATTTCGAAAAACAATTTATATAAAATTTTGACGAAAACATAGGCGTTGTTATGATAGGGCAGGGTGCCCCACCCTGCATGGTTTTGCTTTATGAATTAGGGGGAGTAAGTGCTCCGCCTGCTGCCTCTGATTCATGAAGCAAACCAAAAATTTATATGGATTCAACAGGGGAAGCTTTCCAAAAATTTTCTTCTCTTCTTTAAAATTCACCCTTTCCTTGGAAGCATGTTTTCGAAATTTTATTCAAATTTCGTTTTACTTTTACAATATTTGTCAATTTCAATTTAAATTTTACAATTATTCATAAAATTCGTTTTCCTTTATTAAACATGACTGTCCAAATTTCGAATTTTTACTTAACGGTTCGTCGTTTTTTAGGAAATTTCGCCACTTGTCGAAATTCGACATTTTCTAAAAACGTCTACTTTTTGAATTCTGCAAATTTCAGATTGTTTATTAAAATTTCCCTTTTTTCAAAATCTGGTCGATCTTCTAATAAAAAAGTACATTTATTTTGGAAATTTTAAATTTTTATAAAAAAAAAGTTGCGAAAAAAATTTCTTTGCTGGAAATTTCAACTTGTTTGTCAAAATTTTAATCCGTATTACAATATTAGCCATTTTCTAAGGCCACATTAAAACAAGATAGGATTCTTGTCTTCCTCAGACTCGAGCATTCAAGAAAAAATAAATATTCATCTAAAAAATGTCGATCTTTTTTTCTAAAAACTTTGATTTTTTTCTTAAAATTTGCTTTTTATCTAAATTGCGATGAAATCTGACTCTTACTGGGAAATTTTAAATGTTCAATAAGATGAAACACTTTCTCTCAATATTTAGAGCTTTTTCTCAAGTTTTTGATCATTTTCTCGTAATTTTGTCTTTTTCTTGAGGCTTTGACTGCTTTTTTCACAATTTCGAGTTTGTTTTCTCAAAATTTGACCTTTTCTAGAAAATTTTGATAATTTTTTCATTTCGAAGTTTTCTCGAAATTCCGCTTTTTTCCCAAATTCCGATATAAGATTTAGACTTTCCTGAAAATTTCGATTATTTATAATTTGATTTTTTAGAAATTTTGACCGGTTTTCTGAAGTTTGTCTTTTGCACGAAATTTTGGTTTTTGTCTGAATATGTGATATTTATTATTTCTGGAAATTTTGCCCCTTTTCTGATAAATTTGTCTTTTTTCTAAAAATTTTGACCTTTTCCCTTTAAATTGTCCTATTCCTTAAACTCGCCTTTTTCTCAAAATTCATCCTTTTCGAAATTTCGATTTTGTTTTCATAATCCTACTTTTTGGACTATGACTTAAAAATCGTTTACTGCAAAATTCCGCCATTTTTTTTTAATATTTATCTTTTTCAACAAATTACGACTGAACTTTAACAAAAATGCTGAGAAAATATTCTTGGGGATTTCGAGAAAAAAATTCTTGTAAATTTGACACCCTATCTAAATTTTAAATTTTGAAAACGTTTTTGAAATTTGCGATTATTTTCCCCAAAATTCGACATTTTCAGGAAACTGAATCTTTTTGCAGAATTACCCCTTCGATAATTTTAACTTTTGAACATTTTTCGGGTTTTTAAGATAGGTTAGGTTTTAATTTTTGATATGGTTTATCAAAAATTCCTATTTGCCCAAAAATATTTTTTCGAGATTCTTTTTTTAAACTTAAATTTTTGGAATTTCTGGAATATTTTCTAGAAGGATCGATATTTTTCTCGAAATTGCAAGGTATTTTTAAAAAATCGTGAATTTTTTCAAATCATTTTTTTTAATTAACTATTTTTTTTCTGATTTTAATACTTAAATTTGATTTCCTGTAATTTCAACTCGTTGCACAATATATTTTATTCTTCAAATCTTGTCATTCATCTTAAAATTTGATATTTTCTGTTTGAAATTAAAAAAAAAAAACTAAAAAACTGAAAGTAATATTTGTAGGAAATTTTGAGATATATATTTGTTGTAAAGTTCAAGAATATGACAAAATTTAAATAAAATAAAAATTACAAGGGGAATATTTTTGAAAGTTGCAATTATTTTTACCTAAATTCGCAAACGCTAACTTTTGGAAATTTGGTCTTTCTTTGACATTTCCAGTTTTCCAAAATTTCAACGTTTGTTGAAGCTCTGGGAAAAGTTTTTTCTGTCTGGTTCTTTTTTCGAAATTTCGACGTTAATCTGAAATTTCGATCTGCCCACTTTGTGTAGTTTTTAAATGAAAATACACATTACTTAGCCGTCTATGAATTTGTCTATGAATTTGTCAGAATTATTGTTGCCTTGCCCTTGAAATCTTGAAGGAAATCTTACCTAAGCCCATGAATAAACAAATAATGTTTAAGCAAATTTTTAGCTAAAATAAATTTCGAAAAAAACTGTAACCTTAGAAGAAACTCTATATTTATAGCTATTAAACTTAAAACTTAAACTTAAAATAAAGGTAACATTTTTCAAATGAGTAGCAATTTAGCAATATTTCGAAAAAATTGAAAATTTTGAAAAAGTCTCACATAAAATTTGGTGATTTTCAAAAAAAATAAACAATATAAGGATGGTACAAATTTCTAAAAGAAAACAAAATTTAAAAAAATTAAAAAATTCAAATTCGAAATAGTTAAAATGAGCGAAATTTTTAAACCGAAAATAGTCAAAAAATGTAAATTTGTTAAAAAAATTAAACTTTCTAAATGGCACAAAATTTTAAGATAACATTTTTAAATTTTAAAAAGGTCCTTTGTTATCCTCAAGAATTGAAATACAAATCTTGTCCTCAGAAACCAAGACAGATTAAAAAACAAAACAAAGTCTGCTATAAGGCGTTTCGCTAGCCAAGCTAGTATCTCTCTAAAGATGATAGCTTCGCTATAGAAAGACGTTATAGCAACTTTTGTTGGGTTTTTTATTCCTTCTTGGTTTCAGGGGACAAGATTTGTATTTCAATTTTTAAAAAGGTCAAACAGATATTTTGATGAATAGACCTTTGAGTCAAAATCTTTGGAAATGTCTTAATTTTTGAAAAATTCAGAAAATTCAAATTTTGATCTCCAAATATTCCAATTTTCAGTTTAAAAAAGTAGAAATTTTTCGAAAAAGTTAGTATTTTGTAGAAACGACAAAATCTTAAAAAATAATTTTATTTTAAAAAACGCTTAGAATTTCCATGAATTAGAAGTTTTTAAAAAAATTGAAATTTTCAAAATGCCTAAAACTTTCAAATACTTCAATTAAAAAAAATCGATTAACGAAAAATTCGAAATTTATAGTAAAAGTTCTTAGAAATATTGATATATGTATACATTTTTGTAATTTTTTTTATTTTCAGAGTTAAAATTACCGGAAAAAGTCAAATTTTTAAACAAGGTCGAAGTTTCCAAAAAATAGTACTTTCAATATATAAATCAAAATTGACATTTCCAATTCTTATTTCGTCGAATTCTTTAATATTCTTAGCGATTAAACTCTATTAACGATTAAAAAGAAACAGATATTAAAAATTCCACAATTTTTCGATAAATATTTGCTAACACCGGACCAGATTTTGCATTACCGCATCATCGACGGTTATATCAGTAATTTGTTTAGCTTATTATGCTAACAAGCTTCATGCATCACAGAATTTTACAAATATTTTGTCTAAATGTCAATTACATCAACTCTAAATCATTTGAAAAAGTCGAAAGTTTGCATTTGAATTAGAAATTTGGAAAGAAATGAAGGTAATTTTTTGGTAAATTGCTATCTAATATTTTTTTAAATTATTGTCAAATATTACTACAGAGTAGTCCATAACTCTGCCTAATTAAGAGACCCATGCCGGATATTTAATGTCAAACTTACGATTTGCGGCTCTATAAAAGACAATAACGGCTCTTTAAATTCCTCTAAAAAAATAAATAAATGAAGGCTAGAGTAAACAGACACGCTGAAATTGAGTACTCGTTAAGCAAGTGACCTACAGGAGTTGAAATTTCCATAAATCCTTTTCTAGGAATTTCCACAATTTGCTCAAATGTTGACAAAAAAGTTATGATTTCAACAAATAGTTTTTCAAAATTTTTGATTGATTTGTATTAACAATTTGAAAACACACATAAATTTTGAGATTTCTAGAAAAAGACCAGTTTTATTTTTTTATTTGTAAATTTTTTACAGAATTAAAATTTCGTGAAAAAAAGTTGAATTACTTTTGTGAAAAAAAAATCTAAATCTAAAATATAAAAGAAACAGCAAATATCAAAGTTCGAAAAAAGCTGAAATTTCCAGAAAAAACCGAATTTTCAGAAAAAAGAAGAGATTTCGAAAAAATTGAGAAAAACAAAGAGACTTCGAAAAAATTGAGAAAAAGGAAGACATTTCGAAAAAATTTCGAAAAAGATGAATATATCAAAAGTTCTCAAAAAAAGTACAATTTTAGAAAAAAACATCGGATTTTGACAATAGATTCAAATCCAAAACAAATTGAAAACCTGAAATTTTTAGACAAATTTGAATTTTTTTAAAAACTGTACAATATCAAAAGAGAAATTGTAAAAATAAACTGGAACCTTAAAAAAAATTGTCGAATTTTAAAAAAGTCGAAGTTTTTCAATAAAAAAGAACAAAGTCAAATATTGGAAAAACATTCAAGGAAGAAGTCAAAATTGTAAGAAAAGCTCGAAATTTCGACAAAATATTTGTAATTTTCTAAAGAGATTTAAATTTTGAGAAGAAATTTAAAATTTCGTAAACAAGACGACTTAAAAAAATCCAAATTTTCTGATAAATTCAGTTTTTGTGGTAATTACCAAAATAATTTTGAAAGAAAAGAGAATGTCGAGAAAATTTCCAGTTTCAAGAAGAGTATTGAATTTTAAAGAACGGTCAAAATTTTCTAGAGAAAGTTAAATTTTAAGAAAAAAATCAAATTTTGAAATTCGAAAATAGATGAATTTCGTTTGAATAAAAATTGAAATTTCCGGAAAAAAATTAAGTTTGAAATAAAGATTTTACGGAAAATATTAATTCGTCAAAAGTTGTCAAAAATACGCAAAATTGAAAAGACCAATTTTGACAATAGATTGAATTTCGCAGAACAAATTTGAAAACCTGACTTTTTTAGTGAAATTTAAATTTTGTGAAAAATTGTAAAATTTCGAAAAGAGAAATTGTAATAAATTAACACAGTTTAAAAAAAAATTGTCGAACTTATTCAGAAGTCGAAGTTTTTCAGAGTAGAAGAAAATAAAAAATTTGCAATGTTTCAGAGAAAGTTAAATTTTGAGAATAAATTGGAATTTTGAGACCAAGACGAATTTAAAAAAAAAACTCCAAATTTTCAGATAAATCGAATTATGAGAAAACTGGTGTAATAATTTCGAAAGAAAAGAAAATGTCTATAAAACTTCCAGTTTCGAGAAAAGTATTGAATTTTAAAAGGTCAAAATTTCCCAGAAGAAGTTAAATTTTAAGAAACAAAGTTAATTTTGAGATTTGAAAATAGATGAATTTAGTTTAGTAAATAAATGTTAAAATTTCCAGAAAATTACCAATTTTGAAAAAAGAGATTTCGAAAAAAATGAAATTCTCAAAAGTACTCAACAAAGGTAAAATTAAAAAAAAAACATTAAATTTCGACAATGGATTAAAACCTATAACAAATTTAAAACCTGAAATTTTTAGACAAATTTAAATTGTGTATAAAATAGTAAAACTTCGAAAAGAGCAATTGTCAAAAAATTGAAAGCTTAGAAAAGATCGTCGAACTTTTAAAAAGCCGAAGTTTTTAAGAGCAGAAAAAAAATTGGGATTTTTCCAGAGGAAGTTAAATTTTGAGAATAAATTTGAAATTTCGAGAACAAGACGAATTAAGAAAACTCCAAATTTTTAAATAAATTCGAAATTTGATGGAAATGGTAAAATAATTTCAAAAGAAAAGACAATGTTGATACAACTTTCAGTTGCGAGAAAAATGTTGAACTTTAGAGAAAGGTCAAATTTAAAAAAAAAATCAAATTTTGAGATTCAGTTAAACATTTTGAAAATTCACGAATTCGTTAAAAAAACCACAGCTTCAGAAACAATAAAAAGTCGAATTTTTAAAGTCGAAATTTCAAAATAACCGAATTTTGTGAACCAAGTCCAAATTTGTAGAAAATACATAAAAGTTTAAATGTTTTGTAAAAGTCAATATTTATGCAAAATGGCTAAATTTGAAAAAAGGACGAATTTGGAAAAGAAGATAGAAATTACGAGAAAAGTGTTAAAGTGTTGCAGGTCAAAATTTCCCAGAGAAAGTCAAATTTTGAAATGAAGTCAAACATTTTAAAAATATGTAGATAAATTTTGACAAAAAAATCGCAGTTTGCACAAACAATAAAATATCGAATTTGAAAAGTCGAAATTTCAAAAAAAAACCGAATTTGGCGTAACAGGTTCAAATTTGTAGAGGATAAATAAAGGTTTAAATGTTTAGTAAAAGCCAATTTTGGGGAAAATGCCGAAATTCGGTAAAAGGACGAATTATAAAAAGTATGTAGAAAACTCTATAAAAAAGCCGCAATTTAGAACAAAGGCTAAAAAATGTAATTTTGGAAAAAAGTGATTCTTGAGAATAGATCGAAATTTCGAAAAAATAATATTTTTAAAATAAGGTCGAAATCTTCAAAAACTACTTAACATCTCCAATCCATCAAATTTTAATTTTTTTATTAAAAAATCTACAAAAGATAAATTTTTGAGAAATAAGTCGAATCTTCCAGTAAGTCGAATTAGAAAAAAGCAAACATTTTTACAAATTGTCGAGTTTTAAGAAGAAAGAAAGATTTGGTATAAAAGTCTAATTGTAGGAATAAAATAGATATTAAAGAAGAACACTAATATAGAAGAGGGTTAAAAAAGGCTAACCTGCGAAAAAAGGCGAACTTGCAAAAAAAAAGCAAATTTTGAAATAAAGGTCTAAATTTTGAGCATTAAAAGGTCTCTTAGGCTGAATGTATTTTCGTTAGCCTACATGAGTTAGTCTCTGTCCCATAATTTGTCTGATTTATCTAATTTAATTTTAAAATAAAATGTAAAATTCAGAAATGAAAATTTGTGGCTCTTTGAAATTTACGAAATCAGTTTTTTTGTTGCGGTCGGCTCTTTCGGTTTAAAAGTTTGCCGACCTCTGGTCTAGGGCAATAATGACGAAAGAATGTTTTCGAAGAGATTTTAATTTATGTGGCCAAACCTTCTTCTAGATTTTGATAATAAAGCAACACGTAATGTAAGGTGATGCTGTGAATGAAATATTAAAATATGAGGATTTCTAGCGGTAACGTTTGTGCGTAATTGCAATTTGAAACCGAAAATGTCGATGCTCCATTTCCTACGTTAGGAAAATGTCGTGAAATAATAGCAACATAGGACCTCTACTATTTCTTTTACTAAAGCTTAAATTTTATCACCTGACTGACGAGCAGTGTTGTCTGTTTCGAAAATGTACTGCTAAACGGCTTGGGTATTTGCATTATTGTATCCATTCGGACAGTCTATGCTAAAAAACCAGTAGGATGACAGTCTAACGATTATGTCTTGCTTATGCAGAGAAGATTTAACGTTCTAAAAATTTTTCTTACTATTATTACTGTTGAACTACAATAAAAGTGTAAACTCAGAATATTAAGACATAATCGAAATTTTGAGATAAAAGTCGACATTTTAAAGAAAAACTAAACCTTTATAGAATATGCCAAAATTTGGAAAGAAGGTCCTCAATTTATAGAAACTATTTAACCTTAAATTTGTTTTAGATAATAAATCGAAATTTATAGAAACTCAAAATGCTGAGTTCCAAGTCGAAAATTAAGCAAGAAAATAAGTCGAAAGGGTAAACTCGGAATTTTGAGAAAAAATTCGAAATTCCTAAGTTTAGAAAAGACAGTGACAATTTATAAATAAAGTTAATTTCTCGAGCATTTTGGGAAAATAAGTGAACATTGGAAGTTAACTGTGAAATTTTCAATAAAATAGTTCAAAAATGATGTGTAATTTACAAAAAATATCATATATGCCTACTTTGTGAGATTATTTAATATACAACAAATTTTGCAATTCCATATCGTGGATAAATTAAATAACTAATTAATATTCTTGATCGGTTATTCTAACATATTTTGTACTGTTAAGTTATTAGTGAATGGACTTCTTTAAATTCTATGTTTCTGACTAGACGTTCTAGGTTATTAAAGGAGATTGCTCCGAACGACTTTTAAGCGGGTGTCTGCTCCAAACCTCTCTAGAAGTCGAATATTCTAGAACGAATAATCTGCACAGATAAAGGCAAATCAACCCCAGTTAGTTAAATATTCAATCTTAGGACGAATAAGTTTGTGTTAAACAAAATTCATGGTTTCATTATCCAACCAGTAACGGTGCACATTAAGGTTCACATGAAATTATGTTCTCGTTTTAGAGTTCGTTATACACATCCTAGCCTGACTTCTAAATTGTGAAATAGTGTCCATCTTTTGCATCTCTTGGACGAGAATGAGCACGTCTCAATTTGCTTTACATTTTTTATCCAAAGCATGTCAAGTTTCCAACCTTTGTGCGCTAACAAGGGAAATTTCTTTTAGGGAACGATTCGGCGTAAAATTTCACAAGACGACAAGGTGAGATAGAGTTAAAAAGCAACCCGTATAAAAATGCAGGTACGAAAAGAAATATTTTCTCGACTGACTTGACAGATAAAAGATAGGGTATTTCATGTCCGAGGAATTCCTGGCGAACGATTTATCCTAACGTGTTGCTTATTCATTATTCACACTACGCTCTGACAACTAAAGCACTTTTATTCCGTTGCATATTTTTATTTATTCAAAACCTACCGACGTGAATCAGGACTTCGAATTAATCAACATCATGTTGCGCTTAACGCGCCAGATAAAACAAATAACTCCGCCTTGTAATCATGAAAAATGAAAGCCAGGCTTATTAAAGCAACATGAAAATCCCAACATTTTTAGTCGACGCTATCTAAGTTTATTTACTTCTTTATAATCTAATATATATTTCGATATTCAACTAGAAGAAAAAAAATGATAAAAATTTCGATACAATATACGCATAAGCGCAGCCAGTTATTGCGAATATAATTGCAGCCAATTCGGAAATTCAGTGAACTGGGTTGAGTCTCATGATACACTGGTCAATTTTGCTTTTCTATATATTTCTTAAAATTTCTAAACAGTGTTACCTATTCACTTGCAAAATTAAATGACCTGCGTCGGTTCCGAAGTCGAGATAGTCTCTGTCTATGTTACGATCTTAAACAAAAATTAAAAATTCCACGAGATTCGCGTGTTACACTTCGACGGATCAACATTGTGTTCGATTGTGCTCCTAGTCGACGATTAATTGTTTCTACGAGTGCATTTCCCTTTTCGTTTGGAGGTTTAGTTTTATTGTGAGTAATTCCTAAAAAACTTTCATCTTTGTTTTGTGCAGTTACAAACTTTGTCTAAGCAATAACTATAACGGTTTTGTGAACAGTGATGAGGAAATCGCACTCTATTACTCCAGGTTAACATCGTGTTGGACGGGCAACTGTCATATTAGTTGCGATGAACACCTGGTTCCCAATCATCAGCCTAATTACTAACAATTAGTAACTCAAGTATACAATTAACTGCTCTTGACTACATGGGCAGCAATAACGAAGAAGAAATCCTCATACCAAATAAAAATATGTCACAAGATAATAGATGTAGTTCTCCAGTAACTGCTAACAAACATTCGTACTTGTCAGTAGCCAATTCAGTTCCTAAACCTGCTTTCCCGAAAAGGGACCAAGCAATTATTTTCCACGCAGAAGATAACCTTAAATTGTTCGACTACGTAAAAGCTGTTGGAGACCTAATGGGAGCCAAAAACATCTCTTTTGCCTCTCGAATATCGAATAATAGAATCTGCATATACCTGCCTAGTACTGAGCTTGTGGATCAATTGATCACAGCACATCCCACTACTGCCATAGGAAACATAAATTTAAATATGTCGTCGCCTACTGAAAGAATAGTTATCTCAAACATAAGCCCTACAATACCGCACAGTGTTGTTGAAAACGCGCTGACCAGTATCGGATTACATATAGCCTCCCCGATTTCCTTCCCAAAAGCATGAATCTCTAATGAGGAGTACAACCATATATTCAGTTTCCGAAGGCAGGTTTATGTTTTCTCATCCACAAAAAATGTTGATGTTGTCTTCCCTAGTAATTCCATATGATGGAAATGAATATCGAATTTTTCTCTCTACAGATAAAATAGAATGTTTTATCTGTAAACAAACAGAGCACATTGCAAGCAATTGCACAAGACCTCCCTCAACGACATTATAATTACCTATGCATATCCCAACACAATCCTCGACTGCTACAGAATCGTCCCAAGCGGCCATAGGAAGCAGCCAAAATTATGATCCTCCCACAGTGTTAACTACTTCCCCAAAACGAGGCCTTTCGGAAATATTGACATTAAGAGAGCAAGGTAGTATTCCAAGTAACTCTTTTTCTACTATACCACCTGACGTATCCAAAATGCCTCCTCTTAATAATAGCAGTAACACTCGAAAAAATGTGAAACCTGCTAATAAAAGACGCAAAACAGATACATCCTCAGAACCTGCACTAACAGAATCTATAAAATTCTCCATTCAGGAACTATATCAAAAGAACCCGGAAGATTTTACAATTCCCATTAATAATATCTTTGCTTTTGTAGAAAACACCTACGGCAGTAACAACTCTTATATGGAAGCTTTAAAATTTACTACGGATATTAAATCCCTTCTGTCAAATATGAATAAAATATATTTTGTTCTTAAACAAAGGTATATTTAAAACCGTTTTACTTGATTGACTAAAAAAATCAAAGTATGCCTCACATCGGAAGAACTTGAAACCCAAAGCACATCTAGCACATTATCTCAACACTCTCTAGATTTAAGCGATGAACACTTTAACTCCGATGACTTCAAGCAGTCAACAAAATCAACATTTTAAAATTACTTACAAAATTCACTCTCCTACAATGAAATTGCGACGAATTTTAACCTCGCCTTGAACGTATGCAACACCTTGTCTCAGATACCCTACCTGATATCATCTGCTTCCAAGAAACAAATTTTAAGGAAACTCATAAGCCTTACCCCAAAAATTATAAGGGTTATCACTATTTGAGGACTGAATGTTTGAGAGCTAGTGGTGGAACTTCTATATTTGCATCACACGATATATTTTATTTATTTTCATTTTATTTATTTCAAAAATTTCCGATAACAACAACCCTAGAAGCAGTAGCCATCAATGTCTGGTGTCCGCAAAGGATTACAATATGTAAGGTATATATATCACCGCACTATAATCTAACAGAAGCTCATATCTATGATCTTGTAGCTCAATTACCAACCCCGTGCATCCTTGTCGCTGACTTCAATGCTCACAACGTGATCTGGGGATCCGAATACTCATTTGGACGAGGAAAAATGATCGAAAATACAATGAATAACATTAATTTAAGTCTTCTAAATACTGGATGCAGCACACACTTCAATATACATATGGGAAAACTCTCACCTATTGATCTTAGTTTTTGCGAACCAAGGACATTTCCATTACTAAGGTGGCGCACCTTAGACAGTCTATGCGATAGTGATCACTGATACCCCAAAATTATTTCAGATAATGCATTTAGGCTTGTAGATTCTGTTACCAAATGGAGAATAAGGCAAGCAGATTGGAACGGTTTCAGTTCGTATACGGTGCGACAGTTAAATCCAAACAAACAAATTTCAATTTGAATTTCGCGCTATATCGTAGGTCCGTCAGAGGTCGCGATTGCGGTTTTCGGCTATGGGTGTCTAGTAAACACATATAACCTTAAAATAGCCGAGATGCTGGGAACAAGTGCGGAGTACAATCGAAGAGCCGCGATTATTGAAAGCAGAGACTAAATAGACTGAACCAACACGGTAAGCAGTGAAGCCAGTTGAAAGCCTGGCTAAAGCCTAGCTCCATCTAGCTCGCAGCACCCTCTTATTATTTGACAGACCTTTGCGAAGATAACATCGGCTTTTTTTAAAGAAAATGGACTGTAAATATGGGGAAGCGTATTGTGGATCATTGTTGAAACCTCAGTAAACACATTAGTGAAGGAAAATCAAGAGTTTCATTCTTTGGGCAGGTAAAAATAAAATATATAATTATTCAATTATCGGCGTGCGCGCGTCGCCATTTCACTGCAATCATGACGTGTTTACAGCACCGGCTTAACAATATTGTACACAGGCGTCGCGTATTGAAAGAAAATTATTTTACTATTAAACCAAGATGTCTTTGAAAATAGTTCTCCTGAACTTTTACCAAAAAGCACTTATAAAAATTATCCTATTGGTCCAAAAGCCCCTAATTCTAAAGTTTCATCTAAATCGTTAGGACCGTTACGCGGCAAGTTTCGTATTTATAAATTTTACTTAATCCGACCATATGAAAGAGTAGTGGAATGCACCTCCCCACTTCCCCGGATTTTAGCTTCAACTGTACGCATGAGATAACATTGAAACGTTCAGTCTATTTAGTCTCTGATTGAAAGCCTTCGCGCTGGGCGTTTGGCGGCCGAGATTATTCGATTCTTCGGGTACCCGAGATCGACCGTTTATGATGTTGTGACGAAATGCAATGATTCGGAGAAGTCCAAAGAAGGTTCCGCTGACGCGGCGAGAAGTTCCCATTCGAGGAAACAGTTGTCACGAACTCCGACGGTCGAGGAAAGGGCTCAGCAACTGATTTCGGAGAACCCTGGACAATCGTTGTGTAAATTGGCGTCAGTGGTGGGTGTCAGCGAGCGAACAACGCGTCGGATTGCAGAGGAGGACCTACGATACAAGTACTACAAAATAAAGATGCGACAGATGCTGTCTGAAGCTGCCAAAACAAAGCGGATTGCTCGCTGCAACCTGCTACTGGGTTCTTTGAAAAACGAAGCATCGGGGCAAATCAGATATTTCCGATGAAAAAATGTTCACTGTTGATGCTCGAACCAAATTTCCGACTAGTGTTCACGTCCTAGATGTTGTGTCCAGTGAAGGTGACGTCGTGCTGCCACATTTCTTTGAAAATGAACAAACTATCACACAACAAGTTTATTTGACTGTTTTACAGGATGTTGTGGTACCATGAATGGTAACTGTGGCCACGTGGAGGCAATATGTTTTTAACAGGACGGTGCACCGGCTCACACAAGCCATTTCGTCCAAAACTGGCTTTCAGACAATGCGGACATGTTCAAAGAGTTTTGGCCCCCGAATAGCTCGTATTTGAACCCCCTCGACTATTAGGTTTGAGGCGTTATTGAACGGGTTACCAATAAGTCACTGCACCCTAATGTTGCGTCTCTACGCGCCGCTATCGAAGCAGCATTCGCCAATATGGACAGCGCTGCGTCGTTGCAGACAGCGTGCAGGTGCTTCAGGACAAGAATGGAGGCGATAATTGAGGCCAACGGAGGTTATATTGAGTTATTGTACTCCTGACAGGTCACACGAATATTGACTGAAAACATTTTCTTTTACATTTGTTCTTTGTGTCAATATATTATATTTGAAAACAAAGTTTTATTTGTCCGGATTTAACTGTCGCACGCTGTATAGAGTCACAAACTAATATACTTCAATTGTTTGATGATATTGACCAAGCTACAAACCAGTTTATCAACTGTATCGAAAAATATATTAGAAGGCATGAAATAAATGTCAGACAAAAAATAGTTCCATGGTGGAATGACGCTTGCTCAGTCGCAACGCGAGAGTGCAAAAGAGCTTTAAATAAATATCGCAGAACTCAGTCTCAAGATGATCTTATTACTCATAAAAAATTAAAAGCAAAATCCAAGCAAATCTTAAAAGAAAGCAAAAGGCAGTCATGGAATAAATACACAAGTGAAATAACAGGAGAGCCCCCCCTCTAGCCAAATACGGAAGAAAATAAAGCAAATGGAAGGTCCTAATACAGTTTATAAGATACCGGCAATAGAATTTAATGGTCAAAGAATCACAAATAGTTAAGAAATTGTCAACACACTCGCAGATCATTTTAAAGCAAAAACAATAAATAAAAATATTCCACAACCACCACATATTGCAACACCATTAAAATTTCAAGATTCTGCACCACTAAATCACGTTTTCTTAGTTCAAGAATTTAGGCACGCCCTTTTCTTCTGCAAAAACTCTGCAGCAGGACCAGAAAACATTCCTTTCATTATTCTTAAAAACCTTCCTAGATCCAGTTTAAAAAAGCTCCTGGAATTTTACAACCTGATTTGGCTAAGGCAAAAGTTTCCATTTCAGTGGCGGCAGTCCACAATATTACCTTTCAGAAAAAATGATATTACCTCAGTCGACCCTAAATGCTTTCGACCTATTGCGTTAACTTGCACGATGTGTAAACTATTAGAGAAGATGATTAACAAGCGTCTGATGTGGTACCTTGAGAGACATAAGCTTCCTCGTCAAGAACAATCTGGATTGAGGCCACATCGTAGTACCATAGATAACCTTACAGCTCTTGAAATAGAGATTTCTGATGCTTTTAGTGCCAAGCAAGACGTTTTATCAGTGATTTTTGATGTAGAAAGTGCCTTTGACACTACTTTAAGTTTGGTCATTTACTATAAATTAAAGGAAGTTAATCTGACAGGAAAGATATTAGCTTTCCTAAAAAAATTCCTAACCGATAGAACATCTAATGTGGTGGCTAAGGAAAAAGTATCATACCCGTTCACGCTGGAAAACGGGGTGCCTCAAGGCTCGAAATTAGGCACTACGTTATTTATTTGAGCCATAAATGATATATGTTCCTCCGTAAAACAGCCAGTCAAATGCTCTCTATATGCAGATGATCTCATTCTCTACTGTTCAGGAAAAGGTATCCCAGCTACATGTAATTTGTGGAAAAATGCTTTAAATACTTTATCTAGTTGATCTAAAATGTCAGGTTTTAACTTCTCTGCTTCCAAGTCTAAAGTTATTAAATTTATCCGAAGAAGAGGAACTCATGAGCCAAGTATAATATTAAATAATCAACCTTTACAAGTGGTAAATCGACACAAATTTCTTGGACTAACTTTTGATAGTCGTCTTACCTGAAAACAACACATTCAAGAAGTTAAAGGACACTGTTCAAAACGTCTAAACATCTTAAAAGCGTTGTCACACCACCACTGGAGTGCAGAAGAGAATGCCCTCCTTCGGATATAGAGCCTTAATACGTTCCAAACTATATTATGGTTGTTTAGTCTTTATGAGCGCTAGCAAATCTAACTTGAAAAGCCTGAACACCGAACATAACACCGCATTTCGTATACATCTGGGTGCTTTTAGATCTAGTTCTTCCGAACCCCTCTATTGTGAAGCTCGCGAGCTCCCTCTTTCTTTGCGACGCGAAAAACTTCTACTGTCATATATTGCCAAAATACCTGCTAACCCTAACAACCCAATCTATAATATATTCAACTCCTTCCAAACGACGGCACTGAGTCGTCCAAGAAGTTTACTTTCTGTCTGTCAGATATTGAATCTTTGCTAGGAGACAATAATCTTTCCAAGACAACTGTAAATTCAACTTCGTGTGTACCTCCTTGGTTTTTAGCATTACCTTTCATCAACGCGTCCTTGTGTAAATATAAAAAACAAAAAACTTATAATGCCCTTCTCAGGCAAGCTTTCTTGAAACTAATTAATTCAGAACAACTTTCTGCAGCAAACAGCATCCTGTATACCGATGCCTCAAAAAACGAAAATGGTGTTAGTTGTTCAGTTACTACATCCAACACTACCATAGCAAAGTATCAGCTTCCCACCCACTGCAGTGTTCATACTGGGGAATTATATGGTATTCTTATGGCACTCAACTTGATCACAGTAGCAAATCAGAAAACAGTCCCTATATGCACATACTCATTGGCTTCAATTCATTGCATTAAAAACATCTATATCCAAAATCCTCTGGCCCAAAAAATTTAAAAAATTGCCCACTATTTATATTCCCAGGGCATTAATACAAGTATTGTTTGGGTACCATCTCACGTTGGTATCAGTGGAAATGAAAATGCTGATCAAGCAGCCAAAGAAGCGCCCATAGCACAGGTACATCTCCAACATGATGAAAAGAATTTGCTAAAACAAACAATGGTACACAAGTGGCAAACGCACTGGAATCGATCAAATACTAAATTGGCCTCAATTCAACATAGAATTGAAAACCCCAAGATGATACCAATGAAAAGAAAAACAAAACTATTTTCAGAAGATTAAGAATTGGTCATACCAAAATTACAGACAGTTACTTAATGGAATCTGGTAATCCTCTTTATTGTGATTATTGTAACTGGGGCCTTACAGTTAGGAACATCCTGGCTGAATGTCCACAACATGCTGAGGCTCGACAACGCTTCAACCTAACCGGTGACCTCAAAGAACATCTCATCTTCAGTAATTACAATAGAGTTCCTACACTGTACACTGTATGAAAATGTACAATCGTATTTAAACCACTGCCTATTTTTGTATACTAACTGAATTTGTGCCAATGGTCATTAGCAGTCAAGGCACATTAATTTTAAATAAATAAAATTAAACAAAATTTCCACAAGGTTTCGATAAATATTTGCTAAGACCGGACAAGGTTTCGCATTCATGTTAAACCTGGTCCGGTGTTAGCAAATATTTATCGAAACATTGTGGAATTTTAAATTTCTGTTACGCTTTTAACTGACATAAAGTTTAATAGTTATGATTTTTTACATGTAAGGTTTTGGTGGAACGGACTGGTCCTTGATTATCTTCAAAAATTGAAAAACTAATATTGTCCCCTGAAACTAAGAAAGAGCGTTAGAGCGACCTTTGTTGTGTTTTTTAATTTTTCTTGGTTTCAGGGGACAAGATTTGTATTTCAACTTGAAAGGTATGGACCAAAGAATGTTTATGAAAAAATTTTTATTTATTGCGACCAAACGTTGCTATACATTTTGCTAGAAAAGTGATATATTATGCATGGTGGTTTTCCTAAAGAAATATAGGTGTTTTTGGTGGTTTCGTTTTTAAGTAATCGCAATCCGAAATTATACATCTCGCGGTATTTAGATGCTTCTCTCCGCGTTTTAGGCAAATATTATGAAGTAATGCAACACTACAACTTTACTACTTCTTCTAGATCAGGAGTTCTTAGCATTTTCTAGGTTGAGCCTTCCCTAAATTTGAAAAATATATTCATGCCGATTTTTAAATACCTAAAAAGTCCATTAAGTACCCAAGTATAATTAGATAATCACTACATTAATTCACGAGTAGTGTGTTGTATCTGCCCATAGAAATTTTTATTGCGAAACACGTGGTCAAGTAAATTATTTGAAAAGTGAAAATTCCCAAAAAATCTTGTAAACTTGCTAATTTAATGTAAAATAAAATTGCGCTGGTCAATAATTTTGAAACTAAATTTGAAAATGTTTACAACTAAAAACCATAGACCGGTTTCGACCTCCTTTGGCTCAACCAGTGTGACATGGTGGCTGTACATTAGTTAGCCATACAAATTCTCAAGAGATCTAAATCCCATTGAGTGATTTGTAACTGACTGGGTTCCAAATCTGATTAAAGTTAAGATCCCTTTATCATAGGCTTTGGTATTTTGAAAATTATCAGCTGAATAATTCTTTCAGAAAATGGACATACACATATATAAATCACGAAGCATATTACCGACACACTGCGTTAAATTTGAATACATTGTGTGGTCGCGAATGTAACAAAATTAAATCAAACTTTTTGCCAGATGGAAATATAATTTCTGCCAAAGTCTAAAACATTATCGCGAAAACCCAATTTAAATCGAAATTATGTTATGCTTCTATTTAAATTTGCAGCGTTATTGAAATGGTTGGCGTAGATGCGGAAACAAAGACAAACATTAACTAGACATTTGGAACAAAGTTTGACCGATTTAGTTTTCTGTATCTGCGGGAAAACGAGCGACAGAGAATGAAAACGGAATTACCTCCGGTCTAACGAACTTCAAAACGCGTCTATATCATTTTTAGTTATTTCCATTACGTTGTGAAAAAGTGCCCGCGGAACCTGATTTATTTGGCATGGCACAATAGCTAATACTATTTGGTCTTTTTAATTTATTACATTTCCTATATTTAATGTAACTTTGCCACGAACGCTGCACCGAAGTAATATCTTTAACGCGCTGGTTTCGGTAATTATGTACTTTATTAATTGAATTCTGAAACGCGAAGGGGAAAATTGGGAACGTATTATTATTAGCATTTCCTAAAATGGATTTCTCCTAAAAGATATAACAAATCTGTACCACAGAAGCAAACCATGTAATGTCACAAAATTTTTATTATGGACAAATTTAAAGCCATTTGTTGTTTAGGTCTAGGGTAAACCTCGACTTGACACTTGTCAAAAAGCCCAAAATTTTCTGATTATGTAGATAAGTTGATACTGAAATAGCAAATTAAAGATGGTGGTTTTCTGATCGACAAAACATCTTCAAACACATTTTGGCAAAAATTGGACTTAACATAGTTTGCCTCTAAGCTACAGAAATAGAATATATAAAAATTTAAATACAGAACTTGTCCCCTGAAACCAACAACGATTAAAAAACACAACAAACTTTGATACTGTATTCAGTATCTCTCTGAAGATGACAACTTGGCTGTCGAACGCGTTAGAGCAACGTTTGTTGTGTTTTTTAATATTTCTTAGTTTCAGGGGACAAGTTCTTGATTTCAATTTTTAAAGATAACCAAGGACCAGTCCGTTCCACCAAAAAAAAAAGAATATATAAGATTTATGGTCCAAATTTATTTCCTTCGAGCTGTCTAATTAACAGACAACTTATAACAAATAAGGAATTGTTTAAAAACGTATGAGTGTAAAGACAGAATTCTGGGAAAACTAATTTTAATAATGTTAACTTTTTTCCCCAAATTTTTAGGTTGGACCAAACCATGGTCTCTTTCCAAGTTAAAACTGGAAATAGAAAAAAATCATGCCCCCTTCTAATATAATAACACCCTGTGGGTTGCCCAATTACTGCTCTGGTCAAAGTTATAAAAAAAATCGATTTTTGACTTTTTATGTTAAAAAAAATTTAAATTATTACTAAGCTATGAAAACTTTAAAAAAATACACTAAAAAATCACGAAAGTAAAGTAATTTTAACATGAAACTTTAAGAAGCAGGAGAAAATTTGAGTTGAATCTCATTTCAAAATATATGTTAAAATTCCGGTGTCTAGCAAAATGACATGGGTGCTTAGAATATCCTAGAGGCTCTTTGGAAGTTGAAAGTTTTTTGTGTCCAGAATATTGTTTTTATTTGTATTGGTAGTTAATCATAACTTATTAAAAGCAAAGAAATTAGGTAATGTACCGGATCGTTACACCACATTTTTTTAATTACATTAAATTTCGATGTCGATTCTTTTATTCTTTCAGGGGAGCTTTTCCAGACTCACATTTAAAGTATGCGTGCTTTTGTGCCATAAACATGGCGCCGTGTAAAATACTGCAGTAATAAGTGTCCAGTTGAAGGATTGATTTTGTCTTAACGCCGTTTCGGTAGAATGCAACACCTTGCCCTTCCTTAGACATCGAAAGCAACTTGAGCAAATGTAACTTTCAACCACTCACTTCATAAATGATATCCCCAACAACAGATATTGGGGTTAAGCAGATTAACACCATGATTTAATTAAAAGACGATTAAAATCCTATTTAAGGCTCTGTAACTGAAAAGGAAGGTAATATTAAAAATGATACAAAAAGGGGTAGGCTTTAGTATCTTCCCCAGGCAGACTTCATTTTTAGTTAAAACTAAACCATTATGGTTGGCAATTGAAAACTAGTTGCAACTATTTTGGTCAGAATTTTTCTCATCAATGAACTCTAAAAAAAATCTTTCCAAATTTTAAATTTTAAGAACGAGACTTCGCCGGTCACATGGAATTCCTCCAGAAATGTAGCCCTGTGAATTTAACAGGATTGCTTGATTATACGCAATCCAGGTACAAATTTGATCATGAAGTGGAATTAAATAGCCCCACTGACGCTCACAAACTATTTATCTGGTTTACCGATGGACTAAGGACAGCACATGAAACTGGAATGAAAATTTGTGGCCCTAATTTTAGGTTTTCTAAAGCCTTGGGAAAAGCCCCAACTGTCTTTCAAATTAAAATACATGCAATAGAACTTTGCGCGTCTGCGAGTGCCTTCGAAAAAACCTGAACGGAACAAAGATCTACATTAACTCTGACAGCCAAGAGGGAATAAAGGCTCTCAGCAGTTGCATTGTTAAATCCAAACTATTTTGGGACTGTCAAAAAACTCTAAAGCAATTGGCTAATCACAAGAGGATCAACCTTAAGTGGGTGCCAGGAGACAAAGGAATACAAGGAAATGAAGCTGCGGACCAACTCTTTAGAAAAGGATCTGCATTGTCATTTCTTGGACCTAAAACGGCTTTTGGTTTGTCTGAAATTCAAATCAACAATGATGTCAAAAAATTGGAGGCAAAGTCAAGAATTTTCCACTGCAGATCATATCCAGGACTACGAAATGCGAAAAAATTCATATCTGGAACGCTTGAAAAGACAAAGCTCTACTTAGAATTCAGAAAATCCAAATTGGGGATCCTAACCGGTTTCTTAACAGGACATTGCCCTATGAAGTATTACCTCAAGAAAATGGGTCAACAGACCTATGTCGGTTTTGCGCAGAAGCTGCGGAGACTGCAGAACATGTGCTATTCAAGTGCGATGCGCTTGCATGCAAAAGACACGTCCAACCCGGATGGGCGTCCTTAGACCTCTTAGATGTATAAAAACTCACTTCCATGTCCATAATAAACGTCTACAAGTGTTTGAACCTGGGAACTACATAGATCAGGGTATGGACAAAAGATTTTCTTAGGTCGAGGTGCGAAAGTTACATTAGCATGTACATACTTATCCCAATGATAAATAAACCAAACGGAAATCGTCCAGCGACCACCCCGAATTATCAAAGCCTGCAAACATCCGTCGGGGATGCACCATTTTAGCACCAAATAGCGAATGTTTGACAAGCCGACATTCGCATCTCCAAGAAACACCACCCAAGAGACCACCACCCTATATAAGCAAAAGGACGCTCGATATCATCATCATTGTTGTAGAACATAGTATTATAATAGTATCTTTCTACTTAGTGATCAGTTGTAATTTCAACTTAAAATAAAATTCTTTTTGAAAAGTCTGGTGTCGAATAATTAAATATAATTGGCGCAGTCGGTAGGATTGATGAAATTGCGAAAAATAGTGCATCGAGCAAAAACCCGCGATTTGGAATTTTAATTCCTTGATCATCAAGAACCATTCTCCAAGTGCATTGGGCACCCTCTTCAACGGCTCCAGACCAGAAGGAAGCAGAGACGACCGGCAATACCAGGTTAGTGAACTTGAGTATCCCGTCTTTCCCTATTTTTGTTTAAATATCATTTTTGTTGTTTAACAACAGATAATTTCATTATTCTTATATAATATACCATATACATATAATTTTTAACAATGACAAACGTTGAACAAAATATTTCTTTATTAAGATTGCTAATTGACACCGTCCCATATTATGATGGAGACGAAAATACTTTAGAAATTTTCATAAACGCGTGCGAATATTTATTTATAAAATTTCCAGCATCAGATATGCAAAGCTATCTGTTAAGAGTTGTTATTGGGAAGCTAAAAGACCGAGCACAAATTATAATAGGTTGTAGAAATGAAATAAATTCTTGGGCAGCTTTAAAAGAAGCCCTTAGACTAAATTTTGGAGACCAACGAAACTTAGAATGCCTCGAGCAAGATCTCTTTAACGTTCAGCCACATAAAAACGAAACTCCTCTCGATTTCGGGAAGAGAATCCAAATCGTTAAAAGCAGACTACATGCCAAAGTAAAATCTGCCACTCCTTTAGAAATGTCGGAACAAGCCAAAATTATTCATAGTAAACAATACGACAATATCGCACTTAGAGCATTTATCAGAGGGCTCACAGGAAATTTGCAAACGCTTGTAAGATTAAGAAACCCCCCATCACTAGAAATAGCAATGTCATATGTTATAGAGGAAGAAAATTTTAGATACATACAGAATGCGAATAACTCCGGTCCCAATAGACCCCAAAATCTTTCACAGCATAATCGCAACCAAAGAAATAACCAAAATCACAGATATTCTCCTCAGCAATTCCAGCCACAATATCATCATCAACAACCCTTTTATTATGCACAAAACCCGCAGCAAAACTACCATCATCAAAGCAATATGTCTTTCCCCAGTCAACCGATTGACATTCGTCCCATTCAACGCCCCCACAAAATTTTTTCACCAATTCTCAGGTATTTGGCACACCCAAAAATGTTTTTAAACCTACAGGTCGCGTTCCCGAAAACAAACCGGAACCCATGTCCACCACATCAAGAAATTCTAGCTCATTCAATAAAGGTTTCAATAACCGCTACTATAATGAAAAAATGTCCACTACTTCCTATAATCCGTCAAATCGCTTTCGCCCAACAAATCAACAAAAATTCCCCTTCGAAGAATTCCAATTAATAGAAACCCCATTAGAGGAAGACGACGAATTCTCCCAAAACCAATCACAAAACTTCAGTTACGAAAATGCTAACCCCGTTCACGAAGAATATGATAATGAAATCGAAAACGAAGCATTCGATTCCACCCAAAATTCTCAACAAAATTTTCATCATGTCCCATCAGAAACCCGCAAAACATAATCTGTGAAATAAACACTTCAAACTCATATAATGCCCTTCCTTACATTGAAATAAACCACCCACCGATAAAACTACTCATCGACACAGGATGTCACTCATCTATAATTCGGCCCGGCATCGCAGAAAAATTCTTCCCCTCAAGTATTTATAGAGAAAATTTTACGATTAAAACAGCCACTGGTGAAAAGGAACTGAAATTCAAAGCCAACATACCAGCATTTCCCGAATTCAAAACCGCAAAAGAAATTAATTTCCTCCTCTGTGACTTCCATGACTATTTTGACGGAGTGATAGGTTTAAAAGAATTGTTAGACATGAAATTTAGCATAGATTTAGTTAATAGACAACTCGTTAATGATAGAATAAGAATCCCTTTTAAGTATAGAAATCAAAATAGCAAAAGCGTTACGTTTAGTGTAGATTCGCATGAAATATGTAAGCTAAAGGTCCCTGTTAACATAGAAAACGGCGACGTTATTGTTCCAGAACAATTTATAGAAAAGTTATATATCCCAGAAATGTTAACCAATGCTAACAATTGGTCCGCATTTATCGAAATCCACAATAACTCTGACCAAAGAGTAACTGTAACTCTGAACGAATCCTTAAAAGTCAAATCTTTCGATGAAAGTATAGGAGATAATTTTAACATTTTTAATATAGAACATTTTTTGCCAGAACTTAAAATAGACCATTCGAACAAAATTGAAAACCTAATAAGAACACAACATTTGAATTTGGAAGAGAAAAAAGCAATTACTTCTCTCTGTAAACAATATTCAGACATTTTTCATACAGATAACCGTAAACTGTCTTTTACGAGCAAAATAAAGCATGAAATTAAAACCGCAAACGATATCCCAATACATACACGTTCCTATCGTTACCCATTTATCCACAAAAACGAAGTCCAACGACAAATCACAAAGATGTTAGAAGACGGTATAATTCGCCCTTCACAAAGTCCCTGGAGTTCACCAATTTGGATAGTTCCAAAGAAACAAGACGCTAGCGGCATCCAAAAATGGAGGATTGTCGTAGACTACAGGAAAATCAACGAAAAAAACCATAGACGATCGTTACCCTATCCCCAACATCACTGATATCTTAGATAAATTAGGAAAATGTCAGTATTTCAGTACCCTCGACCTTGCTTCTGGGTTTCACCAGATCGAGATGCACCCCGATTCAGTCGAAAAGACTGCCTTCACAGTAGAAAATGGGCACTACGAATATGTGCGTATGCCCTTCGGTCTAAAAAACGCCCCGTCCACTTTCCAGCGTGTTATGGATGAAGTTCTCAAAGATTTACAAGGAAAAATATGCCTTGTATACATGGATGACATAATTATATTTTCCACTTCCCTTCAAGAACACATCTCAAGTTTAAAGCAAATTTTCCAAAGACTTAGAGAATCCCGTTTCAAAATCCAAATCGACAAATCTGAATTCCTTCGCAAAGAAGTAGAGTTTTTAGGTCATATTGTAACTCCTGATGGCATTAAGCCAAACCCAAACAAAATTAAAGCGATAAAAAATTTCCCGATTCCCAAAACAGCCAAAGAGATTAAATCTTTCTTAGGACTTCTAGGCTATTATCGCAGATTCATAAAAAACTTCGCTAAAATCACAAAACCCCTGACCAAATGTTTAAGAAAAGGAGAAAAAATTGAACACACCCCCGAATTCATTCACGCATTCCAAAGATGTAAAAATCTTCTATGCAATGAACCCATTCTTCAATACCCTGATTTCAGTAAACCTTTTACCCTCACAACCGATGCTTCGAATTTTGCAATAGGAGCGGTTTTATCCCAAACCCATTCTAAAAATGACTTACCAGTAGCGTACGCTTCACGTACACTTAATCAAGCCGAAACCAATTACAGTACGATAGAAAAAGAATTACTTGCAGTTGTTTGGGCAACTAAGTATTTTAGACCCTATTTGTTCGGAAGAAAATTCAAAATTATTACAGACCATAAACCTCTTCAGTGGTTATTTAATCTAAAAGAACCAAACTCGCGTCTTGTAAGATGGCGCCTAAAATTGGAAGAGTTTGATTACGAAATCTGCTATAAAAAAGGAAAACTAAACACAAATGCCGACGCACTTTCCCGCGTAGAAATTAACGCCATTGACGACTTAGAAACCTCATCCCTTCACGTAAACACGGACGACATTAACGAATTAATCAATGAATACCTAATTGAACCTGAATTATCTCCCTTCGATCTCCCTAATCCTTCGGAAAACATAAAAGAACCCAAAGTTAAAATAATATCAAATATCCAAATAAGACCTCCTGAACCCACCGATAACGAAACCGTCCATTCCGCGATAGAAAACCCGATCCTAGAGATGCCGATCACAGAAAAGCCCCTTAACTTCTTTAAACGTCAAGTCGTCATAAATTGCACCAAAGATGGCTTAAACAAACCTAAAATCGATATTGAAAAATTTTTTGACAAAACCCGAATTACCATGAACCTCCCCTCAATTAATTTCGAAACACATTTACTAGAAGCTATAAAAAATTATTTTGTCCTGAATCAATCATACGCAATATACTTCAAGCAACATAACAATAGCCAAATATTTTCAAATATAATACAATCATTTTTTAAGAACGCTGCATTTAAACTAACAAGAACCACTAGATTTTTAAAAGACGTTATAACCTCCGACGATCAAAAGTTAAAATTAGAATACTATCACATTGGTAAAACAGTCCATAAAGGTATAAACGAAATGAACGCCTCTCTTTCAAAAAATTATTACTGGCCCAACATGTCGAAAGATATAACAAACTACGTGAACAATTGCAAAATTTGCCAAACAGCCAAATATGACAGAAACCCCCCAACTCTCAAATTTAACTTAACGCCAACCGCTAGTAAACCCTTTGAACATATACATTTAGACACTTTCAAAATTTTGAACCATACCTTCTTAACGGTCTTAGACTCTTTTTCCCGATATGGCCAAGCTTATCCAATCGAATCTCAAAACCCCATAAATATAATTGACTGTCTATTAATCTATATTACCCACCATGGATTACCACTAAAAATCACGGTAGATTGTGGCGGAGAATTTAAGAATAATTGCCTAAATGATTTTTGCAAACTCCACAAAATAGAACTTCATTATACCACTCCAAAAAATTCGAACAGTAATTCCCCCGTTGAAAGATTTCATTCAAAATTCGTTTAAAATTAGAAAAACCCCATGAACCCGCTAAAATTTTAATGACCCATGCCCTTAGAGGATATAACAATGCAATTCATTCTGTCACAGGCTATACTCCATTTGAAGTAATTAAAGGACACATAAACGCAGATACCCCTTTTGAACTTTCTGATCATAAAATAGTTTCTAATTATATCCAAACGCATAAAGAAATTGCCAAAACATTGTATGATTCCATAAAAGATAAATCCCACCAAAAGAAAGAAAAGATAATAAGTCGATTAAATGAAGTTAGACAAGAACCCCATAACTTTAATCCCGATGACAGTGCATATGTAGTAAGTAAAGAAAGAAATAAGGCAAAACCTAAATTCTTTGAAACAAAAGTCGTAACAGACAATCACGAGAAATTAATTACTGACCACGGAACCTACCATAAATCATGTATAAAGAAACCCCATACTCATACTTAAAATCTCCTTTCAGGCAATCCCTTACGGACAGACGATGAAAAATTTAGTCATAGTATTCACAATTTTCATAATAACTCCTGCCCTAAGTTCGGACATAGACATAATCCCCATCAAATCCGAAATACTTCCCTTTCACCTTGGAAAAGGTAAGGTTGTACAAAACAAACACACCTTTATCCATTATGTAGATATAGATCCCTTAATCAAACTCCTACAAAACGCCATAGAATATTATAATGCAATAAATATAACTTTAGATTCGAATAATACCTATACAAACGTTTTAAAAAATCTAATGGCACATGCTCACTATCTCATAATTCAATCTGAAATCAAACTAAACAATTTAAAACCCCACCTTCGACAGAAACGTGGACTATTTGATATCATTGGTAAAACATCAAAATTTTTATTTGGCACACTTGATTCTGAGGATGGTAGAAAATACGATTAAGCACTGAGACTGCTGACAGACGATAAAGATTCTCTTAACAAACAAATAGAACTACAAACATCTATAACAAAAAACTTAGTCACTAATTACAATAGTACCATCACGACTCTTAACGAAAATCAAAAACTAATAGAACTAAAACTAAACTATTTCCAGGAAAATATGTCACAATCGATTAACGACATAACAGCCTTAATGCGTGCACAAAATACAATAGATCAAATAATACTAAACTGTCAAAATTTAATTTCTCTTTTAGACAATATTGAAAATTCTATAACATTTGCGAAAATTAACGTAATTCACTATTCAGTAATACCTCACAACGAATTAATTAATATAATTCAAAAGGTTAAAAAATTATATGGTAACAACAAAATTCCAAACTTTGAAAATGCTCTATCCTACTATAAGATTATTAAAGCGAAAGTATCTGTTCACAACAACAAAATTATTTTTGCAATAGAAGTTCCTATTTTCCATTCCGACAATTTCGACATATACCATTTGTACCCTATCCCCAAAAACAATCTCACTATTGTCCCAAAATCACCTTTCCTAATCTCAGTTCACGATACCATAAATATGAAAATGAAAGATGCCATTTCATCGAAAATACCCATATTTGCTCTCCTGGATTGACCCCTAATAACGACGATTGCATCATTTTGATAATCCAACACGGAAACAGCGAAAAATGTCACCCAACAGCCGTCTACTTAACAAGTACAATTTACGCAAGAATAACACACAATTACGCATTAATACTGCCTTCAATTACCCCCGTAAAACTGAGAAAAATCTGCAAGAACAACGGTTACATATCAGTAGAAAATCCAAGTATCATTAAAATCCCGAGACACTGTCGACTACAAAACGACGACATTCTATTCAATAATGAAGAAGACGCAATCAAAGGAGAACCCTTCCTTTTACCAAGTCTGAAGCTAACCAACACCACCACTACCGAAAAACATATAGAACCAATCCTTCTAAATCAAATCAACCTGGATGAAATCAAGAAAATTGAAAACCAACTCAACCACCTGACATCGATGAAACTACGAAACCCGCATCACGAAACCTCAACATTCGTATTAACCAGTTTACTTATCCTATGCATCGTCCTAACCATTGTCATCATCTTTAAGTACAGAAAATTAATTAAAGCAACATTTCAAGAACTCTTCAGCGAGAAAAAAGAAGATAACCCGCGGCAACCATCGGAAAACAATCCTCAAGTATTAGGTTAGGTGAGGAGTTACATTAGCATGTACATACTTATCCCAATGATAAATAAACCAAACGGAAATCGTCCAGCGACCACCCCGAATTATCAAAGCCTGCAAACATCCGTCGCGGATGCACCATTTTAGCACCAAATAGCGAATGTTTGACAAGCCAACATTCGCATCCCCAAGAAACACCACCCAAGAGACCACCACCCTATATAAGCAAAAGGACGCTCGATATCATCATCATTGTTGTAGAACATAGTATTATAATAGTATCTTTCTACTTAGTGATCAGTTGTAATTTCAACTTAAAATAAAATTCTTTTTAAAAAGTCTGGTGTCGAATAATTAAATATAATTGGCGCAGTCGGTAGGATTGATGAAATTGCGAAAAATAGTGCATCGAGCAAAAACCC
Organism: Dastarcus helophoroides; assembly: GCA_028583605.1. Classification (NCBI taxonomy): domain Eukaryota; kingdom Metazoa; phylum Arthropoda; class Insecta; order Coleoptera; family Bothrideridae; genus Dastarcus; species Dastarcus helophoroides. Next base: position 31,476,710 of record CM053331.1, on the reverse strand, counting down.
GCGATTTGGAATTTTAATTCCTTGATCATCAAGAACCATTCCCCAAGTGCATTGGGCACCCTCTTCAACGGCTCCAGACCAGAAGGAAGCAGAGACGACCGGCAATACCAGGTTAGTGAACTTGAGTATCCCGTCTTTCCCTATTTTTGTTTAAATATCATTTTTGTTGTTTAACAACAGATAATTTCATTATTCTTATATAATATACCATATACATATAATTTTTAACAATGACAAACGTTGAACAAAATATTTCTTTATTAAGATTGCTAATTGACACCGTCCCATATTATGATGGAGACGAAAATACTTTAGAAATTTTCATAAACGCGTGCGAATATTTATTTATAAAATTTCCAGCATCAGATATGCAAAGCTATCTGTTAAGAGTTGTTATTGGGAAGCTAAAAGACCGAGCACAAATTATAATAGGTTGTAGAAATGAAATAAATTCTTGGGCAGCTTTAAAAGAAGCCCTTAGACTAAATTTTGGAGACCAACGAAACTTAGAATGCCTCGAGCAAGATCTCTTTAACGTTCAGCCACATAAAAACGAAACTCCTCTCGATTTCGGGAAGAGAATCCAAATCGTTAAAAGCAGACTACATGCCAAAGTAAAATCTGCCACTCCTTTAGAAATGTCGGAACAAGCCAAAATTATTCATAGTAAACAATACGACAATATCGCACTTAGAGCATTTATCAGAGGGCTCACAGGAAATTTGCAAACGCTTGTAAGATTAAGAAACCCCCCATCACTAGAAATAGCAATGTCATATGTTATAGAGGAAGAAAATTTTAGATACATACAGAATGCGAATAACTCCGGTCCCAATAGACCCCAAAATCTTTCACAGCATAATCGCAACCAAAGAAATAACCAAAATCACAGATATTCTCCTCAGCAATTCCAGCCACAATATCATCATCAACAACCCTTTTATTATGCACAAAACCCGCAGCAAAACTACCATCATCAAAGCAATATGTCTTTCCCCAGTCAACCGATTGACATTCGTCCCATTCAACGCCCCCACAAAATTTTTTCACCAATTCTCAGGTATTTGGCACACCCAAAAATGTTTTTAAACCTACAGGTCGCGTTCCCGAAAACAAACCGGAACCCATGTCCACCACATCAAGAAATTCTAGCTCATTCAATAAAGGTTTCAATAACCGCTACTATAATGAAAAAATGTCCACTACTTCCTATAATCCGTCAAATCGCTTTCGCCCAACAAATCAACAAAAATTCCCCTTCGAAGAATTCCAATTAATAGAAACCCCATTAGAGGAAGACGACGAATTCTCCCAAAACCAATCATAAAACTTCAGTTACGAAAATGCTAACCCCGTTCACGAAGAATACGATAATGAAATCGAAAACGAAGCATTCGATTCCACCCAAAATTCTCAACAAAATTTTCATCATGTCCCATCAGAAACCCGCAAAACATAATCTGTGAAATAAACACTTCAAACTCATATAATGCCCTTCCTTACATTGAAATAAACCACCCACCGATAAAACTACTCATCGACACAGGATGTCACTCATCTATAATTCGGCCCGGCATCGCAGAAAAATTCTTCCCCTCAAGTATTTATAGAGAAAATTTTACGATTAAAACAGCCACTGGTGAAAAGGAACTGAAATTCAAAGCCAACATACCAGCATTTCCGAATTCAAAACCGCAAAAGAAATTAATTTCCTCCTCTGTGACTTCCATGACTATTTTGACGGAGTGATAGGTTTAAAAGAATTGTTAGACATGAAATTTAGCATAGATTTAGTTAATAGACAACTCGTTAATGATAGAATAAGAATCCCTTTTAAGTATAGAAATCAAAATAGCAAAAGCGTTACGTTTAGTGTAGATTCGCATGAAATATGTAAGCTAAAGGTCCCTGTTAACATAGAAAACGGCGACGTTATTGTTCCAGAACAATTTATAGAAAAGTTATATATCCCAGAAATGTTAACCAATGCTAACAATTGGTCCGCATTTATCGAAATCCACAATAACTCTGACCAAAGAGTAACTGTAACTCTGAACGAATCCTTAAAAGTCAAATCTTTCGATGAAAGTATAGGAGATAATTTTAACATTTTTAATATAGAACATTTTTTGCCAGAACTTAAAATAGACCATTCGAACAAAATTGAAAACCTAATAAGAACACAACATTTGAATTTGGAAGAGAAAAAAGCAATTACTTCTCTCTGTAAACAATATTCAGACATTTTTCATACAGATAACCGTAAACTGTCTTTTACGAGCAAAATAAAGCATGAAATTAAAACCGCAAACGATATCCCAATACATACACGTTCCTATCGTTACCCATTTATCCACAAAAACGAAGTCCAACGACAAATCACAAAGATGTTAGAAGACGGTATAATTCGCCCTTCACAAAGTCCCTGGAGTTCACCAATTTGGATAGTTCCAAAGAAACAAGACGCTAGCGGCATCCAAAAATGGAGGATTGTCGTAGACTACAGGAAAATCAACGAAAAAACCATAGACGATCGTTACCCTATCCCCAACATCACTGATATCTTAGATAAATTAGGAAAATGTCAGTATTTCAGTACCCTCGACCTTGCTTCTGGGTTTCACCAGATCGAGATGCACCCCGATTCAGTCGAAAAGACTGCCTTCACAGTAGAAAATGGGCACTACGAATATGTGCGTATGCCCTTCGGTCTAAAAAACGCCCCGTCCACTTTCCAGCGTGTTATGGATGAAGTTCTCAAAGATTTACAAGGAAAAATATGCCTTGTATACATGGATGACATAATTATATTTTCCACTTCCCTTCAAGAACACATCTCAAGTTTAAAGCAAATTTTCCAAAGACTTAGAGAATCCCGTTTCAAAATCCAAATCGACAAATCTGAATTCCTTCGCAAAGAAGTAGAGTTTTTAGGTCATATTGTAACTCCTGATGGCATTAAGCCAAACCCAAACAAAATTAAAGCGATAAAAAATTTCCCGATTCCCAAAACAGCCAAAGAGATTAAATCTTTCTTAGGACTTCTAGGCTATTATCGCAGATTCATAAAAAACTTCGCTAAAATCACAAAACCCCTGACCAAATGTTTAAGAAAAGGAGAAAAAATTGAACACACCCCCGAATTCATTCACGCATTCCAAAGATGTAAAAATCTTCTATGCAATGAACCCATTCTTCAATACCCTGATTTCAATAAACCTTTTACCCTCACAACCGATGCTTCGAATTTTGCAATAGGAGCGGTTTTATCTCAAACCCATTCTAAAAATGACTTACCAGTAGCGTACGCTTCACGTACACTTAATCAAGCCGAAACCAATTACAGTACGATAGAAAAAGAATTACTTGCAGTTGTTTGGGCAACTAAGTATTTTAGACCCTATTTGTTCGGAAGAAAATTCAAAATTATTACAGACCATAAACCTCTTCAGTGGTTATTTAATCTAAAAGAACCAAACTCGCGTCTTGTAAGATGGCGCCTAAAATTGGAAGAGTTTGATTACGAAATCTGCTATAAAAAAGGAAAACTAAACACAAATGCCGACGCACTTTCCCGCGTAGAAATTAACGCCATTGACGACTTAGAAACCTCATCCCTTCACGTAAACACGGACGACATTAACGAATTAATCAATGAATACCTAATTGAACCTGAATTATCTCCCTTCGATCTCCCTAATCCTTCGGAAAACATAAAAGAACCCAAAGTTAAAATAATATCAAATATCCAAATAAGACCTCCTGAACCCACCGATAACGAAACCGTCCATTCCGCGATAGAAAACCCGATCCTAGAGATGCCGATCACAGAAAAGCCCCTTAACTTCTTTAAACGTCAAGTCGTCATAAATTGCACCAAAGATGGCTTAAACAAACCTAAAATCGATATTGAAAAATTTTTTGACAAAACCCGAATTACCATGAACCTCCCCTCAATTAATTTCGAAACACATTTACTAGAAGCTATAAAAAATTATTTTGTCCTGAATCAATCATACGCAATATACTTCAAGCAACATAACAATAGCCAAATATTTTCAAATATAATACAATCATTTTTTAAGAACGCTGCATTTAAACTAACAAGAACCACTAGATTTTTAAAAGACGTTATAACCTCCGACGATCAAAAGTTAAAATTAGAATACTATCACATTGGTAAAACAGTCCATAAAGGTATAAACGAAATGAACGCCTCTCTTTCAAAAAATTATTACTGGCCCAACATGTCGAAAGATATAACAAACTACGTGAACAATTGCAAAATTTGCCAAACAGCCAAATATGACAGAAACCCCCCAACTCTCAAATTTAACTTAACGCCAACCGCTAGTAAACCCTTTGAACATATACATTTAGACACTTTCAAAATTTTGAACCATACCTTCTTAACGGTCTTAGACTCTTTTTCCCGATATGGCCAAGCTTATCCAATCGAATCTCAAAACCCCATAAATATAATTGACTGTCTATTAATCTATATTACCCACCATGGATTACCACTAAAAATCACGGTAGATTGTGGCGGAGAATTTAAGAATAATTGCCTAAATGATTTTTGCAAACTCCACAAAATAGAACTTCATTATACCACTCCAAAAAATTCGAACAGTAATTCCCCCGTTGAAAGATTTCATTCAAAATTCGTTTAAAATTAGAAAAACCCCATGAACCCGCTAAAATTTTAATGACCCATGCCCTTAGAGGATATAACAATGCAATTCATTCTGTCACAGGCTATACTCCATTTGAAGTAATTAAAGGACACATAAACGCAGATACCCCTTTTGAACTTTCTGATCATAAAATAGTTTCTAATTATATCCAAACGCATAAAGAAATTGCCAAAACATTGTATGATTCCATAAAAGATAAATCCCACCAAAAGAAAGAAAAGATAATAAGTCGATTAAATGAAGTTAGACAAGAACCCCATAACTTTAATCCCGATGACAGTGCATATGTAGTAAGTAAAGAAAGAAATAAGGCAAAACCTAAATTCTTTGAAACAAAAGTCGTAACAGACAATCACGAGAAATTAATTACTGACCACGGAACCTACCATAAATCATGTATAAAGAAACCCCATACTCATACTTAAAATCTCCTTTCAGGCAATCCCTTACGGACAGACGATGAAAAATTTAGTCATAGTATTCACAATTTTCATAATAACTCCTGCCCTAAGTTCGGACATAGACATAATCCCCATCAAATCCGAAATACTTCCCTTTCACCTTGGAAAAGGTAAGGTTGTACAAAACAAACACACCTTTATCCATTATGTAGATATAGATCCCTTAATCAAACTCCTACAAAACGCCATAGAATATTATAATGCAATAAATATAACTTTAGATTCGAATAATACCTATACAAACGTTTTAAAAAATCTAATGGCACATGCTCACTATCTCATAATTCAATCTGAAATCAAACTAAACAATTTAAAACCCCACCTTCGACAGAAACGTGGACTATTTGATATCATTGGTAAAACATCAAAATTTTTATTTGGCACACTTGATTCTGAGGATGGTAGAAAATACGATTAAGCACTGAGACTGCTGACAGACGATAAAGATTCTCTTAACAAACAAATAGAACTACAAACATCTATAACAAAAAACTTAGTCACTAATTACAATAGTACCATCACGACTCTTAACGAAAATCAAAAACTAATAGAACTAAAACTAAACTATTTCCAGGAAAATATGTCACAATCGATTAACGACATAACAGCCTTAATGCGTGCACAAAATACAATAGATCAAATAATACTAAACTGTCAAAATTTAATTTCTCTTTTAGACAATATTGAAAATTCTATAACATTTGCGAAAATTAACGTAATTCACTATTCAGTAATACCTCACAACGAATTAATTAATATAATTCAAAAGGTTAAAAAATTATATGGTAACAACAAAATTCCAAACTTTGAAAATGCTCTATCCTACTATAAGATTATTAAAGCGAAAGTATCTGTTCACAACAACAAAATTATTTTTGCAATAGAAGTTCCTATTTTCCATTCCGACAATTTCGACATATACCATTTGTACCCTATCCCCAAAAACAATCTCACTATTGTCCCAAAATCACCTTTCCTAATCTCAGTTCACGATACCATAAATATGAAAATGAAAGATGCCATTTCATCGAAAATACCCATATTTGCTCTCCTGGATTGACCCCTAATAACGACGATTGCATCATTTTGATAATCCAACACGGAAACAGCGAAAAATGTCACCCAACAGCCGTCTACTTAACAAGTACAATTTACGCAAGAATAACACACAATTACGCATTAATACTGCCTTCAATTACCCCCGTAAAACTGAGAAAAATCTGCAAGAACAACGGTTACATATCAGTAGAAAATCCAAGTATCATTAAAATCCCGAGACACTGTCGACTACAAAACGACGACATTCTATTCAATAATGAAGAAGACGCAATCAAAGGAGAACCCTTCCTTTTACCAAGTCTGAAGCTAACCAACACCACCACTACCGAAAAACATATAGAACCAATCCTTCTAAATCAAATCAACCTGGATGAAATCAAGAAAATTGAAAACCAACTCAACCACCTGACATCGATGAAACTACGAAACCCGCATCACGAAACCTCAACATTCGTATTAACCAGTTTACTTATCCTATGCATCGTCCTAACCATTGTCATCATCTTTAAGTACAGAAAATTAATTAAAGCAACATTTCAAGAACTCTTCAGCGAGAAAAAAGAAGATAACCCGCGGCAACCATCGGAAAACAATCCTCAAGTATTAGGTTAGGTGAGGAGTTACATTAGCATGTACATACTTATCCCAATGATAAATAAACCAAACGGAAATCGTCCAGCGACCACCCCGAATTATCAAAGCCTGCAAACATCCGTCGCGGATGCACCATTTTAGCACCAAATAGCGAATGTTTGACAAGCCAACATTCGCATCCCCAAGAAACACCACCCAAGAGACCACCACCCTATATAAGCAAAAGGACGCTCGATATCATCATCATTGTTGTAGAACATAGTATTATAATAGTATCTTTCTACTTAGTGATCAGTTGTAATTTCAACTTAAAATAAAATTCTTTTTAAAAAGTCTGGTGTCGAATAATTAAATATAATTCGAAGTGGTCGAAGAGAAATACAAAACGACCCATATATAATCTAATATAATCTAAATTTACCTAAACGAGCGCTTAAGTGATGAGAAAAGACAATATTGTTACGTGTTAGGTTCGATTTAAAAGATGCCTTAAATTTAATATATTTTCATATTTTTTTTTTTTGGGAGACGGACTGGTCCTTGGTTATCTTCAAAACTTGAAATACAGACCTTGTCCCCTGAAACCAAGAAAGGTTAAAAATATTAAAAGTATCTCTTTGAAGATGACGCATTAGAGCAACCTTTGTTGGGTATTTTAATCTTTCTTCGTTTCAGGGGACAAGTGCTTTATTTCAATTTTTACTTCATTTAAACTCAGACACACAACGTGTAGCATTAATGGCCGAGTGCTGAATCTATTACTAAATTGATCACAATGGAGGTGTGTATTTACAATATACGTCTCTTATTAAAAGTTTCCATTCGGGAAGCATTTAGTATATTCTACACTAGACACCTGCAAATGAGTTGCGATGATATCTTTGGGGTACATGTTGGCGATCCAGGTAATACGCGATTTATATCACATCATTTCTAACAATATTTTAAAGATAAAAGTGGGAATTTTGCCACACTAAATTTATAACTATTAAACTTTATTAATAATTACAACAACCACAGATATGAAAAATTCCACAATGTTTATGTAAATATTTGCTATGTCCAGACCTGGTTTTGCTTTTCAGCAGCATCGCCGCTTATACCAGCAACTTGTTTAGCTGTTGTTATGCTAACTCTTGGAAATTACGTTCAAAACCTGAGAGCAAAAATCTGTCGATGCTTATTTTAAAGTAAAATATTAGATATCCTTGAAAGCTTCATAAGTTTCGCTGTCTCTTTTACGAACTGAAATCTGATACGGGTACTTCAACTTATTTGGAACACTCTTAAGGTCCGTTTTCACGCTCAAGCAATTTGCGCCAACTGCCTTGTGTAAGCCAGTTGGCGCAAGTGAATTGGAGCGTGCACACGGAAATCGTTAACTTGCACAAGCCAAAAAAACTGGCTTGAGCAAAATCTGGCCGGTCAGACAATTTGCTTGTGGTTGGCGCAAATGCATGAGCGTGTAAATGACACACAAACTCGACACATGCGCTGAGAGTGCGAGTTGTGCTAATTCGTATGTAATTTTGGGTATTTTATAATATACAAATTATATTTTAGCACTATATAGTTGATTGAACTTAGTCAACGACCATAAGTATGCATTCTGCGACAAAAAAGATTTCTTTTACAGCATCAATAATTCTTGTGATTTTAACTCGTTTTGTCAGGATTTCTAAATCTGTGTTTTTGTCGTCATTCTTCAATTCGAGGAAAGGACGATATTTGTCCAGATGAGAGAAAGTTGCGTTGCAGCAATACAATAGCTTTTTGAGTTGAATACTACTGATAATGGACCATTTCGTGCTTTCGCCTTCAAGAAAGGACTAATTTTCAATATTTGGTCGTTTTGATTCCAACATTATAATTTACATATAATAGATATAGCACGTTTTATATATATAGCAGGCCGGTAACCAGGGAGGGGGTTAGGGGCCTGCAGCCCCCCCCCCGAAATTTTTTGGCTTCACACTAGATAGAACTGAATTTTCCAGATGTGCGACCTTTTTAAAAACCATTTTTAATGGATCATTTTGTTTTCGTACCGAAATGCAAGGATGTTTTTTTTTCAAATTTGGCGCCATTCGTTTTTATTAGAAACCGGATTTTAAGCACAATCAAGCAAGGTAAAAAGGTGAGCAAAATGTTAAATTAGGCAAAAACGGAATGCTAAAGAAGGCACCAAAAAGGTAAAATACTCTAAGGCATTAACAGGCCAAAACTAACAATTAACAAACAAAAAAAAAACATTTTAATATCTCAGTTGAAATTAGAAACAATAATAGATTTTAGGTTATACTCAGGATATTCAGAAGGAGTATAACATTTTCAAATAAAGAAGCTCTTAAAATTTCGAGTTCATTCTCGAATTTTCCGGCCTAAACCTTAAAATTTTCACCTTAAACTCATTCGAATTTTTTCCAAAATTTTGACATTTAAATCTGAGATTTCGTTTCTAGAAAAATTTCAACTTTTTTTGAAATTTCTCTTTTTGTTATTTGAAATTTCAATCTTACGTTTTGAATTTTATTAAAATAATGTTGAATTTGCAAGTTTTTCAAGCTTAAATTCCCTATTTTGAAAAAAAAATCAAATTTTAAGAAGAACTGGAAATTTATACAAGCAATTTTTCGAGATTTTGCACCAAATTTTAAGAAAAACTTGTATTTTGTAATAATAGTTTTATAGTTTTGGAATTTAAATATTTAAATTTTTAATTCGGTTTTTGAATAAAATTTTGAATGTTAGGCCTTTTACTAAAAAATCAAAATATCTTATAGGCCATTATTTTGAGAAGATATTTTTTCAATAAGTTATTTTTATGAATTTCTTCTATAATTTTTCTAACATGGCGATTGAACTTTAAAAAAAATGTCTAAAATGTCGATTCTTTTATAAATTTCGAGTTTTACACTGAAACTTGAGCATTTTTAAGTTGGAAAATTCAGGATTTTATTAATAACCTTAACCCATCAGCTTAATTCGAAATTTTTGATTTGATTCTAATTTGTTTATATTTCGATTACGATTTCGAAAATTCGACTTTTTTCTCCAAAATTAGAATTCCAAGTGAAAAGTTCCAAAAAAATATTGAAATTTCTATCTTAGTTATCAAATATTAATTTTAATTGAGAATTTATTTTACTTTTAATCACGACATTTCAACTTTAAATTCATATTTTTAGAAAAACTTGCTTTATAAAATTTTTACAACTTTTTACGACTAGTTTACAAATGTCAAGATTAAAGTCGAAATTTTGAAAATTAAATGAGCTTAATGACTTAAGTTTATTTTTCAAAATTTTCACATTAGCACTGGTTCAAAATTCAGACTTTTTCAAAATATTCTGACTTTCTAGACATTTAATTTAGAAAAAATCCCCTGGCCATTTTGAGAAAACACTAAAAGTTTCAGGAAATATCAAAGTTTATTTTTTGAAATTAGTTTCAAGACAAAATGTTGAGCGTTATTAGTTTTTGTTAATATATTTTATCTTTTGGAAATGATAGATTTTTTTTAGAAAACTTTGACTTGAAACCTTTTTTTAAAAATTATGTCTTCTTTTTTCTTCGGATTTAAAGAGTAATTCTAAATGTCAACTTTTTTCTTAAATTTCAAATTTAAAAGACTAAAAATTTCGAGTTCGAACAGGTCACATTAAGAGTTAACATATTCTAATTTTGTTCGGAAATTCACGTTTTTAAAAAAGTACATATTTTCAGAAATGTTTAATAATGAATTTTGGTTATTTTTAAGTATAAACAGGGTCGTAATTAAACTTTTTTAGAACGAGTTTGTCCACTCTAAATGTAGACTTTTCTGAACATTTCGAATTAAAATTCCAACTTTAAAAAACTCAAGATTAAGTTCAGAATTTCGATATCTGACGTTTTTTACAAAAAATTTGGCGAAATTTTTAGGTTTCTAGAGAGAATCGAAGTTTAAAAAAATATTTGTGGGTTTGAAGTAAATACCAAGATTTTAAACTTTGAATTTTAAGAAAAAAAAGTAAAAGTATTAACATACTTCGCATTTAGCAAAAAATCTAATTCAATTTGAAAATTCCAAAAAAAGGTCGAAATTTTAAGATTAAAGGTAAAACTTACAAAAAAACGATAAAGAACTTTATAGCAAAAACTTTTCTTCGAAATTCGGAAGAATCAAATGCATTTCGACATTGCAAATTCAGATAGCAACAATAATTCCCAAAATTTTTGTCAGTTTTTGTCAGTTAGAAAAACAATTGGACGCGAAACTTGAACTTAAAAAAAAAACATCTAATCTTCCAGAATTTAAAAAGAATATCCAAATTCTAAATGTTCGGGTGCAAACTTTAAATTTGAGATAAAAGTTAAAACTATAAATTTGATCGAAATTTGAAAAAAAATAAAAAAAAGGTTTTTCTCCAGCTGACTTCAAACTATATCTTTAAATAGAGCACTTTCTGTAGGCATTTTTCATACAAAACTGTAGGTTATAGAAGTCAAAGATAAACCTTAGAAAAGGAATTATCTTTTGAGTAATTTTATCATCTTACCCACACCTCTGCTTTTATTTGGAAATTTAAAATATTAATAGTAAAGTAGTATTGGACCGTGGCTTCTGAGCTCTAACTTAAACGCAAACAAAGACTAGGTAGTTTTAGCAGAAGGATCGCAGCCCTGGTTACGGGCCTGATATATAGGTAATATATATTTTACTTACTTTTAAATATTCTTGTTTTAATACGCTGTAAATGGTAACAAAGGTTTCAGGAATCATTTTAATTTCTGAAACCTGATTAGAAAATGCAAGTAGAAAATGTAAGGTCCTCGTATGTTCTTCCAGTTGCCAAAAACCTCAAAGTTGCAGATACCCGTTCATGTGGTGTAATTGAACTTTTCATAACAGTATCATTCCTTTTTATTAATGGTGTAACTAAATCTAATAAATGTCGATAGGTTGTCTGATTCATGCGCAGGTAATTACAAAAATCATTTGGTTCATTTATTAGTTCTTTAATTAAATTAATATGAGAAAAAGTGGCTCTCTTTTCAATCCAAATTGCGATCTTCTTCTTTTTTTATTTTTTAACACTTTTAATTTATTAATTAAACAAACACCAGCTAATGCTAATAAATCGTCTTTATGATCCATTTTTAAGGGTTGCACACAATGATAAGATCAATTGTACTGATGAAAAAGTGGTGTTTATTACAGTTCAGTTTATATTTGACTCGTGCAAGTCAATTTGAGCAAATTGCTTGAACGTGAGAACATACAGCAACAGTTTAGATCCATTTGCACCAATTGGCTGGCACAAGTCAGTTTGCGCAATTGCTTGAGCGTAAAAACACACCTTAAAAACGCAGGTGGACGATTAATTCTAAGAACGCTGGTCAGTCTTTGTTCTGAACATAGTTTTTGATAGATTAACGTTGATATGTATATTAGCAATGTATCATGAAATAGACCAGATATATTTGGAAATATTACGAACAGATTTCCTTTCGGATGTTATAATTAATCGATCAAACGAACTTACCTGAAGTGAAGTTCGATCGTAATTGTACGAGGGTCCTGTGTCCGAAGATATCATTTTTAGAACATTATGTAGTCCGTCTCTGGATACTAGTCGCGCACCTAGTTTAAAGTTAAATCCTTCCTCTTTGCATACCTTCGATGATTCATTCTTTAAAGTTTGATATATTTACGTGCTCTCAACTTTTGGCACTTGGGCGAGAAAGGATGGGAGTGATATCTTCGGACTGGATCCTCGTATAATTACAATTGAGCTTCACTTCGGGTAAGTTCGTTTGATCAATTAATTATACTTTTAGATATAATTTTTAGAACACTATGTAGATGTTTAAAGACAGTGCCGATATTGCGAGTCGTATATGTGCATTAAGCAATTCACAAGAAGAGATCATTATTTCATGTCTAAATGAGGAGAAATATTTATACATGTTTACCATACGTATATTGTACATAATAATGAGTTAACATATGAACAAAACTGCTACATTAGGTAATTCGTAAAATGTTACATTTGAATAGAGGTCCGTAGGGCCGTAGACGCCGAAGTATGCCTTGTAGAATGTGGTTTAAATTGTGTGGTATCTAGCCCTGCAGCAGTAAGCATTTGTTTGACCCATCGGCCTAAAGTATCTTTGGAGACTGCATTGTGTGGTTTTTTAAGGGCGAGAAACAGTTGGTCGCACTCTGGTTACCTGATGAACCGAGTTCTTTCAAAGTACTCTCTTATAGTCAAAAGAAAGCATCTTCAAATTTAGGAATAACTAAAATAGGTTGAATTCGAACTAAACGACTTGTTTTAATTAAATTAGAAATTATGATGGATAATCCCGTTTGGTTTTCTGTCACGGTAGATAGGCGAATAAGTTAGATAGTTTGCAGTACTTTGCCAGTTCGTCACCCTAATATTACAAGGTCTTATGTGACAATTATGTCATTTTGGGAAAAATTTGTTTAAAAAAATGACCCCAGGTCCAAATCAGTCAGTTTGGTATTTTTTAAAATTTTCTTTCAAAGGGTGTTTTATTCAGGGCAATCAAGGTGCTTTTAAGAAAAACATCCCAAAAAATGCAAAACTCTCAAAAAAAAACGTTTATTTAAAAAAACATAAAACTCTGATATTCTTAAACCTTTTCTTTTTTTCAATAGAGGTAACATAAAACTTTGGAACTGAATAATATTTCCTAAAAACAAAATAAACAAAGCTTAATTTTGTTTGATTCAAAATTGAATCATAATATTGCCTATCTATTTCAGGAATCCACTTATACATGGATTTTATTGCATCCACCTTAGCTTGTGGCAGTGCAACAATTTTATCACACTTTTTTAATTGCAAAGGAATGATCGGTTCTGTTTCGGCCGTAACGTGAGCCTTTCGCAAATTTCATTGATGCAAGTTTACGGTCTTAAATACTTCAGATTCTCCTGTCGGTTCAAAAGATTTCTTATACTTGAGCTCATAAAAGTTTTTCGAAAATTGTAAAGATCCAATTTTTGAGAATGAGACAGTGTTGTAGTTCAACTGACTTGAGTAAGACTGAAAATCTATGAAGTCTTGTTTCTTTATTTGAATTATTGTGTAGGGTTTTTGTCGGTTCACTTTCAGTAGGAAGCGAAGAAGAGATACCGGGGAATAATATTCTACTTTGTTTAATGACCTTTCTATAGAGCTGTGGATAGCATCTACTTCTTGAATACAAGAATGTCCTGGAACAGAAAATTTCATTGTAATATTTTGTAGATTTTTGTGGGTTTGAATAAGGTGAGAGAGCATAGCTCATGAGACTGTTTCTGTTTTGAGGAACGCAGCTATCGCTCCACAAAATTATTTCTGTAAATTCTGGATGGTCTTCCATTATTTTATCCAATATTTTATAGACTGCGCTTGCCATGTCATTTCCTGTTCTCCCATGTGAAGCCTCGGTCCATATCGCACAATAAACTTTTTTTCCGACAGATAGCTGACCAGTCATATTGTAAACATACAATTTGCTCTTATAACAAAAGTTTTTTATATCTGCCTTTGGGCAAGTTAACAGGTTTTCGAGATCAAAACATAATATGGGCTTTCCACTTTCCTTATCTTTTTATTTCTGTTCCCTCATGTATTCTTTTTCTTCCAAATGATCTATATGCTTTCTTTCTGAATTTTCATCCACCGTATTCTCTTCTTTCTTCACTTTCATTTCTTCGCATCTATCCTTTCGTGGTTTATGAAAGGCTATGTTAACAGAATTGCAAAATATTTTTCTATATACGCAAAATGAAACCGGAATTTTTTGATGATCATTTGCATATTCTAAATACAATTCATACAACTTTTTAATGCTCATTTCGCTTTCGAAATATTCTTTGTTGCTTTTTTGCGGCAATAATGTGATTCCACTCGCGAAATCAACTTAATATGCAGCTTGACGAAATCACTATCTTCAGGTGATGTTACCCGTTTTTGATGTTTCCCTTGCTTATTTTCACGTAATGTATTGGTCAAGGTTTTATTTGCATGAACTGTATAAATTGGTTTCTGGCTAATACATAACGTCCCAGTGTAAAAAGCTTTGCATATTTAAATTTTATGTTCATTCAACTTAAAGTAAAACCTAAAGGTTATACTCTAGAATTTTCATTATTATTGCCTTTTCTTCTTCTCCAAGGAACGTTAACTTCGGTGGTGTTTAAAATATAATTTTTTTTTTTCAGTAGCAGAAAACAAATAATAATTCTTAAAAATGTCCTTTCTTTGATCGTCACTTATTTTGCGAGAGCACTTAAATAAGCATTACTGGATACAATCTTTTGTATTTTTAATTTCTTTTGCCGGAACTGCTTTTTTTCGGGAACAAATATAGTCAAGGTTCCGATCAAATCTTGCTTTTCTTACATTACATGCCCATTCTGAAGTATTACTCTTTCGTTTTCGTGTCAATATTTTTTTATCGATTATATCTTCTCTAGAACCATTAGTTTGATTTTGAGGATTTTCTGCGATATGGTCACCCTCAGAATCCTGGGGACGGGGTTCTTCTTCAGATGCTTCTTCGACCTGAATTTTATTGCTTACTAAAACTTGTTTTCTCGTTGAAGTCCCTAGTACTGAGATCATAGAACAACCAGGCCGACTCCTAAAAAAATTTAAATGAAAAATATCCCCAACACCAAGATTAGGCTATAACCGAGGCCATTACCTGCTGGAATCAGTTTGTAAATTTGAAGAAGCATCTTTACTTGCATCAGATTGCATTTGCAAATTTTTGGATTTGAAATCATGCTTATTATTTAAGGCTGGATTTATGGTTAATTTCTTAATCTCAGAGGAGCTCGGTTTATTTCTAAAAAACAAAAAAACAACCGTTGTTGTTGTTGTTGTGTTTTTTAGAAATAGAATTTTAGAATCTGATTTAAGAAGGTATAATATTGTATATTTTTGGTACGAAAAACAGTTAGCTTAATACCTAGTTACTAGGTATTAAGCTAACTGTTTTTCGTACCAAAAATATACAATATTATACCTTCTTAAATCAGATTCTAAAATAGAATTATCACTTTCACTGCTACTGCTACTTGAAGATTGGGAAGACTTGGGAATGTCGTAATAGCGGCCGCGAATTTTTATTCTAAAAAAAATATTGCTTCAAGCCCCCTAATCTAATTTACAAAATAATCTTTTACCTGACTACTTTTTTTGATGTTTTTTGATGTGGTAGGAATTCCCCATCTTTATTAGAGTCATAGCCGTGGCCATCACTTGAATCACTATCACTCATTTTGATATTTTAAAACAAAACACTGCCAGAAACCGTTAATTACATGCTCCCACAATTTAGAACTAAACAATGTAACATACCCTAGAATTTGTAGAAAATGGAATAACAAGGTTGTATGTTACAACATAGGACTAAGTAATAGTATTTTTATTAAAAAAAAATAAATTACGAAGTCCTATGTTTAACATACACCCTTGGTATACACATGACTTATTATTTTTGACATACACCTTTGATTTCCTCAGGATGAACAGAGTTCTGTGAGAGCTAAAGGGTTCGTTCGATAATTGTAACATAATTTATGTCACATAGGACAATGTTACACAAAGAACCTAAAATATTAAAAAATGTTACATAGGACCTTGTAATATTAGGGCGACGAGTTATTAGTGTTAAGAGCGTGACCAACTTGTAAGATAGAGTCTGGATATCAAGAAGTGCAGATAATCTTTCAATATGTCGCAAAACGGGAGTGGGATCCAACGTGTTGTTATACCTTGAAAGGGATGGTCTTGTGCGAAACAGACCTCTTTTGTCTTATTATGAGGTCGGATCCTACTTCCTTTGAATTTATAAAATACAGGCAGAGGTAGGGGAGTTAAAGGTTTCATTCTTTGTCAGAATTGTCCGCTTAATGTTGTAAAAAGTTTAGTACCTAGACTGGTGTCGGTTTGAAAGCAGGAATACTTTCTTGCAAGCAGAAGTTCCACCATAAACGGAAGGTAGTGTCATATTGACGTAATGTTGAGGTTGCTAGAGATGCTACCAATGTGTCTATGGCTAGCTTTGGTACACCTTTCAAAAGGAATGCTGTCCTGACTGTTTCGCCCCGACCAGGGTAAGGTTTTTGGCTAGTGGATATTTCCTAAAAAATGATGAAGAAAGTAAATTTGGGGAGGGAACGAAATACATGATTCCTTTCAATGTAAGCTTTCTGAAAAGGAGGTACCATGGGACTATCAGAACGCCACAAGTCCTTACATGAATAATTTTTGGTAGTGTTCAAAGGACTATCCTAATGGGGAAAAGGCATAAAAGTAAAATTTGCCCCAGTCTACGGTGAACGCATCTACTGCAAATGATCCTGGGTCTTTATACCAGGACAAAAAATTTTTGCATTTTTTCTTGTTGCAGGAAGCAAATATATTGAATTCAGGCCTGCGCACCAGATTTTCAAAAGCTTCTTGGGATAATGATTATTCCGTCTATACGCCTAAACGTAATGATTTCTGATCAGCGATGAAATTATCTTTTAAGCTGATATATGTTGCGAAAAGCCAAAGATGTCTTTCCTCACACCATTGCCATATATCTCTAGAGAGGGAACAAAGTTCGGGATGTTGGATGTTACCCATTCTGTTTATGTATGATATAGGAGTGGTGTTGTCACATCGTATTAAAACATTACAATCGATAAGGTTTCTGGCATAGCACTGGAGGACGTAAAATATGGCTTGCAATTCTAAGGAGTTAATATGTTTTGACTTTTGTGAATCTGACCAAAAACCGTGGGTCGGTCCAAGTCGCAGCAGGCGTTCAACCCTGTTAGCGAAGCGTCTGTAAATATTTCACCTTTGAAGGAATCGTTTTTTATGCCGTTTAAAGTGTAAAAAATATTTGTCTGCCACCAGGCAATATCTACGTTTAAGTGCTTAGGAAGCACCATTTTGGCATCAAAATTCATGCCATTATTGTTTAGGGCTACGAATTTTTCTGTCTCGAGAGATTTTGTATAAAGAAAACCATATTTTACAGCAGGACAAGCCGAAACTAGGATTTTCGTCGACAAACTATGTATCACTTCTCTCTTTTCAGCTGGAAGTTCTACTTTGAGTTTAGCGCAGTCAATTATAAATCCTCAAAATTTTTTGTTCGTACTAGGAGTTAGTTTGCCCTTTTCGTAGTTGATTAAGAAACCAATTGATTGTAAAAATTCAAGCGCCAATTTGGTGTAAAGAAGGCAGTTATTAAAAGAGTCCCTGAAGATTAAGAAATCATCTAAATACTTTACCGGGGTGATGTCTTTTGAGCAAAGATATGAGACCACTGGTTTCATTAATTTAGTAAAACAAAACGGAGCAGAACGTGTTTGCCAAACGCAAACACGTAAATTCAAATAATTGCCCTTCCTGTCTCTAATGTCAACAGATATTAAAAAGTATGCAAGGTCGGTTGTTGTCATAAACACATTTTTGTGGGTAAGCTTTAGCGCCGTTCGTAGGTCCTCCATCTTAAAGTGTGGAGAATCTATGTACTCGTTTAACTTTTTTAAATTTAATATAAATCTTTTACCTCCACTTGATTTGTCGGCTAAGAAACGGAAGAAGTAAACTGCTGGGGGCAAAACTTGCACCCTGCCTTAATAAATCGCTGACCGCTAATTTCATTAAGGCCGTCTCGGATGTAGACAAACTTCGAAATATTTTTTGGCAATTTAGTGGAGGGGTGTTTTTAAAAGGTATTCTATACCCTTTAATCCACGATAAGACTTTGGCATTTGAGGTAATGTTTGACCATGAGGTATACAAAATTTTTAGCTGACCAGCGAATATGGTTGCGCATATTTGTGAGTTTTCGCTTAGCGTTTCTTTGGGATATAATGTTGGCGTCTCTGTTTGGAGGGGTATTGCCCTTTGTATTGTCTCACTTCCCTCCCGTGAGCCGGGCGATTTCGGTTTAAAGCTGTATAAGCTCTTACCTGTGGTACCCCCCTCCTCTTTTTCCCAAAAATTTTCGAGCTCGAATTCTAGGTTGGGTCGTTGTTCAAGAAGTACTTGGCCATGAGCGAAGATCCTGTTCTGCCATTTCTAAGGATTTGGTGTCTGAATTGTCACCGACAAGCGTTTTTTCAGCAATTGGATGACTCGAATGAAACTACACCTTTCAGTTAAACTATATATATATTTTTCGTATATTCATAATACGACTAGTCACTTCCGAGTGCAATTATCGAATGTTTTATATTTCAAAAAAGGAAGTAGTGGAGTCAACTACTCGCAGGTAGTCTATCTTTCGTAAAAATGCTCTGTACAAAATTGTTCTATGCCCTAACGGTACATTTCTAAAAATAAAATGTTGGCTTGGCTCAACAGTGTTTTTAATATTTTCTCCTAAGTCTGGCCCAAACAAATACCACCTTGATCAAAAGTTCCCGGAATAACCACCATGTAGCGCTCGCATCGTTTCGATGTGAGTTTTGTGTTTTTTTGTTAAGTTGGTACATCTGCTGTTGATATTCCCTCCATATGTTAGCGTCATAGCTTGACATTTGCAAAAGTTACATAGCCAAGAGTGCATCTATCTCTGTGTGTGTTGGCGATTTTTTACAATTTTAGAAATGGATTTAAATTTGCAACAACGAGAGAGAGAGAGACGTTTGCGTGAAGCAATTCGCCCAAAGAGACCAGAATTGTGGGCAGAAAACTCACGGATTTTGCACCATGATAACGCAGCGTCGCACAACGTCATAATTATACATAATTTTTTGACGAAAAATGCAACAAATACCATCCAACAGCCACCGAATTCACCTGATTTGGCTTCCTGCGACTTCGTTCTGTTCAATCGAATTAAAAAACCATTACGAGGAAGGCGTTTCAGCAGCCGAGAGGAAGTAATGGAAAAATCGCAGAAAGCACTGATGGGCATACCGAAAACCGAACATAAAAAATGTTTCGAGGATTGGATCAAGCGCTGGCATAAGTGTGTAGCAGTCGATGGGGATAACTTTGAAGGGGATAATATAGATTTAGATTAATAAACTTGAATTTTTAATTTTCTGAATAAATTCCGGGAACTTTTTGATCAAGGTAGTATTCACCTGGAGTGGTTTTGTCTGTCACATCCTTTGCTGTTTTATTCAGGACAGGTCCGTTGAGGTATCGTCTTTTTTTTTAGATTTCTTAGAATAGATCGGAGAGGCAACGACCCGACCCGATTCCGACAAGGGAGAGATGATTTCTTCCCTTATGTGTTTTGGGATCTGGTCCTCTTCCTCAAGTATTACATTTAGGGCCTTACCCATTGCACTTAGGCCTGCACCAAGTTGCGACTGATAACTCAAGTGAGTGTCGTCCCTGGTCACGTCCGTTGTCGACATAATAGCTTTAACCTCCGGATTTACTTTGGGAGGTGTAAGCAGGCTGCAGGTCTTTGTAGGTTTATGTTTTTCCAGCTTTTGGGCAGAATCTTCTTTTGTTAGCCCATGAGATAAATAAAAATTCCACCTGGAGGCTACCGCTCCATGAAGTATACAAGTGGTAGTGGGTTGTTTGGGGTCAGTGCTTAGCATTTTTAGAGTGCCGTCTGAGATCTCATTTAAAATCAAGATGTCATCTCGATTATCTTCCACTGAGTGTGCCCCTGTTCTGGTAACTGGTGATTCCGAACAACGCGGGGTGTGGCAATCTGGGCTTTGATTGTAACAGTCTCTCGGCACCCCGTCAGGCTCAACTGACGACTATGGCGTTGTTGTTGGAGTTAGACTGTGACGGTTCGGTTCGTTATGCCGATCCGTCCTGCTTGGAGAGCGGTCTCGACTAAGTCTACTAAACTCCTGCCTATGTTTACGGGAATTTCCTGCGTGAGGCAAGTTCGTTTCGCTCGGAGAACGGTACTTGCGTTCCCTATGTTTATTTGGATTAGAACGGGACCAAGGCTTGGGGCAAGGGGCAGAATTTTGTCTCCTCACTCTCTCCAGCTCTCTCTGTAAAATTTAGCCTCGTCTGCAGGGAATCACGACTTGAGGATAGACTTCCATGTTTACTTATCGATTTTTTCTTACTAAAATTTCTCATTAGTTTTATTACCTACCTTAAGGAGAATGCGTGTATCTTCATTAGTACAAAAGATTTGAATTACTTGTCGTACTTGAAACTTCGAACCATACGTAGAAGTTTTACGACAGGCGCGCGCGAAGCTAGCACCAAAAAAACGCATGAAGCATCGAAACCATGCAAAAAGGAAGGTTGGTTTTAACTTTAAACTAGGTGCGCGACTAGTATCCGAAGACGGACTGCATAGTGTTCTAAAAATGGTATCTGCGGACTGGACCCAAAGTATAATTTCGTCGCGACAACACACACCTTCCGAGACCTCTTGTATAAATAAAGTCTCGATAATTAAAGTGTGGTGTTTTATTGAACTAAATCGTTCATACGCACCCCATTTCCAATACTAACAATCTCCATGGATCACAGACCCCTACGAATATTCCGTCTCGACCAAAGCTTCAATTAGAAGTGTGTTCAAAAGATTAAGCTGCTCGTTCATAATTTTTAACATCTTCTTGTTGTTTTAACCGTTGATAAACTTTAATAGTTATGAATATTGAAGAATTCTACATATCAAGGGTTAGAAATGCCAATTACAGACTAAATTGTCAAGCTTCATAGTTAAATTAATTCAAAACCTATTTCCACCCAACATGCAGGAAATAATTTCTTCTGCTGATAATCTTAGAGCTTCTCATTATTAGAATTTGATTCTGGCTTACATAGTTCCTAATTAAATTATATAGTTGCCATCAAGCACTTTGTGATATACTCGTATTCATTCATGTAGAAGTGGTTTCACCATGCCAACATAATAATATAAAATCGAAATATAAACTATGACGTATTTGGTTAACCAAAAAGTTACATCTGAAAATGTGTTGTTACCGTTGCGAATTTATTGCTATTTAAATAAACATCAAATGTCAGCTATTTATATTCAACATTTTCATATTTGATTTATTAGTCAGCACCGCATTTTTCAGCAAATATGCGCCACAGACAATATTGTGATATTCCATGAAATATTCCTTTTATAAATTGTTGGGTGCTTTAATCAGTGAAAATATTTGCTACAACATTACTAATTTAAATTTCTGATGACTAGAGAGGGGATTAATGCAACTTACATAATTACATATGCCTGCGAATTCTCCATGTTTTAGAATTATCTGTATATTTTTAAAAACTACTACTACTAGAATGTAACCTAGGCTACAGTATGCCCTCTGAACGTATGTAATGGATCACAGGTATCAACAGTTAAGCCACAAATACTTAACAAAGGGCCACACTCTGGAAAAGCTCAGACGAATTGATTCTAATGCACACAGCAACAAATTTAAATATTTATCATATTCAAAGTTTGGTCTTTGTTTTCCAAACTCTGAACCTGATAAATGAAAAGACCTATTGGTCTGTGCTTTGACGATTAACGTTCAAATTATGATTGTTTTTTTTTTTTATATTAAGTGCAGTCAATCGTCAATTAACGAACCTCCATATAACCGAAATCCGCTATATAATGAATTTGCTAAGAAAACGTTCCGTTTTAAGCAAATTAACACGTAATATTACCACCATTTAACGAATAAGTTACCTCCTTACAAAAAATTTTTGAATCAAGATTTTTCAAGCTTTAATAATGCTCTTCAGTTCAGAGAAAGTTCTTAATACCTTATGCTAATGACACTCAAAGGTTTGATTCGTTTATAATTGCGTGTCATTCAAAATAAAAAAATACTTAATTTTTGGGATCCCCATGATAATTACATTGTTTATCTGCTAGCATAAAAGGGATTTACAGTTTGAGAACACACCTGAACTTGTTTTTAATGCGTTAAGTTAGTTAGAAGTATTTTTTAAACAGCAAACATTTTTTAAATTCTCTCTTCAACAGAAATAACAAATTTTTTTAATTAAATGTAATTCATCCACATATGCTGGTTTATATATTTTTAAATAAATGTTTAACATAAAATTTTACATGTGATTTGTACATTTTTAATGCTACCTCCCTATGTGGTTAAACTCTCTGTAGCGAATTTTTTTGTAAGATCTTGAAATTCGCCATAGAGAGGTTTGACTCTATATTAAAATCTGTCATATTCGATGATACAATTACGAGTTTATCGAGGTAGTTACCAATTTACTGACTTTTTTATTGAGGACTGAAATAGCTTTATTTATCTGAAAATTTTCTTTCAATTATCCATCTCAAGTAACCTGAAAATCGACGTTTTTTCAAAGCTGCTTGAGTTGGTGAAAATGTTTTAAATAAAAGCGAGAACCTAACACCCCTCACATAAAATCTGACGATAAAATAAGGGCCCCGGATGATTGCTAAAAGGAAATGCATCTTAGCCTCCTCATTAGTTAAGGGTAAATATTTAAATGGTATAAAATGGAAAAAGTTCAGGAAGGAACGCGTGGATCAGGTGAGCCAGCACTAACCAGACCGCAGTGTCTCAGTTAATTGAGTGCCAAGGGGGACATTAAAGCAACGGAGACATTGATATCCATTAGGCATAATGTGGACGTATTTAAATTAGGAGCGTGCGAGTAATTCTCTTAAGTAAATTTCAGCGGGGAAGATTGCAAACATTTTTACAAGCTGAAACCAGACTTTCTATCGGTACAAGGTCCTTATTATGCTAGGCGACGAAATGCAGTTTACACAGCGACAGGAGGAAAATATGTTTGGGCACCCCTTAAGAAACTAAGGCTGAAAATACTAAAAGCAATTAAGCGGAACGTGCAAGACGTACAATTCTAGAAACTTTGACTTGAAAGCTCGAGGATATGTAAGTTTCATCATTTATTTTGCTCCTTGTTTTCTATTATTAATAACATAGAAGTGATTGCAGGATAACTGTGCTTTTGTAAGCTCATATGGTTTTCTAGTTCTACTAGGTTTATCTAGTTTATCTGGGCGACTAACATCGCTAGTAGAAATTTGACCAATAAAATAATAGAATTTAATTCAAGAATTTATTTTCTTGCAAATTTTATAATGCTATGAGGAAAAGAGTGAAAATATAAAAATTTCGATTTTTTTAAAAATATTCACTTATATAATTTTGGCTATTTTTTCAAAGCTACAATTTTTTTAAATTAATTTTCGTAGGTTTCAGATTTTATGTTGAGATATTTGAAAAGTTCGACAACATTTTCATTTTGCTGAAGATCAATTCTTTTGGAAAATTTTGACTTTTTTTCCATTATGTTAGATTTAATTTATATTTTAATATTTTTGAGAGGTGTGACTTTTTTAAATTGTTACTTTTTTTGAAATTATGACTTACTATCACCAGCAACTTTGTCTAAAGTATTGAATGAATACTCGCCTTTAAAACTTAACGAAAAAACAGTTCAACATTAAAGAAATTTTAAATGTGTCTCTGGTTTTAATTAGGAATTGTACGAGGGTAACTATAATGCACAGACCAATAGGTTTGAACATTTATTAGATTCGAAGTTTGGAAACCAAATACCGGTTTCGATCTTGTTGGATCTCGTCAGTTTAGTAGAGATGTAGTAGTAGAGAGTGCATTATAGAATCCTTGTCTTCTGGGAACTCTCCTAGAAAGCAACCGCTTCGTTAGGTGGCAGTGTTTCAACTGTTGGTAGTTCAGCTACCTATGATTCACTATACACGCCTGGGAGGGCTGCATGAATTTGTAGTCTAGGTTGCATTCTTCTTGCATACGACATTGTTGGCGATGGCCATAGTTTCTCTATGGACCAATAGGTGGTAGTACTAAAGAGTCACTCGCTGGACGCCTGTGAATGTTTTAGTACTTACTTGTCGGAAAATTTATTAGGATTCGAGGTGGATATACCAAACTGACGAGATCTAACAAGATCGCAACCGGTATTTGGTTTCCAAACTTCGAATCTACTAAATGTTCAAACCTATTGGTCTGTGTATTATAGAATCCTTGTCTTCTAGGAACTCTCCTAGAGAGCAACCGCTTCGCTAGGTGGCAGTGTTTCAACTGTTGGTAGTTCAGCTACCTATGATCCACTATACACGCCTGGGAGGGCTACATGAAATTGTAGTCTAGGTTGCAGTCTTTTTGCGTACGAGGGTAAATCAAATATGAACCGGAATGTCTATCATGTCGCCATGAGGGCGTCGGAAGTGTGCGTATATTCTTAGACATGTTAGGTGGGGATATCACGTGACTTCCCGTGCTTAAGCGAATTCCGTTCTCGCCGTTCGTCAGTAATGAATACAATGAGTGAGCAAGAGGTTCATCCGCACGTTGCGCAGCGCATTATTTAAATTTCTTCTCGTTGAAGGTGTAAAGCCCGCCAAAGTTCTTCCGCCAGAAGCACAGTTTGGAGATACTTGTTTGACAAAAACGCAAGTGTACGAATGGCACAACAAATTTTTGGAAGGACGAACTCAAGTTGAAAATAAACCCTATGCTCGTCGTCCTCGGACCAGTGTGCCTGCGGACAAAATAAACGCTGTTGTGCACGTCGATTTTCTGCACGAACGTCGTACGGTTTATGCCTACTACTGCCAGCTATTAGATGAAGCAAAACGTGCATATCAGCAGAAGAGGCGCGAATTTTCTGTCAGTCGGAGTTTTCTGTCAATGTAATTTTGCCTTACGACAATGTCCGCCCTCCATTCAGCCAATCTGACACATCAAAAATTAAAGGAAATGCATTGGACAACCTTATAACACCCTCCTTATAGCCCCGACTTATCACCACAGGATTAATTTGGGCCACTGAAACAAGCTCTAGAAACTGAGCAATTCCATGATGATGCTGCTGTTGGACATTGTGTGCAACTGGCTGCAAACACGCCTTCCTTCTTTTTATGATGACGGCATTAAAAAACTTCCAATTTGTTCGGAAAAATGCATAACAAAATGAGGAGTTTATGTAGCAAAATAGTTAATAACTTTTACATATGTATCTTGTACCAATACATTTTTAAAAACAAATTTTGGTTCATATTTGATTTACCCTCGTAATAAAACTAACTTAATCAACTTTGCATTACTGTAAAGAGCTCATGCACATTGTAAAATGATATTTGATTCAAATTCATTTAAAAGATCTTGTGAATAATTAGCTACTTAGTAACTCTCCATGTAAATACTAAATAGTTACAACGTTAGGCAAAATAGTGCCCTATTGCTAGATGACGCTGCTGTCGCTATCAGGTCATTTATTCTTAGGTAAATAAATTAAAAATTATTTACTTAAGAATAAATGCTTTGATAACGACACGATTATTTTATATTGGGCAGTATTTGGTATATTTTTACTTTTTTTTTTAATTTAGACTGTACCTATAGATTTAATCGTTTCATCAAAAGTTGGGTTTCTCTTTGTTGAAATTATGGCGTATTTGGAACATTTCATTTGAAAGCTTCGATTATTTGAAATCTTTCTAATGGGTACTTCAACTCTTTTTTTCAGATTGATTTTTAAAGGAGGGGGACTTTTATTGGAAATCGTGATTTTTCTTAATTTCAAATTTCTAAAAATTATACGGTTTTCTTTTTTTTCAAAAAAATAAAAGTTTTTCCAAAAAGCACGATTTTGTTTTTAGTTTTATTTTGTTTAAATTATTGATTTTATATGAATTTTTATATTTTTCAAATTTTCACATTTCAAAATTTTCACTTTTTTGAAAATTTCCACTTTTTTCAAAATTTTGCCTTTTTTCAAAATTTTGGCTTTTTTCAAAATTTTGACCTATTGTATTTTAAAAAATTTTAACTCTCGATTATTTTCGAAATTTGTAACCTTTAGGAGACTTTTTGAAGGAAAGTTGTAACGTCGCAAATTTTGAGATTTAAAATTTTTCTTTTACAGTTTTAACTTTTGTAAAAGCCATTCCTCAATTTTGCCTTTTTGTGATAATCTTTCTAATTTTTGCAAAGTTTTTAATTTTATTTAAAAAATCTAAAACTAGTTTTTTGAAACTTCATACCTTTTTAACAGAAATGTTTTTACTTTGAATATTGTTCTTTTTATCAAAATAATGACTCATCTGATAATCTCCATATTTCTTGTGAAGTCGAAATTACCCCTTTTTTCTAAACTTGATATTTTTAAAAACTTTTACTTTGAAAATTTCGCTTTTTTTCAAAGTTTTGATTTTTGTCGCAGTTTTTATTTAAAATTTTCGACTTTAAAAAAATTCCTGGTTTTTCAAAATTTAGATTCTTTAAAGATTTCTAGAAACAGTCAAAATTTTGTCGACTTTGACCCTTTTAAAAATACTTCTAATTTAAAAATTTCAACATTTTAAACACCTAACATTTTTTAAATTTCGCCTTCTTTAATAATTTCGGCTGTTAAAGTTTTGGCATTCTTGAAAAATTCCTATTTTGAAATAGTTCACTTGGAAGAAAAAATTTAGCAATTTTTACCTTGAAAATTGAGACTTTTTTCAAAATATTGACTTTTTTCAAGATTACATCTATTTTTGTTAGAAATTTCAACGATCTGGGTTCCGGATTCTGGATTCGAGGTGGATTGCCTAGAGTTTAGGTCAGCACTTGGGCCACCCTTTCCGGACCCATTGTGCACGATATTTAGAAATTTTGACTTTTTTCGAAATTTAGGCTCGATTTCTCTATATAATATGTATTTAAATTTACTCTTTTAGATACTTATTTAAAGTGTCAGTTTATTTGCAGGTTTATATGAAAATCTGAAACAGTTGAATTCCTTGAAAACTCCAATCTGTTTGGTTGAACGGACTGGTCCTTGGTTATCTTCAAAAACTGAAATACAGAACTTGTCCCCTGAAACCAAAAAAGATTAAAAAATACAACAAAAACAACAACAAACACAACAAAACAAAGTTTCTCTCTGAAGGTGACAGCTTGGCTGTCGAAACGCGTTAGAGCAACCCTTGTTGTGTTTTTTAATCTTTCTTGGTTTCAGGGGACAAATTCTGTATTTTAATTTCCAATCTGTTTGAAGCACTTTTTGAAATTTGAATTTTCTCAAAATGTTCACTCGTTTTGAGAATTATGACTTTTCTGTAAATTATGATTTAAAATTTTGTTTATTTTCCAAAATTTCCTATTTTTCTGAAAAACTTATATTTTTTTGTTAATTTCTAATGTTTTAAGAAATTCCAACTTCGAATAGTGTATTAATATATTTTTTTGAAAATCTCGACCTTAAAATTTTGGATTATGATACAGTAATACGAAATCTGGTCCGGTGCTAGCAAATATTTATCAAGACATTGTGGAATTTTTATTATCTGTTGCTTTATAATCGTTAGTAGAGTTAATAGTCAATAATATTAAAGAATTTCACGAAGTAAGGGTTGGAATGTCAATTTTGAATTATATTTTAAGGATACTATTTTTTGAAAATTTCGACCTTGTTTAAAAATTTGACTCTTCCTGGTAATTTTAACTCTGAAAATTAGAAAACTTAGCAACATGTATACGTATGTCAATATTTCTAAAAATTTTCTGTAGAAGTTTAAAATTTTTCGTTAATCGATTTTTTTTTTTGAAGTATTTAAAAGTTCTGGCTATTTGAAAAATTTCAAATTTTTGAAAACCTCCTATTTTTTGAAATTCTAAGCGCCTTTTTAGAATATAACTGTTTCTGAATATTTTGTAATTTCTACAAAATTCTAACTTTTCTGGAAAATTTCCATTTTTTTAAGATTGAGATTGAAAATTGGAAAATTTGAAGATGAAAATTTAAAATTACTGAATTTTTTTAACATTTCGACTTTTTCAGAGATTTCGTATCAGAATGTCTATTAAAAAAAAACTGAGCTTCATCAAATTATTTGTTTAATCTTTTTAAAATTTAAAAATGTTATTTTAAAATCTTGACCAATTTTTAAATTTTCGTTTTTTGCCTGAAATTTATATTTTTTGCCTATTTTTGATTTAAAAAATCGCACTTATTTAAACAATTTCGATTTTTAAGTTTTAAGTTTTTTGAAAATTTCGAAATTGATTTTTTACGCAAGCAGAATACAACCTAGACTGCAAATTCATGCAGCTCTCTAGGCGTGCATAGTGAATCATAGGTAGCTGAATTACCAACAATTGAAGCATTGCCACCTAGCAAAGAGGTTGCTCTCAAGGGAAGTTCCCAGAAGACAAGGATTCTGAATGCACAGACCAATAGGTTTGAACATGTATTTAATTCGAAATGTGGTAACCAAAAACTGGTTTCGATTTAACGACGAGATCTAACAAGATCGAAACCGGTCTTTGGTTTCCAAAGTTCAAAACCAATAAATTTTCAAATCTATTGATCTGTGCATTTCGAATATTTACATTTTCTTTAAATTTTGATTTTTTTTAATTTCCACCATCTTTAAATTGTTCATCCCTTTTTGGAAATCACCAGATTTTTTTCGAAATTTTTCCGAAATTTTCAATTTTGTTTCAAATATTCCTAAATTGCAACATTTTCGAAAAATGCTACTTTTATTTTAAATTAAAACTACCGATCATTTGACTTTTAAATTTCAATTTTTTTCAAAATTTTTTCTCTCAAAATTTCGACTTTTTAAAATGTAGACTATTTTAAAACTTCTATTCTTTTAAAAATATTATTTTTATTGAAAATTCCGATTTTTGGCAAAACATCGACTTTAATTGAAAATTTCTGAGATTTTTAAAATTTTTAACTTTTTTTAAAATCCCGACTTTATTTTTGAATATTCAACTTTTTTTAGAATTTTAAATTCTTTTAAAGCGTTTAAACTTTCTTTTTTTTTCGAAGAAATAAACGTTTTTCTAAAACTCCCAAATTTTTTACCCTTTATCTCGTTTAAAAATTTTGGCTTTATATAAATTTTTATATTTAACAAATTTTGATATTCCAAAATTTTCATCTTTTCCAAAATTTCGTGTTTTTGCAAGAGACTTTTCAAAAAAGAGTTGTAATCTTGCAAATTTTGACATTTATTTTTTTTAGAGTTTTAACTTTAATAACAATCATTTTTAAATTTTGCCTTTTTTTTTGATAATTTTGACTTTTTAATTTTTGCAAAGTTTTTAATTTTATTGAAAAATTCTTAAATCAATGTTTTGAAACTTTATACCTTTTTAACAGAAATGTTTTTACTTTGAATATTTATGTTCTTGTCATCAAAATAATGACTTATTTGATAATTTACACTTTTTCTTCGAAGTCGAAATTTCTACTTTTCTCTAAACTTGATATTTTTATAAACTTTAACTGTGAAAATTTCGCCAATTTTCAAAGTTTTGATTTTGGTCGCAGTTTATACTAAACATTTTTGACTTTCAAAAAATTCCTTGTTTTACAAAATTTAGAATCTTTAAAGATTTCTGGAAATAGTCAAAATTTTATCCATTTTGAGCTTCTTAAAAATACTTTTAATTTAAAAATTTCAACATTTTAACAATCAAGTTTTTTTTTTAATTTCGCCTTTTTTAATAATTTTGACTGTTAAAGTTTTGGCATTTTTGAAAAATTCCTCTTTTAAAATAGTTTACTTAGAAAAGAAATTTTTAAATTTTTACCTTGAGAATTTAGACTTTTTAAAATATTGACATTTTTTATGATTACATCTATTTTTTTTAGAAATTTCAACGATCTGAATTCCGGATTCTGGATTCGAGGTAGATTGCCTAGAGTTTAGGGCAGCACTTGGGCCACCCTTTCTGGATCCATTGTGCTATTCCCGTGATTGAGGTGTCCTTGATCACGGGAAGGACACGATATTTAGAAATTTTGATTTTTTTCGAAATTTAGACTCGATTTCTCTATAAAATATGTATTTAAATTTACTCTTTTAGAAACTTTTTTAAAGTGTCAGTTTATTTGCAGGTTTATATGAAAATCTGAAAGAGTTGAATTTTTCGAAAACTTCAATCTCTTTGAAAAGTTGATTTTGAAATTTCCACTTTTTGACAAAGAAATTTGAATTTTCTCAAAATTTTCACCCGTTTTAAGATTTGTGACTTTTCTGAAAATTATGATTTAAAATTTTGTTTATTTTCCGAAATTTCCTATTTTTTAAAATTGAATCTGAAAATTGGAAAACTTGAAGATGAAATTTTAAAATTACTTAATTTTTTAAAATTTCGACCATTTCAGAGATTTCGTATCAGAATGTCTATTTAAAAAAAATTGACTTTCATCAAATCATTTGTCTAACCTTTTTAAAATTTAAAAATGTTATTTTAAGATCTTGACCCATATTTAAATTTTCGTTTTTTTCCAGAAATTTATATTTTTTGCATATTTTTGATTTAAAAAATCCCACCTATTTAAACTATTTCGATTTCTAAGTTTTAAAAAAATTGGAATTCGATTTTTTAAGCAAGCAGCAGAATTTAACCTAGACTGCAAATTCATGCAGCTCTCTAAGCGTGCTTAGTGAATCATAAGTAGCTGAACTACCAACAGTTGAAACATTGCCACCTATCGAAGCGGTTGCTCCCTAGGAAAGTCCCCAGAAGACAAGGATTCTAAATGCACAGACCAATAGGTTTGAGCATTTATTTAATTCGAAGTTTGGAAACCAAAGACCGGTTTAAATTTAACGACGAGATCTAACAAGATCGAAACCGGTATTTGGTTTCCAAACTTCAAATCTAATAAATGTTCAAATCTATTGGTCTGTGCATTTTGAATACTTACATTTTTTTTTAAATTTTTTATTTTTTTTTTAATTTCTGCCATCTTTATGTTGTTCATTTTTTTTGGAAATCACCAGATTTTTTTCGAAAATTGTCAATTTTTTTAAAATGTTCCTAAATTGCTATATTTTCGAAAAATGTTATTTTTATCTTAAACTTCGACTACCGATCATTTGACTTTTAAATTTCATTTTTTTTCTAAATTTTTTCTCTGAAAATTTCGACTTTTCAAAATGTTGACTATTTTAAAATTTCTATTTTTTTAAAAATACCATTTTCCTTGAAAATGCTAAATTTTCGCAAAACTTCGACTTTTGTTGAAAATTTCCGATATTTTTAAAATTTTTAACGTTTCTTAAAATTCCGATTTTATTTTTGAATATTTAACCTTTTTTAGAATTTCAATTTTTTTTAAAACTCTTGGACTTTCTTGGAGGTTTTAATCTAATTTGGAAACTTTTGACCCTTTTTAAATACTTCTACTTTTTTCAAAACGTTGTCTCTGAAGTTTCAAAATGTTTGCAAAATTTTAGTGTTTTTAAATTTCAACGTTCCATGGGAAATTGTAATGAAATAAAAATATGTTTCCTGCAAAATTTTGATATACTTTTATCTTTTCAGCCTTATTTTAAGATTTTTATTTCTTTAGGAAAATTCCAGTTTTTCAAGATTGAGAATTTTCGAAATTTCAACTTCTTTGTAATATTGGTTGTTTTGAATTTTTCTTTTTTTCTGGTGAAACGGATTGGTCCTTCAAAACTTAAAATACAAAGTTCGTCCCCTGAAATCAAGACAGTATCTCTATCAAGATTATAGCTGCGCTATCGAAACGCGTTAGAGCGACCTTTGTTGTGTATTTTAATCCTTCTTGGTTTCAGGAGACTAGATTTAAATTTCAATCTTTGAATCTTTTGTCTATTTTTAAAAATGGTGACGTTTTTCAACATTTTGAGTTATATTACAAAATTTCAACTTTTTTACAAGTTTCCATTTTTTTGTCGAAATGTTGAGATTCCTTATCTTTAAGATGGCCTAGCATTTTTTTTTTCACAAACAAAATCACGCACCTTGTCTGGTTGGTTTTGCTTGGACCTTACTCTAAGGAGAAAACAAAGTTAAATATATCTATCAGTCACTGCAAGAATTGTTTCTCCAAATGCCATACCCGGTGACAGATATATTATACTGGAAGATCTAACTGTGATTTTCAGGGAAACCTGCCAAGGTGTACAATATTTTTAACGATTAAAAAAAATTCGTGCCTCCTAATATTTTGACGATTAAAAAAGGGACTTCATCCACGTTCCTGGGCTTCGTTCAGTTGCACTCTTATTCCCTTCTGTTGCCGGGTCGGTAAAGTACCACTCGATATTTTTTTTGTAAATGATCAATCGTCACCACCAAAAAAACTCTGATTCCAACTTTTCTTTTACAACTAAAACTCAACTCGAAAAGTGAATGAATTTTCTAAGTCGTTCATTATTATTGACGGGGGATATCACACTATATCCCTCTTAATGATACCCTTATGGCCTCTATTTAAAATGTAGGCAGACGTTGTTGATTTATGACTTTTTATAAGATAAAATAAATGTAGCAAATACGATTCAGTCTTTGTTATAATACTTTGCCAGGCGAGCTAAAGCATCTTGATTCAATCTTCTTGGCTTATAGATTATCCATTTATTAGATCATTAGTAACTTTGCACAAGTAATTTAGCGTCTTTTTGGAAGTTGTTTTAAGTTGAACGCCATAATTTGCGGCAATTGTTTCTTACCGTCGAACTGATGATTAATTACGGCGAAGTTGTAATATCGCAGATAAGGAACTCTGGCGTTGTCATATAAAAAGTTTCACGAATGATTTTTGTTTTTTGTTTGGGGAATAAGCAATTAAATTGTAAATGAAATTAAAGGGGTAGAGCGTTATCAATTCCTGCTTATCTCGGCAATTTATACCTCGATTAACATGTAATTTTGAATTAAGTTCTAGCCACCACGCAATCAGCAGCCGGGGGCAGTGTTTCCATTGCCTGCCGCCCTCGAAGTTTCTCCAATCTCGCTGCAACCCTAATTCGGCGACTAATTGTCACCATTCACACGTCGCAATGAAACTTTCTATACCAAATGGCAAACAGATCTGAAATAAGAATAACAAACATCACAAAAATTACATGCTACCTACGTAAATAAAACAGGCAGTTGCAAAAATTTAGTTATTTACAAATTTTATTGTTACGGGCTTATCGGTTCAAAATAATTATTAAACACTTGCTGAATAATACCCACTTTATTTTCAAACTAAACTCGGAACACTACAACTGAATAATTAACTCAGTTATTGACTTTTGACTACTATCTCACTAATTACACTGACTGACTTTAACTAACTGACTCGAGGGAAAGGCGACCGCCCTATATAGTTTTGGCTCCCAGGTTCTAGAAAAATCTCGTAGATAAGTCTTATCGTTTGCCGAAATTTCTGGAACGCTTATCTGTCGTTTGCTTTGTTAACGCGGCCGCTTTCCCCTTATCAGATCTTTCTAGTAAATTTTCTTACGTACTAAATTCTATAATTTACATTTAGCTACGTAATGTCGTGGATATTTATTCGAGAATAAAACGGACATTTAAAGAGCTCAACATTCCTAGGAATTTACAAAAATCTTACAAAAAATGGGTAGTCATGGAGACTGCCGACAGAATTGATAATTTAAAACTAGGGAATACTTAACTAATATAATAAAGATTTAAGAAAATGAAAATTTTAATTAAAATGAACTCCTTAGGGACACAAATTGAAGATTTTAATTCCAGAGTTCTGTGAACTTTAAAACTCAGTACCAAAACAAAATAATTCTGGTCTAAAAATTCCTTTTTTTTTTGGGGGGGGGGGGGGAAACTGTTCCTTGGTTATCATCCAAAAATGAAATTAAAATATTGTATTTTGTGTTTTAATTTTTCTTGGTTTCAGAAGACAAGATTTGTATTTCAATTATTACAAAGCTGCTTCCATAATTAGGAATGTACTTTACCTCTAAAATGGTATTTGAAGGTACGAGTATATTCAAAGAAAATGTCTCATGTAATTGTAGAAATACAAAGTCCATATTTATTTAGGTGTATTGTAACAATCAGCTAGCACACTAGGTAATCAATATTTCACTTAAGAAACCCAATTTATTTTCAATCCCGCAACCGGGGAAATTGCATTACGCAAACATTCCCTTAATGCATTCATTGCTCAGAAGAATTCCAAAGAAAGATATATGTCAATTCATTTTAGAGCTCCCCCATTCAATATTTACACGTATAAAAGCTAAAGTCAAATAACTCATATCAGGTGGTGGTTCAAAATATACATTCAACACATTCAAGCGCATTTTTCCGTGTATGCATTCAACAGCCGAATCAATATTAGCGAATTTGTGTATGTAAAGTTCCATAATGTGTCACGCCTTTCACCCCATTGAAACGAAGAATGAACGTCGCAAATACTTTCCCAGAAAAGAAACAACCATTTACAAATTGAAAGTTTTTAATTAAACTAAAATCTAAAGCTAGCAGACAAATTTTGTTTTTGTCTAATATTTTCTCCACATGCTCTGTGCTATATTGGGGTCCCCCAAATTTTTGACAGTCTTATCGCCTGCCTATATTTATGATGACTTAAATAGTAAAATAAAATAACTTTACAAAGCTGCACATCTTCAAAGGTGGGGGTACGCGAATATAGTTCTTATCATTAGAATTGAGTCCTACGTAGAGGATTTGATCCTGGGATCCTGATTTTTTAATCTCGAAATTTTCGGCAATCTTTTTTTTTCGATCCCGGGATTTCCGAGATTGTCATCCTCATTTTAAAAAAAAATGAAGATAGACTGCACCTATCGAAACGCTTAATGTTAATGTTTTCAATAAAATACTTGTCTATTATTTAAATAGAAAATAGAAGTATTTATTCCAAATAAGCAGCACTGTTATGGGATTGTTATGCTTGTCTGAAATAAAATTCTTGTATTTTCAACTAAAAGGTTTTGCTGATAACCGACCGGACGCATTGTTACTTCTCTGATTAAGAGGAAGGGAGGGGCCATAGAGTATGACGTCATGTGACACAAGGGCAAGACGAGTCATAAGCTCTGTGACGTTACAAAGTTCCAACTTTTATTTGAAGAATTTCAATTTTTTAAAAGTTTAGAATATTTTCGAAAATTTCATCTTTTTTGAAAATTAGATTTCAATTTCGATATTTTGTTGAAAAATTTGATATCTAATAAAATTTGACTTTTTTAACAATTTTAAAATTTTCTTTTGAAAATTTCATTACTATCCAATTTTAAACTTTTTCCCAAAATGTAAACAATTTGTCAAATTCAAGTTTTTCTGAAAAATCTCCTTTTTTTAAAATTTCGATCCTTTCTGAAATTTTTGGAAAACGTAAATTTTCAGAGAGATATTTACAAAAAGTTTAAGCTTGGTGACAAAAATCGATTCTTTTCTGAATATTTTTATGGTTTTTAAAAAAATTTTCGACTATGTTGAAAATATTAACTCTTTTGCAAATTTTGGACCAAGTTAAAAATTTTACCATTTTTCTGAAAATTTTGACTTTTCATGGGTTCGATTTTTTTTTAAATCTAGGCTTTTTTAAAATGTTGAATTTTTTAAAGATTTTTGATATTTTCTAACTTTTCCCTGATTAAAAATTCTCTTTTTTAGAAAATGTCAAGTTTTTTTGTTAGCAGTACTTGTTTTAAATTTGGACTTTTTGAATCCTTCGAAATGTTACTTTTTTCGAAATGTAAAATTTTTTGAAAATTTCCATATTTTAGTTACTCTTATGTTGACTATTAGTTTTCAGCTATTATTTTTCAAAATTTTGAAATTGCTTTTTGAAAATGTGAAATTAATTCAAAATTTTATTATTTTTTTGAGAGTATTGTGATTGCTTTTTAAAACGGAAAATTTTTAATTCGACTATGCTTCGAATTTTTCAAAAATTTCGTCATTTTTAAAAATTTTTGATAATGTCGACATTTTTTTGAAAGTTGCTTTTTGGAAATTTCAAAAATGTTTTCAAATTTCCATTTTGTTTAATTTCCAATAAATATTATTAATTTTTTAAAAATTGTTCAACTTTTTTCAACATTTCAAATATCCAAAATTTTGGATTTTTAAAAAATTTTATCTCCAAAATTTGGATCATTTTTGGAAATGTAAACTCTTTTGATAATTTTGGCGTTAATTTTGTTAAAAATTTGACCAAAAATTCTACAATTTCTCAAATTCTCGATTTTTTTTTCAAAATCTTGACCATTTTTGAAATTTTATCTTACTAATTTTCAAAATTTTAGGTTATTTAAAAATACAAATTTTTTAAAAGATTTTTCCATTTCTTCAAATGTTCCAATCTTTAAAATGTCAATTTCTTCAAAGTGTTAAATTTGTTTTTTCCGAATTTCAATTATTTTTTGAAAATCTTGGAAATTATAACTTTCCATGAAAATTTTTAGGATATTTAAAATAACGATATTTACCAAGATTTTACCTTTCTTTTGGAAAATTCTCCTTATTTTCAAAATTTTTATCTTTTTCTCTAAATTCCGTGTTATTTTCATAAATTTTTACTTTCTCAAAAATTTCGATTTTGCCAAAACAATATCTTTCGTTTTGAGGTTTCGAGTTTAAATTCGAAGTAAAGACCATTTTCTTTAGAAATGCTATTTTAAAACTTATCTCACCTTAATAAATTTCCCATTTTTGTTAAAATGTGTACTTAAACAAAACTCCATTTTAATTTCAATTTTTTTAAGCTTCAAAATTCTAGAATTTTTTCAATAAATTTAAAGTTTACAGAAATATCCTCCTTTCTTTAACATTTTTCAGTTTAAGTTCAAAAGTCTTATTTTATTTGTGAAAGTCAACAGTAATATGGATATGAAAACTGAAAGTTTAAATTGCAACTTATTAATTTGTTCAAAAATTTCGTCTCTTCATCAAAATACCCGTGTTTTTTAAAATCTCAGCTTTTTCCTGGAAATTTTATCTTTCCATGGAAAAAAAATTTTGACATTTTTGTAAATGCGACACCTTTTTTTTGAACATTTCAACTTTAAAATTACGATTTTCCAAAAAATGTTGACTTTTTAAAATTTTGACTTGAAGAGTTTTATTTATCTTTTTTAAATTCTATGTCTCTCTGATATCGAACTTTTCGGCTTGTGTTCCATTTTTAAATCTTGTATATCTCGCTTTTTCCAAAATTTTGATATTCTTGTAAACTTCTACTACTTTTTAAGATTGCGCCTTTTCTTTTTGATAATTTTCACTTCTAATTTATCAGATTTTCGTTTTTTTAAAAATGTTAGTTTTTCCAAAATTTAACTTTTCACAATTTTAAGCATTTTTGAAAGCTTTCAACTTTTCTGATAATTTTAATTTTTCTTCAATATTTAGAATTTTTTTTGGTAGAACGGACTGGTCCTTGTTTAAATTCAAAAATTAAAATACAAAAATTTTCCCCTGAAACCAATAAAAATTAAAAAACAGAACAAATGTTGCTCTAACGCAATTCGATGGCCAACCTATCATCTTCAGACTAATACAGTATTCCTCTGAAGATGATAGCTTGGCTATCAAATCACGTTAGAGCAGCCTTTGTTGAATTTTTTAATATTTCAAATTTTGATTTTGTTTTATAATTTAGACTTATTTTTAAAATTCTTCTTCTTGTAAAAATTTAAGCTTTTTTAAGACTTTTGAATTTTTCCGGATATTTTGGCTACCTTTTTGAAAATTTTAACTCAAATTTTGGTTCTTTTTGGAAATTTAGTCTTTTTAAAAAATATCGACTTCGACAATATTTTAAAATTCATAGTCTTTTAAAATTCTTGCATTTGGATTTATTTCCAAAATTTCGATTTTTTTCAAAGTCCAGTCTTTTTATTAATTTTGAATTCCTATAAAAATTTGAATCATTTATGTTCTTCAAATTTTAGCCTTTATATAATTCTCATATTTTATAAAAAATTTCACTATTCAAACTTTAGATGTACTTCGAAAAATTACTATTTTTTTTTAAAATCCTGACTTCCGACATGTTTTTAAAATTTGCACCCTTTAAAAGTTTCTTTTTTTTTGGACAGTATTCAGTTATTTGCAAGCAAGATTTTTGCCAAAATTTTGACCTTAAAATTTTTGACTTTTTATCACAATTTATTTTTATTTTATTTTGAATTTGACAATTTATTTTTTTAAGTTTATTTCTTTTTTAATGTAAAATTTCAAAATTGGAAGTGTATACAACCACCGTACCATGCTGACGAGGCCAAGGAAGGCCGAAACTAGTCTATGGTTGCGGTTGTACATATTTTCAATTTTAAGCACGTTTAACTGTTTAATTACAGAACATTTAATTGGTCATTTGTCAAAACTAGATGAAAGTAAAGTCACGCCGAGGACGTTTGTGTCTATGGATGTTGCGATGCAACCCGTGATACAAGCTTTGCCTCATCTACGTGAACTTTGCAATTGCAGTCTAATTTTCATTAGATTCTAATGAAATTAGATTTCAATTGCATCGTAATAAACTTGTATATATTCGTATATACAAGGCTTATTATCTCGGTAAAATTTCATGTTTTTTAAATTTTGGATTATTTCTAAGTATTTTGATTTTTTTTTAATATCAACTAGTTTACAAAATGTTGATTTTTTTTTGAAAATTTCGACTTATCTTTGGCTTTAAGCTTTTCAAAAATTTCTAACTATTTGGAAATTTCAATTTTTTATGAATGTCGAATTTTCGAAGTTTGGATTTTTTTACAAAAGTTAGGCTATTTTGAATTACAACAATTTTTATTGAAAGTTTCGACTTTCATTAAAACTGTGAATTTTTTTTAATCTCATGGTTTTTCAAATCGTGACACTTTTTGGAGTCGAATTTTTTTTAAATTTCGTCTATTCTTCGAACTTTCCTGGAAATTTAAACTTTTTTGAAAAATCTTGATTTATTTTGAAATTTCAACATTCATTTGAAAATTTTCATTCAAGTAAAAATTTTGACTTTTTAAAAAAATATTCCATTTTTCTGATTAAATTTCCAGTAACCAAATATTTCGACTTTTTTTGAAAATTCCAACTTTTATGATGATTTTACCGTTTGTCAATATTTAATTTAGACTTTCTAAAGATTTTGCATCTCTTTAGAAATCAATACTATTTAAATTTTTTTTAACTGTTGACATTCTTACAATATTTTTTTGATATATTGAATTTCTTTGAAAATCCTTACTTTTTTTTTGAAAATTTTGAAGTTGTATGATAAACTTTTCTGACAATTTCGACCTTTTTTAATTATAACTTTTTTTGATATTTTCATTCCATAGAACTTCAAAGCTATGGAACTCGTTAGGGAACGGGATTTTCTCCATAAATTACAACCTATCCTTGTTTAAGAAGGCGGTTTATCGCCATCTATCCTTGTTTCCGTATCCTGCTCGCGGTGCTTTGAAGGCGTAATAGGGTTATCGTTTGCGAGTGGATTGAACATAAAAAAAATCTAAAATCTCTACCTCACTAAAAATTATGGATTTTTTGCAATTTCCTTTTTTATAAATTTCAATTTAAGAATCGTTTTTTCCAAATTTGTCAATAAACCTTCCAAAATTTAAGGTTTAAATGATTTTGATTATTTTTCAAATTCGACATTTTTAAAAATTTTGGGTTTTAATTTTTTTGGTTTAATTTTTTTTAAAATTTTGACTTTCAAAATGTTTCTTTTTTTATTTTGAATTTTTTCTCAAAATTTGGACATATTTTCGAAACTTTGAAGTTATTCGAAAACATTGACTTAATAAACCGCACGTAGTTAAAAAATTTAGGAGAAAATTATATGTTTTTCCCATAAATTCACAAAATTCAAGACGTTTGTATCTAATAATTAATCATCGCCTGTTTGTTGGAAAATATTTCGAATACTAGACACTTCTTAAAACTTGCATACATACATGAAATATTCCACATTGTTCACAATTTAATATTGAGTTTCATCTCCAATTAGCTGTCGGTATCGGTAGATTTTCATGCGAAAAATTGAACTGCTCTACAACGTTTTCAGTGCTCTTCGGGGCTATTTTCATGTTTTATGCATGTCGATAATTTGACCAACGGTTTTAGGCGACCTAGATAAGAGCACCTTTTCTCCCGAGAATTTCACGTTCTTTCAGATTTTCGACTGATTTTAAGTATTTCTCAACAGATAAGGAAATAATTTTTTAATTTACGTCAATAATATCGTTAAACTAGCCTTCTTTAGGAGCAACATAAGCTTAAAATTCTCTCATTATTTTACTAAAAAAAGAATTTACAACTTTAAGGTTTATACTATTAAAACTCTTTCAATTATTGCTAAGAAATGTCAGAGTAAAATTTAAACTTTTAACACCCTGTATCTTTTAGAGCAATGACCTTGTATGTAAAGCAAGTTAAGCTCAATTATATTATTTTGGTGTCTAGTATCTCCTCTTTAATGTTGACTCACCTTGTATATTTCGGAATGTTATGGTATCTTATAGTATTACCTAAGTTTTTCCCTTACAGTGTAAGTATCTCCTTTTGAATTTTTGAGTAGTACCACTGAAGTTTGTCGACTTCTATAAGTTAAGTTTATAAAGTGTCCTGGGGCGTTCGGGTGTCGATCTTGTTTAAACTTGAGATTTTGAGTAACTTTTCACCAGTTGTAGTTCCAACGAATGATTCGGTAGTTTTCAGTACACGAATGGTGAGCAGTGGCAACAGGAAACTACCTGGCGCCTCTTTCATCGAAATTATGGAGCCGTCTTTTGCTGCTTCCTTCTTTCCTCAGAAGGCCACTACCTTACAGAAGTTTAGTTGCTTTCCTACACTATACGGATTCTACTAGCGCATTAACTCTTGCTTTTCAAGCTGCATAATTAGGTTGGTTACCACTGGCCCCACGGTCCGTAATTCCCTACTGGCCGACAATCATACAGAATTTTCCAGGCCTTCTAGTGGCACTTGTGACGTTTTAAACTTTGTCAATTCTACTGAGAAAAAAATGCAAATTATTGAAAATATTGTTTTGTAATAAAAAAATCTGCTGCCCTCCGCCACCCCTCTAACTTTTACAGTGCGTAGTTTTCCTATAGAGTCATCTACTAACCTAAAATAAACATGTATGTTAAAGAGTAAACTAATTGTAAGTTTAAGCTGTCAGCATATTAGTTGTAGAAACGTTAAATAAATATTAGGGAAAAAGTCGAAGTAAGCATATACTGGCAAGTATTTTCACTCGTGAGTTCGATTATAATATAAAAAACTGAACTTTTCAAAGTGTTGCACCATGTTGCACTAGAAAAGCTACACAAAGCGTCAACTGCACAAACACATTATAATGTTTTTATAGTAATATATATCATATTGTCAGTCATACAATAAACATCAATTTTTCAAGTATTAACTAACGTTTTAATCATTTATAACTACGATTCTTTACATGGTCCTTCGAGCCGGATAAACCACTCGTAGAAAGCATCATTTTCCGGCTCGACTAGCAAGCAACAGCCAGTCCAGTAGCCACAGACAACATATATCATACAAGAGCAGCGGATTCATTCAGATTGCGGTCATCATTTTCCGGCTTGACCAGCAAGCAACAGCCAGTTCAGTAGCAACAGCCAGTCCAGTAGCAACAGCCAGTCCAGTAGCCACAGATAAGTCCGACTCACATTCCTGTATTTATTCTCCTTTATCACATGCTAATTTAAAACAGAAAACTATTCTATTAATTAAATTAGTCGTTTTGCAATGTCAGATAGTGATAAACAAGCGGCAGAGCTAGTCACCTTACATAGGCAAAGAGGTGCATTAAAACGTAAATTGACTGATTTTGTTGGGCACCTTAATGCTTTAAAAAATGAGCTAGACAATCCTGACACCTTACCTTTGAACTCAGTCAAGCAGTTAGAAATTAGAACCGAACGAATTACACCTCTAGTTGATCAATTACAAGAAATTCAAAATAAGATTTACTGCTTATCAGATGCAGAAGAAGATGATGAGTATATTTCAGAGTTTGAAGCAATTTACTTTAATAGTATTGGAGAAGCAAAAGCTTTGTTGAAAACATTATTGCGCGAAATAGGGCTGGCTCCGGGAAATAATTCTTCAGAATATTCAGAATATTCATCACATTTAAATACCAATTTACAAGGTGTCAAATTACTGACTATTACATTACCAAAGTTTAACGGTCAATATGTTAAATGGCTAGAATTTCATGACACATTTTTATCTCTCATACACTGCAATGAGTCTCTTAGTGACATACAGAAATTTCATTATTTAAGGGCCTGTCTAGAAAGCGATGCAGCTGACATAATTAAATCAATGCAACTATCTGCTGCAAACTATTCTATTGCCTGGAAACTTTTATGTGACAGATTTACAAATAAAAAGCTGTTAATTCACAATCACCTAAGCGAACTATTTCATTTAAAGGAAATAAAATATGAATCAGCTGTGTCACTCAGGGAATTGTCCGATACGGTTACAAAACACCTACGATC
This sequence comes from Dastarcus helophoroides, assembly GCA_028583605.1. Lineage (NCBI taxonomy): Eukaryota > Metazoa > Arthropoda > Insecta > Coleoptera > Bothrideridae > Dastarcus > Dastarcus helophoroides. Next base: position 31,433,611 of record CM053331.1, on the reverse strand, counting down.
ATTACATGCATTACAGCAACCAATCGAGTATTGGGACTCAATTATTATTTATATTATCACTAGTAAACTTGCCAAACAAACTGCCCGTGATTGGGAAACTTACAGTACTAAGAGCGAATTACCAACCATTGAAGAGTTAAATAATTTTCTAAATCATAGAGCGGACATACTTGATAATCTAAGCAAATCACAACAAATAAATAAATACCAACAGTTCAAAAAAACTAAATTCAAAAATATAAGTAGATCATTCATATCCACTAATTACATTTGTTATTTTTGCAAAGGTAGCCATACTATTTACAGCTGTGAAAGGTTTCTGTTTCTTTCAGTTAAAGAACGGATCGCAAGAGCAAAAGAATTGAAACTGTGCATAAATTGTTTAAAAAATAATCATATTGCTAAAAATTGCCAGTCTAAGGGATGTAAAAAGTGCAAACAAATCCATAACACACTTCTACATTTAGATCCCCAAAAACCTCAGCCAACACCTGAGGTTTCTTAATCGGCTCATTTAAATTCGTCACACATTTTACTAGCAACAGCTTTATTAGAAATCACAGATAACAATGGAAAGTGGCATACTTGTCGTGTTTTACTAGATTCCGCTTCACAGTCAAACTTTATCACTTTCGAACTCCATTCAAAGTTGGGAATTGACAGATCACAAATAAATATTTCTATTCAAGGAATAAATTAAGTAATGTCTCGCATACAATCGCATTGCACACTCAAAATAAGATCGCTTTTTAAAGGATTCAGTAGCAATTTAAGATGTCTTATTATTGAAAAAATTAGCGACAATTTACCTAATATTTCAGTTCAGGCAGTTAACTTAAGGTTACCAGAGAATATCAAATTAGCTGATCCATCTTATGCTACTTCAAACAAAATAGATTTGCTCATCGGAGCACAATTGTTTTGGGTTCTACTGTTAGACGGTCAAATTTGATTGGGAAAAAACCAAATACCAAGTTAGGATGGGTTTTATCAGGGCCTTTAAAATGTCCACAATTAGGTTCATCATCAGTATGTTATTTCAGTAAGAATGCAGATATACAAACTCAATTACAAAAATTCTGGGAACTTAAGGAATGTCCAAAGACTCCTTGTTTCTCTCCTGAGGAACTCCGGTGTGAAAACCATTTCCAAGAAAGTATTAGAAAAGATTCAACTGGTCGCTACATTGTTTCAATACCATTGAAGGAATCCACAAGTACCTTAGGTGAGTCACGTTCCATAGCTTTGCGACGATTTCAGTCCTTAGAAAAAAGGTTTCACATTAATCCTGTCTTTCAAGAGCAATATAGCAAATTCATGAACAAGTATCGAAAACTAGGTCATATGACAAAAATCGATTGTCCAGACGACAATGTTCCTCATTTTTACATTCCTCACCATGGCGTGATGAATAAGAATAGTTTAACAACCAAATTGCGGGTTGTGTTCGACGCATCATGTAAAAGTTCTTCTGGCGTCTCCTTCAATGATTTGCAATTAGTTGGGACTACTATACAATCTGATCTTTTTCCCATTTTGGTGAGTTTTAGAAAACACAATGTAGTATTTGCAGCTGACATCCAAAAAATGTATCGGCAGGTCCTAATAGAACCAAATGAAAGGTGTTTTCAAAGGATCCTTTGGCGCGATGATTCATCTGGTCCAATTGAAACTTACCAGCTCAATACTGTTACTTACGGAACTGCCTCGGCTCCGTACTTAGCCACACGTTGTTTGCTACAAATAGCAAATGATTTCGCAGAACAATTTCCAAAGGCTAGTCAAATTATAAAAAATAATTGCTACGTGGATGATATTCTTTCAGGCGGTGAAACAGCAACAGAAGTTACTACCCTTTATAATCAAATTGAATTCATTCTTAAGCAAGCCCAATTCTACTTCACAAATGCGTTTCTAATAATCCTACTGTATTCGAGAGTTCAGAATTAAATTCAATTCAGCTTGGAACACAGCTAACCAAAAAATTAGGTTTATATTGAGCACCAAAGAGCGATGAGTTAACATATAAGATAAACAAACATTCTATTACTGATAGTCTTTCTAAACGTCAACTCCTTTCTCTTATAAGTCAGATTTTTGACCCACTTGGCCTCGTTAGTCCATGCACCATCATTGGCAAAACAATAATGCAGTTGCAAGAAGAATGCAACCTAGACTACAAATTCATGTAGCCCTCCAAGCGTGTATAGTGAATCATAGGTAGCTGAACTATCAACAGTTGAAACACTGCCACCTAGCGAAGCGGTTGCTCTCTAGAAGAGTTCCCATACGACATTGTTGGCGATGGCCATAGTTTCTCTATGGACCAATAGGTGGTAGTTCTAAAGAGTCACTCGCTTGACGCCTGTAATTGTTTTAGTACTTACTTATCGGAACATTTATTAGCATTCGAGTTGGGTATACCAAACTGACGAGATCTAACAAGATCGAAACCGGTATTTGGTTTCCAAACTTCGAATCTAATAAATGTTCAAACCTATTGGTCTGTGCTTTGGGTATACCAAACTGACGAGATCTAACAAGATCGAAACCGGTATTTGGTTTCCAAACTTCGAATCTAATAAATGTTCAAACCTATTGGTCTGTGCTTTATAGAATCCATGTCTTCTGGGAACTCTCCTAGAGAGCAACCGCTTCGCTAGGTGGCAGTGTTTCAACTGTTGGTAGTTCAGCAGAGCTACCTATGATTCCACTATACACGCCTGGAGGGCTGCATGAATTTGTAGTCTAGGTTGCATTCTTCTTGCATACGACATTGTTGGCGATGGCCATAGTTCCTCTATGGACCAATAGGTGGTAGTACTAAAGAGTCACATTTATTAGCATTCGAGTTGAATATACCAAACTGACGAGATCTAACAAGATCGAAACCGGTATTTGGTTTCCAAACTTCGAATCTAATAAATGTTCAAACCTATTGGTCTGTGCATTACAGAATAATGCAGTTGTTTATGGCAGGAAGGAATAGGATGGGACGACAATATACCGAAGAATATTGCTGAAAAATGGTACAAGGTTCAAACCGATCTTCCAAATCTCAACAATTTACAAATTTCACAGCATATTTTGTGTGAAAATCCTGTCAGCATCGAATTACACGGGTTCTCTGACGCTAGTGAAATGGCATATTCCGCTTGTGTATACGCGAGAAGCATTAGTCAAACACGAACTATTAACGTGAAATTAATCTGTGCTTAATCAAAGGTTGCACCATTGAAGAAGATAACGATTCCTCGATTAGAGCCGTGTGGAGCTCACCTTTTGTCCAAATTAGTTTCTGTGGTAAAGGCTGCTTTAGATATTAATATTAATCATACCTATTTCTGGTGTGACTCAACGATTGTTTTGGGTTGGCTCAAAACATCGCATGTGAGTCATCGAGTCTCTGATATTATGTCAACTTTTGTTAATGGAACTTGGCTACACGTACCAACCGCAGATAACCCTGCAGATTTATCATCTCGGGGAGCCTATCCATTTTAATTATTAGAATCAAGTTTATGGTGGCATGGTCCAGCTTGGTTATCTGAAACTCAAGATTCTTGGCCCTCTCAAATGTTACATAATGTAATCAACGTGCTACCAGAATTAAAACGAACTGAAATGTCATATATTTGTGTTACGAAAGAATGTCCAATAAATATAGCTAACTTTTCAAGTTATACTAAATTAATCAGGGTAACAGCATATCTTTTTCGATTTATAAATAATAGTCGTTTACAAGATAATCATGGGTCAAATCGTAAAACGGGCACTTTGAGCGTTCAAGAACTCAATGATGCACTAAAATATATAATAAAAACATTACAAACTGCAGAATTTCATAAGGAAATAAAAAGTCTTGAAGAAGGAAAACATTTACCGCAAAATAGTAAAATTAAATTGAGCCCTTTTTTAGATGATCAACACATCTTACGTGTTGGAGGCAGATTACAACACAGTAACTTAAGATTCAAAGCCAAACATCCCATTCTGTTACCAAAACATTATTTTTCCAAATTGCTCTTTACTCATGAACATAAATGTTTGTTGCATGCAAGCCCACAGTTATTATTATCAAAAATTAGAGACAAATACTGGCCTTTAGGAGAAAGAATTATGCTCGACTTGTAGTACATAAATGCATTTAATGTTTTAAGTGCAAACCATCAAATAATTATCCTCAAATGGGCTATCTGCCTAAAGAGCGCGTTAGGCAAACTTTTCCATTTGAAATATCAGGCGTGGACTATGCAGGTCCACTTACTATAAAAGATAAAAAGGTCGCGGAAGTAAAATGGAAAAATGCTATGTTGCAGTATTCATTTGCTTTAGCACGAAAGCAATTCATTTAGAATTGGTATCTGGCCTTAGTACCGAGGCATTTCTTGCTGCACTAAAGAGATTCATTGCACGTCGTGGTAAGTCTTCAAACCTTTTTTCTGACAACGGTTCCAATTTTGTTGGTTCAGATCGCGAATTACAATTATTAGTAAGTCGCTTACGTGTTGATGAGGCCATTTTAATTGATAGTCTCGCAATAGAAGGGATTACCTGGAAATTTATTCCTCCGAATTCTCCTCATTTTTGGTGGTCTTTGGGAGGCTGGAGTAAGGGGTTTTAAATATCATTTACGACGGGTGGCTGGCAATGCATCTTTAACTGAAGAATCAGCTACTCTCTTGAGCCAAGTAGAATCTGTTTTGAATAGCAGACCCCTCACACCCATATCCTCTGATCCTCATGACATGGAAGCATTAACTCCATCTCATTTCCTTGTGGGTCGGAAACTGTTGGCACTACCAGAAGAAAGTCTAATTCAAATTCCGCAAAACCGAACGTCCCGATTTAAGGTTGTACAACAACTACTGCAACAATTTTGGTCTCAATGGAGACAAGAATATTTACACACCTTGCAACAACGATCAAAATGGCAGCAACCGGTTCCAAACATAGAGATTGGAACTATGGTTCTACTACACTCAGAAGCGACCTCATCACTATCCTGGCCAATTGGACGTATCAGTGAAGTGTTTCCAGGGAAAGATGGTGTGGTACTAGTTGTTTCTATAAAAACTGCCAAAGGAACTTATAAACGCGCTCTCAGTAAAATATTTCCCCTTCCAGTGGACAATTAATGCCTGGATATAAACATTTAGATTTGTTCGCTGTTGTGTATTAGTTACATTCATTTTATTCTTATGTAAACCTCTATATTTATGTACATGTATGTTTCAATATTGTTATTTATGTTCATTGAGAGTTAATACTTTTAAGGCGGGCGGCATGTTGCACCATGTTGCACCAGAAAAGCTACACAAAGCGGCAACTTCACAAACACCGCTGGTTTTCTAAAAAGGCGAGACTGCTCGCGCCAGAAAAAGAAGAACGTTGTTGATATGGAAATAATAATGTTGTTTATATTAATATATATCATATTGTCAGTCATACAATAAACATCAATTTTTCAAGTATTAACTAACGTTTTAATCATTTATAACTACGATTCTCTACATGATCCTTCGAGCCGGATAAACCACTCGTGGAAAGCATCATTTTCCGGCTCGACTAGCAAGCAATAGCCAGTCCAGTAGCCACAGACAACATACATCATACAAGAGCAGCGGATTCATTCAGATTGCGATCATCATTTTCCGGCTCGACCAGCAAGCAACAGCCAGTTCAGTAGCAACAGCCAGTCCAGTGGCCACAGATAAGTCCGACTCACATTCCTGTATTTATTCTCCTTTATTACATGCTAATTTAAAACAGAAAACTATTCTATTAATTCAATTAGTCGTTTTGCAATGTCAGATAGTGATAAACAAGCGGCAGAGCTAGTCACCTTACATATGCAAAGAGGTGCATTAAAACGTAAATTGACTGATTTTGTGGGGCACCTTAATGCTTTAAAAAATGAGTTAGACAATCCTGACACCTCACCTTTGAACTCAGTGAAGCAGTTAGAAATTAGAATAGAACGAATTACACCTCTAGTTGATCAATTACAAGAAATTCAAAATAAAATTTACTGCTTATCAGATGCAGAAGAAGATGATGAGTATATGTCAGAGTTTTAAGCAATTTACTTTAATAGTATTGGAGAAGCAAAAGCTTTGTTGGAAACATTATCGCGCGAAATAGGGCCGGCTCCGGGAAATAATTCTGTTGCACATTCAGAATATTCATCACATTTAAATACCAATTTACAAGGTGTCAAATTACCGACTATTACATTACCAAAGTTTAACGGTCAATATGTTAAATGGCTAGAATTTCATGACACATTTTTATCTCTCATACACTGCAATGAGTCTCTTAGTGACATACAGAAATTTCATTATTTAAGAGTCTGTCTAGAAAGCGATGTAGCTGACATAATTAAATCAATGCAACTATCTGCTGCAAACTATTCTATTGCCTGGAAACTTTTATGTGACAGATTTACAAATAAAAAACTGTTAATTCACAATCATCTAAGCGAACTATTTCATTTAAAGGAAATAAAATATGAATCAGCTGTGTCACTCAGAGAATTGTCTGATACGGTTACAAAACACCTACGATCATTACATGCATTACAGCAACCAATCGAGTATTGGGACTCAATTATTATTTATATTATCACTAGTAAACTTGACAAACAAACTGCCCGTGATTGGGAAACTTACAGTACTAAGAGCGAATTACCAACCATTGCAGAGTTAAATAATTTTCTAAATCATAGAGCCGACATACTTGACAATCTAAGCAAATCACAACAAATAAATAAATACCAACAGTTCAAAGAAACTAAATCCAAAAATATAAGTAGATCATTCATATCCACTAATTACATGTTATTTTTGCAAAGGTAGCCATGCTATTTACAGCTGTGAAAGGTTTCTGTCTCTTTCAGTTAAAGAACGGATCGCAAGGGCAAAAGAATTGAAACTGTGCATAAATTGTTTAAAAAATAATGATATTGCTAAAAATTGCAAGTCTCAGGGATGTAAAAAGTGCAAACAAATCCATAACACACTCCTACATTTAGATCCCCAAGAACCTGAGCCAACACCTGAGGTTTCTTTATCGACTCATTTAAATTCGTCACACATTTTACTAGCAACAGCTTTATTAGAAATCACAGATAACAATGGAAAGTGGCATATTTGTCGTGTTTTACTAGATTCCGCTTCACAGTCAAACTTTATCACTTCCGAACTCCATTCAAAGTTAGGAATTGACAAATCACAAATAAATATTTCCATTCAAGGAATAAATCAAGTAATATCTCGCATACAATCGCAATGCACACTCAAAATAAGATCGCGTTTTAAAGGATTCAGTAGCAATTTAAGATGTCTAATTATTGAAAAAATTAGCAACAATTTACCTAATATTTCAGTTCAGGCAGTTAACTTAAGGTTACCAGAGAATATTGAATTAGCTGATCCATCTTATGCTACTTCAAACAAAATAGATTTGCTCATCGGAGCACAATTGTTTTGGGTTCTATTGTTAGACGGTCAAATTCGATTAGGAAAAAACTTTCCAATATTACAAAATACCAAGTTAGGATGGGTTTTAGCGGGTCCTTTAAATTGTCCACAATTAGGTTCATCATCAATGTGTTATTTCAATAAGAATGCAGATATACAAACTCAATTACAAAAATTCTGGGAACTTGAGGAATGTCCAAAGACTCCTTGTTTCTCTCCTGAGGAACTTCGGTGTAAAAACCATTTCCAAGAAAGTATTAGAAAAGATTCAACTGGTCGTTACATTGTTTCAATACCATTGAAGAAATCCACAAGTACCTTAGGTGAGTCACGTTTCATAGCTTTGCGACGATTCCAGTCCTTACAAAAAAGGTTTCACATTAATCCAGTCTTTCAAGAGCAATATAGCAAATTCATGAACGAGTATCGAAAACTAGGTCATGTGACAAAAATCGATTGTTCAGACGACAATGTTCCTCATTTTTACATTCCTCACCATAGCGTTATGAATGAGAATAGTTTAACAACCAAGTTGCGGGTTGTGTTCGATGCATCATGTAAAAGTTCTTCTGGCGTCTCTTTCAATGATTTGCAATTAGTTGGGCCTACTGTACAATCTTTTTTTTCCATTTTAGTGAGTTTTAGAAAACACAATGTAGTATTTGCAGCTGACATCCAAAAAATGTATCGGCAGGTCCTAATAGAATCAAATGAAAGGTGTTTTCAAAGGATCCTTTGGCGCGATGATTCATCTGGTCCAATTGAAACTTACCAGCTCAATACTATTACTTACAGAACTGCCTCGGCTCCGTACTTAGCCACACGTTGTTTGCTACAAATAGCAAATGAATTCGCAGAACAATTTCCAAAGGCTAGTAAAATTATAAAAAATAATTGCTACGTGGATGATATTCTTTCAGGCGGTGAATCAGCAACAGAAGTTACTACCCTTTATAATCAAATTGAATTCATTCTTAAGCAAGCCCAATTCTTACTTCACAAATGCGTTTCTAGTAATCCTACTGTATTCGAGAGTTCAGAATTAAATTCAATTCAGCTTGGAACACAGCTAACCAGAACATTAGGTTTATATTGGGCACCAAAGAGCGATGAGTTAACATACAAGATAAACAAACATTCTATTACTGATAGTCCTTCTAAACGTCAACTCCTTTCTCTTATAAGTTAGATTTTTGATCCACTTGGCCTCATTAGCCCATGTACCATCATTGGCAAAACAATAATGCAGTTGTTATGGCAGGAAGGAGTAGGATGGGATGACAATATACCGAAAAATATTGCTGGAAAATGGTACAAGGTTCAAACCAATCTTCCAAATCTCAACAATTTACAAATTCACGGCATATTTTGTGTGAAAATCCTGTCAGCATCGAATTACACGGGTTCTCTGACGCTAGTGAAATGGCATATTCTGCTTGTGCATACGCGAGAAGCATTAGTCGAACACGAACTATTAACGTGAAATTAATCTGTGCAAAATCAAAGATTGCACCATTGAAGAAGATAACGATTTCTCGATTAGAGCTGTGTGGAGCTCACATTTTGTCCAAATTAGTTTCTGTGGTAAAAGATGCTTTAGATATTAATATTAATCATACCTATTTCTGGTGTGACTCAACGATTGTTTTGGGTTGGAGTCTCTGATATTATGTCAACTTTTGTTAATGGAACTTGGCTACCAGTACCAACCGCAGATAACCCTGCAGATTTAGCATCTCGGGGAGCATATCCATTTCAATTATTAGAATCAAATTTATGGTGGCATGGTCCAGCTTGGTTATCTGAAGCTTAAGATTCTTGGCCCTCTCAAATGTCACATAATGTAATCAACGTGCTACCAGTATTAAAACGAACTGAAATGTCATATATTTGTGTTACGAAAGAATGTCCAATAAATATAGCTAACTTTTCAAGTTATACTAAATTAATCAGGGTAACAACATATCTTTTTCGATTAATAAATAATAGTCGTTTACAAGATAATCATGGGTCAAATCGCGTTCAAGAACTCAATGATGCACTAAAATATATAATAAAAACATTACAAATTGCAAAATTTCATAATGAAATAAAAAATCTTGAAGAAGAAAACCATTTACCGCAAAACAGTAAAATTATCAAATTGAGCCCTTTTTTAGATGAGCAACACATCTTACATGTTGGAGGCAGATTACAACACAGTAACTTAAGATTTGAAGCCAAACATCCCATTCTGTTGCCAAAACATTATTTTTCCAAATTGGTCTTTACTCATGAACATAAATGTTAGTTGCATGCAAGCCCACAGTTATTATTATCAACAATTAGAGACAAATACTGGCCTTTAGGAGGAAAGAATTAGGCTTGACTTGTAGTACATAAATACATTCAATGTTTTAAGTGTAAACCATCAAATAATTATCCTTAAATGGGCAAACTGCCTAAAGAGCGCGTTAGGCAAACTTTTCCATTTGAAATATCAGGCGTGGACTATGCAGGTCCACTTACTATAAAAGATAGAAAAGGTCGCGAAAGTAAAATGAAAAAATACTATGTTGCAGTATTCATTTGCTTTAGCACCAAAGCAATTCATTTAGAATTGGTATCTAGCCTTAGTACCGAGGCATTTCTTGCTGCACTAAAGAGATTCATTGCACGTCATGGTAAGCCTTCAAACCTTTTTTCTGACAACGGTTCCAATTTTGTTGGTGCAGATCGCGAATTACAATTATTAGTAAGTCGCTTACGTGTCGATGAGGCCATTTTAATTGATAGTCTCGCAATAGAAGGGATTACCTGGAAATTTATTCCTCCGAACTTTCCCCATTTTGGTGGTCTTTGGGAGGCTGGAGTAAGTGGTTTTAAATATCATTTACGACGGGTGGCTGGCAATGTATCTTTAACATTTGAAGAATTAGCTACTCTCTTGAGCCAAGTAGAATCTGTCTTAAATAGCAGACCCCTTACACCCATATCCTCTGATCCTCATGACATGGAAGCATTAACTCTATCTCATTTCCTTGTAGGTCGGAAACTGTTGGCACTACCAGAAGAAAGTCTAATTTAAATTCCGCAAAACCGACTGTCCCGATTTAAGGTTGTACAACAACTACTGCAACAATTTTGGTCTCAATGGAGACGAGAATATTTACACACCTTGCAACAACGATCAAAATGGCAGCAACCGGTTCCAAACATAGAGATTGGAACTATGGTTCTACTACACTCAGAAGCTACCTCATCACTATCCTGGCCAACTGGACGTGTCAGTAAAGTGTTTTCAGGAAAAGATGGTGTGGTACGAGTTGTTTCTATAAAAACTGCCAAAGGAACTTATAAACGCGCTCTCAGTAAAATATTTCCCCTTCCAGTGGACAATTAATGCCTGGATATAAACATTTAGATTTGTTCGCTGTTGTGTATTAGTTACATTCATTTTATTCTTATGTAAACCTCTATATTTATGTACATGTATGTTTCAATATTGTTATTTATGTTCATTGAGAGTTAATACTTTTAAGGCGGGCGGCATGTTGCACCATGTTGCACCAGAAAAGCTACACAAAGCGGCAACTTCACAAACACCGCTGGTTTTCTAAAAAGGCGAGACTGCTCGCGCCAGAAAAAGAAGAACGTTGTTGATATGGAAATAATAATGTTTTTTATAGTAATATATATCATATTGTCAGTCATACAAAAAACATCAATTTTTCAAGTATTAACTAACGTTTTAATCATTTATAACTACGATTCTTTACACAAAGTTAACCCTTTATGAATTTTCATTGCTTTTAAAAAAGTAGTAAACGTCACTAAATGTGACATTTTCATTTTGGCTGCGATAAAATGGAAGCAATTAGAATTCCCAGCAATAAACCGGTAATGGATTCGAAATCCAGATTTTCCGTTCTACTTCGCCTATTATAAAACAATTCCCTTTCTGCCGATAAAAGGTAAACGTATGTGACGTAAATCTGGTGATCGTAGCTCAATTGTACCACCAGATTGCTTGCTCTTGTGTGTTTGTGCGGTCGGGATGCCCAGGGGCGCTCGACCGGTGATTGATTTCTGTTAATGATTCGACGTGTGCACACGACGGTCCCGTTTTTCACCCAGGGAATCGCTGACCGGCTCCTCCGCGGACTGGAGAATTTGTCAACAACTTGAAATTCACCACACTTCTGCGAAGAGAGAAATGTTCCTTTATTTGAAAGGGAATTGCTAACATCAAACTACACTTACTCGGACAAGGGCGTCCTCTGGAGAAAACTTCCCGATTTGTTTTAAATTGGAGCCGTTTTTCATTGGGCTTAATTACTCTGCATTGTTTTACGAGGTTAGTTCTGCAATTTAGTTAAAGTTGTATAGGTAGTGAAAGAAATTGCGACGGAGATCTTGAACCAAGTTTACTTCCTGTGAAACATCGAGGCGACATTACTGATGTTATAAAGTAACAGACGATTCGATGTGTTTAATAGCATTTTTATTATTAACCTCGCTGTAAAAGTGAGTGTCATGTTGCTATTGATTGCAAAAGAAATTGGTATGAAATTTTTCACGAACTGCTACTTTCATAAGAAAAATTAGGGCAACTACATTTTGATCCAATTGGTAATGGAGACGGGGTATTGGGGGACGCCTTTTTATTATATACTCCTAAAAAATAAAAAAATATAATTTTTGAAAATTTTAAAGCTTGTTTTGTAGTACAACTAATAACCTCTCTTTGGGTTGCAGCAGTTTGGTCAAATTATATTAAATTATACAACTTATATCAGTTGGAACAAAAATTTAATTTTCGTGAATTTGAAAATTGTTGGGGAATTACCGATCACTTTATAAATAAATTAAAAATGGAAAAATGTAATAGAAAACTTTTATTTTTGATTCAAAGTGACAGAAGATTTATTATTAAAGAGAAACCAAGTAAAGTGGAGTGAGACATGGCAATGAAAATTAGTTCGAAACGCAATGTTCCAAGTCCAGTAACTTAGGGTAATTCCGGCATATGCCAAGTGATCAGCTCGATCGCACACGTCGCAGTGGACAGTAATTTGGCTGTTCATCTTTTTTGGCATTTTTTACCTACAAGCTAGGCAGAATTTGGTCGCCTTCTTCAGCGTCACAATCGGTTACAAACTGTTGTTTCTTCTGTGCTGTCTTCGAAACGAAGTCATATCGCCGATTAAATTTTCGAATGTTCGAAATTATAAATACGAATAACAATTAAGTTCGGTTTCTGAAAATGCAACCAAAATTCTCTACAGAAGAGAATAATCTAACCTCAAGATTGAATAGTTATATTTGAAAAATTATTACCGTGCCAAGAAGTTTATTAGAAATTGTCAAAAAATAATGCTATGTTGAAAATAAAAAATCACTTATATGCATCAAATACGCGAAGTTAGCTTGTGAAGTGTAGTGGTTCCAACAAAAGTGGTTCATAATTCCCTGAACGCCCTTTCTTGCAATATGGCTGAATATGAAAAACGCAATAAAAACCTTATGCCAAATTTCATGTATATTTAAGGTAATATTATGAAAATAGTTACCTGAGTTTGTTCTGTAAAAGTGTGATTAAATTAAAGGAAACTCAAATTGAAAAAAAATTTGAACTATCGCATGTCTATTTGGTATCGAAGCGACGAAACGATTCGTGTACACAAGTCGACTACTGAAGGGTAAATGAGCTTCACATGAGGCGAACGGACGACAGTTATTTGTAGCTGTCAACCACTATTAACGAAAAAAATATACAGCTGGTCCACAAACCCCTGTGGTCCAGAATAGCCCAGTTTCCCCAACGTTTTTGCTGTCAGTTTGTTGGCACAAACATGTATCAAAATGCTTCTCTAAAATAAATTTGAGACCTACAGAAAACTGTTCACAAAATATAAAAAAAGTTTACGTTTTAAAATTTGATGGAAAAAAACAAGAATTGTAGTATAAATTTTGATTTTTGTTTTATTTTTCAGAATTTTAAGGCTAAGATGCTTTCTATTTGTTTATTTTATCCAAATTTTCTATAGTCTTAACAAAATCGTAGGTTTAGCTTTAAATTTTGTTTCTTAAATTTTGCGTTTCTTTTTCTTCGTTGACTTTTTAGACCTTTTTTAATTGGCCTCTTCGAAAATTTCAATTTGTTTCTTAAAATTTCATTTTAAGTGAGAATTGTTGGTATAGTCAAGTAGAAGTTTTGGTTCTTGTTTTATTTTTGGCGATTTCAATGCTCAGATGTTTTCTGTTTGTTAATTTTTATTTTATCCGAATTTTTAACAATACTAATAAGACTGCAAGTTAAACTTAAATTTTTTCTTTCAATTTTGATTTTTCTTTTCTTTGTTGAGTTGTTTTGATTGGTCCTTTTGGAAGTTTCGATTTGCTTCTCAAAAATCTTCTTTTACTCGTAGTTCAGCTGCTATTTTTTTGATAAAATTAAAAATTTCGAGAGATAACCTACAGTGTAATAAATAAATGTTGGCAAAAATATTATTTGAGGATTTTGGTCTTTTTTTAATTTTCCATTTTTTTAAATTTAGACGTGCACATCTGCAAAATTGGGTTTCCTTTTTAAACTACAGTTTTGTAGAAATCTCGACTTTGTTCCAAAATTCGTCTATTTATCCACATTTCGCCTAGTTTCTTAAATATTAGCTTTTGCTGGACATTTTATTTTCTAGAAAAATTATTTTTTCTTAAAGTTTGCTTTTTATCAAAATTTCGACTTTCGTCTCAAAATCTGATATTTTTTTATGTTTCTACAAATTTCGATCCTTTCATCGAAATTCTATTTCTTTTGAAAGTTTGATATTTTTTTTTAATTTGTCTTTTTTGGAAAAATTTATGTTTTTCTAGAATATGACAGGTTTCTTGAAATTTTTCAAATTTTATCGTTTTTTCTCTTGAAAAGTTGGATTCTATTTTAATTGGCCTTGTTCTTGAAACCTCAGTTTTTTATGAAAATTCAGCGTTGGATTTAACCTATGCTAGAAAGTACTATTTATGGAGATTTTCCCAAGATTTAGATTTTTTCACTTTTAAAACTTTCGCCTTTTTGGCATGTTCGGCTTTTTGGAAAGGTTCTCGAAGCTTTCAATCTTTAATATTTTTTCGCTTTTTCAAAATTTTATGATGTTTTTTAATTTCGAGTTCTTAAATGTGTCTATTTTTCCAAATTTCAAAATTCCCAGATATAAACTTTTTTCCTAAAATTTAACTTTCGTTGAGAATTTTTCACTTCTTTCATAGATTCATTTTTTATCAAAATTAGGTTTTGTCTGAAAATTTCAAATTTTTTGAAGCTCTGGTATCTTCGGTTTCAGAAAATCCGTTTAATCACTCAGAGTTATTTCGAAAGTTTCATAAAAATATTTTTTTCAAGAGATTCAGCCTTTTTTCTCCAAAAATTAAAGCTGTATTTAAGTCTAAATAAAAGTAAGAAATATGAAACGAATTAATTCAAGCTTCCCTTAAATTAGTTATTTTCTAGAAAGTTTGTGTTTTTTTTTCTAAAAATTTTAAAATTATGTTTTAAAGAAAAAATTGAAAATAAAATTGTGAAAAAAATATTTTTAAAAATTTGTTTCTGCTTCAAATTTATGCTTTTCAAAGAAGTCTCGTCCTTTTTTCTCTAAATATTCGTTTATTTTTTGAAAATTAGTGCAAAGTTAAAATAAAACCTACTTTTGGGAAATTTTAAGTTTTTTTACTCAATTTCGAATGTCTGAGTTTACCAAATAAATAATAATAATGAATAAATAAAATAAAATTAAAACCGTGGAGAAAATACTGCTAGAAATGTTGACTCTTCCAAATTAATCTTCTTCTTAAAATTTTGATTTCTTTCTTTAAATTTATCTCTTGTCGTAAATTAGATCAATGAAACAGGCAACAATTGTCAAAAAATATTTTCTGAAAATCTAGACTTTTCTTCAAATTTGAGTATTATGTCAAAACTTAAATAAAACGTCAAAATCTTCCAAAATACAAGGTGGGTCATCAGCATGGTAAAGCTCTGTAACTCCTACAAATTCTTCGATAAAAAAAAATATATTTGGTACGAAGGGACATTAGCATAAGGAGCATATACTTAAATTATATATTTTTACATATTTAAATTTCTTACAAAATGCTGATTAAAATGATACCAAACAACAGGGTTCTGTGGTTAACAGTTTTTGAGATATTAAAAAAAATCATGAAAACCAAGCCCTAATCGCAAGCTGGCTTGAAAGGCTGGAAACACCCAAATAATTTTATTTTTAGTTCAGATTATTTCAGGGCATGCTTTTCTTAAAAAATAAGGTAATTCTACCTAAATAACATTTGGAGTTATACAGGGTGATTAGCAAACACAAAATAACATTTTTCTCAAAGAATTCAAATTGGGCAGCCTGTATATTATTTCATATTTCTGTTGACCAACAATTAGGCATTACTTTGACATAAATATCTGTAAAGCTGATTTTTATATTTTAAGAGATATTTAATTTTAAGTTAAAAAAATTAAAACTCTGTAAATTTATTTTAGTAAAATGATTTTTCTCTCAAACTTTCTGGACCCAAACAAAAATAATCTCTTCTTCATGGTAGACCCTTATTAACCGAACATATTATGTTTTTTTCAATTTATTTAACATTTCTTCGGCCCAATTGGAAATATTTAAATTTTTATGGTTTGTTGACAATTTTCTAAACAGTTTTTGAAATGCGACTACGTAATATTTACATTTATTGAAAACGTCACTTCATCACAGTTCACAAATTAAAAGGTTATTTTATTTTACATAGAGTAGGAATAATGAAAAATAGGAGACCAAAAATTAGATATGGAAAAAATAAAAATTTTGTTTTCTTGATAAATTAGGAAAATATAAAAAAAATACATAAAAAAGTTGTAGCACTGGACATCGATGTTTCGCTCTCATTTGAGTTCGTCAGCAGTGCATAACATGGAAAGGGAAAAAATGAGGAAGAAATACTTAAAAATAATTTTTTTTTTAAATTATAAAAAAGAAAAATAAAGAAATTTTAACATGAATAGACGTTTCATCATCAATTTACTGTGTTAAAAATTTACTGTGTTAAAAATTTAAATATTTGAAGGCCGATCCACAAGAAACAACTACTCCGAGGGCTAATACCCCTTCCGGCATTGAACTACACTTGTGGGTCGAACTTACATGCTCTTGGTGACTACTGTTCCTAACCGCCGAAATCTATTCAGCTTGGTAGTTAGAAGCACTCACCATTTGCGGAGTCCGTTCGTTCCGTTAGAGGAATAGGTTTATTCTTCATGGTTGACCCTTATTGACCGGAAATATTATGTTTTTTTCAATTTATTTAACATTAAGGGTCTACCATGAAGAATAAACCTATTCCTTTAACGGAACGAACGGACTCCGCAAATGGTGAAATCAATGCCGGAAGGGGTATTAGCCCTCGGAGTAGTTGTTTCTTGTGGATCGGGCTTCAAATATTTAAATGTTTAACGCAGTAAATTTTCAACACAGTAAATTGATGATGAAACGTCTATTCATGTTAACATTTCTTTATTTTTCTTTTTTATATTTTAAATTTTTTTTTATTTTTAACTATTTTTTCCTCATTTTTCCCTTTCCATGTTATGCACTGCTGACGAGCTCAAATGAGAGCGAAACATCGATGTCCAGTGCTACAACTTTTTTATGTATTTTTTTATATTTTCCTAATTTATCAAAAAAAACAAAATTATTATTTTTTCCATATCTAATTTTTGGTCTCCTATTTTTCATTATTCCTATTTTATGTAAAATAAAATAACCTCTTAATTTGTGAACTGTGATGAAGTGACGTTTTCAATAAATTTAAATATCACGTAGTCGCATTTCAAAAACTGTTTAGAAAATTGTCAACAAACCATAAAAATTTAAATATTTCCAAACTGGGCCGAAGAAATGTAAAATAAATTGAAAAAAAAAATAATCTACTTAAAATGCACTAATTTAATGCATTGTTCTAATTTTAATCATATAAAACACATGTTTTCAAAATATGAACTCTCAAATAAAAACATATTGGTTTGGACGCCACTTATCATCTATACCCAAATTCTATGCATCTATGTTCTATGTTTTCTGCACAATTCACATTATTTAGGAAAATAAGGATAAAACTAGTGCATGGTACAACATTTGCTAATTCCGGTCAATTTTACGTTTGTTTTGGTCAAGAAAATTAACAAAAGCAGCCCATTTTCCACAACGACAAAAAAATATTAGAAACCCTAACTGATTGAGCATATTTTCAAAAAGAAAGTAGTTTAGCCTAATCAAGATAAAGTATAATAATAGCCAGTTGTATATTTTACCTTGGATTGCTAAAATTGCAGTGGGAACGAGACATGTTGAATTTCTGGTTTTGAAAATTTTTCTGAAAATTATGCGGTAAATAGTTTGTTTATTAGTATTTTTTTATTACTCTTAAGGTATAAATTTCCAGCAACTTCAATCAGAGATGCATTTTTAACATCCTAAGATCGACATTTTTTATTTATCAAATTTAAGGGTAAACAGCTCTCAAACTATAAAAGCTAGCCCCACAAATTTTCACATAAAATTAAAATTTGTTAGTTACTTAACAGAAATATAAAATAATATACAAGGTGTGCCATTTAAATTTTTTGAAAAAAATGTAATTTTGCGTTTGCTAATTACCCTATATAATAGCAAATATTATTTAAATACAGTTACACTGTTTTTCAAAAGAGAGAGATATATTAAAATAATCTGCAGTAAAAATAAAAAGATTTGATTGTTTCCGGTCTTTCAAACGAGCTTCCAAATTAGCCTCAAATTTCATGAATTTTCTAAATATCTTAAAAACTATTAATCACAAACCCATATTATTTTATATTATTTTAATCATCATAATACAAATTAATGTTAATATTTTTATAAAAAAAGATAAACAAATAAAATAAGGCATAAATATAAATCAATTTAATATTCTCCCTCCAATTACTACTAAAATAATTAAACCATATTGATCCTGTATAATGCAAAATAATTGAAGAATGTGCGTCTTGTAATAATATGCCTTTGTATTAAAAAGAATTTCGTTATCAAAATAATTGTACGAATCACAGGGCGTTACTATACTAATGACTTACCATGTATATTATGGAAAATTTCGATAAAATACATATCAGTCAGGAGATCCCCCGAATTTTTTTATCAGTTTTTTAGCTTCAAAGTTGCTTCCCTCTGAAACAAATCCTGTCTACATCAATGCAACAGAGTAAATGTCTTTCTTGCAAAAAAATGGAGTAGTTGCCTTCTCCTAAAAGATATACTCAAAGAGAGAGTATTATTTTTTTCAAAATTTCTGTTTCTGTTTTCCAATTATTTCTATCGTTAAATTGAATAAACTTGGAAATATTTAAAAAAAATTTCAGAATTTTCGAGATAAGAGTTTACATAATTCGAAAATAGTAACAACGAAAAGTGTAGGCTTAAAATTATAAGTAATATTAAGAAAATAAGTCGACATATTTTTTGGGAAATTAAAGTCAACAACTTATAAAGTATCAAAATAAGGTTTTATATATTTTATAAAATGATATTTAAAGTTTGAGGTAGAAATGTTAACACAACTGTGGTTCATACTTCATACTAATAAAATTGAAATTGTAAGTTGAAAATCAAAATTTTGGGTTAAATTTATGAAAAAATTGCGTTATTTGGTTTAATACCGTGCTCACACTCAATTTTGCATCTCGTAAAAAATTAAAAGGAAGACTGATTATAAAATAATAATTGACAGTTCCAACCCTTACCTCGTAGAATTTTTTAATATTCATAAATATTAACCTTTATTCACGATTAAAAAGCAACAAATATTCAAAAATTCCATAATGTTTCGATAAATATTTGCTAACACTGCACCAGGTTTTGCATTACTGTATATGCTGATGGTATAACCGCCGATATTGCAGTAATGCGAAACCTGGTCTGGTGTTAGCAAATATTTGTCGAAACATTGTGGAATGTTTGAATATCTGTTGTCGTTAATAAAGTTTAATTATGAATATGAAATAATAAACAAAGTTAAATTTTTAAGGAGAGTTCTGCTAAACGAAAAGTCGCATTTGTCCACTACAGTCATAGACGTTAACCTTAGCGCCAAGTTGTCTATGTAAGGAAAGGAAGCACAGTTCAGCTTTCTTTGCACAATAAACATTTCGCCAAATTTTCAGTTTAAAACGTCGAGCTTAAATTTGAAAAAAATAAATTGCAATCTAAAGATTGAAGTTTGGATTTTGAGAAAAAGGAGTCAATATTTAAAAGTCAATAGCTTGACGTAGAAATTTAAGGAAACCATAAGTTAACAAAAGTCTTCTCAAAATTTCAAATTTTCTAAAAATTTTAAAATTTCGAGAAAAAAATTGAATTTTAAGTTTAAGGTTCGTATCCGTTTTTTAGTTACAATCAAAAATGTTTGAATTATTCGCAAATATTTCGTGTTTTTTTTATGTTTTAAATGTTTTTACAAAATACTGGTTTCAGAATTTTTACTTCAAATTAGGGAAAAGTGTATTTGCACATTTTGGAAAAAATATTTAAGTTGTTAAGTCATCAAATAGATTTTAAAATTAATAACCAATTTAAAATGTATTTAGCATTTTTATCGCAATAAGTGCCAAATAAGGACACTTTTCTGCTGAAAGAAATTGTAATTTTTGTTTTTTTTTGTTTGTTATCGTTCATTATCACTAATTTTATAAATGGTCTTTAATTGAGGGGTCTTTTTTAGACTCTGCTTATGCATCTCCGGAACACAACTTATAGTCTTAGCACTTGTTATATCTCTCTCGTTTTATGTAAGTCAATGATTTGATTTCGGTTTAAGTATTCATTTTATGTAAAAAAAAATTGAAACAGCAAGAAAGATTAAACAAAGATTGTTCAACCTCTGTTGTGTTTTTTAATCTTTCTTGGTTTCAGGAGACAACTTCTGTATTTCAATTTTTGAAGATAACAAAGGACCAGTCCGTTCCACAAAAAAAAATTATGTAAGTTTGATACTTGGCACCCTTTCGTAAAATTACATATCCAAAAAGAATTACGATTCTGTCCCTCTTCAAAACTCTGATTTTAAGATCCCGTTCGATCACCCTTATTCAGTCGTAAACTGTAAAGTTCCTTATGGGATACCTTGTCGATGCCCTTTAAAGTTCTCGAAGGTTAAAGTTTTCTCTGCATCGTCACTAGCTGGCTTTAAGAGTATTAAATTTTACATTGTTTAAATATTCGATTCTCCATCAACCAGTAAATTAATGCTCATTAATTTCTAATGTAAATTAAATAAAGCTTATTTCTTAGGTAATTAGGCTCAAGAAATACACCAATTTTTTTTCTACAAGTGGCTTAAGTAGTTTCAATTTTTAGTTGCCCCAACAGTCGCAGGTTATTGAAGAGTTCAGGCGATGAAAGTTCAAAAACAATTAGTGTCAATCACAATGTCATATGAGATTACTTTGGTCAAGTTTTTTTGTAGAGTTATGGTGATATATAAAGATTATTTGGATAAAGTGCATAAACCAGTTTGTCCGAAATGAATAATCTTTCCCTTATGAATATTTTTTTTATAATAAAATTTAATTGCGTGTTATTCTTCTGCAATGTTGCTCAGAGAAATACAGTCAAACCTCTCTATAGCGAATTCCAAGATTCTACAAAAAAAATTCCCTATAGGGAGGTGGCATTAAAAAAGTACAAATCACATGTAAAATTTTATATTATACATTTAGTTAAAAATTTATAAACAAATATATCTAGATAAATCAAATTTAATTTTAAAAAATGGTTACTTCTTTTTAAAGAGAGAATTCAGAAAATGTTTGCTGTTCAAAAAATACTTCGCACTTATTTAACGCATTGAAAACTAGTTCAGTGTATTTTTAAACCCTAAAATCCCTTTATACTAGCTGGTAAATAAGGTCATTAGCATGGGGTATCCCAAAAATTGTGTATTTATTTATTTGGCAGGAGGTGCAATTAAAAACGAATTAAACCTTGGAATGTTATTAGCATGAGGTATAAAGACCTTTCTCTTAACCGAAGACCTTTATTAAATCTTACTACACCTTGAAAAAATTTCCTTTCATAAATTCATTGTAAGAAATTATCTATTTTGTTAAATGGAGGTAATATTATGTCTAAATTTGCTTAAAATACTACCTTCCCTGAAAAATTCGTTATATAGAGCAATTCGGTATATGGAGGTTCGTTATAGGGAGGTTTGACTTTATAAATTATGAATGTATGTTAAAAGGATTCTTGATTTTTGAGTTTTATTACTCCCTAATAAGGTGGATTATTAAAAAATGCCCCCTTTGTTATTAATTGTTATTAGCGGCCCACCCTAGCCAATATTTTAAATATTGGAAAATATTGTTTTCGGCTGATTCATACTTAATGCAAACTGAAATATTTTATGATAAGCCAAGCGACATATTACTCGAGACACTACATTTTCATTGGTTTGAAAAGTAGTTCATATTGGAAGTATTAAAATTTAAACATAATTTAATGGCGTGCTTAGAGAGCAGAGATATATAGAAGCGTGAATATATCATGCCGGTGACATTAAGAAACGTTACCGACGACGCCTTGGCAAAATTGAATTATTTGTAATCTTTGAGGGCAATCTTGAATTATGGACTACTTTAACACTCAGCCGTCTAATAGAAAAATGAATTTTATATTTCTTCTTTTTCCTGCATATTCTGATAATAATGGAAAATGTCCTCGGATAAGAACTAAATCTGAACTCTATGAATTAAATTATGACGTTGCTCATTATTACATTTGATTTGAAAACAAACTTGTTTGAAATCGATTCGTCAAGCTGGGACACCATAATTGAACCAGGCGTAGACCTTATTATCAGCTTTATTATTATTATGTTTCTAGATAAGGAAAGTAAATAAATAAATCCGTATATTAATACGTGAACATCGAAAATTCTCATACTTTTTTTAAAATTCATTATAAAAGATGGGGAAGTAAACTAACATTATTCGAAGGTTGGGCAGAAAAAATTAACTGTGCATGCAGGTTGCCATTAAGGAACGTAAAATAAAGCTAATACTCTAGATAAGCATCTAATACTAGATCATATTTACAAGATAATGCGACAGCTGCGACACAACTGCATATCACATGTCGTCTGTTCTCCTTGCAATCGGGAGAAAAAAGACTGTTTATGTACAAAATGTCAATCTGTCTGAAAGCTTACCCGTAGATTGGAAATTTTTTATAAAGTCAACATTTTAAAATAAAATCAAATTTTTTAATAAGTGTAAATTGTTCAATAGAAAATATGAAATTTTCAGAGTCGAATGTTAAAAAAAATCAAAAACATTAGAAAGAATCAAAATTTCAAAAAAACTTGAAATCTTGTAACAGTCGTGTCTAAAAATTTAAATTTATAAAAGGAGGAGGTAGTCAAAATTCTGCCATCGTCGAAATACCCAACAAAAAAAAAAGTCGAAATTTTCAGAACGTCAGCATTTTAAATTAGGTCGAAAGTTCTAAAAAGTCAAAGTGAATTTGTTGCAACCAGGAACGCCCTGTTATGGGTGTCTTTTGTCCCTCTTTTAAGAGTAACATTTTTTTATGTTTTGTCTTTATTTAACGTTAAAATTAAGGACTGATATAATACAGATTTGACTTTTTCATGTCAGTTTGGAACGAATTTTATTTACCACAGAATTTTAGGTGTCGAAAAACTTAATACGTAACTAACAATCTTTAGTATAATTTGCAACTCCGACATAATCATCAACTAGTTGTTTATAAACGAAAAATTCCTGCCCACATTTCAACGCAAACAGAGATTATTTGCCTGATGTAGATGTGTTGCTTGTGGCCGGTGGAAATGCCGGATTCCGGAGGTGATAGAGGGTTAAGCCCTTGCAGTTTGAAGTTGCTGACACGGCACACCGTGATGATTTAATACATTTCGGCGGTTGGAATCTTTAATTTTAATTCCGTTGATAAATGAGGGACATTTTCATTTCCGCCAGTCGCTGCTCGCCTGATTATAGCCAGATTTGCATTTTTCATTTTATATCAGAGCCTTCGGCGATGATTGCTTCAAACTGCATATTTCATCGCCTCGTTAGGGGCTTTTCATTCATAATTTCCCTTCTCGCATACCACACCGTACAGGTAAAAACAATGTCGAATAAAATGGAATCGGGAACAAGGGAGACGAGGGATATAGAAATTTGTGCATAGAACGATAACTGTCTGCTCTACGGTTGTGTTTGCATAGAAAAGTGTTTATGCCATAACACGACTTTGACCTTCAGGCACTTCAAAAACGTAGCAATGAATCCTGTAATTCACGAGTAAATAAGGGTGATCGAACATAATCCAAAACGAGTCGGTCTGAAGAGGGCAGAATTACAGTTCGCTTGAAATTGGTAGGAATCAAAATTCGACCACCAATAAACACAAATTGTGAACAGTCATGGTCATGGTCATGGTCAATTTATCTAATTCTCAATTTTCAAAGAAATGGAATCGATTTAAATCAAAATCTTGTGAATTTCGCTATTAATTACTAGCGCATTTCAGTCACAATCAACTAATAACTGGAGCAGGTTTGGCTGAAAACTCGCAATTTTGACAGACAAAGTGATAAGTTGAGTTTTAAGTTGAACTTTCAGCTTTTGTCTCAAAATTTTGAAAATGAATCTTTTTAATTTAAAATGTGGAAAAAAGTCGATATATGAGCGATTAGTTAAAGTGTTGGTTTCACCAACTTTGGTACTTTAATAAATAATATGATTTACGAAAGATGCACGTAGTTTGATAAAACTATTTTAAAATGGAATTCTATACAATAAAAAGTCTACTTAGAGCACAATTTATATTCCAACGTTTTGTCGGTTAGGAAATTGTGCAGTCTTCTATACCGAAAAAAGTGCTTTCGACAATAAATTATTCCTCGAGGGAATCCTTACTATCATAAACCTAATAAATATGCATTTTTATCATTAATAACCTCTCAAGATATTTCTAGGTGGCTAGTTCATTTTTCTTTTAAAATAACTTCCATTCACTTTGGGCCAGAATGAAAGTATATGTCACGAATGGCCCATTTATCTTGAACGATCTTCTAAAGAATTAAATGGGGAATATTGATTCTCTATGCACCCTTCATCAATGTCTGCTTTATTCAGATTTGTCATTTTTTAGGTGAAAACTGTTTACATGGTACTACAGCATCCCATTTGTCATTCCCATTGTAGCTCGTAACTTGTAAAACAACATGTGTCTCTGACAGCAGATTTGTCGTAATATTTCGGTGTCGACCAGATCATAATTTAAAAAAAATATATTATTACATATCAGTTCGAACGCTGCCTTTTATTAATGCACTATTTATCATCGGAGCCAAAAAGGCTTTGCCACAAAACTCATCGCTTTTAAATCAACACGATCGGCGTGATTTTAAATAATTTGTCTGCATTTATCATTGGAATATCCTTGATATTTTGTTTAATCGTTTTGTGCAGAAGCAAGTAAATAATTTACTGATGAAAAATGTTGATGTTCCTGATTTTTATTCATTTGGAATATTTCAGTTCAAAACAATAACAGAGCGTTTTCTAGAATATCATTCAATACCAGTCTAAATTATATAAACAAAATAATAATTAAGCTCACAAAACAAAATAAAACAGTTTTAACATTAAACACGCACAACCAGTTGGCTAAACTATAAGAGCTGAACTTTCTTGACATGGTTTTTTTTATTAGTTTTCGAATTGTTTCCTATTTGCTTATGATTTTCTTCTCTAATGTGTACCTATTTTCCTGAAATTCGAAATTAAATCTTAGAATAAAAAATGGAATAAAAATAACACAAACTTGCTCCCTCAAGTTTTTTTTTCAAAAACCTCATTGCGAAGATAGCCTTGTGTCATCTTTTTCCTCCGATAAACTATTAGCCGTCGCTGCTTCAGATCAACTAAAGGAACAGCAGATACAGAAGACTAATCGGCACCTTAAAATTATTCTGGAATGGGGTAAGAAAAATTTGGTCGACTTCAATGCTTCAAAAACTCAGGCCGCGGTTTTCTCTAGGAATACATCAAGGGATAATGCAACAAACATAATAGTGGACGGTAAAATCCTTCCGATGGGATCTAATCTATACATATCCTAGGAGTGAATGCAAGTGCAACTTCTCTTGGAACGATAATGTGCGCGCCATTGCCAAATCCGCCTCTCAGAAGCTAGGCTTTATTTTTAGGGCAAAAATGCACTTTACATCTCATCAGCTACTCGCACTATACAAAGCTCAAGTTAGGCCAACACTAGAATACTGTTCTCATGTTTGGAGTTCAGCCCCAAAGAACACTTTAGCTCTTTTGGGTTCAGTTCAAAGAAGAGCGATTGGCCTTATTGATGAGGAGATTTTGTCAGATTCTCTCAAAACACTGGAGTTCAGGTGGATGGTTGGTGACTTGTCTCTTTTTTAGAAGTACTATCAAACAAGATGCTCGCAGGAACTAATAGAATTGATACCCCCAAGAGCAAGATTCTAGGTATACAAAACAGTCGGAGACAGCAAATTCCTGTGATATCCAGCTTGATACAATAAGGACTTCTGTCTACGAAGACTCTTTTTTTCTATAAAACTTCCAAGCTATGACACGCCTTACCCAAAAAGAAATTTTTTTCAAAAATTACAACCTATCCTTGTTTAAGAAGGTGGTTCATCGCCATCTATTCTTGTTTCCGCATCCTACTTGCAGTGCTTTGAAGGCATAATGGAGTAGATTAAACTTAAAAAAAAACGCCTTCCAAACCTGGAAACTGGAAAATTGTTTGCAATCATTTTATTCGAAAAATCCAGGAGGATGCACTTTGGTCATTGTACCTGCGACGTTTTATGAATATGTTTCAGTTATCCCTTCTTGTTGCAGAGGGTTGGAAATTTCAGCCATTTATCAATTATTCTTTCAGAATTTTTTGCTGAACCCCAATGGATAGTAAAATTATAAAATAGACAGATTGAGAAATCTGAAAATGTTTTGCGCCTTTCATAAAAATAAAGTTAATTTTGTTTTCCACAAATTATGAGTATCGGAGGGTGGCGTATTCTTCATGGTAGCTAAAGAAGCACAAAATCCATATTAGCTTTATTTTAAATCTCTTTCTTTCCCATGCAGCTGCGATCACTATTTATTTAAATTAAAGATTATAATCAAAATTTAACAATTCTGGCTGTAAAATAACAAACTCAACTTATTTTTGATATAATTAATCGAATCGGAATTCATTTGTGTACAAATTCTTAAAGAGAGAGAGAAAACTTTATTGAAAATTTTGAATGTTTCCCAAATTCTTCATTTGAAAAACCACCCTTTTTAAACTTCAATTTATTATTGAAAATTTCGACTTTTTTGAAAATTTGGACATTTAAAAATTCCAACTTTTTCAAAAGTATTTTTATTTCAACATTGTCACCTTCTGTAAATTTTTATTTTTTGCAAAATCCAATTAAAATTTCTACTTTTTTTATAGGAAGTTTGTTTTACCTTTTTTCCAAGTTGTTCTTGGAAAAATTCGACGTTTCAAAGATAGTTAATTTTTCTAAAAAATTTTAGCGTTTTTCGAAATTTTATCATTTATAATTTCAATTTTTTTTATGTTGACTGTATTAAAAATTTTGATTCTTCTAAAAAGAAACTTTTAAAAAGAATTTATAAAAAAAATGTATTCTCTTGGAATTGTAAATTTCTGAAAATTTCGAATTTTTGATTTTTTTTTTCCAAAAATAATTTCATTGTTTTGCAAAATTTCACTTTTTGTCGAAATTTCGGTCATTGTAAGTTTGGACTTCTTTTTGAAAATTTGGAATATTCTAAAAATGTTGACTTTTTTGAAAAGTTCGACCCTTTGGAAATCCAGACAACAAAATTGACATCAGTTTCAAAATTTAAGCCTTCGCTAAAAATTATGATTGGAATTTTTTACATTAATTGAAAATGTTGACTTTTTTTAAACTTTCTTTCCAATTTCGCTTTTTGTTAAAAATTTAAAATTTTTGGTGGAACGGACTGGTCCTTGGTTATCCTCAAAAACTGAAACACACAACTTGTCCCCTTAAACCAAGAAAGATTAAAGAACACCAAAAAGGTTGCTCTAACGCTCTGCAGGTGACAACTTGGCTGTCGTAACGCGTCAAAGCAACCTTTGTTGTGTTTTTTAATCTTTCTTGGTATCAGGGGACAAGTTGTGTGTTTCAGTTTAAAATTTTTATTTGCAAAATTTAAGATTTTTCGAAATATCTACAAGAAATTACAAAATTACTTTTTTCATTTTTTTAAATTCTTTACTGAAAATTTTAAATTCTGACTAAAATTTTTTGCGAAAATTTCAATTGCTTAAAATCTTATCTTTTATTATGAAATCTAACATTTTAAAAATCCAATCTTTTCTAAAATTTAATTTCTTTTGCGACATTTTAACTACTTCTTAAAAATGACCAAATTTTTGGAAAATTCAGCTTTTTTAGTAATTTTTGATTATTTTTGAAAAACATGTCGCCCTTTTTTAATTTTTGACTTTTATTTCAAAAATTAGAGGTTTTTTTAAATTTTTTCTTAAAATTTCCAAATTTTCGGTTTTTTCTTTGTAATTTTATTTTTTTAAATCGACTTTTGTTAAAAGTTTGAAATTTTTTTAAATATCGATTTCGGATTGTTTGGACATTTCGATTTTTTTGAAAATCCTGATTTTTTTCTCCGATATTTTTAATAAAATTTAAATTTTTTTTCGAAATCTGTAAAAGTTGTGGCTTTATTTCTTTATAATTTTCATTTATTTTTTTTTAAATTCGGCGTTTGTTAAAAACCTATAATTTTTTAAAATATCGACTTTTTAAAAAATCTCTTTTTTATGTTATCGATTTTTTAGACATTTCGACTTTTTTGAAAATTACGACTTTTTGTTAGAAATGTTGACTCTTTTTTTACAAAATTTAAACTTTTTCTCGAAAACTTAAGAAATTCGGCTTTATTTCTTTGTAATTTTTATTTATTTTTTTTAATTTGATCTATGTTAAAAAGTTAAATTTTTTTATAATATCGACTTTTTTAAAATATTGTTTTTTTAGATATCGGATTATTTGGACATTTTGATTTTTTTGAAAATTCTGATGTTTTTCTTCGAAATTTTTAACAACATTTAAACTAATTTTCAAAATCTGTAAAAATGTTGGCTTTATTTCTTTGTAATTTTTATTTATTTATTTTTAATTCAACGTTTGTTAAAAACCTAGATTTTTTTAAAATATCGACTTTTTAAAAATCCTTATTTTAAATGAAACATTTTTTAGACTTTAGGTTTTTTTAAAAATTCCGACTTTTTTTCGAAATTTTGACTCTTTTTTTAAAAAACTTTAAACTTTTTCCCGATAACTTAAAAAATTCGGCTTTATTTCTTTGTAATTTTTGTTTTTTTTTAATTTGACCTGTTAAAAATTTGATTTTTTTTTAAATATTAACTTTTTAAAATATTGTTTTTTTTTTGAAGTTTCGGATTGTATGGATATTTCGATTTTTTTGAAAATTCCGATTTTTCTTCGAAAGTTTTAACAAAATGTAAACCTTTTTTTGAAATCTGCAAAAATTTCGGTTTTATTTCTTTGGAAATTTTATTTATTTTTTTAATTCGACATTTGTTAAAAATATAGAATTTTTAAAAATTCAACTTTTTTAAAAATCTTTTTTTTAAGTTAAGAATTTTTTCAACTTTTCGTCTTTCTTGAAAATTCAGACTTTTTGTTCGAAATTTTTAATCTTTTTACAAAATTTATACTTTTTGTCAAAATCCTAAAAAATTCGGTTTTATTTCTTTGTAATTTTTAATTATTTTTTTTTAAATTTGACCTTGGTTAAAAATTTGAGGTTTTTAAAAAGATCAACTTGCTTAAACTATCGATTCTTTTAAAAATTTCGGATTTTTTGGACATTTCCACTTTTTTGAAAATTCTTACCTTTTGTTCGAAAATTTGATTTTTTGTTCGAAATTTTGACTTTTTACAAATTTTAAGCTTTTCTTCAAAATCTTAATGCTGAAAATTTCAACTTTTTTGAAAATTTGGTTTTTTTTACAATTTAAATTATGGTCGCGAAATTTGGAATATTTTGTCCTTTTCTGAAAATATGATATTTTTTTGAAAAACTGGAGGTTTTCAAAGTTCTGTCATTTTCTCAAAATTTCGACTTGTGTGACTTTTTTTCAAAAAATCCTACTTTTTTAAAAATTGAGGTTATTTTGCAAATTTGGATTTTTCAAAATTGTGACTTTAGTCTCAACATTATTTTAAAATTTCTACCTTTTTTTGCATATTTAGATTTCTACTAAAAAATTTGAATTTTTCAAAATTGGATTTAGTTTAAAATTTTGAATTTTTTCACTTCTTTCGGAATTTTAACTCTTTTTCGAAATTCCAACTCTTAGATGCTTTGAACGTTTTTGAAAAATTCGACTTTCTCTAAAAATATACTATACTTAATTTTCTTTAAATGTTTCAAGAAAATCTCAAGAAAAAAGTATATTTTTGTTTAAGTTTCATTTTGTGATTTATTTTATTTTTGTAATTATTTAACATACATTTTGAGTTAAATTTTGGAAGTTTTGTTCCTTTTATTTTAGAGATTTAATTCGAAATCTGCAGCTAAGATCCAAATTTATATGAAAAAAAGTCAAAAAATAAAATAGTTCAGACTCCTTGGCAAAAACCAAACTAAAGATAAAAAAAAATATTCAAAGTTTTAGTTGAAATTTGGTAATTTGGATTTCGTTAAAATAAATTTGGACAAACATCTGTGTTAGGATTTGAAATTTCTTATTTTCAAGATTTGGACTCAAAAACAGAAATTTCGACCATTTTCTAGAAAACATTTTTGCTTTGTTTCAAAATTCTGTATTTAAGTCTAAATTTCAACTAATCGAAACAAGCGTACCATGAAACATGACAAAAAGAAATATTACTTTTTAAATGCATTACAATTGAAAACAAAATTATAATTAATCTTTTGTTTCCAAAAGATTTCAAACACTTTAGTTTGATGTTGAAATCAGTAAATATGCATTCGCTGTTTTTCCGATCAGCTTCCCCATTCATAAAAGTCACGACACGCCACTGGTTTCGGAAGTAGCATGATGGAAGATGATAAGGCTACATCCTTGTTCCCTATCGCAACATCAGCCCCAGCATCGGACATTAACGGACAGACGACGAATTCGAGGATGTCGTTGTTGTCTGCCTATTAGCTTAACAGATCCGTCTGCCAGCAAGAAATCCGACAAGGAGAGTCGAACATCGATCCGGATACGATGCAGGATGCAGGTGGTGATGCTGCACGACATTGTACACCGGCGCTAATATCGGGTAACGAGCACATTTCGTCGGTATGTACGGCGCAATACAGCCTATTATGAAATGCACTAATTAGCGAATTGCTGTTCACCAATTCAAACTAACATTAATGTTTATGAGATCCCGGATTCCACTCGTCATTATGTGACCTCCAGCTCGCAGAAATCTCGAAATGCCCTCAACCTTTGCTGCTCCTTTTAACGATGCTACTAATAACGTAATGTCCTGGCAATAGGGTCCTAATTAAACTTCCTTGAACTGTAAGAAATAAGGAGCGACATTTAACTGTTGAGAATTAATTTATGGAAGTAACACAATAGTGAGCTTTAAATGGTGGAGGTTGATGAAATGGGGGGCAGTGCTCCCCTGGTAAATTTCTTTTAACAAATGCATTAATAATGCATTAATTATAAATAACTTATTTATATCTAACTTTTCCGATATGCTGCTATTGCAAGAGAATAGGACACCCTGCCGGCTGCTGTGTATTTCCCGATTCTCGACTCTCTGAAGCTTAAAAGAATATGCTTTACTTGGGCGCGATAGAATTACATTTTCTGTCTTTAGTGTCCTTGCATCTATGGGTTTCGTTAGCAACATAATTACACTAATTGTAAAAAAATAGAACATTGACTCGGGACTAAAAAATTGGTTTAAAAAATATAGTAACTCCTAGATTACCCGATTAAGCATTTAACTGCATTTAACGATTGAGCAAGTAAAGAGCAATTCTTAAATTAATAAACTGTGTCAAGACTGTTTAACCAAAATTCTTGTAGGGGGAGTGTAATGTGCAAAATGCTTGTTTCTTTTTGTGCGCTTTGTGTTACTTGGACTCTTAAAGGTATTAGTGATTTAAAATACCTTATTGGAAATGTAAAATGATATCAAGTAAGTGAAAAACATCTAATTTGTACCGTCAAGGGTGGTTGTGGAATATAAAACGTGTCTTTACGTTTGAAATAATTATGTCACTGTCACACTGACATTATCAATAACCTACGAATTTCATACCTATTTATTTCAGTTGTAAAACAATTATGAACTACAAATTATGAAATAACGGTTTTAGTAACAAGAAAAACTAAATTACAGTAATTGTTGGAAATGTCCCCCGTTTTGTTCGATGCACAAGTTGACGCGCCTCCTCATGCTGTGAAAAGCGTTTTGCAGCATTTCTGGCGTTATGGTTGCACATTGCTGAACTATCCTTTGTTGCAATTCTTGCAAATTATTTGTCAGAGTTGCGAAAATCTTGTATTTTAAGTAACGAAATATAAAATAGTCCATAATTGTCAAACAAAGTGATCTCGGAGGAAACTCAACTTCTGTATGCAAACTTTTCAGCCGGTCATCAAAAAACTGGCGGAGGAAAGCAATATTTTCTCGTGTAGTATGTGCTGTTGCACCGTCGTGCTGAAAATAACCGTACCGAAGTTTATCATCGTTTAACTGTTGCACAAATTTGCACAAATTCAGCCAAAAAGTTGTGTCTGTACCTTTATGTGTTGACGGTGAAATCGAAAAAAAATGGCCCAATTATTCCTCTGCGAGAAACTGCCATCCAAACACCAATTTTTGAGCATGTAGTGACGATTCAGTAAAAACATGAGGGTTATCATTGCTCCACATTCGCATATTTTGAGAATTGATGTAACCCGAAAGGTGGAACCACGCTTCGTCAGAAAAAAAAGTTAAGTCCAGAAGATCGTCATTCATTAGATTATTGACAAACCAATGGCAGTAAGCAAGGTGTCTGGGGTGGTCTGCGGGCAGAAGAGCTTAATATGCTTGCATCTTATACGGATACATGTTCAAGTCTTTCTTTAAAATTTTCTAACATGTTCCATAAGAAAGTCCAATTTCCTGAGAAAGATGTTTCAAAGGTTTTGCAGGCTCCTCTTCCATACGTTGACGAACGTCATTGACAGCTTCTTCTGTACGAACTCTTGGTCCACCAGCACCTTTTTTATGAGTCACACAACCAGTTTCGCGAAACATTTCAACATAATTTGTAAGGTACGCATAAAAATTGTCCGGTAATATTGCCACGTTTGGGAAGTGTCTCGAAAATTGTCCAAACACAAACGTTAGCTGTATTGCCAATTTCCATTAACTAGCGCCCCTGTTCGAAAATAGGCTTCAATCATGAAAATTTTGTGCTCTGTGGTAAGAGGCATGATTCAAAAACTGGATTAGAAAATTTCAGCACAATGACTTGACAGATTCTGACACAACAAAACATATTTAAAAATTTAAAGTAAGACACACGTTTTACATTCCACAACCACCCTTGACCAAGATAATTTTTGATATCCCGATAGATTATTAAGTTTTAATTAAGATGGATCTAATGTGCCAGCTACACACTCCATATAGATTATACAGGGTCTAGCAATAAAAACTTGACCCCCCTTATAATTAGAAGACCGTGAAATATTTTAGAAAATTATCGAGGCTTGTCGATTTATGTTCTTGGGGGGATTATTTTTGGAACCCAAGCCAACTTGATATTTTTATCCCCCTAACCCCTATCAACCCTCTCTTTGAAATTTCAAACGAAACTACCCTACTTATGATACATCTTTTTAAAGCTCTTAATTAAAACCAAAAAATTGACAAACCCACATTCCTGTAATAATGTTCACAAATTTTTTGGCCCTATAAATCGATTTCATGAAAAAAAACTGTATGTGGTCATTGAATGACACGTAATGGCCTAAAAATAGGACATATTTCTTATATACAGGGTGATTTACTTTGAAGTATCACAAATTTTCATTTTTTTAAATGGAAACCCAATTCTTGTATGCCACGAAAAAGCGTGTTCAAAATTCTTTTTGAAAGTATTTTCTTCTTGATATCTATTTTAAATGCCTTTTTAATTATAGACTAGTAAATTTACAAAAAATATATTTTTTTTATAAAGGCGATGTTCTTTGAACTATGCCAGTAAACTGCAACTATTTGCGGACAATTTAGAAAAAATAAGGCACATTTCACTTCCTTCAAGTACACTAGCCACTTTTATGCAGAAAAAATGTGTAAAATTTTCACAAATTTAATGGGCCACAATTAAATATTCATTTAAAATAAACATTAAGAAAAATGCTCCACCCTGGCAAAAAAATACTTGTTTTCATTTTAAAAAAAATGTAATGCTTTGAAGTACTCCGAAATAAGTTACCCTGTATATTAAATAATATATCCAATCTATGGGTCACCACGGTTCATTTAATAGCCGCATAATGTTTTCTTATAAAATCAACTTTATAAAGTCAGAAATTAGTCAACTTTTTGTTTTTTATTTTTAAACGATTTTTAGAAGCAATGCACCATTGTATTTATAGTAAAAGAGGCTTTAAAATGATGTTTTACAAACAGGGCAGTTCTATTTAAAATTTTAAAATATGGGTTTATAGGGGTTAGGTTGATGAACATACCAAGTTTTTTTGACCATCAAAAATGGTCTTCCTGGGACATAAATCGACATATCTCGGCAAATTCCAAAATATTTTTCGGCTTTCTAATTATAGGGGGGTTCAAGTTTTCATTGGGAGACCCTGTATAAATCTTGAATAATTAATTTTTAATAAAATTTGGACGCTAATTTTGCAAAAAATATGGAACAGTGGATTCCCAAATTCTCCAATGTGCCACCATCCCTGAAAGTTGACATTCTTGGCCTTAACATTTTAATTTTAAAATTAAATGTCAGGGTTTTTCTTCTTTCCAATTAAATCGTGATTTTCTGATTTTAAAATGGAAGTTTTAACTAATCGTAACTAGAATTTGCAAAATACAGTAGGTTATGCGCCTTTTAATAATTTTAATTATGTTAAAGTAATATCAAAAAAGAGGAAAATCCTATATTTTGAATGTACCACAATAATTGAAAGCAGAATCATTTAAAATTGCTTGAACTTCAAATACGAGAAAGATGTCGTTTTTGGATCAGATCAGATCCCTCATTTTGAAAAGAAAGGATAGGTACCAATGACAAACACTAACTTATTTTTTAATGGCAAAGGATGATAATAGTTAAAAAAAAAATAACAAAAATAGTTTCTTTGCTATCTTTGTCTAGAGAGACATTGTTTCTTTTCAAATGTTTCATTAAAAGTTTCAATTTTTAATTCTAGGGTCAATTTATCACCAAAAAAATTCTAGATTTAAATCAAATATTTGCGAGTATAGTTGAAATTTCAAAAAGTGAATCTATCAGTTTTTATAAAGAAGATAAAATTTGTAATTAAAGACCAATTTTAATTTTTGGTATTAAATTCGAAACAAGAAATAATTACTAATGGTAGTTTGAAATTTGTAAATGGAACCTGTAGTTGCAAATTTAGTTAAGTTGTTTTAACTAACTGATTTAATAGAAATCGCGAAGTATATGGATAATCTTGTGGAATTTACCCCAGTGTTGTTTTTAAGATGACTTGTGCAGGTGTCAAGACTCTAGAACACGTTGGATCTTTTTCGAATGGAAATCTCGAGAAGCAGGTGTCTGTTACATATATAGGCGCAGCCATATTTTGATTTATTCAATACAAAATATTCGGACATCAAATATTTAATAATTAATGTTACTTGTTTTTCTGTTACATTTTGTTTTTGTTTCTATCGAATAAAATGGTTAAAAACACTGCATCTTTCTAAATGAATCCAATACGTAACAAATTTTTGATTAAAGAAAATCTGTATATATTTTTAGCTCAAGGGCAAAATATTTGTTTATTCTAGTCAAAAAAAAAGTCGAAACCTTAACTTTATAAGCAAAATTTGAAGTCAGAATAAAGTATAAAAATTTGACATTTTTGGCAATAAAAATTAAGTACAAATAAATCTTGATCTTAAGCCTAAATTCAATTTAAATATAAATTAGGAAAAACGTCTTTAAATTAAATTAGAAATTTGATTAGTCGAAATGTTAAATTTTTTAAAACTGTCAAACGAGAATTGAAAATAAATAGAAACTTTTTTTATTCAAAATAAAACTGTTAAAAAAACTCTAAATTTAATAATAGAAAGCCAATATTTGTCATCAAAAGATCTTTTATCCGAAAATTCAAGAGAAACGAAGTCAGATTTAAAAATTGAAATTTCAAAATTTAAACAGAAGGTAGAGGTTAGCGGTTTAGAGTAAACATTTTTAAATTAAATTTGGGATTTATTAATACGAGTTTTTAAAATTAAAACCAAAAACCCATATGCATACACTGTGTCCCCCTGGTCGTGGGATAACATGGTGTAACTTCATTATTAGTAGACATTGAAAGTCGGTCACATGGGCAAAGTAGTGCAAAATTTTATGGCCAATAACATTCTATTTTTTTTTTATTATTATTTTCTTGTTCAGATTTTATTAATAAAAAAGGGAAAACGACTTTTTCTAAAACCTGCTGTAACTAATTTGTTTTATTCCTAATAAAAATAATCATTTAATAATTTTGGCTTCCTTTCTAAAAAGTCATTTTCTAGGTTGAATAATTTCTAAGAAAGTTCTAAAAACTATGTTTTTTCATGCAGACGCAATACTGGATTTTCATTTTTAAATTCAGTATAACTTTATGAGCAATTTGACATGTCACATGTTATATGTCAACAGTGAAACAGGCGTCATTACAAAAACACAATATTTATATTATTCCACGTTCAGTGAAAAATTTTGCAACAATTATAAAATAAATAAACGATAAAAAAAAATAAGTAGCATAAGAACTTTTGAGGAAATAGTTGTAAATGTCAACTTACATCGTATAATTTTTTTACGATTTTAATGTAAAAAATAAAATTTAAACAACTACACAAATTATAATACAGGATTAAATTCTAAACTCTTTAAATTTAACCTGGTCAAAGTTGCGACATAATTTTTTTTTAATTTCAATTTTTTTCTTTAAAATGAAAATTATTTCCTAAAACTTGAACGTTTTTTTCCAATTTTTCAATTTATACCTAGCTTATTTTCCAGAACTTTTATTTTATTAGAAAATTTTGTAGAAACTCTCATCGTAAATTACCTTCTCATACTGTCTGCTATCTTCTTGGAATTTCGACTTTCTTAAAATGACTATTACAATTTAAAACATTTTGTATGAGTTTTCTTTGCAATTATATTTTTTCCCAAAATTTGTTAATTCAAACTGTTCATTTTTTCTTTAATTTTTGAAAGTAATAATTTCGACTTCCTTTTCAAAATTTCGACTTACATTCCCAAACAGTTTTTGCTCAAAATTGGGTTAAATTTCTGTCCATTCAATCTTTTAATGTTATTAAATATTATTATTATATTAATATAAAATATTATTATTATTTTATTTTTTTAAAGTGCTAATTTAAGATTAGGGTTCGAATTTTTTTTCAATATTGATTTTAATGGAAAAATGTGGACAGACTTTTATTATTCACAGTTTAATTTTTCGAGACATTTCGATTACGTGCTTAACATTTTTGGTGACAGCTTGATTTTCTAATTTTCTGTTGAAGCATCTTCTTCAAAACTATTTAAATAATTAACATTTTGAATACCTCTTGCTGTATTTACCGTTAGTACAGTCTATTTGTTATGAATTTAAAATTGTTAATATAAACTTGACTTTATTCGTAAATTGAAAATGTGAAGACATTTTTATTATTTTGGAAACCTAACCTTCCTAGTACATCTACTTTAGAATAAACATTTCAACCTTAGTCTCGAAATTTTGACTTTATATTTCGTATTTTATACCTTTCTTCCACTTTATTAATAAGAAAATGCAATTGGTTTATTTTTTGCCCAATTGGTAATTATCAAAATTATCGCAATTACTTGTGATTTGTAAAAAATATTTTCCTAAATTTTTGACCTAATTTCTTGGTGTTGAAATTTTTTCTTTTATAAAAGTGCTGTCAGCAAAAAGTGATATTCTCTTAATTTTATCAAAATTTGAAGTTGATCTAACATTTGAACTTTTGTCTTAAAGCATTATATTTTTTAACCAAGGTATTGCACAGTTGTATGGTGAATTTTAAATTTAAATCCAAAACATCCAGAGTAAAAAAGTTGAAATTTTAAAAAAGTTTACTCTAGTCAACCTTACTTGCAAAATTTAAAGTTTAACCTCAACTCAAAATGTTAGATAGTTTTGGCCCTAAATTCAAAAAAAAAACTTGGAATTGATAATTGATCTGGATTTAAATAAAAAAAGCTCAAAAAGATTTTGAATATTTCAGATCATTTCGAACACTTGAACATAGAAATTTAGAAAATTATTATACAGGCGGGACCATAAGTAATCGTGTACAGAACAATGAAGGATTTTTTAAATAAAAATAATGTAATTTAGCTGCATTCACCTCATACCAAAAGTTGATATTAAC
The DNA here is from genome assembly GCA_028583605.1 of Dastarcus helophoroides. Taxonomy (NCBI): domain Eukaryota; kingdom Metazoa; phylum Arthropoda; class Insecta; order Coleoptera; family Bothrideridae; genus Dastarcus; species Dastarcus helophoroides. Next base: position 31,395,314 of record CM053331.1, on the reverse strand, counting down.
AGAGGTACAGGGTGTCAAAGTTGAAAATAAAAATTTCGAATTTTACAACTATGGAATGAATTGAAATATAGGCACGATATTTGGTGCAAAGGGGTCTCTTAAGTCGATAAACTTTAATTTACTGACATATTAGCAATAGCTCATAGGGGGCGACACCTGCGCTATCCTGCATAATTCTAAATCATCATAAATTTCTTGTGCATCCACGTATATTAATTTTAAATGGCTTATTTTGTTTTCCCATACTTTTTACGTAATAAAGTTGTACTTTTTAAAAGTTGATACGAGCACGCGTTTCCAAGATATTTGCCTTTAAAGCTTGACGTGCCTTGGTTTTAAATTACTAATTGTCAGATGTTAAATTTTCGAAGTAGGCTTGAAAAAAAAGTAATCATAAGATAGCTTTAAATTTTGAAAATATCAATAAAGAAAATCCAAAATTTAAGACGTAATTTATTTTCTAACATAGAGATGTGGGATATGATCTCTGAGTCCGCACAAAAAAATTTTAATAGTCTGGGTAGTCAAAGCAGATATTTGGAGATAAATTTTAATAAAAGGCAGCCAGATTTTTAATTTTTTTCAATCCCTTTACATGAAAAAGGTCATTTCCCACATACTTATTTTTGAAAATAAATTTTGTTTTGGTAATAATAATGCCATTAGAGTAATATTTGATGTAAACTATTTTTGAGTCAGTTTTATTACTTTTATTTTGAAACCTACTGCGAAAAATTCACATTTACATAACTTGAAATAAACGTACAGCAAACTTTGAAGGCAAATATCTTGAAAACGGTTGCTTGTATCAACATTTAGAAGCAATACTTTTTTTACGTAGAAAATATAGGTGAATAAACATATCTATTTAAAATAAGCGTACATAAAGACACAAAAAATTTATTATGCTTTAGAGTAATACAAGGTAGTGCAGGTGACGTCCCCTATGGGTTACTGGCAGTTTGTTAACAAATTAGAATTTCTTGACCAAAGAAACTTTCCTATGCCAATTTTTTTGTCTATAGTGAAATATGTTTATTATTTAAGCGAAAAATCACATTTGTTTTTTAACTTTGACCCCGCTGTATCTCTGTTAATATCAACTTTTGGTAAAATGTAAATGTGGGTCAATCACGTTATTTTTATATGAAAAACCTACTCTTGCTTTATGTATCATTACTTATGGTTCATCTTGTATATTGAAATTTTTTGCAAAATCCTGGGTAAAACATTAAATTTTAAATTGTTTCCCTAAATGCTCGACTTGAAGTTCAAAATATAGATTTCTTCTGTTGATTTCGTTTTTCAAAATTTGTTAGAGCATGTTAAAGCTCAAGTATTATTCGTCAAAGATTTAATATTTTTTTATAAATAAAATAAAAAAAGGCGAAATGTCGAGAGCAAAAAATGTACAATTTTGAAAAAAGTTTTATTTATTCTTAATTTCATGACTTACCGTGAAGTAATGCGGTTTTTTGACCAATCTATGATTTTAAATTCACCATCTGTAGGAAATTGAAACTTCAACTCTAAGTTAAAGGAAAGACTTTCGAAACAAAATTAAATTTTCAGTTTCAAATCAAATTTTCGAGCTCGAAATCAAAAATATATATTCATAAACCCAAAATTTTAATTGTTTTATAACATAAACTATAGTTTTTTTCTGAAACATCCCAAGCAACACTGAATGGTATATAAACGTTTTTTAAAGTTAAAATAAACGTAATTTTAAATTAATAAACGTTTATTATACTAATCAATGTTGCTTGGAATTGAGTTTCTTCGAAATATTCTGAGCCTAAATTTAAAATATTATTAATTTTTTCTCTAAAATTTCGACTTAAAACATGAAATGCACACTTTCTTCTTTCTCTAGAAATTGACACCTAAAGTTTCGATCCCTTTCTCGACCTTTCAAATTGTAGAATATTTTTGAACTTTGTTTTAAAATGAGATTTATTTAAATAATTTTAAATTATTTCCTATTGTAATATTTCGAAAACTTCGGTGTTTACGTTTTAAACTTAAAAATTTAAAAATATACTTTTATTTTTAAATCCTAATTTTTTTGTAAATGTATACTTTTTTTTATAAATGTACACTTTTTTTAAACTCTCTAGTGTAAAAGTAAAATTTATGTCTAGTTTTTTCTAAAAATTTAATTTCAAAAAAATGACTGATTTTATCTGTAAATTTAAAATTTTTATTCAGAAATTGGAATTTGAAATAGATTTGAAGTTTCGGTTAACCCGAAGTTTTGGCCTTTTTTTGGGGTAACCGAAGCTGTGACCGAAACGCATTTTTTGGCAGACATTGAACGAAACAATAACCCAAACTTATCGGTCTCTAGTTATTTTATACATTTTAATATTGTTTTCATAAGATCGATATCCAGTTTCTTACTATCGATATTTTGTGAACAAAACTTCAAGAAATATTGACAGACAGCTTAAAATTGCTCTTTAAATATCATCCCTCATCTTCAATAATAAATTCCTTTTTCATTTTATTTCGGTTTCAGACCCCTTTAAAAGTTTTAGTTAAGGGATGAAGTTTATTTAAACCAAAAACATATATGATCAACGATAAAACCAATATTGACGTAAACGCGATACGATTTGAACAGAAATCTAGGGTGAATAAAACTCCCAATCGTTTCGACCTAAAGGAAAACTGTTTAAGAACTGCTGTCCAAAGAGTTTTGAATATTGCTGAGTTGGACGCGTTTATTTGCTTTATTCGCATCAAAACGGGCTTCTTTTTATTTCTAGACGTCTCTTCGGAATATCAAATCACTTGCATGCATTGAAATATATTGGACAAGGCGAATTATTGCCATGCATGAAAACTTTATTCCTTGTCAAGGATATCAGGATAAATTACGTCCGCCCTTTCATTTTCCGGCCATCGACGTATAAAACTCAACATTCTCGGACAGAAATTCGTTTGAAGCTTTCAGGCAAAATAGCGACCGCCACATTCGCAAAATATTTCGATCTAATTGCACGAATACTCGCCAACAGAATGTCCTTAAAAAAAATATCAGTGAATTATTCTATACGATCTAGTTTTAAATTGTTTCAATAAAATATAATTTTCAGTAATTCTTTTTTCAATATTATTCTAATAGCAGAATAAATGAAGGTTATTTACAAAATAAGTAAGTTTAAGTTGGAAATAATTCTAATAATAACAATTGTCGCAAAAATTAGCTAGTATTAGTCACTGTATTTGAAACTGCACCTAAGAGTGGGCGTGGTCAAAGCTCTATGTTAATCAAGGGTCAATTTTTCATAGTGCATTCTTAAAGAGTCCCAAATACAATTATGTATTACGATTTTATATATCGATTAAATTTTGGTACGTAACGCTTGGCAAATTTTAATTAGTTTTACCTGAAATGAGGAAAATTCACCATACATTGGATTATAAAACACGAGGCGTCAAAACAGTAATAAATAGTAGCGAGTTGCGTGCAAGGGATGTAATCGAAGAAATAAATTGCGTCTGGGGCACAACTACTTGTTTTAATGTGCTCTAAATTCACGCAAACCAACTAATTACCTTATAATTAAAACATTGTTACCAATGTACGAAAAACTAACATTCATTGTCAATAATAATTACCCTGGTAACGTATTAATACAATAAAATTATCGTTGGCGTTATCGTTTCACGAGATCATCTCACATGACGTCAAAATATCCAATTTTGGTTGTAAAAACCTCAGATTAGTGGTAGTAAAGTAAAAAAGTCGAATAAAATTATATGAGGATAAATCAAATATGACCCGAAATTTTTATCATGTCGCCATGAAGGCGTCGGGAGTGTGCGCATACTCTTAGACATGTTAGGTGGGGATATCTTGCGACTTCCTGCGATTAAGCGAATTCCGTTCGCGTCGTTCGTCAGTTGTAAATACATTGAGTGAGCAAGAGGTTCATCCGCACGTTGCGCAGCGCATTGCTATTGAATTTATTGCCGTTCAAGGCATGAAACTTGTCTTAATTCTTCGTAGAATACAAGTACGGTTTGGAGATTTTTGTTTGAAGAAAGCTTAAGTGTACGAATGGCACAATAAATTTTTGGAAGGACTAACTCAAGTTGAAAAAAACCCCATGCTTGTCGTCCTCCAGTGTGACTGCGAATAAGATTAACGCTGTTTAACGCCTTTTGGAAGGTGATTGAAGGTCCTAGGGTTAATGTTGAATACTACTGCCAGCTATTGGATGAAGCAAAACGTACATATCGGCGGAAGAGGCGTGAATTTTTGATCAAAAATGTGATTTTGCTTCAAGACAATGCCCGCCTCCACTTAGCCAATCTGACACATCAAAAATTAGAGAAAATGCATTGGGTAACATTAGAGTACCTTCCTTGGGGTCCTGACTTATCACTATACGATTATCGTATGTTTGGGCGCCACTGAAAGAAGCTCTAGGAGGTGAGCGATTCCATGATGATGCTGCTATTAAAACATTCGTGCGTGCAATTGGCTGCAAGCACGCCTCCATTCTTTTTGATGGCATTAAAAAAACTCGTAATCCGTTGAGAAAAATCCTTAACAAAATCAGAAGATTATGTAGAAAAATATTTAATAACTTTCATATATGTATCTTGTACTAGTAAGTTTTTAAAAACAAATACCTGTTCACATTTAATTTACCCTTGTAATTGAATTCCAGTGGTGGCAAAAATTTATTCGTGTCCGGTATTGGTATCTACTTACAGATGTTTGTTTCTCGTTTACCTGATATTAGCAAACAAACTAATCAATATGGACAAGATGTTTTCACATTGCTTTTGATTTTAATTTTTTCCTGACCTGTTATGCCAATTCTGGAAGCCTTCTGACATGGTGGAAAAGTTGTGGAGATAGAAAACAACGGGACAATTTGTCGGCTATGGCGCATTTTTCTCTTCTCGACAGTCTAAAGCGTATAACGATAACCTTCACTCGTGAGATATTCGGTGGCGTAACTACTGTCTTCTATGTGTTTCAGGAACACAGGCCCCCGAGCTTTGTGGCCTACCAAAGTTCTGGATTTGAAAAATTTTTTTCCAAAAAATCTGTAAACAATATGTCAGGAGTTTTCAAATTAACCGCCACAAACCAGACTGCCATCTTTTGCACCTCGTTCGAATTTTTTTGTTTCAAAAGTTTTGATCAAAAAAAAAATTCATTTAACATTCGAGATCCGAATCTAGAGTAACTGAAGCTTGTTTTGTTAAAGACAACATCAAAATATCATTATTTGATTCAAATTGAGTGCATTTGTATCTAAGATGGTTGTTTGTTAACAAAAGTTGAAAAGAATTCCTTGAAAATGTCCAATTTTGAATCTCAGCCTCAAATTTATCAATCAGGGGCACAAAAACGTAAAAACAATCGGCAGAAACTATAGAACAAATGAGAAAACTACCGAAAATAAATAAATTTTTCAAAGGTACAGAAACTGAAACCGCAAATAGTGATAATGAAAGGAAGATTCTTGGAATTTTTTTTTTTATAGAACGGACTGGTCTTTGGTTATCTTCAAAAATTAAAATACAAATATTGTCCCTTAAAATCAAGAAAGATTAAAAAATACATCAAAGTTTGCTCTAATGCATTTCCGTAGCCAAGCTATGATCTTCAGAGAGATACTAAAACCTAATCCTAAAATTAACCCTTATATACTAAGAATATCCTTAGCCTTATGGATGGCTCAGTTTTTACAAGCATTCAACAAAGAATGTTTATTTACTCTTAACAGTTCAATATTATTATCTATTTTATGACCTAATTCAAAAGCATGTCAAGCCATACAAAGGTACGTCGGGCAGATTAGACGATCTCTTAAAATCCGACTGAAGGAGCATTTGGTCATTTGAGGTACAGAAGAACCGGGTATTCAAGTGTGGCTCGAAGTCAAGAGTGGCTGGGGGGGGGGCTCAATTCCACCAAGTTAATTTCTTTTTGACGTTGTTACGCCACTGTAGTCTCTTTGCAGCTATTAATTCGGTTAGTAACATAATCCAACTATTCTATTTAATAAATCTCTAAGCATTGACTAAAAGGCGACACACAGCCTAAACGGATGTGTCTGGGAGTATGAAATTTTGTACAGGTGTTCCCTCTAATACGCACGTGATGACTAATAATTTTTTTTACAATTTAGTCTCTTAGACACTGCAAATAGGCATGAACGGAAAGGCACAGGCGTATGGTTGGTAACTTGTCTATTTTCTTCAAGTACTATCATGGAAGATGCTTGCAGGAACTAATAGGATTGATCCCCCCAAGAGCAAGGTTCTTGAGGCATACTAGACAGTCGGAGACAGCAAATTCTTGTGCGGTCCAGCTTGACACAGTGAGGACTTCTGTCTACGAAGACTCATTTTTCTATAGAACTTCCAAGTTATGGAACTTGTTACCGAAAGGAATTTTCTTCAAAAATTAAAACCTATCCTTGTTTAATGAGGCGATTCATCGCCATCTATCCTTGTTTTCGCATCCTACTCGCACTGCTTTGAAAGCATAATGGGGTTACTTTTTCCGAGTGGATTAAACAAAAAATAAAAATAGTGCAGCACTTATCAACAATAGAGGTGAACGGTGACAAATAAGAGCTGGGTTACCCTTTGCGAGTGGATTAAACCTAAAAAAAGCAATTTTTATGTAATGAATAATACATAAGATTGTATTTAAATCTGCCTATAAACATTGAGAGCTGATATCGTTGATCAATGTGTCTGCAGAAACTTATCTAAATTTTTACAGGTGATCATTGCATATTTTCTTTATGAATTGTTTTTTTTTAATTTAAAATTAGGATTTTGTATCTAAAGTTAAAATTTCTAGGCTAAAGTAGTAAGGCAGGGATTAAGACAAAAAAACGTTTTCATTTGTACAAAACCTTTTCGAAATTTTTAACTCAAGGTCAAAATTTGGAAATGGAATTTCAAGCAGAAACTTTAAAATGTTAAAAAAAAATGTTTCTCCAGATTTTTAATTTTTCGAAAATACTTCCAACTTTCGACTTTTTTTTGAAACTTTTCACTTTAAACTTTAAATATGCTATTTTTCAAGAAAGCACCTTTCAGATAGAAATTTAGTAAGATCCTGAAATCGTTTTATAGAATTCGTTCAAAATTTAAAAATTCCTAATTTGGAAAATTCGGCAAAAAATTAAGAGACGACTTTCAAAAAATTTTTGCAAAAAATTTTGAAGTTTACACAAAAAGTCGTTCTTTTAAAAAAATAAATAGAAATTTTGATGAATTTTCAAACCGTGAAAAAAGCTATAACTTCGAAAAAAGTCTAAATTCTGATGATAAAAGGTAGACATTTTTTTTAAAAAGTGAAAATTTTATAAAATTCAAGGAAGTAAAAACTTTCAATTTGAAAAAAAAATTCAAGAAAGGTGAAAGTTTTCGGAAAAAAATTGAATTTCTCAAATTGACTACAAAAAAGTCAAATTTTCGAGAAAAGAAAATATTTTAAATAAAAATCAGATTTTTCAAATAATTTTTCTTTTTGTCAAAAATTTGACTTTTATGTAGTAAATTTAGGAACTTTGATTTTCGAACTTTTGAACAAAGTGGGAATTCCCAAGAAAAGTGAATATTTTGAGATAGAATAAAGCTTTTCAAAAAAAAAGTTTTCAACATCATCATTTTTGTAAGAAAACCTAAAATTTTAAAAAACTTCTAAATTTTCAGAAAAAATCTTTGTGTCACAATTCTTACAAGTAGAAATTTTAAAAAAGATGAAAAATTTATCAAAAAGATTAAATTCTAAAAAAAAAATATGCTTTAGAAAAAAGTCGAAACCTAGAAACTTTCAAAAAAAGTTGAACTTTTCGAAAAAAATTCGAAACTATTGAAAATGTTGAAATATTGAGTAAAAATTTATTTTTTCAAAAAAGTGCAAATTAAAAAAAATATTATATTTCAAATGCAAATTTAATTTACTACAAGTAATTCGAAACTTCAAATAAAGTCCAAATTTTTTAAAAACAGCAATTTTTAAAAAAGGTTAAAACTTTCAGAAATTATGAAAAGTTGGACCAAACTGAAAATTAAATAAAAAGGTAGATGTTTTTAAAAGGCAGTTTTCCAACATGATCAACTTTATAGAAAAATTAAAGGATCATCATTTTTATAAGAAACCCAAAATTTTGAAAAAACTCCAAATTTTGAGAAAAAAGCGGTGTGTCAAAATTATTACAACAAGTCGAAATTAAAAAAAAAGGGGACATTTTCCAAAAAGATTAAATTCTAAAACAAATTATGCTTTAAGAAAAAGTCAAAATTTTAATAATAAAATATCGAAATTTTCAATAAAAACTGGATATTCTGAAAAAAGTTCGATGATATTAAAAATGCCGAAATTTTGAAAAAAAATTATTTTTTCAAAAAAGTGCAAATTAAAAAATAATTGAATTTTTTTAAATAAAAGTTCAATTCACTACGTAAAGTCAAAACCTCAAAAAAAGTCGAAATTTTTGAAAAACCGTCGCAAGTTTCAAAAAAGGTCAAAACTTTCAGAAATTATGAAAAGTTGGACCAAGCTGAAAATTAAAAAAAAGCTAGAAGTTTTTAAAAGACCGTTTCCCAACATGACCAAATTTAGAGAAAAATTAAAAAGTGAATATTCTGAAAAAAGGAAACGCTTTTCAAAAATAAATGTTTTAAGGTAATCATTTTTATAAAAAAACATATATTTTGAAAAAACTCCAAATTTTGAGAAAAAAGCTTTGTGTCAAAATTTTTACATCAAGTCGAAATTCTTAAAAAAGGAGGAAATTTTTTAAAAAGATTAAATTCTAAAACAAACTATCCTTCCAGAAAAAATCGATATTTTAATGATAAAAAATTGAAATTTTCAAAAAAACTGAACATTCTGGAAAAAGTTCGAAGATACTAAAAATGTCGCAATTGTGAAAAACATTTATTTTTTCAGAACAATGCCCATAAAAAAATATAATTTTTTAAATAAAAGGTTAATTTGCAACACAAAATTGAAACCTCAAAAAAAGCCGAAATTTCTGAAAAAGAGTTGCAATTTTCAAAAAGGGGCAAAACTTTCAGAAATTATCAACAGTTGGACCAAGCTGAAAATTAAAAACCAAAAGGGAGAAGTTTTTAAAAAGGCACTTTTCCAACATGATCAAATTTATAAAAAAATTGGAAATTTTGAAAATCGCAGTTTCGAGAAAAGATCGAAATTTTGGGTAAACATTTACAAAAATTTTAGAAATCAGAAATTAGATCAAGTCCTAAAAAAAGGCAAAACTGAAAAAGTCTTGCGATTAATAAAACAAGTAAACATTTGAAAAAAGTGAAAGCTAAAAAAAAGGAGAAAATTTGAATTTCGAAATTTTCAAAATATAAAAATTAAATGCTTTAAAAAAGTCAAAAGGTGTTTAATAATGTTTAATAAAAATTGTAGGCAAACTTTGCAAAAGAACTCATCATTTTTACAAAATCAAAATTTCGAGAAAAAGTCAAAATTCCGGAAAATGTCGAATTAAAAAAAATATTAAACACTTGAGAAAGTCCATCTTGGCAAAAACAGTCAGTTTTGCAAAAAATTTGAAATTTCTTGTCGAAATTTTAAAAATGGTCAAAATTTGCAAAAATAAGATTAAACATTTAAAAACAAAAAACTTAATAATAAATTTAAAATATTCAAAAAATTTGAAAGATTGAACAAAAAATTTTCAAAAAATTTGAGAATTTCAAATAATAACAACAAGGATAAATGTTTTAAAAAAGTAACAAGCAAAGAAAAATCAAAATATATCCAAGAGATACAGAATTTTGAAGAATCTGAAGCAAAAGTCAAAATTTTGAAAAACGTGGAAATTTTGAAAATCAAATCAAAATTTCGAGAAAAAATGAGATTTTGGTCGAACGAGAAAAATCGATCTTGTGAACAAAGTGGGTATTTTAAAGTATGAAAATTTTTGAATTAAGACGAAATTTTAAATAAAAATTGAATTCTTTAAAAAGGTCGGAATTTTCAAAAAAGAGAGAGAATCCTTTATGCTCTTTTTACGTAGACGAAGGCGCAGGAATTATAAAAAATAAGACACTTTCGCATGACATTAAGATATAATTAAAATACCTTGTTCCTTGTAAACCAGATTTACCGATTAAACAAGTGAAAAACAATTCAATAATTAGTGAACAGTAAATTTTGATTGAAGGGACTGGTCCCTAGTTATCTTTAAAAATTGAAATACAAAGCTTGTCTTCTGAAACCAAGAAATATTAGAAAATACAACAAAGGTTGCTCTAACACGTTTCGATAAGCATCTTCAGAGAGATACTCTCAAATAAATACTCTCTGAAGATGAGAGCTTGGCTATCGAAACGCTTTAGAGTAACCTTTTTTGTGTTTTTTATTCCTTCTTGGTTTCAGGGGACAATATTTGTATTTCAATTACTGAACACTGGAGATTATCTTTTGTGACATTTCGCAAATTAAAATGTTGAAAATACTGATTATTAATAGTGACCTAACAAACAATTTCATAATTAGCTGAAATATCGTACGGTCGAATTTTGTGAATGTACCGCTATATCCAACAGTAAAATACAATTAGCCTCGTTTCTGGAATCGGATTTCATTATTTCCTGCAAAAATATGAATATATATTGGCTGCCAACAAGGCCGGTTGGCCCTACCCATCCGATTTGTGTCCCGGGGCGGCCTCGCCGTCGGTTTCCCATCGCAGCGACATTTTCATTAGTGTCTTCATTTTGGTTTTATGATTATTAAACGCGACCAAATGTAGGTTATGCACACCTCTAAATCCGCTTTTCATTGGCTTCATCGCCAAATATCCGAATTTCATATCGATTTTCTTACGCCACTTTTCGTCATTTAAATATGTGATGACTGCTGCATTTTTATTTATATTTTGGCACAAATTATTTATTGGATTGATTTTAGCGACAGTCTGCTTCACGTGTCTCTACTTTTGAATCATTGTATGATCATTATTCTATAAGTTAAAATAAAATGGATTTTTTTATTAAAATTAAACATTATAAAGTTTTATAAATTAATAAATTAGTACAATAAAAAATACCACTTGTAATCGAATTATCTTGATTAATTATTAACATGAAAGAATGTCACTTGGCTTACGTATTCGCTTGCGTGCAATAAATCTAACAACAGGGCGGGTAGCAGTTGCCTATTACTGTTGTCATTGTTTGGTTATGTCTAAACCAGCCTCTTAATTTTTGCCATATATAGAATACTTCTATATGGCGTGTTTTGTCCCTTTGTTTGTGTCAAAAAGGCGCGATGGTTATATATGTTTATCTTTTTCAAGGACAGAATATATTAACCAATTCCAAAGTTTATTTTAAATATACCAATTCTCGTCAGTTGTCATTCATTTATTAGTGTTCTCGCCCAGTTTGTCATCTGTTTCTGCTATAAATGAATGACTGCTTGTCCTTGAAAGAGTGCGACATATACTTTCATCTCACCTTTTTGACAAAGCATTTTGCAGTGGCGATTATACACAACACACCATATAGAAGTATTACATATATGATTTTTGAGTACTCTTTCAGCTGTCATCACTGCTTTACCAACCTCAACTCTAGTTCCATTATGTACAAGTACTACCAACTAAATTATTTTATTTATTATGTTGGTACGGTAATATGACTATAACACGGAGAGGTATTTAATTTTATCCATATATGTAATAACTTCTCTATGAGCAGCTACCTATTCTCTTAGTGAGTATATCTTGACCAAATTGTCAAGTCGAATCTCTGCCAGCGGATTAAAAACATTCGATGACCTGTGACAAAATTCCTGTCAATATAACTAGTTCAACACATTTAATACCAAAGAAAAGTAAATATACACAAATAAAATGAAAAATTAGGAAAAAATTTATAAATCATATTTTTAAAAAAAATACAGTTTTGAAAGAATTTAAATTTTGAAACAAGGTCTAGTTTTTGAAAACATAGAATCTTTAAGGAAAAGTCGACATTTTCAAAAAAAATCAAAATTTCTAAAAGCCTAGAAATTTTCAGAAAAGTTTGTCGAAACGTAGAAAAAAGTCGAAATTTTCAATAAAAAGTAACGGAAATACTGAAAACATGTCTATACTTAAAAAAGTCGAAATTTTTTAAAAATTTTGATTTTAAAAATCTAAATTTTCGAAAAAAACAAACTTTGAAAAATCGAATTTTTATAAAAAATTAAATTTTCAAAAAAGTACCATTTTCGGAAAAGTCGAAACTTAAAAAAGACGAAATTTGGGAAAAAATGCCACATTTTCAAAAATGCAACTAAGATTTCCTTGAAGCAAATATTTTGAATAAATGAAAATTACTAAAAATATCAAAATCGTGAAAAAAAATTCGACATTTTATGAAGCTAAAATTCAAACGTTTTTAAAAAGCTAAAACTTTATAAAAAGTTCAGATTCTAAATAAAAACCAAAATTTCCAAAAATTGTCGAAACCTCCAAAAGTTAAGCCAAATCTAGTTTAGAAAAGATGGAAAAACAAAATTTCTATTAATGTTTATCTCGGTCTCAAATTATTTACTTTTATATTTAAATTTCGACATAATCTTGAGATTTTTACGAAACCTTTTCTGAAACTTTCCTTCATATATTATTTTCAGGAGTTCTAGGTTTTTAATAAAATTTTAATCTAATTTTGGAAAAATAAACAAATTCTAAAATCATCTAAATTTGGAGAAAAACCCCAATTTAAAAAGATGAATTTAATATGACAAATTTTTAAAAACAATTTGATGTTTTCATTAAATTCAATTAAACCAAAAAAAAAAGAAATGTTTCGTAAATGTTGAGCAAAAAAATTTTTGGAGAAAAACGATTTTTTTGAAGTATCCCGTCGACATTTCGAGAAAAAGGTCGAAATTTTTGGAAAATATTTTAAATTTTGAAGACAAAGTCCTCTTTTGAAAGGAAAGAGTAAAATTTTAAGTACAAAGCAAAAATATAAAAAAAAAGATTTCGAGAAAAAACTCAATATTGACACAAAGTTGAAATTTTTGGACAATTAAATTTCCTAACTCTTTGAAAAATTGGAAAACTTTCGAGAATTTGAAAAAATCAAATTTCCCAAAGTTTGAATTCTGTGAAAAAAAAAACCAATACTTTCAAAGAAAGTCCACTTTTGAGAGAAAAAGATCACAATTTCCAAAAATGTTCTCCAAATTATTACTTTTTAATTCAAATATTGATATAATTATTTAAATTTCGTTAAAGAGCTTGATTTAAAAGAAATCTTGATCTAGAAATTTCCCAACAATATTTCTATCAACATTTTCACTTATTTGTTAATAATTCAATTTAATTTTAAAAAAATTTAAAAAAAGTACAATCCGAAATTTTAAGAAAAAGCTAATTTGGTGGAAAAAGTAACATTTGTAGAAACATAAAAGATCGGTTTTTAAGATGAAGTGAAAATTTCATAAATAAGGCGAAATTTGAGATCGAAGTTAAAATTTCTGGAAAATTTGAACACTCGAAGTTTTCAAAAAACGAAAACTGACGGAACTTCTAAAAAGAACACTATTTAAAAAAATGCCAAGAATTAGGGTTTTTGGAATGAAATAGAAATTTGGAAAAAGATAAATTTGAGGAAAAGGCGAATGTTAGGAAAAAATAAATAATATAACAATAGAAGGTGTCAAAATTTTGAGGACAAAGACAAAACGTCCAGAAATATTAAATATTAAATTTTGAGATGAATATCAATATTTTGACAAAAATGCAAGCTCCAAAAAAGTCACAATTTTTGGATAACCAAATGTTAAAGAAACCAATAGAATTGCAAAAAAAAACAAAAATTTTGAGAAAAAGATTGAAATTGTTGGAAAAAATGTTATACTTTGCCAAGTAATTTAAATTTTAGGGAAAAAAAACTAGAATGTTGCGAGTAAAAGTTAAATTTAAAACACTAACTTTGTGAATACACCCTAAATAAAACAAAATTGAAAACAATAGCACAATTTTCTAGAAAAGGCCAATTTCGAGGACAAAAACGAAATTTCAAGAAAAATAAAAATTTTACACAAAAAAATTAACTTTTTCAGAAAAATTTTAAAAGGTCTCAAAAACCCGAAGGAACTTTGAAAAACATCGACATATCTAGAAAAAGAGTGAAACTATAAGAAAAAGTTCTTAATTTCAATGAAAGTTGAAATTCAGAAAAAAAGTATCGATTTGAATCTCAATGCAGATGACGTCGATGCAATTTTTGCTAATCTTTTTAGATTACTATGCTTGAAAATGCCAGTTCTGCTGGCGAAATACATATCGCCTAATTATTTATTTAATTGCCGATGTGGTAACCGGGTGAAACCTTCTTTCGAAATGAAAATAGAAATTTCGACAAAAGAACAAATTTTGGGGGAAACATCGATATTTCAAGAAAAAAGTTAAAATTTCTTTTTGAAATATTCATTTTCTTCTAACTTCACGAGTCAGCAGGGAAATAAGCTGCACACTCTGCTTCACCACGACGTCAAAAATGTCCAATATTGAGATGTCTAAAAAATTTTAGAAATAGGCTGGATTTTCCAAAAAGTTTAATTTAAAAAGTTAGTTAGCATTTCCAAAGAAAATTCCGAACTAATAAACTTTATTAACCATTAAAAAGCAACAGATATTAAAAATTCCAAATGTTTCGATAAATATTTTCTTACACCGGACCAGGTTTCGCTTTACAGCATCATCGGCGGTTAATAAAGTTTAATAGTTACAAATATTAAGGAATTTTACGAAGTAAGGGTTGGAAATATCAAAGAAAATTCTTTCAATTTTTCTGAATTTCCAAAAGAAGTCAAAATTTCTAAAAAATACTTTTTAAATTTCTCAGATAAATATTACTCTCAAAATGTTTGCTTTTTGTCAAATGATAGACCAAGATTCGAGAAGACAACTTTTGATAAATTAGCACTCATGCTATACAGGGTGTCTCCGTTTTAAGTGCCTTAAATAAAACAGGTGGTAGAAAAAGTAATTTTAAGGAGAAAGTTTCCTATGAACACGTGTCCGGAAATTCTTAATAAAAAGATACAAGGTGGTAAAATTTGAATAAAAAAAAGTTTTTATTGTTTCATTTTCAAGTTTTCGCAGTTATTTAAACTAAATTTTGCACACATGGCGCGCAGATGAAGGATCATAAAATAAAAGAAAATTAAGTTTCTATCTTAACCAGTGACGGAGCTGCGGGTAATCTGTGATATTGTTTTGAAAAGAAAGTAGTGCGCTACTAAACAAAATGAAGAAAAATACAATTTTTGGATAAAGCGTTTAATTCTGAAAAAGAGTTTTTTCTTGAAATTTATTTTTGGCATTTACTACCTTATGTTTTGCGTAGGAACTGTTCAAATACAATGTATGCTGGTCTTTAAATAATCACTGACTAACACAAAGGGGGGTAAGTTTAAGTTTGTACGACACTGGATAAAATGAAATGAATTAACAGTTTTGGATAAAGTTGACTCTTCTCTTCTTTCATATTTGTCACTATTATTGAATTTAAATTTGTGGGACTTTCCTTAGTGAAAGTATGAGTGAGTGTAAAGTTTTTTCCAAAACCAACGACATGACGCAACCAGTGTTAATACGGAAAAATGTCAAGAAATAACTTTCATTCAAAATTAAATATTTCACCCAAAACGGGTATTTTATTTCATTTCTCCAGTGGTGTACCGTGTTTTCCCTACAATAATATCATTGATTACTCGTAACTCCACCACTGGTTGAGATAGTTTTATTTTATTTTGTGATACTTTAATTCATATAACATGTGTGCAAAATTTGATTTAAATATCTTAAAAAACTTGAAAGTGAAAAAGTAGAAACTTTTTTTTTAATTCATACTTCAACACCTTGAATCTTTTTTACCAAAAGTTTCCGTCTTAAAATTCTTTTTTCTATCACCTGTTTCATTTAAGGCACTTAAAACGGGGACACCCTGTAGAATATATAGTGCTGAGGGATCCATGGACAATAGGTTAAACAACCCTGTTTCACTCAAAATTGAAAATTTTTCAAAAAACTGTCTTTTTTTCCTTCATTTTTCTAAAAGGTTGGCCTGCTCTAAAAATTTTATCTTTTAACTGAAAATTCTATATTTCCCGTTTCTCGAAATTTCCTATTTTTTGCGAATTTTTTCTTTTTTGGTGGTAACTGCGTCTTTTTTTCCGGAATTCAGTACAAAATTGTATTAAAAATTTCAAATTTAAAAAGTCTGAAGTATTCAAAAATTTCAAAATCAACAAAAAAAGTCAAAATTTTCACGAAAAAAAAAATTTGGAGTTGTAATAAATATTTTAAAAAAAGTTGAAATACGGTCAAAATTTTTAAGGGGTAAAGTTTTCGAAAAAAATTTAAATGTTGAAAGAAAAACAATTTTAAAAACTGGAAATTTTGAAATTGGAAATTCTACTCTTGTTAAAATTGGCAAAACAAAAAAAAATGCAATTTTTTTAAAAAAACTGACATTTCAAAAAAGAGCCGAATATTTTAACAAGGGTGAAAATTTTCAGAAAAAGTCGAAGCTGTCAAAAAAATCATGAATATTACGAAATAATCGAGATGGTCGAAAAGCTCGAAATTTTAAGAGGGTCATTATTTTTAAAAATGTGAGAATTTCATTCGAAAAAAAGCCAAACTTTTAAAAAAAATATGAAGCCTTGCAATACATAAATTTGGACAATTTATTTTCAGAAAGGTCGCAGTATTCAACTGAAATCTACATTTCAAAAAAGGCAAAGTTTTTAGAAAAAGTCGAAGCTGGCAAAAAAATCATGAATATTACGAAATAATCGGGATGGTCGAAAAGCTCAAAATTTTAAGAGGGTCATTATTTTTAAAAATGTGAGAATTTCATTCGAAAAAAAGCCGAACTTATAAAAAAAAATATGGAGCCTTGCAAAAAATTTGGACAATTTATTTTCAGGAAAGTCGCAGTATTTAATTGAAATCTACATTTCAAAAAAGGCAAAGTTTTTAGAAAAGGTCGAAGCTGGCAAAAAAATCATGCATATTACGAAATAATCGAGATGTTGAAAAGCTTGAAATTTTAAGAGGGTCATTATTTTTTAAAATATGAGAATTCCAATCGAAAAAAGCCGAACTTATAAAAAAAATATGGAACCTTGCAAACATGTAGAAATTAAAAAAAAATATTTTCAAGAAAATCGCGGTGTTCAATTGAAATTTTAAATTAAAAAATAGGTCGAGATTAAAAATAGGCCTGATCGTGTAGCAAAGTAGCAGGTCAGTACTTACGAATTTTATGAGTTTTAATGAATGCAGAATAACATAATTTTTAGTGTTGGGCATAATCTACGTATTTTCATGATTGAATGAATCAGAAAACGCTTGGAATAATCAAATGAATATTTAAATGATTGATTATGAATGAAATGTTCCTTTATGTCATTGTCAAAAATTCAGGATGTTATGGTATTATTGTACTTTATTTCGAATTTAATTTCGGGACCCCAAAATATTAAATAATTCCTAAGACTTCTTGTATGGTTTTTCAATGCTCTTTTTGCTTGAGTCTTGTAGGTGAGGCAAAGGGTAAACAAAAAATGTTATTTAATCGGCAGAAACGTAAAAAATAATTTAAATTTATTTTATAAAAAATTGAAATCAATATATTGTAACAAAATGTAATTATAAAATTTAATTAGAAATTTTCTAGAAAATTTGATAAGAAAAAGCAGCCACGGTAGATAAGCGTTCCAGAAATTTTGGCAAATGATAAGTCTTATGCGCTTCTTCCTTCTAGAACCCCAAGCGGGACCTATATAAGGAGTTCGGTTTTCCCTTAGCTGGTTGGAAGTCAATGAATAAGTTAGTTAATTAATCAGTGTTAGTGAGTTACTATTGTAGTGTTCGGGAAGCAGTGGAAAATAAAGTGGTTCCAATTCACCAAGTGTTAATCATTCGAACCGATAACGCGGAACAATATTATTCATGATTTATACCAATTTCATTTGAAACGGTGATCCATTTTGTACGCTGCAATTTGTTTGTCATTTTTTTAACAATAATCACACTAGTTTCTTTAAATATGTCTATAGAACTATAAAATACGACATAAGAATTGCTTGTCTTTTGCCCAAATATAATCATTATTGGTTTTGTAAGGTAGCAGTGAGTTGTTCCATAACACTATGTTTAGGATTATAAACAAACAATCACGTGAAAATCAATGATGTCTTATATCTTGAGGTGTCAAATAACAAATGCCTCCATATTTCGGAATATACAATATGAATACTAAATGATTACTCTTTCATATATCATTCGAAGTCGATGCCATGATAATTCATATTTCATATTCCATATTTCATTTCACTGGCACCCCAATGGGTTTCTCCTTATCCCCAGTCGTAGCAAATATTTTCATGGAATCTTTCGAAAACACTGCGTTGGTAACTGCGGATTTATGGCTTCGTTATGTATATGACACATTTATTATATGGCCACATGGCAAGGATTCACGAAATTTATTTTTGAAACACCTAAACAGTTTACATTCTTTTACTAGCTTCACTATGCTAATCTAAAACAACGGTTCTCTTCCTTTTTTTGACGTACTGGTCGCACGTTTACCAAAAGGTCACGTTTCTCATTCCGTTTATCAAAAACCCACCCATACTAATTGTTATTTGCATGCAGAGTCCCATCGTCACCCTTCCCAAAAACGTTTTGTCATAAATTTACTGGTTTTACGAGCTGTAGCAATTTCACAGCCGATAAATCTTTCAGACGAGTTGAACAAAATTCGTTTCAACCTACGCAACAATGGTTACAAATCGCACGACATTGAAACTGCCATTAAACGACATCTTCACCCCACCTCTCGTCCTTCACAAGGTTCAATAATTTCTTCTAAAGCATTTCTTCCTTATGTTCACGAAGTAACAGATCAAATCGGAAAATTATTGAGAAAACACAACAATAAACCCATTTTTACATCATCCTCAAAGATCCAACAGCTCCTCCCATTTCCCAAAGATAAAATTTCATCCTTTTGTTCTAATGGTGTTTACAGGGTTCCTTGTTCTTGTGGTTCAGTGTACATCGGAGAAACGGGGCGATCATTTAAGACGCGAATATTCGAGCACCAAAGATGTCTTAGGTCTAGTTTATTTCCGCTGTCAGTCATTGCGGAACATCAACATAAGACCGGACATAAGATTCTCTTTGATAATATTTCAATTATATCCAATATTTCCAATTGCTATAATAGGAAGATACGCGAGGCCATTGAAATCCAAAAATTCCCCAAAAATATTAATACAGACGACGGTTACATGTTTTCCTCTATCTGGAACCAACCTTCGGAAATCTTCGGGAGTGATTGCGCAGACGAATGGTATATAAAGTTTCCCTGTCCCTTTTTCCTGTCAGAAGAGTTTCGCCTCTGGTATTGTACCAATTTTCATTTCAAAAGAGTTTCGCCTCTGATATGGTGGACATACTGAGTTACCGTGCTCTGATGTTTTGAAATTGGCCTTTTCATTTTTGCATATTCCCTTATAATCCTCTTTTCATTTATTGTCCCGAAAGAAGTATATCCTGTACTGACTCTGGCCGTGGAAGCCTTCGTTATCATACTCGCTCATTACCGCTTTGAAATAAATGATCGCTCTGACTAGAAGTGCGCAGTTGCGTCAAGTTGTTAAATGACTTTTCATTTCTTGGATACTATGAAATATGGAATATTACTCACAATCAGTCGAAGTCGAAATAATCATATTGAAATGAATGCTCTTTCAGTAGTTCGGTAGATAGGAAGTGCCCAGTTGTGTCGCGTTATTAAATGGAATATTTGGAATATAAAACATCATTCATTTCTTATCATCGAATGGTGGATTATGCAAACATAATCGAACTATTTTAATTATATCTCTTATAATAGTCCAATACTAGAAATGTTATTCTTTTTAATTATTATTTGTTAATTTATTATTTTTATATTACTATTTTTTTGTTATATTATGTTTTAGTTTGAGCTGTCAAATGTCTTTCAGGAACAGTTAAATCTCCTAGAAACAATAACCTACTTTCATCGCAATTGTTCATGCCACAAAAGAAAAAGCGGGAAAAAAGTAGAGTAAATGGTGTAAAGTGTTTCTGGGGCTTTTAAGCCTCTCAAGGCGGCTTAGCTCTAGGTGAAACGAAGCTCTGCATATCATCATGTAATAATGTTTATTTCCTCTCTTGCCTAAGTATTTACCATGAGCAGAGAATGAAACCCAAGAAACTCATAAAGTAGCAAAATAAAGGGCACCTCGCTGAATATTTTATCAAAAAGATATATAACACAGATCTGCCTCGTTTTTCCATACTTGGACGACCCACGCATACTAATCATCCGTCGGTATGACTGCGTAGTCTTTAAAGTTCAAATAATAGGATTTTTAACATTTACTTTGTGGAAATAAGCAATTGGTATAATTCGCTGGCTATGCCGCAAAGCGAAATCGGTCTAATAATATCTAAGAATATTATTGATATACAAATATTGTTCCCTGAAATCAATAAAGATTAAAAAACACAACAATGATTGCTCTAAGGGGTTTTGAGCTGGAAAATATTGTAGCAAATGTAAATTATAGAATTTAGTAGGTAAGAAAATTTTCTAGAAAGATCTGATAAGGGAAATGCGGCCGCGATAACGAAGCAAACGGCAGATAAGCGTTTCAGAAATTTTGGCAAACGATAAGCCTTATCTGTGGGATTTTTCTAGAACCTGGGAGCCAAAACTATATAAGGCGGTCACCTTTTCCTCAGTCAGTTAGTTAAAGTCAGTCAGGGTAATTAGTCAGCTAGTAGTTAAAAGTCAATAAGTGAGTTAATTATTCAATTGTAGTGTTCCGAGTTTAATTTGAAAATAAAGTGGGTATTATTCAGCAAGTGTTTAATAATCATTTCGAACCGATAAGCCCGTAACAATATTTTTTAACAATTCTGGTAAAAATATTATAGCTTTTCCACATACATGGCAGTAATTAAGAAGCTTGAAACTCAAGGTTTGGTTTTAAATAAATTTGTTCAATTAATAAATAAAACTGGCTAAATGAACTTTTTGCTAGACGCGGGCCCGCGTAAACTTAAGAAAAATTTAAAAATTTTAATATTTTTGGGATTAAATGACCATGTATACATGTTAAATACATTAACTCTTACACAGCTAGATGCTGCCTTCCCAGTCGCCAATCTTAACGGTCGTGTGCCAACGCTTCATCGCGGTCTCTCATCGCTTGTCTGATCCCTTCAATCCAGGAAGGCCGGGGTCGTCCTCTTTCATTTCTTCCTGATGGGGACCATTGGAATATGCGCTTGGGTCATCTCGTGTCTTCCATGCGGATAATATGTCCAAACCATTTTAATCATGTTTTCTCGATTCTCTGAATCACCGTCTCTATTGCCCCCATTCGATTTTGGATCTCTTCGTTACTTATCCGCTGCAATTGTGATACTTTGGCGCTTCTCCGCAGGTAATCCATTTCGGCCGTTGATACTCTTTGTTTATCTTCTTCTTTCAAGGCCCATATTTTGCTTCCGTAGCATAACACCGACTCCACCATTGTTTGCCCTATCCTTTTCTTGTTGTTTCACTTGCGCTTGTTTGTCTATGAATATTTCAAATTGGGCATCGGTGCCCATGGCTAGGTACTCAGTTTTTCGAGACTAACTCGAAGTCCCCATTTAGAGGATTCCGTGTTTATTCTCAGCATGAACTCCATGTCGAACGCGTCTTGTGCAAAACAGCCTGATCGTCCGCAAAGTGCAGTGTGACGAGGTGTGTCTCACCAACTGGTATTCTCATCCCCTGGCATGATTGTTTCAATTTCCTCAAAGCTATTTCTACATAGATGTTAAATAAAAGCGGAGACAGAGAGCATCCCTGACGAAGTCCCCTCGTTACTTTTATTGCTTCAGATAGATATTATCCTTGTTTTACCTGCGCATTGTTGTTTCTGTATAGCTCTTGGATTATTTCTATCATATACTCGTTTACTTCAAGCGCTCTTAAAGCTGTCCATAGTTTATTTTGAGGTACGCTATCATAGGCTTTTTTTAAATTTATAAAAATAGTGTGTATTTCCTCATTTTTTCTTAACTTTTTTTCAGTTAGTTGTTATAGTATAAATAAATTGTCTGTGCATGATCTTCCTGGGGTAAAGCCACTTTGTTCTTCTAATATTCTGTTTCCTACTTCTTCTCTAATTCTTGTCTCTAGGATCTTTCCCCATTATCTACTAAAATTACTAGTCACGCATATGCCTCTGTAATCGTTTGGGTCTTTTTTATTTTCTTTTTTAAATAATCAGGAGATATAATTTACTTTCCATTCTTCTGGTGTTTTCTGTTGATCTAAACAATGGTTGAAAAGATGTTTAATTGTTTGCAGTAATGATACCCCTCCATTCTTAATTAATTCAGCTACAGTGTTCCCTGGTTCAGGAGCTCTCCCATTCTTCATTTCATAAGCACTCAGTCGTATCTCCTCTAGTGTTATAAGTCTAGGTTTAGTGCGGTTTTCTATATTTACAACATTTTCTGCATTTAGAAATTATTCTCTATCCTCCTTCAATAAAGATGTATAGTACTCTCGCCAGTTTTCAAGGTTAATCATGGACAATTTTTTCTTATTATTTGTTTTTATTCCTTTAATTGTCTGCCACACTTCTGTTGACTGTATTCCTCCAATGTAAGTGTTTATTTCATTACATTTTCGTTCCCAGAATTCATTTTCTTAGGTTTTTATATTTCTCCGCAGCTCTTGATTTGTATTTCTATATTCTTGTCGGTTCTATTTGCTAGATATTTCTTGTACAGTTGGTTCCTCTTTTAAATTAGTTTTCATGTTTCTTCGGATAAATGTATATAATATTTATTGGGCTTCTTGTCTCGTTCTCTCAACGTTTCTGCTGCAATTTTATGTATAATATTTAGAATTTTATTGTATTCTTTCTCTATGTTTTCTGTTTGCAAATGGAGGTCTAATTCATCTTGTAACCTTTTTTGGTACAGTCTTTGAATACTTGGTTGTTTTAACAGAGATGTTTTATACTGTTTTAGTGTTTCTGTTGGAGTACTATTTGATGTTTGTTGGTTAGATGACGTATTTTTAGCTTATTTACGTCGTTATTTTAGCCACGAGCATATGATGGTCTGTCCCACAATTTGCTCCTCTTTTAACTCTCGAATTATGTAATCTGAAATTTTACTTAGTTTTGAAGATTACATAGTCAATTATCGATCTCTGATTAGGTGAAGGTCTTTCTCATGTGTAACGGTGGATATCCTTTGAAATCATTTGAAAAAATTACTCAGTCTCTAAAATGTTATGTCAAATTGGATGATTTTTGCAGAAAGAAAGCAACCTTTAAAATCTAAAATCTTGGGTTTGAGCCTATTATTCATAATAATTTAAAATCTTTGCTACAAAATGACCAAATCTCATAAAAAATGCTTTCAAATGCTGTGATTCCTTTTTCCGCAAAACAAAAAGTTAAATTAATAATACCAATAAATCATATATTAACATAGACTCTAGGCGGTGGAGCATTTACTCTCCTTGGTTAAAGTGTTCGGTCAAAAATTTTTTATTCAACTATGTGGACTTTTCCAGAAATTATCACTTTTTCATCAAAAATCTCCGTTTTCTGAAAATTTCAAAATTGCCTCGAAATATTGTTTTTTTTTCTCAAAATTTGTCTTTTTATTTTGAAATTTCAAATTTATTATTGAAATTTGACTTCTTTTTCATGAAAATTTAATCGCTTTAACATTTTGAATTTTTATCTTAACATTTTGTATTTTTTTCTTCAAAATATCTATCTTTTTAAAATTCGATATTTCTGAAAACGTTCACTTTTTTAAAATCAGAATTTTTCTAAATTTCAACTTCTTTACATTCCTTAAGATTAAATCCATCTTTTGTTAAAGTTAAAGCGCAAAATTTTTATTTGAAAATTTTAAATTTTTGTAAAAAGACAAAAATCCTAGAATTTTCAAGATTTGAAATTTTTTTTCCATTTTCTGAAAATTTCAATTTGTTTCTCAAAATGTTGACATTTTTCTCAATATTGGACATTTTCTACGTCATGCTAGAGCACTTGTCTCCCTCTGAATTATGCAGTTGATAGAAAATAAATATTCAACCAAAAAATTTCCATCTTT
Source organism: Dastarcus helophoroides (assembly GCA_028583605.1). Classification (NCBI taxonomy): domain Eukaryota; kingdom Metazoa; phylum Arthropoda; class Insecta; order Coleoptera; family Bothrideridae; genus Dastarcus; species Dastarcus helophoroides. The sequence continues at coordinate 31,371,087 of CM053331.1, read as the reverse complement.
TTTTGAAATTTACCCATTTGTTTTTAAAATTTAGCACAATTTAAGGCTGAGATATTCTATATTTCTCGTAATGTTAATCTTCTTCTTGTAGTCTTGATCTTTTTCTCGTTTTATAATTAATTTCTTTGGAAATTTCGATTTTATTTATCAAAATTCTTTTTTTTCTGGAATGACTGTATTTTTTTCGTCTTTTTGAAATTTCGACTACATCTCAAAATCTGATTTTGTATGTTTTTGAAAATTTCAACTTTTTTCTCCAAATTAATGTGTTTCTTAAGACTTGGATTTTTCAAAATTTTTTTTTCATAAACTCAAAATCAAACTTTCTATGCAAAATTAAAATTTTTTCTCAGAATTCGTTTTTTCTCGAAATTTTGATTATTTTTTCAGAATTCGTCTTTTTTTAATTTAACGAATTTCGCTTTGATTTGAAAAATTTGACTTTTGCTTAAAATTTTCCTTTCTTTTAAAATTTTGTTTTTCAGTTTCAAGGTGCTTCTCTAAATATTGGCTTTTTCGAAATTCGGATATTTTTCATGAAATTGGATTTTTTTGAAATTTTCTACCTGCTAAAATTAAAACTTTTAAATAGCTTGCTTAAAATTCAACTTTTTATCAAAATTTTCATTTTTATGTCAGGTATTTGATATTTCTGAAAATTACATTTTCTTCGAAATTGGTCCTTTTTTCCGAAATTTCGATTTTTCTCAAAATTTCCATTTTTTAATTAAAAATTTGGATTCGTTTAAAATTCCATTTTTCTTGAAATTTCGACGTTGTTCTGAAAAATTGTCGTTTGGATATTTCGACTTTTATGTCAACATCATATTTTTAATGGTCCTAGAAATTTCAATTTTTTTTCTCTCAAAATTTGGATTCCTTTGTTTAGAATTTGCGTTTTTCATATATAACTGTTTACGAAATTTAAGTTTTTATAAAGTTTTTAACTTTCTGTAAAAAATTTGTCTTGATTTCTCGAAGTTTCGTCTTTTTGCTTGAAATTTGACTTTTCGGAATTTTTGGCTACACAACAATTGTAATTTTTTCAAAATTTTGACATTTTGAAATATTTTTTCACAAATTTCAGATTTTTAACTCATACAAATTTCGATCTTTCTCCAAAATTTTGACTTTTCCAAAATTTTGCCGTTAAAAAAACTTGGTTTTTTATTTCTTACCTTGAATGCTTAGAATTCGTTTTCAAATCTTTTGTTTTTTTTTTAAATTTCGACTTTATTTCAATTAGATTTTGTTACAATATTGATTTTTTTCCAAATTTCGATTTCATTTTGACATTAAAAAAATTGTTTTTTTTTATTTCCTTTTTTGAAAGCTTAGAATTTGTTTTCATATCTTTTGTTTTTTTTTAATTTCGACTTCATTTTACTCAGATTTTGCTACAATATTGATTTTTTTCAAACTTTCGATTTTTCTCAAAGATAACACCTTTTAAAAATGAGGACTTTCAAAAAGCAACTTCTTAAAATTAGGGCTTTTCAAGTTTAATTTTCCAAATTAAGTTTTAATAAATTACAAATTTTGTTTAGTTTTGAGTTTGTTGATCTAAAAATTTCAATATTTTTTTCAAAAATTTAAGTTGAGGATGGAAAAGTTAGGATGAAATGACTTTCTTGAAAATTTTGGACGTTTTCCGAAATTTTGTTTTATTTTTTTCAGAATTTCTACTTTAAAAATTTTATTTATTTATTTCAAAGTTTTTCGAATATTTGTAGGTTTTTGAAAATGTCATTTTTGTATTTTTCTCAAATTTTTATTATCTCAAGAATTGACTTTCTTTGTATAATTTGGAATTTTGTCTTAATATTTATGCATACATACTTATGTATATAAAGTTGATGCTTTCTTTTAAAATATGTATCTTTCTTAAAATTCTACTTTATTTTCAAAATTCTACGTTTTGTACTTTTCATTAAAAAATCATCTTTTTTGAAATCCCGACATTTTTTATTAAAATAATAATTTTAAATAACAAAATCGAAATATAGAGAATATGTCGGAAGGTTTCCAAGTATTATCAAATGTTATATTTCAACAAAAATAGGAGATTTTCAAAATTTGAAATAATTAAAAAATGTCGAAGAAATTTTCAAAAAAAAAATCAGTCTTTGAAAATGTTTAATGAAAGAATATGATGAATGTAACGGTTAATTCATGTAAATATTGCAAAAGTAACAATTTTGAAAAATAGTCCAAGTCTTAAGATTTAAAAAACATTGAAAACTGAAACGAAAAATTTGAAAATTCAAAATATTGAAACTCGCAATTTTGAAAATCACAACTTTGAAAAAGTCGATATTTTGAAGTCTCTTTGAAAATAAAGGACGAGATTTCCAAAAAACCTAAAAATATTCAGATAACTTTAAATTAAACAAATAAAATGTTTAAAGTAAAAATTTTGAAAAAAAAATGAAAATTTCGGCAAAAAATGTTTAAGGAAAGTCGCTCAATCCTAATATTTCCAATCTCAACTTGAGTTTTTGGAAAAAATATCGACATTTTAAGATCAACAAACTCTGAACTAAACAAAGGTCAAAATCTACTAAAATTAAATTTGGAAAGCCCTAATTTTAAGAAGCTGCTTTTTGAAAGTCACCATTTTGAAAAAGTGCTTTAATTTTGGTGGAACGGCTGGTCCTTGGTTATCTTCGAAAATTAAAATACAAAACTTGACCCATGAAACCACGAAAGATTAAAAAACACAACAAAGGTTGCTCTTACGCCTTTCGACAGCCATCATCTTCAGAGGGATACTCAATTTTTAATTTTTCTCGGTTTCGGGGGACAAGTTTTGTATTTCAATTTTTAAAGGGTGCTATTTTTGATGAAAATCGAAGTTTTGAAAAGATCGAAATTTTAACACCTATTATCTATTTTGAAGAAAGTAGAGATTTAAAAACAAATTCTGAGCATTCAAAAAAAAAAGAGTAATGAAATAACCAAATTTCTGTAGCATTGTGAATAAACTTTTGAAAATGTAGAAATTTTGAAAGAAATGCAATTTTTGTAAAAATCGGAAAAACTAAAAGTCAAAAAATTGAAAACCTAAAAACGACCAAGGTAAGATTTTGAATTTGAACTGGAAATTTTGAAAAATATTTTGTAAATTTTGACATTACGATTCTAATAAACAAAGATCTCAGAATTTAAACAAATCAAAGGATTAAGATAAAACATCGAAAATAAAGACAAAATCTCCTACAAAAAAGAAAAAAATTTAGAGTTTGTAATCAAATTATTCGGAGAAGAAAAACGTGACAATAAAAGGTTGATTTCGAAAAAATGGTGAAATAAAGTTTGGAGCAAAATGCATAAATTATACGATTATTTTTTTCGAAAATAGAAAAGTTTTTGCACAAATTAAGCTTCCTTTGAAATTTTTACTATTTTAATTGAAATTTCTATTTTGTTTTAGTCAGAATTTCGACTTTAATTACCATTTTATTTATAGAAAAATGTTAATATTTGAGTTTAAACATTTTAACATAAAACAAAAAATTTTGTGAAAAGCACAACAAAATGAAACACAAGTTTTAGCAGGAATTTTTGAAATTTAAACACCAGATTATGACAGAAAAACTTAATTTAGAGTTGCACATTCTAAAAATTTGTCAAAAATGAGAATCAAATGTGTTCAAATTGACTGCAAATTTGTACAAATTAGAAGCAAACCTATTTAAATTAAAATCAAATTTGTACTAGAAACAAACTTATTTAAATCAATAGCATATTTGTTCAAATTAGAATGAACCTATTGAAATTAGAAGCAAACTTATTAAAATTAAAGGCAAATTTGTTCAAACTACAAATAATTAGAGTAAATTAAAAAATAATAAAAGAAACTTATTTAAATCAGAAGCAAAGTTCAAATTAACATTACTTTTATTTAAAGTTGCATATTTTGATACTATTCTTGCATATTTTAGGCATTTTACTTGCATATTTCAAGCTTTTTATGTTGCATATACTCCGGTCTCTAGTCATCATACAACCGTAAAGTAAATTACGTTTCTGATTTATCGAATTATCAGTCTCAATTTCTACAGACGTTTATTTCTTTACCAAGAGATAATTTCTTTTACACGACGGGCTCCCTCATTTTTCTAGGAAATTTTCCGCTATGGAGCGGGATCGTTCGGTCACGTAGATAATGGATGTTTCGAGGCGGCAGGTAGTATGTCGTGGTTTGTTCGGTACATTTAGCAAATTACGAGTACACTTATCGGAACATCAATCTGCCCTAATATAATTAGAATCCTCGGGGCAACAAGACGTCTCAAATATACCGAGACTGACCTCGGCGGATGTAGGGAAAGCTCAGGCCGGTCGTTCCCAACCAATCGCAAAAACAACTAATTTGATTACTGGCACCCATCATTCATTTACCCTATATCGATCCCCGAAAACTGACACGTCCGACGAAAAACTAGAGAGAACGAAAAAAAAATGATAGGGTACCTATATATTATGTATAATAAACTTATGTACACCCTCCGGTTTTTTAATTATTTATGAAGCCTACTGCAGTCAATATACTCCTGAAATGTCAATTTTTGACACTAGTATGATATTCTACTACTCAGGTGCAACACAGGTGTCTTTGAGAAAAGATTACTACATCAACTGCTTCGTTTCATTGGCGTTAATGCGGAACTTATATTCTGGTTTCCATAGATAATATCCGAGTGATTTGTACGAGCGGAGCTTCCGAACTGCGGCCAAAATAAGTTATCAGCCACGCATTCAAGATGGCAGATAACATAATTTATCACCATCGTGACTGTGCATCAAGTCGGCGATTAAGTGGGGTTAGAGCATATTGCCACTACGTCTAGTTCATTTAGATAGCTGGGGGTAGATGGAAGAGAAAACACAACCAGCACTTGACATTTGACGGTTGATAACGTCATCATTGATTGGGACTTAATTCCCAAATTACTTGTTTATCCAAGAATAAATTGCCATGATTGATTACCGGGATTATAGTCATTATCTGCCTCAGTTCAGCCCAGAAAGTTAATTTGGAAATTATATGTAACATGTATTGCACTCATGGATGGTATATGCGTTAATATCCAAAAAAAAAAATAAAGTATGAAAATATATCATCTTATTGTTAGCAGAAACTGCATTAATTTGTCATATTTGTTAATTTGTAATTGGATCTCATCAGTTTGGCATTCACAACTCGACTGCTGACGAAAGTTTCGTCAAATATACATCTCTTTAAAGATGACAGCCTGGCTATCGAAACGCGTTAGAGCAACCGTTGTGGTGTTTTTTAATCTTTCTTGGTTTCAGGGACAAGATTTGTATTTCAATTTTTACATTATAAAGATTTAAATTTTGGAAAGAAGTTTTAATATTTTGTATTTGAACTCTGAACGTAACATTATTGTTTAATGAAAAAATATTTAATTGTTATCAAAATTAGGATGCTTCGGCATCTGGACTTCTTATATTGTAAAAAATACCCAATTTTCTAAAAATTTTGACAAAAATAAGATAGAAGCATGCTAAAGCAATACTTTTTAATATTTTTTCAAGATTTCTCATTTTTTTTATAGTGAAATAGAAAGTCGCAACTTTAAGATTAACATTTTGAAACCTAACTTACTTAAAAATTTCGGGCCAAAATTATAAATTTCGATATGAAACTTGTATAATTTAAAAAAATGGCTTTAAACGTAAAATTTATACTTTGTTTTCAAAATTTAGACTATAATTTCGCAAGTTGTATTGTAATCCTGATGTAGAAAAGCTCTTTAATTAAAATTGTGACATAAACACACTTCCAAAAAAAAATCCCAAATCAACTAGAGACCAGATATTATTTACAATTTTTGTAATTTTTGGTGTTATTACAATTTTTGTGCAATTTTAGTCAAGAATGCAATTATTTTTCAAAAATTTCTAACCTGGATTCTGAATTCGTTGTGGGGTGCCTAAAGTTTAGGCCAGCACTTAGGCCACCTTTTCCGGGCCCATTGTGCATACCCGTGATTGAAGTGAACTTGGTCATTCATTCAGTCACCTAGCCTTGTTGAGAAACTGAAGAACGTCCCTTGGATACGCCTCTCTCAAATTAGCCACACTAGACCAGAAGTCCCCTAGCGTCGATCCTCTGATTGATGCTAGTCCCGGGAAGTGACACATCACTTGCTCGACACTCTCGTCTTCTTCTAAGCACCCTCGACAACTCGGGTCGTTTATAATTCCCATTCTGTGGAGGTGTCTGTTTAATCGACAGTGACCTAGCCAAATCCCTATAAATTTCCTGAGATTATTCCTTGAGAGTTTTAGGCATAGTTTTGCCCTTTCCCTGCACGGCATTCTAATGAATGCCTGAGTTTTTCGGCATGTTGTTATTGATGCCCATATGGCTTTGTGGTAAATTTCTTCGTTAAGTAGGGATCTTACGATTGATCTCGCCAGAGGAAGGGCTGGTTCTGGTCCAACGAATTGTCCCTCGCTAGTTTTTCAGCGCGTTCGTTTCCCTCTTTCCCAGAATGCCCTTTGATTCATATTAGATCAATTGTATTCTCTTGTGATAGACGTTTTAAAGCTAGGTGGCAGTTCCATACCGGCACTGTGTTTGTTTTTACATTCCTTAGGGCCTTAAGGGCTGCCTGGCTGTCCGTCTTTATTTGGATATATTTTCCTGTAATGTTCAATTGCGTCATTTGTTTGGCGCTATATAAAATTCCCAACATCTCCGCTTGGAAGATTGTTGAGTATTTATCTAACTTAATACTTACATTTAGGTTCAGGTCTTCCGAGTGCCCGTTCCAGTGCCCGTATTTGTTTTCGATCCATCGGTGTATATACTTACGCTTGGTATCCTTGCTTGTAGTTTATCCATTTTTATTCAGTAGGATTTTGTAAAGCTTTATTTCACCGGTAGATGGTTCATCGGCCCACCCAGGATAGGTGCCTTTTGCAGCGCCCCCTCCATTAGGCGCCGGTGATCCACCATTTTACCTACCGTATTCCACATTCCTCCTGCTCGCAAACGGAGAGCAGAAGCCTGTGCCGCCCCCTCAAGAAATATATCTAGAGGTGGCAGGCACAAGATCGCCTCCATTGCTGCTATTGGAGTGGAAAAAATTGCTCTTATCACTGCCAGACACGCTAGTCTCTGGATGTGATTTATATTTTGTTTTATAGTGGTGCAATTTGTCTTTGGCCACCAAACTATAACTCCGTAGCTTACAATTGGTCTGATGACTGCCGTGTATAGCCAAAAGGTCATCTTACGGGATAACCCCCAAGACCTCCCGATGGCCTCAAGGCATAGTCAGAAGAACTTGTAAGTTTTGTTTAATTTATTTTCAATGTGGAACTGCCAGCTCAGTTTGCTGTCAAGTTCAATACCAAGGTATTTCACTCGATTTAACAAACCCAGTTGGATTCCCATGAGTTTGGGAAATTTTAGTCGTGCTAATTTCCTCTTATTCGTGAAAAGAATCATTTCCGTCTTTGCAGGGTTTGCTGCTGGGGAATGTTCTTTACAACATTTCTCGACTATATATAGGGCGTCTTGCATTAACTCGAGGAGTATTTCCTCGTGTTTACCTGAAAGCAGAATGGTTATATTATCTGCGTAGCCAATTGTATAGAGACCCCGGTCATTGAGTTTTGAAATAAGGTCATCCGCTACGATTAACCATGTAAGAGGGGATAATACACCCCCTGCGGACATCCCTTACTTACGATTTCTCTGACCGTATAGTCTCCTACTGTAACTTGTATTACTCGCCACTCAAGTATATGTCGTATGAGTTCCCGCAAGGCGGGTTCAATACCACTACACTCAAGCGCCAGAGAAATGCTTTTGAAGTTAGGTAAGTAAGTAAAGTAAATATATTTTATTTAGAAAATAATCTAATACAATACTCATGAATTTAATTAAATAAACAATAATTAGTAAATTGTACATACATAACAATAAAATTTAAAAGACACATTAAAACTTAATATCTAAATTACAAATAATTTATTTAAAAGCATGATTAAAACGACTTGAAGACATTATAGGATGCTAGGGTAAAATATGCTCTAAGTCTGTCTAACAAGGTCTCTCATATTTTTTCCAAATACTTTAATGCTATTAGTATCTTTAAGATTTTGAGGAAGAAGATTGTACTGATTGATACCTTTATAAAACAAGCTATTCATTGTGGCATTCTTTAGAGTTGGTGGAATATAAAAGTTAAGGGCCGACCTAGTTGGATAGAGGTGTCTTTCATTTACTACAGTTAACTGATTTTTTAAATATTCCGGTAATGCATCGTTTTTCATTTTATGAATAAATATCATTGTTTGGACAAAATAATACTTTTCAATCTTAATCCAGTTCAACAAATTTAGCATAGTCTGAATACTAGTGTATCTATTGCATTTTAATATTATTCTCATTGCTTTATTTTGTAACTTGTGTAATCTATCAAAATTTGTGCAAGTAACATATAATACAGAGCAGCAATAAGTAAAGTGAGGCAATATCAAAGTATTGTAAACCATTAATCTAGTCGAAGTTGTTAGATAGGGAACTACTCGGCCTAGAAATCCAATTTTTTTGCCAATTTTCTTTGAAATATAATCTATATGACTTGTAAACTTTAGTTCTCTGTCAATTGTAAAACCTAGATATTTTATTTGGTCTACCTGCTCTACATTTTGATCATTTATTTCAATTTTTAAATTTAATTCGTTAAATATATTATACCAGTAATTGTTACTTATGAACATCCATTTAGATTTCAGTTCGTTTACTTTTAGTTTGTTACATTTAAATTTATTTGTAAACATTTTAAGTTCCTCATTCATAGTAGATATTAATTCATTAAAATCATCATGCGCATAATATATTAGGGTATCATCTGCAAAGAGATGAATTCTACATTTCTTTAGAACATTTCCTATATCATTCATATATAATATAAATAATAGCGGCCCTAATACACTTCCTTGAGGAACTCCAAAGTTATTTGTTTCCAATGAAGATTTAGTATTTCCTATTTTGGTACATTGATAGCGATTAGACAGGTAACTCTTAAACCATTTTAACACATTTTCTTTGAATCCATATTTTTTAAGTTTCAGTAACAAAATATCTCGATCTATAGTTTCAAATGCTCTTTTTAGATCAATAAAAACTGCACATACTCCAAAGCGTTTTTTATCAATTTTATATTTCCATTCTGAAATAACATACTGAAGAGCAGTTTCGCATGAATGATTACCTCTAAATCCCGATTGGTAGGTACATAAAACGTTGTTAATGTTTATATACTTCATAACTTGATTAAAGACTACCTGTTCTAGGATTTTCTCGCAAAAGGGCAGCATATTTATGGGCCGCAGCTCTTCAGCCCGATTTGTATTTACAACTTTAGGTATAGGTCTTATAGTTGATATTTTGAAGCATTCTGGCACAATTCCCATCTCTAAGCTTAGGTTTATCAAATTTACAAAAGGATATCCGAGGACGTGAAACAAATTTTTTACAATAGGTAAACTTATTTCGTCAGTACTGAAATTTTTAACTTGGCTACTTATAAGTTTATATAAGTCTTGCAACGATATTTTAGCAAAAGTTGACATTGTACACTCATATTGCGATATAGTATTCAATATATTGTTTCTATCTACGTTATTAGAATCAATGCTTGTAATTATAGCCTTAATACTGCCTATATAGTATTTATTTAATACATCTGGTATTTCATCATTATTGTTGTATAATGTTCCGTTACAACTTACCCCATTTTGGAAACTGTTAATCGTTTGATTTTTATTACCAACCATCTCCTTTAAGTGCTTCCACATTTGCTTACTGTTTTTCTTATTGTCATCGATCATTTTCTTGTAAAAATTACACTTTGCATTTCGTATCACTTTGACAAGATTATTTCTACATACTTTATAATTATCCCAATCGCTTTCCTCTCTAGTAAAATAATATTTTTTATATGCCTTGTTTTTATTTACTACAGTTTCTTTACATTTTTTATCAAACCATGAATTTTGCTTAGATTTAACTTTAATTTCCTTTATTGGAGCCACTTTATCTAATGAAAAAATGATATTTTCTATAAAAACTTCACTAACTAAATTAACATTTGTGCTACTATATTCCCATTCTTTTTTAATCAACAGTTCTGTCATTTCATCAAAATTTATTTTACCCCTACTGAGCATAGTTACACATTTATTTACATGTTCATTTTGCTTTAATTTAACTTGAATTATGGAATGGTCCGTAATAATATAGTCCTGTTCTACATATACATTTAATGTGTAATCATTACTTATTACTAAATCTATTAACGTTTTACTAATATTCGTAGTTCTCGTGAATTCTTTGACGAACTGTTTTAACCCTCTATTTTGCATATTGGATTTAAGGTTCTTTTTAACAGAATTATTTGAACACCAATTTATATTAAAATCTCCAACGATAATTATATTACTGCTTTTATTACTATCCAAGTAAGAGTCTAACCACTCATAAAATTTATCTAAGAATATATTTGGGTTACAGCTTGGAGATCGATAGATTGTAACTATACAGTAAGGAACGTTATTTACATAGACTTTAACAGCTAGTAGCCAGAGTTTCATATCAATTATATATGTTTTGACGTTACTAAATTTTATGTTGTTTTTTATATATATTACCACCCCTCCAGTATGTCGACTACTTGAGTTACAGCGAAGTAAAGTATAGTATTTTATGTTTAGTTCACTATCACATATATTTTCTGTTATACATGTTTCGGTTAGGCATAGTAAATTTGGCTGATAATTATTTACATAATTTAGAATTTCATCTCTATTTTTATAAAAACTCTGAGCATTGAAGAAAGTTAAAAATATGCCATTTGTGTTTAGTAATTGCTATATGGTATATGCAGTTTTCTTTTTAATGGATTCAATAATCTTAATATAACACTCACATTTCCTATCAGTAGCCTCGTGACTAGAGTCTAAATTAAGATTGAATTTTTTATTTGCCTTCACACAATTTATACATTTCGCTTCTTCATTCCTACAATTAACTCTTGTATGACTCTCGGCACAAAATACACATGTAACATTTTCATTGCAGTTTTTTGCTTCATGACCATATCCCGCACATTTAAAACATCTTCTTACGCTAAAATGTTCAAACATCCTACAATTCCTCCATCCTACATGCAGATTTTGCTCTTCTTTGGACATTAAATATGCAAAAGTAGTTGGATCTGTTTCAACAATTATATTAAAATTTCCTTTATTAATTTTGGTACATGCAATAGCTTCAAATATAAAATGATCAGCTCTGAGAATTTTGTTTTGTTTAATAATTTTTTCAGTTATTTCATTCTTGTTATTCTTGAATTCCTCTTCATCTATTCCAACAATAATGATCTGTTAGGTCTGTCAAAGGCACCTTCTATGTCCAGAAATACACCCGGAGTGTGTTCTTTTACTTCTAGCGATCTCACGATTTTGCTAACTAATGAATGTAACGCAGTTTCGGTAGATCTGCGGGAAGTAAAAGCATGTTGATTTGAATGTAAGGGGTAGTGTATGTCAAGGCTATCCCTTATATATCTGTCGCACAATCTCTCCAACGTCTTCAGTAGGAAGGACGTTAGGCTGACAGGGCGACTTCATTTAGCTTCACCTTGAGGTTTACCCGGTTTTGGAATAAAAATTACTTTGACTTCCCTCCTTTCTCGGGGTATGTATTGAAGGGCAGTACACGCCCTGAAAATTTGCACCAGGTATACACACCATTCCCCACTGAAGCAGGGCAGGGCAGATACCGTCCAACCCGGACGATTTGAAGGAAGCAAAGGATTGTACGGCTTAGTTCACTTTCATTTACCATCTGAACAGCCAGCTCCCAGTCCTTATTTCTAGGGTGAGAGGCTGAGTGCCCATGACCTGGTATAACGCAGAATCCTGTTTAGTAGTTCTAAAGCTGCTTGTGTGGGTGTACTGGTATATGTACCGTCGGCTCGCTTTATCATGCTTACCTGTTGGCTTAGATCCTTCGAGGGTATTTCTTCAGTCGGTAAACTGATGTAGTAGACTCTACGTCACTACAGAATTCTCTCCGTTTCTCCCTTTGTCTCTTGCGAATAAGTTTCTTGTATTGTTTCCGGTGGTTGTGGTAAGCCTCCCAGTCACATACCAGTTTTGTCTTCTTCGCTTTGTTGAACAGCTTGTTTGCCTGAGATCTGAGTTTTTCGAATTGCCTGTTCCACCAAGGGGTTGCCTTCTCATATACTGTATATTGATATAATGATGTATACTGTAATGATATTTTTTCGCACTAAAGTGACGTATTTTTCGATCAGTTCAACTGTCTCGATTCTCTGTGGGGTTTCTACAGTCCCAGGAGCTTTTTCAGATAAGTATTGTAATCCTCTCTGTTGGCGCTTCTAGAAATTTCCCACCTATTACTAGTAATTGTTCTGCGGCAACTTTTTCTACTTTCACGTAATTTTATTTTAATTATCTTCTTAAAATTATTGTTTTAAATTTGAATAACAGAAAAAATCAAACTCTGAAAATTCTAAGATCGCTAAATTTTGAAGAAATCAAAATTTACGAAAAAAAAAATTTAAAAAAAGGAAAAATTTGGAGAAAAAGCGAAACTTAAAAAAAGTCTAAATTTTTGGGGAAATATAAAGAAGGGCTTCATAAGAACTTGTTCATAAGATGGCGTTAGGACCTCTATTTAATTATAAGATGCCTAAGTCTCTTCATCGCTTTCTACCAAAATGAATAGAGCATTTACGGCAACTCAGTATAATGAAAATCCGCTAAAAGGCGCCAGCGTCGAGATTAGGTAAAATTTGTTCGTTTATTCTTAAGACATAACAGTTTGCCAGTGAATTTTACTGTAAAAAAAATATTCTAAATGCACATTGTAATGCAAAATCCTTTTATTTCACAATAAAAAATATTTTTTTAGGAATTCTATGTATTTACTTTAAACATTTATTACTGTTACTATTTATTCTCAATTTTTGATTTTAATATTCACAACTTTTTAAAGAATTTTACATTTTTTGGATATTTTGATTTAAAAAACGAAATTTTTTAATTCCACTTTTTTAAACAAAATATATGTTAGCGGAGTCCCCTTAAACACCCTGTACAGTTGCCAAGTGGTGGCAACTTGGCTACATTAGGACGGGCGAGCTCAGGAAAGGCAGCAGGAATGTATCGCGAAGCAGTACCGCCGCATACGCCGGAACCGAAGAGCCGCCACGATAAATCGTTTAAACCTTATAAAAGAATAATAGAGTCCTATTCTTGAATATCGACTTTTATTGGAGAAAATACCCCCTATTCACCCTTAAAGTTTACATATATATGTATATTTTTTAAATTTCGTACTTTTCTGAAGATTTCGATTTTTTATTTGCACTTTTTATTGAAAATTTTAGTTTCTTTTATATTTCGACTTTTTGCAAAATGTCAGCTTTTTTATGTTTTCAATTTTTTCAATAATTCAATAACTTTAAGGAATTTAACTTACAAAATTATTTCCTATTGAAAATTTGGACTTTCACCAAAATAGTTCTTGATTTTATTAAAAATTATGATTTTTTTGCAGAATATAACCTTATTCTCAGATTCTAAGCTGTTTTCAGAAAATGGCGATTTTTTTAAAGTTTAACTTCATAGTTTTCTATTGAAATACAAAACTTGTCCCCTGAAACCAAGAAAGATTAAAAAAAAAAACACGACAAAGGTTGCTCTAACGCGTTGTCATCTTCAGAGAGAAACTCTCTCCGAAGATGACAGCTTGGCTGTCGAAACGCGTTACAGCAACCTTTGTTGTGTTTTTTTAATATTTCTGGGTTTCAGGAGACAAGTTCTGTATTTCTATTTTTGAAGATAACCAAGGACCAGTGCGTTCCACCAAAAAAAGAAAAATAGTCTTCTATCTGAGTTTTGAGTCTCAAAAAATCAATTTTTTTGAAGTTTTCGACTCTCTTTAAAATTGAATTTTTTATATTTGCCTAATTTGGGAAAATTTTGATTTTTTCCAAATTTTCCGTTTTTAAAAATGTCTTTTTCTCAAAATTCGGACTTCCAAGATTTTAATTCCTTTCAACTTATTCCATTTTTTTTAAATCTGCACATGTTTAAAACATTTTGTCTTTTTCAAATTTTTACTTTTCTTTAAAGTTTATACTTTCTTAAAGATTCGATTTTTTTAAAACTGAGAGTGTCTTCAGAAGTTTCATCTTTTTTGAAAATTTTGACTCTCAGAACATTATCTTTTATCGATGTTTTAATTTCGACATCCAGAAATTTCCACTTTTTTCAAAATTTCAATTGCTTTCTCAAAATTTATTTGACTATTTTTAAAATTTAACTTTGTTCAAAATTTTTACTTTTTTTTTTAAATGTCAGCTTTTCAAAGTTTAAATTTTTTGTAGAAAATGTAGACTTATTGAAAATCTTGGTTTTTGTATTTTTTCTTTTAAATTTCTGCTTTTTGAAAGTATTCACGCTTTTTGAAAATGTCAAATTTCTTTCAAATTGGGCTTGCTCCAAAATTTTGACTTTTTGCAAAGTTTCATTTTTTGAGAAATTCGATCTGTTTTTAAAATTTCGAATATTTTTTAAATTGCAAGATTTGCTTTTAATGTCGACCTTTTTTAGCTGTTCTTCAAATTTTGAAATTTTAAAACATTTTTTAAATTGTCGAACTCTTCATATTTTCCACATTTTGAAAATCAATTTTTTTTGTAATTTTTGTTCGACTTTTTAAAAAATGCCTTCTTAAAATTTTGACTTTCCAAAATTTTGAATTTTTAAACAAATTAACATCTCAAAATTTCGACAATTTTGGAAAAATTTTGATTTTTCTGATAATTCTATATTTTCTTTCAGGGAAAAATTCATTTTTTTAAAATTTAAACGAATTTTTTTTTTCTCGAATTTTCTTCAAAATTTTGACTTTCCAAAGTTCTTTTCAAAAATTATAAATACTTTTGAAAATTTTGCCTTTTTTTTTCAATTTACGAATTTTGAAAATATCGATTTTTTCAAAATTTTGCGATTTCTTTTTCTAGAAAAACCAAGGGAAAGAAAATTCCCAATTTATAGAACTGTTTCAAATATAAATTCAGTTTCGAGAAGAAAATCAAAATTCTGAGAAGTAAATATTATGTCAAAAATTAAAAAAATAAAGGAGAAAATTTTCATAGCTCATTGAAGAAAAAAGTCGAAATTTTGAACAAAATGTTTGGAAAAAAGTAAAAATTAAAAGTTTAAATTTCCAATGATTTAATTTGCAACATCGCTAAAGATTAAATTGAAAATTGAGATACAAATCTTCTCCCCGAAAACCAAGAAAGATTAAAAAACACAACAAAGGCTGCTCTAATGCGTTTCGACAGCAAAGCTATCATCTTCAGGGTGATACTGGTGGTGGTAGTGATAGCTTGGCTGTCGAAACGCGTTAGAGCAACATTTGTTGTGTTTTTTAGTCTTTCTTGATTTTAGGGGATATGATTTGTATTTCAGTTCAGGATCAGTCCGTTCTACAAAAAAAATAATATTTCGTTGTTTAGAATTTGAAATATTTTTTTGAAAATTTAGAATTTTTTGAAATTTAAAAACTTGATTTTTTTTGCAGTAAATTCTTGAACATTTTCATAGAATGTCGATTTTTTATTGTAAGTTTTGTAAATTTAGAACTTCTGGAGAATTCTCCTTATAAATTTTGATTTTTTTTCTTAAAATTGTGGCAGGGTTCTGAAACTTTTTAAATTAAACTTGAAAAGTTAATTTTTCAATCAATTTGATTTAAAACACTCCAGATATTCGAAAGATTTACCTAAAAAAATCGAGTTTGAAGTAGAGCTTAGCTCTTTCTCCAGAAAAATTATGTTTTAAAACTTAAATCCCCTTTACTTTTTCGTTCTTGAAAATTTGAGCAATTTTTTCGAAAATTTGGGATTTAAAATTTAAAAACTCAAAAATTCTGTTCCTCTTCTTTTATAAATTTTTGGACCTTTTTGTACAATGTCGATTTTTATCGTAAGTTTAGTGACTGAATTTGAAATCTTTGGACAATTCTTTTTATAAATTTTGGTTTCTTTTTTTTCAAATTTTGGTTTTTTCCTAAGACTTTTTAAATTAAACCTGAAAAGTTTAATTTTTAAACCAATTTAAATTACAAAATTTCAGATATTCGAAAGATTATCTTTTCTTTAGAAAAAATCAGGTTTGAAGTCGAAATCTAGTTCTTTTTTTAAAAAAATTATGTTTAAAACTCAAATTCTGCTTACTACTTAGTTTATAAGAATTTGAGCAATTTTTCCGAACATTTAAATTTTAAAAACTCAAAAATGCTGATACTTTTCTTCTATAAATTTTTAGACTTTTTGCACAATGTCGATTTTTATCGTAAGTCTTGTGACTGAATTTGAAATTGTAATCTTTGGAGAATTCTTTTTATAAATTTCGGTTTCTTTTTTTTCTTCAAATTCTGACTTTATCCCAAAACTTTCCAAATTAAACTTAAAGGGTTTAGTTTTTTAACCCAATTTAAATTAAAACGTCCCAGATACTTGAAAGTTTACCTTTTTTTTATAATAAATCAAATTTGAAGTCAAAACTTAGCTAGAAAAATTTGTTTCAAAACCCAAGTTGTTTTTACTATTTCGTTGCTAAAAATTTGAACTATGGTGCCGAAGACTTGGAATTTAAAATTAAAATTTAGAAACTCGAAAATGCCGAACCCAATCCTTAATGAATTTTTGGGCATTTTTGCAGAATGTCTATTTTTACCGTAAGTTTTGTCATTACATTTGAAATTTCTGGAATTTTTGCTATAGAATTTGATTCTTTTCTTGAAATTTCGATATTTATTTTAAAAATTTCAGAAGTAAACTTCAAAGTTTTAGTTCTTTAAACCAATAGGGGCTAACATGTTCTAAATTAATGTTAAACGTTTTTTTTTAAATAATAGAATATAAACTTAAAAAGTACTTTCCAAAAAAAATTATTTCGAAATTCAATTTGTTTTTGAAATTTAATGTTTTTCCTTAAATTTGAACGTTTTCGTAAAAATTTACAGACCCAAATTAAGGAAACCTAAAAATTTTATATTTTAAGTGAATTTTGTGTATTTTTTTTGAATTTCGTGGTTTATACATCCATTGAACCAATATTCCATCACACTTGTATCAAAGATATCCATGTTATCTTATGTCCAGTGTATTGCTCTGTATATAGAGCATTTTAGCTCTAATAATAAACCTGATTTTCCAGTTTAAAAATTAAACTTGAGAAAAGTTTGGCTTTAAAGCCAAGATTTTTTCAAGTTCAATTTATAAACTGGAACATCCGGTTTTATTCTAGAACTAAAATATTATTTGAGTGATTTTCTTGGAGGGTTTAGTTTACTGTCATCGATTTATGCTGTATTTCATTCAAACCACAAAACAAAAAGCAATAATTACATCGAAGCATAGTCTACAGTTGTTTTTGTGCGGTCTAAACCCGCACAAGGTTGCGTGTAATGATTTCGATTTTCCGCAGGGCCACTAAGTGAAATTCTTAAGTAATGAGGGAAAGTGAAATGTTCCCCAGCTTCAATATGGATGTTCTTAAATATTAACACGCAGGGGTAAGCAGTTCCTAATATCTAATACATATTTTATCGTAAGTTCAAGGCTTCCTTTCCTTTTGATCGATATCACACCACATCTGACACCGGGGCAGGAACGAATATTTAAACAAAATTTAAAAACTATAACTTTATTGAATAGTTACTCGAAAAATAATTACTGATTAATTAATTAATGAAGTGCAAATTGAGTAGGACTCACACTGCTACCACTACAGTCCTCTGTGAACGCCAAACGTCATGCAAAATGTTGGTAATGTTGGACTTTTTGGATTTGAGTTGGATATACGAGACTGACGAGATATAATAGGAACGAAACCGGTCCATGATTCCCCAACTCCAGATATAATAAATGCCCCCAGCCTATCGGTCTACGTTAAAGTAATTATTAGTAAAATATCAAAAATACAGACGCGAATTAAATATTATAATTTAAGATATTTTCCTCAGAATCAAAATTTAATATCCTGCGTCGTTTGTGGCCTGATTTTCAAGGAAATAAGCATTACAAATAACTGTCCCTAGATGTGACGCTTCACAAGACATTAAGCTACAGATAAAATGAATATACTTTTCTCCGGCATTCAGAAGATTAGCAATAAAAGAATTCAAAGTGGTTACGACTTCAACTGCTGAATTTTCCGGTATTTTGCAAATGCCTGAAAATAAATAAGTACACCTACGATGAAAGAGCGATTTATTTAAAGGGAGCGTTACGAGAGTCTTTCTTCGGCATGTGGAAAATAGGTGCACTATTGTTTTCCACCCCACTAACTCGAGTCGTGTGCTGACTGTGCACTTATACGCCACCGGGTCGGATTTTCAATATTATTTCCTAGCTTATAAATTCCCGAAGGCAATAATTAATCATTTTCGCGTTCGCGTATGCTAACCTACTAAATCATGCTTCTACGTTTTATGGATTTCGATTCAGTTTGTAGTCACCCCTTTTGTGAGTCCCTCGACTGCAAAATGGAAACTTCTTAAAATTAATGCAGGGAGGGGGTGTTGTCAATCGATTGTAATTGATATTTTTTGTTATACGGAAATTTTTGGACATACAGAAAGCTACATTTTAAGCTAGATTGCAGGGCATATTTTAGTTAAAAATTCGATCGATCGAAATTTTGACTATAAAATCCTTCTAAAGAATACGTTCCAAATTTTAACTCAAAATTTTAATTTACAGGGTCCACCTCAAAATATCTTGAATATTGTAACGAAGTGTTGTTGTGGGATTTGTATTGGTGGATGTGTGGTGTGCAGAACTCTTTGGAAACATTTGTCAATGGGAAGCGGCCGCGAGAATTATTCATTTGGCAGATAAGCGCTCTAGACGTTTCCGCTAGTGCGAGTACGATCTGTATGGAAATCTATTCTAGAAACAGGACTGGTATAAATACGTAGTCGTCTTTCCTTCAAGTCAGTCGAGTAGTCAGATAGTCAGATAGTTAGATAGTCAGATAATTAAGCGAATCATAATTGTTGTGTTCTGAAATTAGTTTCAAATATAGTGGTTACAATTCACAAAGTGTTAATTATCGAACTGGTAACACACAACAAAATGTTTCTTGGAATTTCAACTTTCATCTGAACATTTTGACTTTATCCTCGTTATTTCATTTTAAAGTTGCTGTTTAAGAAAAATTCTCGCTTTAGGTTTCAATCAGAAAAAAAATATAAAATTGGTGAAAAAACCTACAATTCTTGTAAAAGGTGTCAAATATTTTTGAAATTGTTCCGTTCTCATCTCAAATCTTCCACTCCAGTCTCTGAAACTAAAACTCAAAATTTTCATATTTTTGTGTTTTGAATAAAATCGAAACTTGTAAAATAGCATAAGAATAAATATCTGAAGTTCTTTTGTAAATCTCGAAACTCTTTTCCAATTTTCAGTTTTGAAAGAAAATCTGAAGTAAAAAAATCGTTAATTTGGAGTATTCAAATTTCCAAAAAAGTCGAATTTGTTAAAAGACTAAATATTGAAAAAACTACAAAATTATAAGAAAAGTTGAACATTTTTAAAAGTGCCCAAAATTTTAAAAAGTTAATATTTTGAAAAATTAAAATTTACAAAAAAAACAAAGATTTGAAAAGTGCGAGATTTAAAAAGTCAAAATCTTCAAAAAGAGTAGCAGACATTTTGAAGGATATTCAAATTTTGGAACAACCGAGTTTTACGAAAAAAGATTGAAAAATAAGAGATAAGCCGAAATTTTCAAAACATTCGGACCTTGGTTATCTTCAAAAATTGAAATAGAAATCTTGTTCTTCGAAACCATCAAAACCTTTAAATTCATCTCACTTTCAATTGAATCCTCGCTTACGCAAGGTTTAGGTGTAATTTTACGAAAACAGGGCTTCCGGGATGTTTATAATTCTAGCGGCAAATTAAATTCGCTTTTGGGTAGTTTGAAGGATAAAGTAGAGCAAACGGACAAGTCTGGTATTTACCAAGTTTTCTGTAAAGATTGTTCTCAAAAGTACGTCGGGCAGACTAGACGATCTCTTAAAATACGACTGAAGGAGCATTTGGCTCATTTGGGGTACGGAAGAACTAAGAAGTCAAGTGTTGTTCGATATGCTTTTAAATAAGATCATAGGATAGATAATATTAAACTCTTAAGAGTATTTAATAAGAATTCTATGCTAAATGCATGTGAAAGGTTAGCCATCTTTAAGACTGGAGACAACCTTATGAATGGTTACGCTGGGCCTTTAGGCCATCCATCTGTTAAAAACAGTTGAGGTTGATACATAAGGAATTTTGACACTACGACGTGTATGATTAGATGCGCATGCGCGTTCGGATGCGATCCATCATGCACGAAGTGGATAATCTTAGTAAATAAGGGTTAATTTTAGGATTACGTGTAAGTATTTTACCGAAGATGATAGCTTGGCTATCAAAAAGCGTTAGGACAACCTTTGTTTTGTTTGCTAATCTTTCTTGGTTTCAGGGGGCAAGATTTGTATTTCATTATTTTAGAGACAAAATAAGAATAACAAACAGATTACCTGGAAAAAACAAAATTTTTAAAAAGGTTGAAATTTTTAGAAAAATTACAGTTTTAAAGTCGAGATTTTTAAAAAAAAGCTGTAAGCATATTAAAGTGTCAAAATCTTCAAAGAAAGTTAAGGTTTCCAAAAAAAGCTAAGATTTTAAAAACATGGGTATATTTAAAATAAAATTCAAACATTGAAGAAATCAAAAATATCAAAAATTTAAAAAAGTGTAGTTTCAAAAAAATTCGTTATTTTTAAAAAAAGTGAAATTTTAAATTTAAACTTTCAATTTTCATATTACCGTTACAAAAAATAAACTTTTGAACCTAAACTGGGAAATTTTAGACAGAGATGGAAATTTCGATAAACTTGAAATTTATTGAAAATATTCTCCAATTTTGAAGTCTATACAATTGAATTTAAAATAGAAAGCCAAGTTTTAAAATGGCAGTTCCAAAAAACGGTCTACACTTTGAATTTAAATTAAAACAAAAATTTTGAAAAAGTCTAAATTTTACAAATTAAGACGGAAATTTCAAATAATTTAAAATTTAAAAAGTCAAGAAATCAAATTGAAGTTCTCAAGGTTAAAATTCTGAAAACAATTTCAAAAAAAGCTGAAATTTTGGAATATATCTTAGTTTTGAATAATGAAAAGATTTTCATGGAAAGGCACGAACAGCGACTCCAAGACATGTAAATGTTGAAACAATCCAGCTAGTTTTTAATACTGGACTATTTAGAAGTTTGAGCCTCCTCAATCATTAAATTAGAAGATTGAGGGAGGACAAAACCCTTTCAATTAGCTTAAGAGACAGTGTAGTCGCAGAGCATAATGCTTGTAGGTGTGATGCACGCCAACATTAGTGAGTATTTGTTCGTTCAGATAAGAGGACACCACAGGTGTCTCTTTAGTAGTAAACTTTAGTTAGTTGGCCAAAAATAAAATTGCTTATTGATCATCTATGACCAAACAATAATTACATTAATAATATAAAAAAAATGAAAAATTTTACGACACAAATTATAAGCGTATTTATCAACGACAATATAGCTTAGTTGTCGATCACGCATATTTTAAATTCAAACTCCTCCAAAAAATTACAATTTCTAGTAAGTGGCAGTGACAGTAAACTCTTGATAGTTGTTCTTGTTACAAGCAACGTAATAAAATTAACACTATATTTAACAGAACATACAATGTGTCTAAATTGTAACGGTAAGCTTTAGATCGGGATCACCACAGAAGTCAGCAAACGGCACACTGAACTAACGATTGTATTTAATCCAGTCTCAAAGCTAAAGTTTGAAAACGATTCCGCCAAAATGGAGGAATAATTTCGGTAAGGAAACACGGCACTAGTCGAATCAAGTTAGGTCGTAAAGAGAGCAGATGTTTTAGAATACCCAACCCACATGATTTCGTACAAAGCTTACGTAATTGTTAACAGAGTAAATGTACTGTGTTTTCAGCTATCTGCTGGATCCCGTACACCTCACAGATAATGTAATTGCCGTTGGTGTTTTTGTCTATGCAATGAAGATGCAAAATACGCAACTGTTTCTATTACAGTAATTTCATTACATAAAGGACCGTTTAGATACCATTAACATATCGAAGCCCGTTTCGCATTCAATTTACTCGAGTATTATCGGAAAGTGGTTCTTAACGCTAGGACTTCTAATCTCGATTATGTTTTGAGAATCACTCGCATTATCCGCTACAAGTGTTTTTAGAGCTTTGTCAAGAAGAAAAAAAAACGATTTCCTAAAAATTGCCGAGAGTTGTTTTATTTTTCAAAGTAAACGTGAGGGGGTGTTATCGCATCAACCTAAAGCTCTCTTATCGCAAGTAACAGGAAAAAAACACGAGGGAAAGCGTATCTGATGCAACCAAAAGGCAAACACTTATTCATATTTGAAAGTTTTTGTTTGTCTCGTTTGATCAAATTTCAGAGCTTTTGTGTAAACGATACATCGCCAAGCTGTGAAGTCAACCAGATTTAATCAAGTTAGTGTTACATCCTTTGAATCTTATATAAAATGATTTTGTGGTTTTGGTTACATAGGTTGTAAGTGTATTTGTTTAGTAAACATTTCAATGTATTTTGGGACATTCTGGATGCGATTCACGGTAGTTGTCAATTAAATGGACTGCTTTTTGTAGAAAAATAAATATTAAATTTTTACCACCTAGTTTAAAAGAAGTCATAATCTTTGCTGCAAAAAAAAACCTGGCTTAGTTTAAAACCTAGTACCAATTAAACGAAGAATGAATCAGACTGAGTTGGCTGAGTAAGTAAATTGATAATTCTAAGCACTACCGCAATAGTCTCATGTGAAATAAAACTGGGAGAGAGTCGAATATAACATACATCTGTTAAACGGGGAAAGCATTAGGAACCTGTATAGAAGAATACTGAGAGAAAAACTAAAGAAAACTGATACACAAGATAATGTAGAAGCCGAACATGAAAGAATTATAAAAGTAAAACACTAAGCCGCAAAGGAAGCTCTTGGATTAAAGTAGAAAAGAAATAAAAAGAGAAGTAACAATAAATGGATATCAGAACAAATAAAGATGTTAGTACAAGAAAAGAATAAAGCATACAAAAACTGACTAAGCCAACGAACTTGGAGTAATAGAGACAAGTGTAAAGTGGGATGAGAAGGCGTATAAAAACAGACAAGAATTTCTAGTGGGAATGTAAATGTGATGAAAGAGAAAGCAAAATAGAAGGATCCCAATCAATGAAAGCATGAAAATTCCACAAATTAATTACTACAGAAACTACTAACAAAAATGAAAAAAAAAAATAGAAACCGTATAATTATGAGGAACTGGACAACATACTATGAAATATTATTAGTAGAAACCCGAGAGGAATATAAAGAACTTGGGGCTGATATACAACATTATTATTATTCGTGTCAGAGCATCAATACATGTATAAACATCAGGAAAGTCAAACACTGTCCATAGGGAGAATATTAATGGGAGATTTAACATTGAGAGCTAACAGTGGGATAGATGGGCGGCGCCTTGTATTCTCCTACACCGGTGTAAACAATTCAACGCAGAGCGCAGCGATCAGTGCTGGTGAAGATTTCAGTAGTACATCATGGCTTCCAACGTGTTTTGTTACGGGATTACTACTGGCAGGCAAAAATTTTATTAAATTTTGCGTACCACATGCTGTTTGTTCTTTTAATCCGTTGATTTAATCGACGTTTGAGGAAAAATAAAACTGATATTCTTTGATAATCAAAATAAATAAACAGGATTTCTTAAACAAAATAAATAATAATTCTAATAGAGAATATAACATAAAAGATCTTTAAACATTACAATATAAAGAGTTCAAATAGGTCGCCAGAATGTGCCAAACAATTTCCAGTCTGTTGTAAAACTCTCGACCAGTTTCTTCTAACATCTCAATTGGAAGATACGAGCATGCTGCGTCAAAGTAGGGGAATACGTTAAGCGGCCGTAGAAAACTATGAAAGGGATAATTCCTAGCGTTTTACATGGACAATGAAAATTTTTCCTTATCTGTATAGAACAGAGGATATAGTAAGTTAGATCTACAATAGATATATGTAACATATTAAACATTTCTTGCCCAGAAGCGGGCAACATCGTTTGCATTTGACTTTGCTGCTTTAAGATCCTCTAGGGTGCACTGGGCCGGACATAGTGGGCACTTGTATATGTGTGCGGTGGTTTGTTGTGCTCTGCATTTGCAGAGGCTGGAGTCTACAGGATAACCCCATTTGTTCAGCGTATCTCGTGATCTTGCAGTGCCCGTGGGCAATCTGTTCAGCGCCCGCCATATCTCCCAGCTTTCGTCGCAACCTGGTGCCAAGTCCTCTTTCGGTTTCATCCAGTGATGGTCTTCAGTCTCCCTCCATAGGTCTGCTCTGCTTTTACGCTCTCCATATTTTTGCGTAGTACTCAAGAAGCTTCGTCTCGATTTTAATCTCTGATTATCCGGCTGCAGGCCGTGGAGGGGGTGGCGTTCCAGTTCTGCTGATTTGAACCTTTCATTTAATGCGGCTGCCTCTCTGCGGACGGCAGAAAAGGCCATGACAGCCAGGTGGTGGATTTTGTTCGTCGGTGTGGGTTTCAAACATCCGGTAATGATTCCGCTTGCCTAGTTGGGGGCGATATCCACTTGCTTTGCGTACACTAATTTTTACCACACCGGGCAAGCATACTCAGCTGCGGAATAGAGCGATTGCTGAGGTTTTGAGGACTCTCGTTTTGCTCCCCAGCTAGAGCATGTCAGTTTCCGGATTATATTGTTTCTTCCGCTCGCTTTCAATTTGGTATTGAGGCAGTGGCGTTTGAATGTTAAGGCCCTGTCAAGTGTTACGCCCAGATATTTGGGGTTCGGGCAGTGTTCTAGTGGTATTCCTTTCCATTTAATTTGCAATTTTCTGTTCACTTGCTTATCACGCAGGGGTTGGTCGTTTGTATAGATGTTAAAGAGTAGGGGTGCCAGCACACTTCTCTGTGGTAGGCCGTTTTTTTGATTCCTTTATCTGCTGCATTTTCTCTGGAATTCCACCAGAAACTTAGGTGATGGTGTTCGTGAGGTTAATATCCTTAGTGACAGCATACACTTTTTGCATCAGGAGCCTGATCTTAATGGTGTCATACGCAGCCGTTAGATCGATGAATACGGCACCGATTATGAAACTTTTTTGGAGGCCGTCTTTAATATGCTGCGTAAGGTTAAGTATTTGTGCAATGCAGCTTTTCTCTGGGCGGAATCCAGCCTGTTGAGGTATGAGGATTGGTTCTACGGCCAGTGTAAGGCGAGCTTGTATCATTCTTTTGAAGATTTTACATGTATGGCACAGGAGGCAGATTGGACGGTAGCTTTTGGGGTTACTGGCTTTATTCCCTGATTTAAGGGCAGCTATAATCTTTGTTTTTCGCCAGATACTTGGAATTTTGCACTTCTGTAGACTGGCATTGAACATATCCAGTGGCCATTGTTTTGCTTTTGGTCCGAAATGTTTGATCTGCTCAGTTATAATATCATCTAGTTCAGCAGCTTTCCTTGGTTTGCACTTCTTTATTGCCATACTTAGTTCTTGTATGGTAAAGGGGGCAGACAGTTTCGTCGTTTCTTCCCCCCCTGATCGGTTAATGTTGGTTTGATGTTGGGGAGGTATTTGATATCGTTTATCATTTACTGATAGCTGGGTGGCTATTTGATTTGCTATTACATTGGTGTGGGATTTTGGGTGAGTTGAGTCTTTGTTTAATAGATTTAGTAGCCTCCAAGCGTTGTGGCTGCTTTTACTTATGTCAAGCTCTTTAATTAGTTTGATTTACATTTTTCTCTTGAGCTCGAATATAGAGCTGATTAGTTATTTTCCCGCTTCTATTGTGTCTTCTCCCAGGAGGTTGCTCTCGAAGAGTGTGATGTAATTCTGGAGTTTGGCCTTCGTTGCTGTTGCTGGGCCCTGGATATAGTTAGTGTTACATCCTCTGAAGATGGAGAGCCGCAAGCATTTTTAATGGATTCCACAAACTTATCGTATGAGCCTGGGCAGGGTGTAAGTGTAACTACCGCTTTGTCCAGTAGCTGTTGAAATTTAGTCCAATTGGCTTTTTGAAAGTTATATCTACATCTGAAAGGAATAGTGTAGGGTAGGACTATAGCAATGATCTGGCACATGATTGGCCTATGTTGAGTGTTCGGTATCGGTGGATATACTTCCTTGATGCACTGATGGGTTATTCGATTAGTTACAAATATCAAAGCTGAGTTTTAGCCTCTGCGCCATCTCCCACTGTTAAAGGAGGTCGGTAATTTGTTGTTGTGTAGGAGGGTTAGATTATTTGCATCTGCCCACTGACCCAGCGCCTCTCCGTTTCTGTCTTCGTTGGGGTATCCCCAAAGGATACTGTGACTGTTGAACTCCCCGACTGCCAAGTGTATCTTGAGTGGGTTCAGAGAGTGGATTTGTTGGGCCTAGATTTCGGTGTGTGATGGTTTATACGCAGAGATGATTGTGCCGTTGTTAGGTTCTACTGTTATTATTTAGATTTCGTTAGCCTCAGTTACATGAGTAGATTGGATCTGGATACTGGGCTTCATGAATACTGCACTTGCATGTTGTCGATGAGGTCTCTTAGCAATAAGCCACATGCCTTGGATTGAAGTTTTTTTCTGGTAGCTATCTCTGTGGGTCTCCTGTATGCATAATACATCGCAGTCTTGTTGTTTTCATATGTTCTGCATCACTTCTTCCTTGCACGCAGATATACCTTCAATGTTTACAGAGATAATAGTCACCTTTACTCCTGAACAGGTTCTTTGTGTATCCATTTTTCACAGCGTAGAATGTAAATATAATGATGATGATGCTTCTGGAGTGAAAGGATCTGCCGGTCAAAGACCATTACCCAGGGGGCGCCGAGTGTATCTTTAAATATGCTCCACGTGGAGACTCCTTTTTTGTCCCCCGATATACAACAAGAAGAGGGAAGAAACAGAGATGAAAACCCAAGAATTACAAGACAGGAAATTATTTAGGCCATAAAAGATATAAAGAACAACAGAGGTCCAGGACCGAGAGGAATCATGACCGAAATACTTAAATATGGTGAAAACGTCCTATGCAATCAAATTACTAATTTAATAAATATGTGCTTAGGAAAAATTGACCACTGCATGCATAGAAAGTGGCATAGTTAGTTTTAATATTTAAAAAAGGCAAGCGCTAGGAACCTAAAAACTATAGGGGACTAAGTGTTAATACCACGTTGAGCAGAATATTTGTTAGAGTCATTAAACTGAAAACACAAGAAAAGAAAGGACACATAATAAGTAAAGATCAGAGTGGATAGATTCGGCTGGTTATGTGTGGACAATTTATTTATAACACAACAAATTGCAGAAAAGAAAAACGAATATTTCAAAGAAACCGATTTAGCGCTCATAGATCTTAAAAAAAGCTTTTGACTTAATTCCCACGATGAAATTATGGGACGCACTAGAATTGGCGTGTACGGACTCGCGAATAATCAGAATAATTAAGAAATTCTATAAAGACAATAAGGCATATGTGAAAAATGGAAAGACATTTTCACCTGAGATTGAACCAACTGAAGGATTACGCCAAAGATGCTCTCTTTCTCCTTTATTATTTAACATACATTTAGAAATAGCACTAAAAGATGGAAACGCAGATATAAACCAATGGGTATTCAAGTGGGATTTAAGTTTCTCTTCAACGTTCACTTAGCTAGTGATCAAATGTTAATAGCCCAAGATACTTATGACTTAGAGTT
The DNA here is from genome assembly GCA_028583605.1 of Dastarcus helophoroides. Classification (NCBI taxonomy): domain Eukaryota; kingdom Metazoa; phylum Arthropoda; class Insecta; order Coleoptera; family Bothrideridae; genus Dastarcus; species Dastarcus helophoroides. The sequence continues at coordinate 31,343,095 of CM053331.1, read as the reverse complement.
CATGCTCAGAAGATTATACAACACCCACAGTGAATGAATACTCAATATTAATATTATTAAAACTGAATACCTAGTATTAAATCGAGACACTAAATTTCAAATCATGTTTAATGAAAACTCGACCATTAAAAAAGTAGAAAAAAACTAGATAATTAGGAGTTACCATCACCAAAGAAGAAATAGGACTTGCAGAAATTAAAAACCGAATAGAAGGAAGTAGAAAGATCTTAGGAGCATTCTATCCAGTACGGTGGGATAAAAACGTATCTAAGCAAACAAAAGTTTGAATGGGTGAAACGTGAGCGGAACCAGTACTACTGTATGGATGTTAAATTTGGATCCTACATGCGGAAAGGAAGAAAAGGTTCAATAACATTGGGATTATCTAAGAAGAAGCGCTAGGATATTACGATTAGAAAGAAAAAAAACGAGGACACTCGAAATATAATAAACGCAAGGGAAACCATACTGTATAGATTAAAAAAAGAGCTCTAATATGGTTTTGACAGGTACTTCCAATGGATGAACAAAAATGGCCACATCGAATACTTAAATGGAAACCCACAGGAAAAAAGAGAAGGGGACGCACGAGGCGATCATGGATTGAAGGGGAAAAGCCATGGAAAGCAGACAGAAGACGAAGATGCACAAGATAGAAGTAAATGGCGTTTAGGTGTAATGGATGGCAAATACAATTTGTTTTAAAACCCAAAAATGAGAATCGCCTTCTATTAGGTTACACGTTGAAGTATGAGTTATGTTTACAATAGAAATTTGAATAGTAGGTCACAAGATGAGAAGACTTTTATTAATTGGCTAAATTGGAAATTGTACCCGTTGCTTATGCTAAAGTTCTTCTGAAGCGCGAACAGTGCAGCGGCGTTATATTAACACCCGTTCGCGAGCACTTGTGCGTGGCAAATCCTTTAAGAATTGAGAGTGCTGGCGGTGTGATCCTCTCACTCCCCAAACCGTAAAGAATACATGATATGGCCTAAGTTGTTTATTTTTTGTGCTCTATATTTGTTTTTAGTTTAGGTTCATCGTATAAACTTCCTATTTCGTGGTTCTTTGTTCCTCCCATCCATCTTAAACGTTAATTTCTCCATGAATTGTTGTTTTTAATAACTTTAGCTATAATTTAATAGTGTTTTATTTATTTGTTCTGTTACCCAGTCACGCGCAAGATTAATTAAATTAACAACGAGGGTCGTGACTTACGACTTGGTTTCATGACTGACACTAATTCAATGATCTCAATAGTAGCAATAAAACAAATCAACATATTCTATGGGCTTCCAATCGACGAATTTCGAACTTTTTACTAAAATATGTATCTATATGGAAAGTCATCAGGATGCATACAATTAGATTCTCCCTCTTTCGTTAATTTGTATGGTGCTTTATTTAAGAATTTTCCACACCTCTCCACAAATATCTTTAAACTTGAAGCAACTTCTGTCTAGAAATCGTATAAAAATAGTTTTGCGTCAGTCACTGATCCAATATTAGTCACTCTATCACTTAAAGCTATTGATATTTCCAACCCTCTTTAATATTAATAATCATTAAACTTTATTAACGATTAAAAAGTAACAGATATTAAAAATTTTACAGTGTTTCAATAAATATTTGCTAACACCACACTACTGCATCATCGGCTGTTATGCCAGCAATTTGTTTAGCCACTGTTATGCCAACAAGCTCCGTGGATCACAGACTGCTAGGAATATTTCGTCTAATTCGAATTCTCGCTTTAATTAGAGATGTGTTGGGAAGATCAAACTTCTCAATCTAATCAATTTACACTTATGAATGAACAGCTTGACTTCTAACGAAGTTTTGTAAAAATTTAAATATGGGGATCAAATTTGCATTGGGCACATTTATAACGTCATCTGCCCGAAAGCCGATAATAAGCCGAAAACGGGCGACATGCGTAGGTGTAAGCGGGACCGGGGATGGATTATGAAATAATGAAAGGCACAGGATGGTGCGAATGATTAATAAACCCATTTGAAGTGGATACTGAAGTGATATTGTGACATTGATTCGTTGACTTCAATTATTAATTATCATCACGAAATTGCATTCATTAGGGAAACCATTAATTTGTAAATTGAAAGAAGGGTTTTAATTAATTTTTCCCCCTATTATTAAGGGGTGAATCCTGCGGCAGACAGTACAATCTAATTTTGAATTCGTCTTGTTAAAACAACATTTGTCATGATTATAGGTGTTATTACTTAAGTATTCAACGGATCTGAAGTTTACCACACTTTAACCCCTTTTTATGAACAAATAGGGAACTGTTTCTAAAGTAGCTGAAATGTTCAAATTAAGTTAAAATTTCGAACAGAAGTTTCGCTTAAGGTAGTTCTCCGATTAATTGCCTTTTTATAGATTTTCTTTCAATTAATGTCAAATATTATTAACAGTGCTACCAAGGCATATGCAAAAATAAAAACCATTGCCAATGCCGAAGCCGCCAAACCTTTTCATAGATTTTGCAAAAGTAATATATTATGTAAGCTGATATTATAAATAAAATAGTAAAATATGGGGATGTTTAGCGCTACCATTTTTGCGTGATGTCGGTGCTTCATTTCGTTAGGGAGACATCTTGAGGTATTGGCAACTACAGCTTTATCACTCCTAGATGCCGTTGGCTAAAATATCGTTGCGTAAATTTCATCGCATAACCCATGTAATATTGTTGGCTCAGATAATCTACTGCAAAATGGTTTGGGGATTTGTATTATTGTATCCAGGCAGACAGTCCATGCTAAAAATCGAGTAGTGGTGACAGTCTGATATTTATGTCTCACTTACGTAGCAGAAGATAACTATTTTTGCTGGGATTACTCCTGGTGAAGTACCTTAAAGCAAGTTTGAATAAAAATTTTACATATCATATTCAGATTTGAATTTAATTAAACTTTGAGTATGTTTCATTTACAACGTTGAAGTGACCGTGAACAAGTTCGAAATTTAATAATTAAGTTGTAATTAGAGCCTTCAATATTTATAATGAAGGGTTTAAATAGATGCTCTGAAAGTGACTGTTACATAATTATTATCCCAGAACATCGGTTGTAAATAGTTGATGCAAATTAAAACCATTATAACCCACCTTCCGTTTTCGCCTTCATTTACAGCTAAACTTCTCTAGTCTGTGGAACGATAACACCTCGTGTCTCGGCTTCACATATCTCTAGATCGATTTATTTAAACAGAATATTCCACCTTGTAGAGTAACATCGAAAGGAAAAATTTGCAACCGCATGAAAGAAAATAGAGAACATTTTTGTTTCCGTTCGATAAATACGCCGCCCATAATTCCCGAAACACTCTCATTAATTCAACAGGGTTCAAAAATCAAAGTAATGAAGTAAATTATCATTTCGGCCGTACGACATGGAGCACCTATAAATATGTAAAACACACTCGTTAAATATCAAGTGAACACAAGGGTGCGACAGCGTTTTACCCACTTGCTTTGTGCCTAATCCCCAACCGAAGACAAGTATTCCCTAGAACTCGAACAACCTAAAGTGTTAGTTACCTGCTGAATTCAAAGAATAAACTTCCCCATTTTAGAGCTCTGACTGTACGTTAAATATTAACAGAAATTCATTTGATTATGTCAGTAATATGATTTATGAAAAACTAGCATTGCTTGTGGTCGAAAATCGACCATAGGTATCATCTGTAAGGAGCAACATTGGTTTTCCAAAAATCGAAACATAAATTTTATACCCTGAAACCAAGAAAGATTAGAAAACACCACAAAGGTTGCTGTAACGCGTTTCGATAGCCAAGCTATTATCTTCAGTATCTCTCTGAAGATGATAGCTTGGCTATTGAAACGCGTTAGAGCAACATCTGTGGTGTTTTTTAATCTTTCTTGGCTTCAGGGGATAAGATTTGTATTTTAATTTTTAGAGATAACTAACCAACCGTTCTACCAAGATTATGTTTTTCAAATAATTAATTAGTATTTATCTGTATACACATTTTTAATTCTTACCCTCAGGATTGAGGAGAGGCATGAAAGTATGAAAATTTCGTCTGTTGTTAAAAATTTCGATCTTTCTCGACAACTTCGACTTTTACCGATAATTTTGGCTTTCTCTAAATTTTCACGTTTTTTTGAAAATTCCATTTTTTTTTCAGGATTTCGACATTTTCTCAAAACTTCGACTTCTCAACATGAATTCTTATTTTTAAACTAAGATTTTATTAGGAATGTGGTTTTTCGGAATTTTCAACTAAAAAAAAAACAGATTTGTCGTTAACGTTGACTGTTTCTTTCAATATTTAGATATTTTTTTAAAAGTGTTGAATTTTTTTCGACATTCCTTTGGAAGTTGACTTTTTCAAAATTTCAATTTTTTTTTCAAATTGTTAATTTATTTTTGAAATTTTCGGCCACGTAATGATTCCTTCGAATTTTTTTAAGAATTTTGACTCTGGCGTTTTCAACTTATTTACTTCTTTCAGAGACTTCGGCTGTTTTTAAAAATTTCAGATATTTCTAATCTCTCCTTTTGTAAAATTTCGACTTTCTTTTGAAAATTTTGACCTTTAAAAATGTTCATTTGTTTCAAAGTTTCTATCTTTTTTTTTCAAAATTTTTGCTTTTGTTCAAAATTTTAACTTAATCTCAACCTTTTAGCTACTTCATAGAATTTTTTAAAACTTTCGAGTTTTTTTTTTAATTTCGACTTTTTGATAACGCAGGCTTTCACGGCCAGAGTCAGTACAGGATATATTTCTTCCTGGATTGGACCGTGTCAAAAAGCTAATAAAAGTGTTCGACGTTTCGCCCACCATCGTAGGGAACAAGGAAATAAAATACAAGGAAATATACAAAAATGAAAAATGAAAAAAGGAGCCAATTTTAAATCATCAGAGCACGGTGACTCAGTATCTCCACCATACCAGAGGCAAAACTCTTCTGAACTGAAAATTTGGTACAAAGGATAAGAAAGTTTAGACAGAAGAGCACGGTAACTCAGTATGTCCACCATACCAGAGGCGAAACTCTTCTGACTTTTTCTAAAAATGTTTATTCTTTTGTAAATTTCGTTTATGTTCATTGAAAAATTCTGCAGTTTTAAAACTTTTGTTACTCTCAAATTTTTACCCTTCTAAGTTTGGGGTTTTCTAAAACTTCAACATTTTTTTTTTAAATTTGACCATTTAAAAATTTTAAACCTTTTTTTGAACTTTTATATTTTTTAAAAATTCCAGTTTTTTAAAATCTTCACTTTTAAATAAAATCGACCTTTTTCTAATTTTACCTTCTTAAAAAGTTTGATAGTTTTTTCAAAGATCTAATAAATTTAAAAATTTAAACTTTTTGAAAATTTCCACCTCTAGACTTTTTTCGAAGTTTCAACTTTTTTGAAAATTGCAGCTTGTTTAATATTTTCAATTTTTCTTCAAAATTATCACCTCATGAAACTTTATAATTAAATATTTTTGATGTTCTTTTCAAAGTATAGGTTTTTTTCTAAATTAACTTTTGCTGGAAATTTTGACTACTTTGATTTTCACACTTTTTGAATATTTTGACTTGCAGTTTTCAAATTCATTGAAAATTCTAACTTCTTTTGACGATTTCTAAATTTGGATATTTTCGAGATATTATTTATTTTTTTTATTTCCGCCCTTCTAAGTTTGGGGTTTTTTATAAACTTCTACATTTTTTTTTGAAAATTTTGATTATTTGACAATTTTAAACCTGTTTTGAAATTTTATATTCTTTAAAAATTCCAGTTTTTCAAAATCTTTGCTTTTAAATAAAATCGACCTTTTTTGAATTTGACCTTCTTTGAAAGTTTGATATTATTTGGAAAGGTCTAACAAATTTAAAAATTTAAACTTTTTGAAATTTCTACCTTCTGACTTTTTTCAAAGTTTCAGCTTTTTTAAAAAATGCAGCTTCTTTAATATTTTCAATTTTTCCTAAAAATTGTCACTTCTTAAAAATTGGTAATTGAATATTTTCAATTTTTTTTCAAAACATCGGCTTTTTTCATGTTTAACCTTTACTCAAAATTTTGATTACTTTGGTTTTTACACTTTTTGAATGTTTTGACTTGCATTGTAACTTCTCAATTCCTTTGACAATTTCTAAATTTTGAATTTTTCAAGATTTTATTTATTGTATTTTTATTTCGGTTTTTTCGCAAAATTTTATCTCATTCAAAAAATATTGACCCTTTCGAAATTTCGACTTCTTTTAAAACTTGGACCCAATTTTTTTCTTCACAGTTTTTGCTTTTTATTAAAATCGTATTTTGGAAATTTTAATATTTGAAAAACATTGGTTTCGAAAAATTTTGATACTTTTAAAAATGGTAACTTTTTTGTAAATTTTGACTTTAAAATTGCTCTTTACTCTTTCAGATTTATTACTTTTTTAAAAAATATTAGCTTATTTCGGAATTTCATCTTCTTCTCGATATTTTAAGTTTTTGTGAACTTTCGAAATCTAAACATTTTTATTTATTTTTCGAAATCTAGACTTGACACTGCCGACTTTTCTAAAAAAATTTTTTCCCCTTTCTTTTAACTTTTTTTTTAATTCGATTATTTGATTCTTTGACAATTTTAAATTTATTGAAAAAAATTTTGACTCTTTAAAAGTTACATTTTATCAAAATTATAACATTTTTGGTATTTTCCTTGGTTTGGAAATCACTACCTTTAAAAAATTGATATACAATTTTTTCCCCTGAAACCAAAAAAGATTAAAAAACACAACAAAGGTTGCTTTGAACGCGTTTCGACAGCCAAGCTCTCATCTTCAGCGAGTATCTCTCTGAAGATGATAGCCTCGCTATTGAAATGCGTTAGAGCAATCTCTGTTGTATTTTTTTATCTTTCTTGATTTCAGGGGACAAGATTTGTATTTGAATTTTTGGAGATAACCAAGCACCAGATTATGTTTTTCAAGTAACTAATTAGTATTTATCTGTAGACAAATTTTTAACTCTTACCCTGAGGATTGAGGAAAGGCATGGCAGTATGAACATGTCGTCTGTTGTTAAAAATGTAGACTTTTCTCATTCGACAATTTCGACTTTTATCGATAATTTTGACTTCCTCTAAATTTTCACATTTTTTTAAAAACTTTGAAAGTTTTGATATTTTTCCGAAAGATCTACAATTTTGAAAATTTAAACTTTTGGAATATTTTAATTTTCTGACTTTTTTTTTGGAGGAACGGACTGGTCTTTGGTTATCAAAAACTGAAAAATTGAAATACAGAACTTGTTCCAACTAAGAAAGATTAAAAAACATAACAAAGGTTGCTCTAACACGTTTCGACAGCCAAGCTGTCATCTTCACAGAGAGTTCTGTATTTTAAATTTTGAAGATAACCAAGGAACCAGTCCGTTCCACCAAAAAAATTTATAAATTGAAATACAAATCCTGTCTCCTAAGACCAAGAAAGATTTAAAAACACAACAAAGGTTGTTCTAAACCTTTATTGTGTTTTTAATCTTTCTTGGTTTCAGGGGGCAAGATTTGTATTTTAATTTTTGACTTTTTTCGAAGTTTTTTGAAAAATGCAGCTTTTTGAACATTTTCATTTTTTCTTTTAAATTGTCACCTCTTGAAAATTTATAATTGAATATTTTCAATTTTTTTTTCAAGTATCGGCTTTTTTAAGGTTAACTTGTACCCGAAATCTTGACTACTTTGATTTTCGCACTTTTTTAATATTTTGACTTGCAGTTTTCAAATTCATTGAAAATTTTAACTTAATTTGGCGATTTCTAAATTTCGAGTTTTTTAAGATTTTATTTATTTTTTTTTGAATTCGGCTTTTTCTCAAAATTTTTACTCATTCCAAAAATCTTGACTCCATAAAAACCTCGACTTCTTTCAAATTTTGGACCCAATTTTTTTCTTCACAATTTTTACTCTTTATTAGAATTGTGTTTTTTTTGGGAATTATAATATTTGAAAAATATTAGCTTTGATAATTTTGGTTAGAAAATTGTCGTTTATGTAGTTTTAAAAATTTTAACTTTTTTGTAAATTTTGATTCAAAATTTTTCTTTACTTTTTCAGATTTTCTACTCTTTTAAAAAATATAAATTTATTTCGGAATTCGGTTCTCTCCTCGAGGTTTTCAGTTTTTGTGAACTTTCCAAATCTATAAATTTTAATTTATTTTTCGAAATATCATTTTAAAACTGTCGACCTTTTTTGAAGATTTTGACTTTTTCTCCAAGTCTTCGTTTTTTTTTTATTCGATTATTTAATTCTTTCAAAATTTTAACTTTATTGAAGAAAATTTGGACTTTTTTGAAAGTTACATTTTGCCACAATTATAGCGTTTCCAGAAAATTAAAATACCAATCTTGTCTCCGGAAACCAATAAAAATTAAAAAAACACAACAAGTTTGTTCTAACGCGTTTCAAGTCAAGCTGCCAGTATCAGATTAAAAAGCACAACAAGGTTGCTCTACTGCGTTTTCAAGTCAGGCTATCACCATCAGAGATACTAGCATCTCTCTGAAGATAATAACTTGGCCATCGAAACCCGTTAGACCCACCTTGATGTGGTTTTCAATCTTTCTTGGTTTCAGGGGACAAGATTTATATTTTAATTTTTTAAAAGTAGTGATGTCCAAAGCCAGCAATACTGAAAAGTTATAATTGTGACAAAATGTAACTTTCAAAAATTTTCTTCAATAAAGTTAAAATTTTGAAAGAATTAAATAATCGAATAAAAAAAACGAAGATATGGAGGAAAAGTCAATATTTTCAGAATTTGTTCAGTCAATATGTTCAGAATTTTGCCATTTTCTTATAAGTTTTATTTTGAAGATCAGGAGCGAACTAATTTTGCTTATTTCCTTTTTTTTCCCTTTCAAAACCTTGATTTTAAAAATTTCTACCTTTTTTCATAATTTCCACTTTTTAAGAATATTTCGACTAGTTTTTTAAAAATTTTACTTTGTTTTTAATTTCTTTTAATAATTTTAACACTTCTAAAAAGTCCACTTTTGTTAAAACCTTCAACCTCATTAAAATATTTACTTAGTTTTTGTAAAAATTTTTACTTTTTGAAAATGTCGAATTTTTGAAAATTTGGATTATTCTGTTTTAAGTTTTTCTGAGAATTTTGACTTCTTGAAAACTAGAATTTTTAAAAAAAAATTTTGGTTTTTTTCGAAATTTTGACTTTTTCTATGAATTTTTACTGGAAATTTTGTCTACTTTGATTTTCACACTTTTTGAATATTTTGACTTGCAGTTTTTAAGTTTATTGAAAATTCTAACTTCCTTTGACTATTTCTAAATTACGAAATTTTCAAGATTTTATTTATTTTTTTTTATTTCGGCTTTTTCTTAAAATTTTAACTCTTTTAAAGTTTCTACATCTTTCAATTTTTGGACCCAATTTTTTTCTTCACAATTTTTGCCTTTTATAAAAATTGTATTTTTCTTTAATTTTAATAGTTGAAAAATATTAGTTTTAAAAATTTTGGCTAAGAAATTGTCATTTGTGTACTTTTAAAAATTTAAAATTTTTGTAAATGTTGACTCAAAATTGCTTTTTACTTTTTCAGATTTTTTACTCTTTTAAAAAATACCGACTTATTTCCGAATTTCGTTTTCTTCTCAAAGTTTTAAGTTTTTGTGAACTTTCGAAATCTGAAAATTTTATTTTATTTTTAGAAATATCGACTTAAAATTGTCGACCTTTTATAAACATGCTTTTTGCTCTGGTTTTCACTTTTTTTTTATTCGATTATTTGATTCTTTGACAATTTTAACTTTATTAAAGAAAATTTGCACTTTCCTAAAAATTACATTTTGTCACAATTATAACATTTTCAGTATTTTCGCTTGTTTTCGAAATCACTATTTTTAAAAAAGAGAAATACAAATCTTGTTCCCTGAAACCAAGAAAGATTAAAAAGCACAACAGGGTTGTTCTAATGCGTTTCCAAGACAAGCTACCATCTTTAGAGAGATACTAGTATCTCTCAGATAAAAACATAATAAGGTTGCTCTAATGCCTTTTCACGTCAAGCTATTGTCTTCAGAGAGATACTAGTATCTCTCTGAAGATGATAGCTTGGCTATCGAAACGCGCTAGAACAACCTTGTTGTGTTTTTTAATTTTTCTTGGTTTCAGTGGACAAAATTTATATTTTAAATTTTGAAGATAAACAAGGACCAGTCCCTTACACCAAAATCTCTACTTTTGTTCAGAATTTTGCCATTTTCTTATAAGTTTTATTTTGAAAATCAAGAGCGAATTAATCTTCCTTATTTCCATTTTTTTATTTTGCAAGACCTCAAAATTTCTACCTTTTTTCATAATTTCCGCCTTTTGTGAATATTTCGACTTTATTTCTACTTTTTTTGAAAATTTTAACCCTTCCGAAAAATCCACTTTTGTTGAAATCTTCAATCTTATTGAAAATATTTACTTCGTTTTTGTAAAAATTTTTACTTTTTGAAAATGTCAAATTTTTGAAAAGTTAGATTTTCTTCAGCTTTGAGTTTTTCTCGGAAATTTGACTACTAGAAAACTGGAATTTTTTTCAAAAATGTCGGTCTTTTTCAAGAAATTTTTGAATCTTTTTCAAAAGGTCAATTTCGAAAATTTTGAACTTTTTGATAATCTACATTTTTATTTCAATTCCAGTCACTTTTCAATATATTGACTCTTTCTTGAAACTCTGACTCTATGAAAGTTCAGCTTGAAAATTTTGGATTTTTCTCCAAATTTCGACTTCTTTCGATTTTTTTTAATCAAACTTATCAAACTATTAAACTTTTTAAAATTTTGTTTCGTTTTATTTGTTTCCCAAATTTTCACGTTTTTGAAGTTTTTCAACATTTTTAATACTTTTTGAAGCTTTTAAGGTTTTCTAACAATTTTTGCTTCGCCTTGTTTATTTTTGAAAGTATAATTTTTGGCTCATAAGGAAAAATTTTAAATTTGTGCAATATTTCATGAAATATTCTTTTCCATTTCGCTTAAGGCTTACATTTTTGGAATCGACCAAGTTGTATTTTGTCATTTCTTCTATCATTCTTTACAACGTTTTGGTTTACGAAAAAATTTTAATTTTTTTTGCACTCAAGCATTGGCAACCTATTTTACTATTAGGTTTGGAATATTAAAACAGTCCAAGTATGTGCTCAAATATTTATATCATTCTTTATACAAAATATTGGGTTATTAAATGCTTTTTTACATTCTTTTTTTATCAATATTTGATACCCCTTTTTACCCCTTTAGAACTTGAATAATTAAAAATCAGCCAAACACATACTTCATTACTTTTTTCATAGATTATTTACACAAAGTTTGGGTTTACAAAAGGAATTTTCAACGTTGTATCATACCAAACTCCAAATTCGATTTCACCCCCTTTACACCGTTGCCAAATACGGGTCTATTTATTTTTGCAGATCATTTATACGAAAATTTAAGTGGTAAAATTCATTATTAACTCTGCTCCATGCTAATTTCGAAACTCCATTTCACCTTTTTTTTTTACTTTCTAGAGGACGAATTTCTAAGAGTTCCTTCTTATTGCTCAACTACAACATCAAAGGACATTTCTATGGGAATGTTATGCTTTTGACTTCAGTACTTACGATTCTGCGTTGATGATTACGTTTTTTGGTCGATTAGAAGTTCTCTCCTTATAGTATTATTATAGATTACCAAAACTTCATCAACCGCACGTTCAGATTCTGAAACTAGACAGATTAAGAATCTGCCAAATTTGAAACTTGGCTATCAATTTAGTTTAAATTAAGCAGAATAATGTACATGGCTTTGTAAGCCTGCGTGCACTTGAGTAATGAGTATTTCCAATTTCCGTACTATCAATTTTTAACGATTCTGTCAGTCCTACGATCTTACACTGAAACTGTTTCCAACCTAAATCAGCTTCGAATCGATCGAAGCGTCACCTGACAATTCAAGATATTAAGCAGTTGAACTACATTTGAATGTTTCATGAGCTCTCAAAAACGACTCACATTACGCCGAAAGACTATAAAGTTAAGAATTAGAGAAAGCGGCGTCTTTTAATTCATTTTTATTTCTTTTTTGAACGGCAACATCCCTGAATAGTAACCGAGTAAAGACCCAAATTGAAAAGCTATATATTAAAATTTGAATGCGCGGATCCTTTTATGTTTAAAATGGCGAAAGATTTGCCGAATAGCGTAAAAGATAAGCCGGAAAGAGTACGGGAAAATGATGGGGAAAAACATCGCTAAAAGATTCGCGAGTTAAATGGGGGAAGAGACAACACAGGCAGTGGTCACATTCGCCTTATTCACTAGAATGAGGGACATATCCAGATCGAGGGGGCGCCAGCGGTCTTCGTTCGTAATGCAGACTGCGGGGTATGTTTCATTGCCTGTTGCTTTATTTACATTCGCCTGGCCGTAACTTGTTATCTTCTTATAAACTCGACTCGACAGGGAAATATTCCCCCACAATTTCACTTGGCCGGAAAAAATCACCACTCACGTTTTGTTATACTAACAATTTTATGTTCGGCTCTTATGATACTTTCCTAGCGAGCCTAAAGAATTTTATTTTGAGCTTACACGTTCATCTCATTTGTTATGGCAAAATGCAGAGTTAGTTGTTGATAAAAATCTGGAACTTGATAGGATCCAAAAATAAACTTATACGTAGTTGAAACATTTTTCTGTTCATTTTCAATGGCGGAATCTTGCTACTTTTGGATACATTTTATATAACGTGGTTATAATTTTCAGCTTTTAATTGCTTCAATTAGCATAAAATAAAAATATCTCCCATAACGTATAGTCGAAAGTTAGTTACAAGTCACTCAGTGGGATTGAGATCTTTGGAGTCTCTTGAGTATTGTGGGTGACTAATAAATATAAGTTTTTGGCCAACGTACAGCGATCTATAGTTAATGATGTAAATATTTTCAACTGTAGCAAGTTCGACTGTTCTTTTACAAAATACGTAGTATTTTTTTTGAAAACGAACTATCCCAAATATCTAAAAAGCCAAAACGTTGTGAACAAAATGCCGAAACCAGTCAGGTTTGGTTGTAAGAGGGACACTTAATTAGAGTAGTTTTGGATTTGCAGGTGCACCCCCTTGTCTGGAGCTGCAGCCTTCTCAAAAATCCTAAATGGAACAGGGGCTTAAAAAGTTTATTGAAAGGTCTATTTAACCTCTTTTTGGCTATGTAGTAGTTTTTTATTTCTACGATTAGTTTTTAAGAAAACCTTACTTTTGTGATAAAATTGGCAAGGGAAAAAGGTGAATCTCCATCTGATACTGTCAAGTATCTTAAGTTAAAAGTTAAAGTTTCTTAAGCGTTGGCATCAGTTTTAAAGTAAATCTGCACACGTTCGGGTGAAAATGATGTATTCAGTTGCTGAAAGAGTTGAAATTATTTTTATTTATGGCTCCCAAAACAAATGTGCTAGAGCCACTGCAAAGGTTTTTAATGAAAGATAAGTATTTGAGCCACAAATACTTTAAAGAGCTGGTACAAAAATTCACAGACACAGGATCGTTGGTAAGTAAGATAAGACAAGGTAACAGAGTGGTAAATAAAATGACTTAAATTTCGGTAATAGTTCATATTACTGCCAATTTCACTAACTCTTTTTGCCAGACTGCTGAAGCTACTAGACTTTCATATTCATGAGTACGTAAAGTGACAGAAATACACAAGTTCCATCTTTATAAAAAAAAATTCCAAGACCTTGTATCTCTCTGAGAATAGCTTGCCTGCAAGAAACGCGTTACAGCAACCTTTGCTGTTTTTTTATCTTTCTTGGTTTCACGGGACAAGATTTGCATTTCAATTTTTAAAGATAACCAAGGACCAGTTCGTTCCACCAAAAGATCTTGGTGAAGATGGTAACAGACGAATAGAGATTTGTGAAACTATGTCGAATTTAGTCGCTGAAAACCCAAATTTTGTAAAAAATATCTGCTTGAGTGATGAATGCAACTTTACTTTATACAGATAAGGAAAAATTTTCATTGTCCATGTAAAACGCTAAGAATTGTCCCTTCCATAGTTTTCTACGGCCTCTGAACGTATTTCCCTACTTTGACGCAGCATGCTCGTATCTTCCAGTTTAGATGTTAGAAAAAACTCGTCGAGAGTTTTACAGCAGACTGGCATATTGTTTAGCACAATCAGGCGGCCTATTTGAGCTCCTTATATTGTAATATTTAAAGAGTTATTATGTTATATTCTTTATTAGAATTATTATTGATTTTGTTTAGGAAATCTCGTTTATTTATTTTGGTTATCAAAGAATATCAGTTTTATTTTGCCTCAGACGTTGATTAAATCAACGGACTAAAAGAACAAATAGCATGTGGTACGCAAATTTTAATAAAATTGTTTCCTGTCAGTAGTAATCCCGTAACAAAACACGTTAGAAGCTATGATGTACCACTGAAATCTCCACCAGCACTGATCGCTGCGCTCTGCGTTGAATTGTTTACACCGGTGTAGGAGAATACAAGGCGCCGCCCATCTATCCCACTATTAGCTCCCAATGTTAAATCTCTCATTAACATTCTCCCTATGGACAGTGTTTGACTTTCCTGATGTGTATGGCTCTGTTAATAAAAACAATGTGCATTACTGTAGCGATAAGAACCCCCATTTTGTCAGAAAAGGTCATACTCAAGCTCCCCAAAAACTGAATGACAGGGCAGGGATGCTGTCATTGGGTCCATATTCATAAATGAAACATTAACTGGTGACATTTACTTGAATTTGTTAGAAGATATTACAGATCCTTTAATAGGCCTGGTAATAGAGAATCAGCATGATTTAGAAGAAAATCAAATGTTGGACGAAAATGAGTTCTTCTTTTAATAAGATGGAGCTCCATTACATTATACCTTAAACATTAGTAATTGAGTTAACAATCGACTTCTGAACCATTGGATTGGCAGATGTTGTGCAATTGAGTGGCCAGCATGATCATCTGACTTGACAAGTTTAGATTTTGTTCACTGGGGACATTTGAAGCCAGTGATAGACAAAAATTGAGACACGAATCTTGTCCCCTGAAACCAAGAAAGATTAAAAACAGGCAAGACAAGATTTGTATTTCAATTTTTGAAGATAACCAAGGATCAGTCCGTTGCACCGAAGAAGAAAAGTGATATACAAAACCAGTGGCGGCTCGCTTATAGGCACTGTGCAGCACCTCTTATTTTGCTTACTAGTTTTTTCTCAACATTTTCCGAAGATTTTTCCTTAAACCATTTTTTGTAGAGATTTTAAATTTTCTCTGATTTCTTTTTATAGAAATTTCAAGTTTCTTTTACGAAGAGACGGGATTTTAAAATCTACTTTAATATTTTTTCTAATTTTTGTAAACATTTTGAGAAAATAATTAAAATTTTAAAATAACATCTAAATCAAACTCTTATTGCATTTTAATATTTCTGTAAAAAAAATTAATAGCGAATACTCGAGTTTTTACCTGAAATCTCAATTTCAACGTTGCTTCTAGATGTTTCGATTTATTTAAGAAAATTTTAGTTGTTTTTGCTATGAAGTTTACATTTTTCCTAGATATTTTATTTAAAAAAATGGTTATAAATTTTTACTTTTTCTGAAAATTTTGTCCTTAAAATTTCTTCTGAGAATGTCAACCTCTCCAGATTATTTTATCTTTCTCTAATTTGCTTTAAAACTGTCAAGATTATTCGCTAGACTTTGATATTTCATAGTTCATTTTATTTTCTAATTTTGATAAAAATGTTTAGCAAAAAAACCCTGAAATTTCTATAAAAATGTTAACATTTTGGAAAAAACAAGAAATTTAAAAAAGAATTTAATTTTCATCTCCTTTCGCATTTCGATATTTTTCTCAAATGAAATAACAACCCAGTCTTGGATTATTTTCGTAAAATTTCAATTTCAACCTTTTTCTAAAGATATTTCAAATTTCTTTTTAAATTTCAATTTTCTGTAAGAAATTTTGATTTTTTTTCCCATGAAATTCGTGTTCTTGTCTAACATTTTATACAAAGGATTTTTTTTTAAATTCCAACTTTTGTTAGAAATTTTGTCTTTAAAATATTTTTTCTTGTCAAAATTTTGATTTCGCTAATTTGTTTTAGAAATGTTAAAGTTTTTCACCAAATGTTAATATTATAAAGCTCCTTTTATTTTGTAATTTTGATAAGAAACTGAAAATTATTAAGTACTAGCTGGCCCTGGTGAACTTCATACCACCTCAGAATTAATAAATATTGTGTTAACTTATTAGCTGAATGAAATTTTACATTAAAATATTCAATACGGTCGCCCGTTTCCAGGTGAATCCTACGCGAAAAACCGCTAAAAATGGGTCATTATCAAAACAGATACAGTGCCATCCACTGGAAATTGATTACAACACATTTACGGTTATTTTAGGTTGCGGTGTATTTCTGTCATGTTCCTGTTATGAATTAGAGATGGCGCTGTAGACGGATTCCTTATAAAACATGTATTTTTTTTCAATATTTTAGTCTTTATTCTGCTTATTCGAAGCCGAGGCAATTCCAACAAAGCAAAGGACATAAAAATCCGTTCGGCCATTCTGAAGTTATAAATGGTGTAACTAACACGACTTTGTTTTATTTATATAGATAAATTTAGAGAAAATAGACTCCAAATTTGCATAAAAATAAGAAAATTTTGAGAAAAATATTGAAACTTCAAGAAAAAATAAACCTTGTAAATTTTTTGCAATTTGATTTTCTCTTAAACATTACTACTCCTATAGGACCAAAGCTCAAAGCTCAATGAATCAAAATTTCCATTTTTTCTAAAAATGTTAAATTTATTATTAAAATTGTAAGTTCAAATTTAAAGAATAAGAGCAAATTTTGAAGAAAAAGCAGACAATATTTTTGGGAAAAATTAAAATTTCCTATCTGTATACAAAATTTTTAAAATAAAGAACAATTTAGGCATCAAAAAGAAAGAACAATATTTAAAAATAAATTAATTGTCAAAAATATTCTTAAAATTTCGACTTTTAAAGTGGGAATTATTGAAATTTTTAAGAAAAAGACTCAACATTTCAAGAAAAATCTCAAAATTAGGAAAATAAAAACAATCAAAATGTTGCAAAAAAATTAATCAACAATTTAATGCCTGAAGTCAATATTTTGAGATTAAAATTCAAATTTTGATAATTTATTTGCACATAAACCGCAAGTTTTATTTCAAAATTTGTTTTAAAGCGTCGCATAGTTTTAAAAATCGAAATTTTTGTTACTAGGAATAATATTCATTTTATTATAGTAATTAATAAGTAATAAATATAATAATAATACCAAAAAATTTAAATTTGAAAAGAAAAAAAATCACCAGTTATAAAAAATAAAGCCAAAGTTATCGAAAAAGCCAAAATTTGGAAAAAAGTGGAATTTCTAAAAATTTACAAATTTTCATAGAAAGTCAAATTGCCAAAAGCAAATAACGATTTTGAAAAAAGTTAATATTTTAGAAAAAAGATTAAATTTTTAAAATAGATGACATTTTCAGTAATTTTGC
Organism: Dastarcus helophoroides; assembly: GCA_028583605.1. Taxonomy (NCBI): domain Eukaryota; kingdom Metazoa; phylum Arthropoda; class Insecta; order Coleoptera; family Bothrideridae; genus Dastarcus; species Dastarcus helophoroides. Next base: position 31,325,510 of record CM053331.1, on the reverse strand, counting down.
GAATGACAAAAGGCAAAATTCTGGAAAAATAACTAAATTTTTAATTAAATTTTCTAAGAAGCTGAATTTTTGGATATTGGAGAAAACTCAAAATAATCAAAAAATTCATAGTTATCAAAAAGTTGAAATGTGGAAAGGTAAAATTTTGGAAAAAGTCGAAATTTTGAGTAGTCCAAATTTAAAATAAAAGCACATTTTTTTTTTAAGTTGAAAATTTAATTGAAAATGTTCAAAAAAATTATAAATAATATTTTGAAAACAGTACGAACTTTTAAAAAAAAAGGTCGAGTTTTCAAATAGAGTCGAAATCTTTAGAAAAATTTGAGATTTTACGAATTGGTCAAAAATTTTAAAATGAGTTTTTAAGAAATGTCTCACTTAAAAGAAAAACCAAAATTTTTAAATAAAGGATCGATAGTTTACAAAGAATGTCGAAATTTTGAAAACAGATCAAATTAAAAAAATAATCGAAATTTTTAAATGTTCCAGAAAGTTTTAATTATGAAAAATGGCTAAAATTTTGAAAAATTCAAACATTTGAGAAAAACGAAATTTTCAACAGTGGGAATTTGAAAAAAAAAGTCAAAAATTTTAGCCACGTGCAGATTTAAGAAGAGGTTAAAATTTTTAAAAAGGAGTCGACATTTTTTGACACTTTGATCTTTCTAAATTTTGAGAATTATACGAAATATATAAAAAAAATTAAGGATAAGGTAAACATTTTCAAAAACTTTCAAATTTCCAAAAGAAGTCAAAATATTGAAAATGAAGAAATTTTTAAAGAAATAGGTCGAAATTTTATAGTCCAAATTAAAAAAAATATATCAAACCTTTGAAAAAGTAGACACATTCAAAGATCTAAGAATTATCAAGTTTTTAAAATAATTCGAAATTTTTAAAAGGTTAAAAGTTTGAATAAATAAAAAATGTTCACTTTGAGTGATAATTGATAATTTGTTACCAATAAAAACCAAATTTTTCGAAGCCGGAATATTGAAAACAAGTCAAAAATTATCAGATAGGTTGAGGTTTTAAAAGTCCAAATAATGAGAAGTTAAAAGTTTAAATTTGTGGTAGTTAAAATTTTGAACCAAAGTTGAAGATTTTTCAAAAAAGATTTATATTTTAGGTCAACAAAATTAAAATTTTGAAAAAATATTATACTTTTCATTAAACGTCAAGTTTAAAAACAACATGAAATTTTGAATAAATCTCTAAAATAAAAAAGTAGCCAAATTAAATAAAAAAAACAAAAATAGTCACAAATGTGAAAAAATTTGACATTTTATAAAATGTCTCCATTTCAAAATATCGAAACTTTGCAAAAAAAGTCGAAATTATTATTCATTACTTTTGTTTTGAAAAATTATAATATTTTTATTAAAAATTTCGATTCAATAAAAATATTATAATTTTTCAAAAAAAATAATGAAATTTTAAAAAAGATCTAAAATTTAAAAAGTCAAAGGTCCAGTTTTAAAAAAATTTACATTTTCAAAAAAAAAATAAAAATATTTAGGAGTGAAAATTTTGGAAAAGGGTACTTAATTTAAAAAAAAATTGCAAAAAAACACCATAAATAATATACACAGATTTTCGGAAAAGTCAATACTTAAAAATAAACTAACGTTGAAATTACAAGAAAAAAGACTAAATTTTGGAATTCAATCGAAATTTGGAAAAATTCAGTCTTTCAAAAAACCCGACATTATTTAAAACTTTTTATTGTCAAGTTTTCTAAGAAATCCAAAATTCTCGAAAAATTACATTTTGAAAATGTCGAAATTTTAAAAAGTTAAAACTTTGACGAATTCGACCTTTTGGATCGAACATTTATGTTTTAACGTTCAACATTGTCGCAGCACCCCCATTTGTTTTGGCTACAAGCCGCCACTGTACAAAACACAACCGGTTAATTTGGAAAACTTGCAACAACGAATTGTTGACAGATGCAGGCGAATCAGCAAAAAACATTTCAAAAGGTGATACAAGAATTCAAAAACCAGATATACTTTTACTTGAAAGAAAAAGTTGCTCATTTCGAGCGCCTTTTGTTCAACTGTTTTAAATGAGAGGATTTGTATTTTTGAAGACATTAAAATTTTTTTCATCATTTGTGGTGTGTTTATTTACTTATTAACTGACGTTTAATTGATTACTTAAAGTTAAACTCTAAACAGTGGTTTAAACACTAATTTCGTCAAAACATCTATCTCTTTAATAGTTGACATTCCCAAGCGTTGATTTTACTAACAACAGGCGCTTAACAACAATTTTGTTCAGGAAAAACATGAAGGTGAGCTGTGCTGCAAAACAAGCGGTTTTCTTAAAAACTAATCGTAGAACAAATTTTCTTTGGAGAAAAGGAGTAGACATGGAGATACCATCTCTTCTAAATTGTTCATTGCTTTGTTGCAGAGCGCCATGAAGAACAATAACTGGAGAAATATTGAATTTATTATCAATGGGGACATCTAAACAACCTGAGGTTTGCAGACATCGTGGTTCTTATTGCAGATCGGATAGATCACGCATGTGAACTCCTTCAAGATCTTCAAAGTTCTTGTGCACGAGTTGGTCCTAAAATTAACTTTTTCAAAACACAATACGTGACCAACCTTGTAGTGACCAAAAACATTTCAACGTATGACAGGCAAAGAGAACAAGTGTATACCCATAAATATTTAGGTCACGAGATTAAATTAGGAAGAGACAACCAAACCACAGAATTAACCAAAAGAATAGGACTGACATGGAAAGCTTTCGGAGGGACGAATTTATATCAGATATTTTCATGTTCTTGAAGGGGAAGGTCTTTGATCAATGTGTTCTTCTGGTTATAACATATGGAGCAGAAACACTGACCCCTATTAAAAAGGTAATAAACAAAATCTAAGTGGCACAGACAGCAATGGAGACGTTATTGTTGAATATATTTCTCAGGAATAGCGTTCCAAATCCTATAATCAGGGAAAGAACCAGTGTTACAGACGCAGTCGAAGCACTGAAATGGGACTGGGCAAACCATGTTGCCAGAATTAAAGATAAAGGGAAGTTGAACCAAGAAAATTCTAGAATGCAGACCTAGACACGATGCAAATCGTTTTCGAAGACGTCACCCAACAAGATGGTCGGATGACATTAAGCGCATCCGGACCAACTAGATGCAAAGTGCTCAGCACTGGAGGAAATGGAAAGATTTACGGGAGGTCTACCTTCAAACGGCTGATTATAATGATGATTGTGATGAATCGTAGAAATAAAAAACTATTACGTAGCCAAAAAGAGATTAATCGGATCTTTCAAACAATAAACTTTTTAATCCCTGTTTCATTCAAGATTTTTGAGGGAGCTGCTGCTCTGGCCAAGGTAATGCATCTGCAGGTCTCAACCTACACTAATTAAATGTTCCTCCGACAACCAAAATTGACGGCATTTTGCACCTTTCGTTTTATAGTTTTTTAGGGTATACCGTTTTCAAAAAATCATCTTGCATATAACTGGTAGTATTTGTCAAGTCTGAATGCATAATACGCGACAGACACTTGTATTTAATGAAAGCTGCAATGCAACCCATAATACATAAAAAGTTACCTTACTACTATTGACCCTTGTAACTTTAGTTACATCATACATAACCTGGTTGTAGGGTAATGCATGTAAGTTTAATAGTAATGTTGAAATTTAAAAAAAACTGAAATTTTATTTTTTAAAGAATGCAATCAACGAAGGGGGAAAAATGAGTAAAATGCTGTCATGTCATAAAATTATGTTATGACTTTTATTTATAAAGTTAAACAGGAAAATTCATTTGATAATTTGAGAGCTGGCTGTTAATTAAAAAAGCATAAACACGCTTCTGATGGAGTATCAATTCTTCTCAATTGGATTAGCTGCAGCTTCGAGATATAAATTGGATAAACTTCCGCAAAAATAACAATAAACTGATGGAAACTGAATCGGTTTTAAATTGATCTTTACTTGGGCTGGAGTGCAAACAACATATTTTTGTGTACTTTTTCGATATATTTGATTACAGTGTAGAGAAAGCGTTATTCCATTGTTGACGAATACCCTATATCAACTCCAGACACGCTTTATCGCATCAGGACAGGTTGGTATCCCCCTTTAACATTTCTTAGCAAAATATATCTGTATCAGACTTACTTTAGTTATAAATTTGATGTATCCCATTCAATATAATCAATCATACTTATAACCTACCAGACGTTCTTTTTCTTAAGATGGTTCTAAAACAAATTTGCTTTTGAAATGAATCTCAATCAATATATAATATTGAAAAGCTAACATGAACCCGTCTGATTTACAATAAGAATATGAAATTTTATGCGTAAGGCAAGTAAAAGCTACAAAAGACATCACAAACTTAGGTGCCAATCTCTACTAAACTTGTTTGCCTCTTCTGTGATATTGTAATGAACTGATAGAGTCAAATTTGAAATTAAGTGGAGTATGGACCTCTTCAATGGAATGCCCCAGATGGTTATTATCGCGGAGTGACTTACTTGTAGATAGAAGTACCTGACCACCATCTTTTCTTTTTCTCAGATGAGGACGCTCATTGCAATAACGGCACCATATCTTTCGTCAAGTGTGGGACTCAGGCCCCTTATATGCATAGTCTAGCCTAGCCATCAAACCTCACTATGCTCTTCTGCTTGGGCTATCTGAATCTCATCCTGAAACTGCTTAAGCTAGCTGAATCTCATTCTGGTTTCGCATTACTTCGGGGTAAAAGACCTTTTCCTTGATTCTAATTATTGTTGTCTCGCTCAAATGTTTTCTTCTCTGACATTAAGAGGTTTATAAAAGAGGTAGTATTTTCCCAGCTTTCGTCGTTCTTCAGCATTTCTGTGACAATATTGTCTGGTGTTATCTCTCGTTTGGCCCACCTTTCTATTTCTATTATTTCCTGTATCCATTTAACACATCTGAAAACCGTCTGTGGTGTCTGTCTCTTTGCAGTAGAAATGTATGTATGAGCCTCTCAGTTTGAATCTTTTACAATATGCTCCAAAGCATCCATGACCACTTAATACTTGGGTAACGCAATAGTTTAGTTCTCCTTGCTTTCTATTTACCCATCTCTCCAGACCTTTGATGAGTTTTTTAGTCCAGCTCGCTTTTTCTGTATCCTGGCTTCAGTTTCGACCCCACTTGTTTACCGTCTGTCGTTTGATATCTTTCTTGATCGTTTCTGTTTGTCCACAGCTTAGTGTCCTTTCTTCTACTAGCAGTTTCACATGCGACTTTCCTGCTAGTGCCAGGGCGTCCCTGTTAGTGTCTGCTAGTGCCAGCGAGATTGTCCTGTATGCACCGCACACAGGCCCGTAACCAGGATTTTTTTTCGGGGGCACAGGCCCGTAACCAGGATTTTTTTTCGGGGGGGGGGGATCCTTCTGCTAAAACTACCTGGTCTTTGTTTGAGTTTAGGTTAGACCTAAGAAGCCATGGTCCAATACTACCTTATTATTTATATTATTATTGTATACAAGTATAGTAAAATATAAAAAAATACACTAAAACCATTTCTAGAGTCTAACTCTTCTAACATTCTGACAAATAAAAACAGATGTGTGGGTAAGATAATAAAATTACTTGAAAGATATTCCTTTTCTAAAATTTATCTTTGAACTGTCTTCTATAACCTGTAGTTGTGTATAAAAAATGCCTATAGAAAGGGCTCTATTTAAAGACATAGTTTGAAGTCAGCTGGAGAAAAATCTTTTTTTTTTAATTTTTTTCAAATTTTGATTAAATTCATAATTTTAACATTTATCTCAAATTTAAAGTTTGCACCCGAATATTTAGAATTTGGATATTCTTTCTAAATTCTGGAAGATAAGATGTTTTTTTTAAGTTCAAGGTTCCTCTTAGTGTCCAACTCTTTTTCTAACTGGCAACAATTTTAAGAATTATTGTTGCTATCTGAATTTGCAATGTCGAAATGCATTTGATTCTTCCAAATTTTGAAAAAAAGTTTTTGGTATAAAGTTCTTTATCGTTTTACCTTTAATCTCAAAATTTGGACCTTTTTTGGAAATTTTTAATTTGAATTAGATTTTTTGCTAAATGCGAAGTATGTTCATACTTTACTTTTTTTTCTCAAAATTGAAAGTTTAAAATCTTGGTGTTTATTCAAACCCACAAATATTTTATTAAACTTCGATTCTTTCTAGAAACCTGCAAATTTTGCCAAAATTTTTGTGAAAAATATCAGATATCGAAATTTTGAACTTGATCTTGAGTTTTTCGCATTTGGAATTTTAATTCGAAATGTTTAGAAAAGTCTACATTTAGAGTGGACAAACTCATTCTAGAAAAAGTTTAATTACTACCGTGTTTATACTTAAAAATAACCAAAATTCATTATTAAACATTTCTGAAAATATTAATATTTTTAGAAATTTTGAATTTCCGAACAAAATAAGGATATATTAATTCTTAATGTGACCTGTTCGAACCCAAAATTTTTAGTTTTTTAAATTCGAAATTTTAGAAATAAGTTGACATTTAGAATTATTCTCTAAATCCGAAGAAAAAAGAGGCCATAATTTTTGAAAAAAAAGGTTTGAAGTCAACATTTTCTAAAAAAATCTTTCATTTCCAAAAGATAAAATCTATTAACAAAAACTAATAACACTCAACATTTTGTCTTGAAACAAAATTCAAAAAATATACTTTGATATTTCCTGAAACTTTTAGTGTTTTTTCAAAATGGCCAGGAGATTTTTTAAAAATTAAATGTCTAGAAAGAAAGTCAAAATATTTTGAAAAAGTCTGAATTTTTAACCAGTGTTGATGTAAAAAATTTGAAAAATAAACATAGGTCATTAGGCTCATTTTTTTTCAAAATTTCGATTTTAATCTTGACATTTTTAAACTCGTCCTAAAAAGTTGTAAACATTTTAAAAATCAAATTTTTCTAAAAAAATGAATTTAAATTTGAAATGTGATTAAAAGTACAATAAATTCTTAATTAACGTTGAAATTTGATAACTAAGATAAAAATTTCAATGTTTTTTTGGAAGTCTTTACTTGGAATTCGAATTTTCGAGAAAAAAATAGAATTTCCGAAATCGTAATCGAAATATAAACAAATCAACTTCGTAACAAAAAATTTCAAAATTTTTTATTATGATGTTAAACTTTTTAAAAAAATTAAAAATTTCGAATTAACCTGATGAGTTAAAGTTAATAAAAAAATTCTCAATTTTCCAACTTAAAAATGCTCAAGTTTTGTGTAAAACTCGAAATTTATAAAAGAATCGACATGTTAGACATTTTTTTTTAAGTTCAATCGCCATATTAGAAAAATTATAGAAGAAATTCATACAAATAACTTATTAAAAAATGTGTTCTCAATATAATGGCTTATACAGGGTGAGTCACTAAGCGGGAATCGGTCTTTGGTAGGCGTATCGTTTAAAATATCGAAAAATGTTTCGAATAAAAGTTGTTCAAAATAAAGTTCTCCACAACTTAAAATTATTGCCAAATATGGCGGCCTTCTGGTTGCACCGGAAATGAACACAACTTTCCTATTTTAAATAGAACACTATATGTATTTTTACATTTTTGGATTCCTTGTTAAAAATGAATATGAATTTATTAAGACGACATAGGCCCTTAGTTGAACCGTTTTCGCGTAATTTAATTTTTTTGGTTAAATTTGACGATTTCGAAGCTTAACGCCATTAACGATATTTTCCTAACGCAATGACTCAGAGTTGTGTGGCATACGGTTTTGGATTAAGGAAGAAATGAAGTATTTGTTTACGTCTTTGCTGTTAGCAAGATTTCTTAAATTTCTTCACATCCGTCGACTCAATTCTTCAGTTGTTCAAACGTGCATAACTTAATTTTTTCAAATGGAACCACCTATCTTGGATTATCTTATCGGATGCGAAATTAAATTACCTTTTTTTGGTGATCCATTAAAAATGGTTTTTAAAAAGGTCGCACATCTGGAAAATTCAGTTCTACCTAGTGTGAAGCCAAAAAATTTCGGGGGGGCTGCAGCCCCCTAGCCCCCCCCTGGTTACGGGCCTGACTGCAGATATCCTTATTCCTAGTTTCAGTTGGACCTTTTCTAGTCTTTTGGCATTTAGCTTGGACTCCAGAGCTTTATGACACATTGGTATTGCATGGAGTAATGACGAGTACATCACACTGCTGATTAGTCTTCTTTTGCTGTATCGTGGTCCCTCATCAGCCGACTTATGACTAGTGATGTGCCGGATATCCGTATCCGTATCCGTATCTGCGGATATCCGAGGGAGAAAAAAGATCCGTATCCGTATCCGTATCCGTTAGTTTTTGGCGGATCTTTTACGGATCTTTTCCCTTATTAATTTTTAATTCATAGATGACATTTTATATATAGGTGATTAGGTAACAATGAAAAACTGTTAAATTCCATTCAGATTATTTTTTATTTCTTAAAATCGTATTTGGCACCTTTATATTGCAAACATTTATCGCAGTGAGTACCAAACCAATAGTACATAACTCAAAGGTACTAAATCAATTATCTTTATAATGAGATAAATTGAGTTTAAATCTTTGTGTTAAGCTTAATAAAATAATGAAATATTTAAGTATTATAGAAAGTTATAAGATCACTTTTATAACGAGAAAAAAAAAACAAAACTTAAATCTTCGTAATAATTCAAATTCAAATTAAATGATTATTCTAATTAAGTAAATTAATACTGCGTTACATATAAAGTGTTAACATTAAATTAAAAACACAGTGACAATTAGAGGAATTTAAAAAAATTTAAAAGACATAATTAAAATTTAGTAATGGTAAATTGTATTTCAAAAAGAGTAATTTGGCAGCTTTGTCCCCCAAAAGTCTGCTACGATGTGGCTCATAAACAATTCCTGCTGCACTAAAAAATTGTTCACTTGGAACGCTTGTCGCAGGTGATGATAAATATGTGCGAGCAATGTGACTGAGACCTCCAAACTTTTTACTGTTAATCTGCCAATACTTTAGCTGATCCTGATCTCTTGGTAATCTTTTTTCCGACATATATTCCATAAGTAAATTAGCTTTCGTATCTGATAATTGATTTTCAGATTGCTCCTGGTCATCATCACTATCTAACATATTAGCAATAGACTCTTCTAGACTCTGGCAATGTTCTTTTCTAACAGTAATTGGTTTGTCTTCAGTACTTATTGTAGTTGCTGTGAGATTTACTCCGGTTTCTAAATCTGTAAGCAATTTCCATTTTATTTCTTTTATGAGAATATCACTGAAGAATTTACCTTTGTACCGTGGGTCTAAAAATGTGGCTACTTGAAACAAAAAATTTTTATCAATTTCAGAAAAACGATAATCTAATTCATTCTTCAAAGCAGACACAAAATCAAGAACGGCGGATACACTGATATTGAGATTTTCTTGGATCTCGTCATAGATTTTATTCAATGCTCGTACTAGAGGAATAACGTCAGATATACATGTGTTTTGTGAGCTCAATTTTTTTGTAATGTCTTCCAGAGGCTTCAGCACTTTTACTAATTCTTGAATTAAAATCCAGTCATCGGCATCAAATTGTTCTATTGTATTATTAGAAGAATAAAGCGACAACGAATCCTTGATGCATTCAAGTCGTTCCAACATGTAATAGCTGGAATTCCAGCGTGTCGGCAAGTCTTGTAAAACTTTTAAAACTTTTTGATTGAGTCGAACTTGTATTTTTTCTAATTCTTGCTTTGCCATTATGGAATGGCTGAAATGTCCTGCAATTTTCCTACATTTTGTAAGTACCATGGAGATTGTTTCAACTTTTTTAATAGCTTCTTTGACCACCAAATATAACTGATGTGCTGTACAGTCGATATTATGTATTTCAGATAAATAACAGGCGCGCTTCATATTGGATCCCCCATCTCTTACCATGCAGTGCACATTTTGTTTCAGAATTCCCCATTCTTCTAACATATTTTCAAATGTTTGCGAAATATAATCTCCCGTGTGACGTTCTTCAAGGACTTCCGCTTTCAAAACGAATTTTTTTCGTTGAAAATCTTTGGTAATACCATGGATGTTAAAGATAACAATGAAACTCCTAATGAAGATTCTGACCAGATATCTGATGTGAAGGAAACTTTCTCAAAATCTTGTAACATGTTTTTTATTTTTGATGACACTTTGTCGTAAAGCTCGCTGTAAACAAGGTCCGTAAAATATTTTCTTCCTTTTAGAACATAATTTGGAACAATGTGGTCCATCAATCGTCGGAACCCTAATTCTTCTACGTTTTGAAAAGGTAAATCTGATAAAGCTAACATTTCAGCAATCAAATAATCAATTTTTATTGATTTGGGGTTTGTATTATCCCACATTTTAACTTTTTCCATGTATTCTTTGAAAAAGGTTTGTTTAAATTCTCTTTTTACCGTTTGTAAAGACGTTCCCGGGCGTGATATTTCATCGCTACCCTTCTTAGCGTAGTCTTCTTTACAGAATAAATCATATTCTTGAGGATGTTTTCTCTGTAGATGATTTTTTAAAGAAGTTGTGCCTTTACTCTTACGAGAATACTTTCCATCACAAATTTTACACTTCGCACATTCATCATCTATAATCACATAATAATTCCAAATTACACTACTAAACTTCTTTGTAGACATTTTTTTTAACTCATGTAACAAAACCAAATACAAACGTTATCTATGCTACCCAGTGTCACACTAAACTAAAAACAAAACAAAAGAAAGACCTGCGCAATGCAAATCAAAACATGTCCTGCCTGTCACGCAAAGCGTCAAATGGTGTCAACTACCGTTTCAAGGTCTCGCGCAGACAACGATCGAGTACAGTACACGGCGGTAAATATTGCACATCGATCTTTAGAAAGAGAAGATCCGTATCCGTATCCGTATCCGCGGATCTTGAGACCAAATATCCGTATTCAGATCCGTATCCGCGGATATACATTTTTAACGATCCGGCACATCACTACTTATGACCACCATTTAGAATGCAGTAGATGTTCCCCGAGGTGAAAACTTTTCGAGCAGATTTAGGACATAATCATAAGCGCACCCCTACTGTGACAGATTCATGATATTTAATCTATTATGTTTCTAATTTGTTCCTAATGTCTATTAGATTTCAAATCTTTTAATTTATTTTTTTCTATTTGTAAATGTTTTCTAATCATTGTTCTGTTTAGATGGATATGCATATTAGTTCTAAATAGCAAGAGAATCGAATTCAATAAATTGACTATTTTAGTGAAATATCATTGACACGAAGTTCGAGCAGAGTAGCATTTGGCAACACCTCTTCGAATTTAGATTTCCCCGAGGAAAAGGCCCATGTGTGGTTAACTCCAGACTCGGACATATGAAATTGTTTCGCACAGTAGTACGGTCTCACACTTTCTGCATATTAGTAGATTTCCTACAAAACAACCTAAATAAATCATAATCCATTTGGGAACGTGCCCATGTTTATTCTGCTTTTGATGCTCGCTCCTGAATTAAAAATAACGCTTAAAGCTGAATAAGGCGTAGGACGTTTGAAAATTATAATGATCAGCTTATTTAGTATTCATAAATTCGCTTCGTTATCACCAACGTCCTATCGATACGCCTGATATGCATAAATGTTTATTAGAGTAAAAAACTTTAATTCGAAATTTGACGAAGTAATTTGTTTTTGCTCCTCTTTTTTATAATAAATATATCAGCAACAAAACTGGTATTTGGGGTTAAAATAATCATGTCTATCATTATCGTGGAACTCACTATGTTACTGTATTAATTTTAAATAATGATATGATTATTTTAGTAAAATGTTTCTGAATACAATCAAACACATTAAGAAACAAAAACAAACTGTGCATGACAACCAACGTACATGCTTTACTTTATTATGGACTATCATGGCTTATGGTCGAAATTCGACTAATACCAAATACATTTTTATATGCTCATTTTTTTTAAATTAATCCACTCACAAAGGGTAATTCCATTATGCTTTCAAAGCACTGTGAGCAGGATGCGAAAACAGGAATAGATGGTGATGAAGCGCCTTCTTAAACAAGGATAGGTAGTAATTTTTAGGGAAAATTTCCTTCGGTAACGAGTTCCATAGCTAGGAAGTTTTATAAAAAAAGTCTCCATAGACAGGAGTCCTCACTGTGCCAAGCTGGACCGCATAGGTGTCCGACTATCTTTTATGCCTCAAGAATCTTGCCCTTGGGGGAATAAATTCTATTAGTTTCTTTTAGCATCTTCTATGATAGCATTTGTAAAAAAGAGACGAGTCACCAATCGTCCGCCTGTACTCTAGTGTTTTGATAGAATCGGTCAAACTCTCGCCTTCAACTAGGCTAATCGCTCTTCTATGAATTAAATCCAAAAGAGCAAAAGTATGCTTTGGGGCTGAACTCCAAACATGAGAATAGTATTCTAGTGTCGGCCTAATTTGGACTTTATATAGTGTGAGTAGCTGATGAGATATGAAGTACTTTTTAACTCTAAAAAGAAAGCCCAGATTCTGAGAGGCGGATTTGCCAATGGAGCATACATAATTGTCCCAAGAGAAGTTAGTGCTCGCATTCACTTCTAGGATAGACAGATTAGATCCCATCGAAGGGATTTTACGGTTCATTAGTATGTTTCTTGCATTATTCCTTGATGTTTTTTAGAGAAAACCGCGGCCTAAGTTTTTGAAGCGTCGAAGTTGACCAGATTTTTCTTATTCCATTCCAGAATGACTTCAAGATCCCTATTAATCATCTTTATCTGCTATTTCTTTCATCGACCTGAAGAGGCGGCGGATAATGATTTGACGGAGAAAAACACTAGGCTACTTATCATCTGCGTAGCTGTATGTAGGATTGGAAGTTAAAGTTAAGAGATTGTTAATGCTTAACAGAAACAGAGTAAGAAACAGGACAGACCCTTGAGGGACCCCTTGCCTTAATGATTTGTAGAAAGGAGTGCCACAATTTAAACGATAATTTAAAATTGATTGATTCCTATTTATTTAGCTATTTATTGAATATATGACTGAGGATCGAAGTTTAATTTAAACAAATTCGCTGTAGGACTTCGTCTTGAAGTTTCATTAATAAAAGTAACGTTAACAAAATTACGACTTCTATTACTACCAGTTCTTCTTGTGGAAGTCTTCCTAATCATATACTTACAATTTGGAACCTATATTTAATGGCCTTGTGTTGACACTGTTTTTTGTGATTTTTGAATATTGCTGCTCTATATACTAAGAAGCAACTTGTTTCTAAAGCTCTAATTATTTCCAAAAGTGGACCAATAAAATTTATGATTTTGTTTTAATTTGTTTTGACGCTTTTAATATTATAATTTATAGTTCTTTACAAGTTTGGATATATTATTGAAATCACCTAAATGTGCTTCGATCGTAATTCTTGCTCTCATATGTTATTTACAGTTGTAGGTTGCTTTTTTATTTTCCAGGCGAAAAGCATCATTTTCTCGTTACAGTACAATAGCAGAAAGACTAGTCGAATATCCCCGTAAATCTGAAATCTTCGTAGTATCAACCTCAAACGAAAGAAGCTTACATGCGCGGTATTTGTGTTTTGTTGAAATAATCACAGAACAGGAATCATTTCGCTTTTATGATTCCGTTTCATTTTAGTACCTGCCGTAAAAAATATATGTACGCAGCCCAAGCCCCGAGGATAAAGCATTGTTAGCTTAAATTCGATATTTCCCAAAAACATCAATCGAGGTAAGCTTAGATGTCGCTTTAAATGATACGATGGGCTGGCAACAATTAACGTTAAAATAACAGGCAACGAAGGGTCATTTCCATAATTACATCTCCAATAAAGCCAACAGAACCGTTTATTTGTTTTGTCTCGATTTATGATGCCTATGGGCGAAATAAGATCATGGACAATGACATACATGTCACATTTGGTTGTTGCAATGTAAAATTGGAAATAGCTCTGTCACTTTGCAACTGCCCACTTAATCAGATATTAATGCACAGGCAAAGCTGTTGACATACTTGCTATATGAATAATTTAAATTTAATTGGAAATATGAACATTTGAGCTTCGCAGCTTGAGTGAGTAGGAAATACGACCCGCACTGTCCTCTTTAAATCAGTCTTCTTCAAGTCGCAGGATCCCTTTGTCCGGTGCAATTTAAGGTATTTTGAACAATCGTTACCCGCGGTGTCGTTATCGTAGATTTAAAAAAAGTTTGCGAAATAAACAGTTAACTCAGTTACAAGTCACCCAGTGGGGGTTAACTCTCTTGAATATTTATACGATTGACTAGCGGCTATAAATGGGAAGTGTTTACCACCACAGTACTATACTGATGAGGACAAAGAAGGCCGAAACTAGTCTATGGTTGCAGTTGTACATATTTTCAATTTTAAGCACGTTTAATTACAGAACATTTGATTGGTCATTTGTCGAAAGAATTATATAAAATAAATTGTTGAACACATTCTTGGATATTTTAATAGTTTGATTTATAGGGGAGAAAGTTTTGATGCAAAAATACTGAAAAAGATTTTTATAATCCAAAACTCTCATGTAAAGAATATATAAAAAATGAGTAAACATGTGGTCAGTCGATTTCAAAAATTGAAGCCCCAAGCGAGGTGAAAAAGAATATTTAATTGAATATTGAAAAAAGTAAAAATTTTGAGTAAGGTGATATTTTCAAAACGAGAATAAATTTAAAAAAGATCCCAATTTAAAAAAAAAAAAATTTGGAAAAATAGCCCAAATCTGAAAATAATAATCAAAAAAACGCCTCAAGAAAAAGTCAAATTATTGAAAACAAATTTGAATTTTCAAAATAAAGTGAAAATTACGAAAAAGATCTAAAGTCGACATTTGGAGAAACTATTTAAAATTAAAAAAATAAATTAAATTAAATATAAGTAGAAATTTTTAAGCCAAAATCAAACGAGAAAAAAATATATCAACAATTTAAAACAAAGTTAAATTTACAGAGAAAGGAAAATTGCTGATATAAAAATTTAGAAAAATTTAAAGATTTTAGAAAGTTAAATTTTCTCAAATCAGTAAAGATCTTACAGTTAAAAAAAAACATTTTTTTCGAATAAGTCAAAATATTTCAAAACGTTTTGAGAAATGATCAAAATTTTTAAAGTCAAAATTTTCCATAAAATAAAAAAATTCAGAATAAGCACTTTTCCTTTAAAAAAGTAAACATTTCTAAGAAAATACAAAATTCTAAAAGAAAGTCGAAATTTTTAATTTTCAAAAAAAGTGAAAATCCTGAAATGTGTCAAAATTTTAAAAGATTGGAAGTTTTAGAAAAGTCAAAGTTTGTAAAAAGTAAATGAACATCTTTACTTAAGACGAAATCTTCAGAGCAATATTTTTTTAATCGATTTCTTTTTAAATGAAAACTTCGAGAACAACAACATTATGAAAAAAAAAGGCCGAAGTGTTTAAGTCGCTGTTTTGATAAACTTAAATTTTCAGAAAATCCAGACTTCACAAAAAATTAACATTTTGGGAAAACAACGTAATTCTGAAAAAAATTCATATTTCTTTTAAAAAGTCTGTAAAAAAGTAAAAACAAATGTTAAGTTGAATTTTTAAAGAAATAAAAATTTTCAAGCCAAGTTCATATACAAAAATGGAAATTTGCAGTAAAATACAAAATTTCAAAAGTAATATTTTTCATAAATTTTAATTTACAAAAAAAATAAAATTTTGAGAATACGTTAAAAAAATGGGTCAAATATTTTTAAAAGAGTGAACGTTTTTTAATTATGCTTTAAGGAAAAAATAATTAAAAAAAGAAAATTTTGAAAGCGTAAATGGAGAAATTTTCAAACAAAGTCCAAAAAATTAAAATTTTCAAGACAAAATGAAAAAAATAAATTTTCAATAAATGCTAAATTTAATATCAAAATTTTGAATAAAAATTGAAGCTCTGAAAAAGGCAATAATTTAAGAAATTAAAAATTTTCAATAAGTGAAAATTTGAAAAAACTGAACTTGTTTAAAAGTTTCATTTTTCAAAAAAAGTCTTAAATTTGAAAATAGTCAACAGTTTCAAAATTGTTAACATTTTTATGACATCTCAAATTTTCAAAAAAATTAAATTTGGTGGAACGGACTGGTCTTTGGTTATCTTTAAAAATTGAAACACAGAACTTTTCCCCTGAAGTCAGGAAAGATTAAAAAAAAAAACAAAGGTTGGTCTAACGCGTTTCGACAGCCAAGCTTTTATTTTCAAAGAGATACTACTCTGTATCAGTATATGTATCTCTCTGAAGATGACAGTTTAGCTGTCAAAACGAGTAAGACCAACCTTTGTTGTGTTTTTTAATCTTTTTTGGTTTTAGGAGACAAGTTCTGTGTTACAAGTTAAAAAAAATTAGAAATAAAAAAAAATTCACAATCTTCAAACAAGGTAGTTTATAAAAAGTCCATGCTTTTTTAAAAAAGTAAAAGTTTTAGAAAATTTAGGTTTTTAAAAAGACAAACTTTTGAAGAAGGTTCAATATTTTAAAAAGTTTGAAGTTAAAATTTTTAAGTTTTTCAAAAAACAAATCAAAAAGTCAAAAATTTGAAAGAGTAACGACATTTTCAAAAAATTTATCATTTCGAAAAAGTCCAATTATTTAACAGTTGAAATTAAAAAATATAAAATTTTACTAAGAAAATCGAAATGTATAACAAAACTAAACCTCCAAGAAATATCCAGATTCTGGAATTTCGAAAAATTGCAAAACAAAAAAAAATGGAAGCTTTGATTTGATATAAAGAGGCACACTGTTAAAAAAGACTAAATATTTTAAAAAGAAATTTCATAAAGCAGAAATTTTAAAATTTTTCAAAAAAAGTGAAACAGTTAATAATATGAATGAGTAACGACATTTTTAAAGAAGTTACAATTCATAAAATGTCTGTATTTTTAACAGATAAAATTAGAAAAATTTCGAAAAAATCCAGATGCTGGAAGTCTGAAATATCGCAAAATTCTAAGAAAATAGAAGGTTTGATATAAAGAAACAAACTTTTAAAGAAGATTAAATATTTTAAAAAGAAGTTTTCAAATTTTTCAAAAAACAATTCAAAAAGTCAAAAATTTGAAAGACTAACGACATTTTCAAAAACGTTAAAATTTTTAAAAAGTTACCTTTTAAACCGTTAAAATTAAAAAAAAGTCTTACAAACAAAATCGAAATGTACAACAAAACGAAAATATCCAGATTCTGGAAGTTCAAAAAATTGCAAAATTTAAAAAAAATGGAAGCTTTGATATAAAGTAACAAACTTGTTGGGAAGATTAAATATTTTAAATCAAAATTTCAAGAACCAGAAAATTTCAAATTTTTCAAAAAAATTAAACAGTCAAAAATTTGAAAGAGTAACGACATTTTCAAAAAAGTTACAATTTTTAAAATGTCTGCTTTTTTAACAGCTGAAATTAAAAAAAATCTTACCAAGAAAATCAAAATGTACAACAAAATAAAAAATCCAGATTCTGGAAGTTGGAAAAATTGCAAAATTAAAAAAAAATGGAAGCTTTGATATAAAGAGACAAACTTTTGAAGAATATTTTAAAAAGAAATTTCATAAAGCAGAAATTTTGAAATTCAAAAATTTGAATGAGTAGACATTTTAAAAAAGTAAAAATTTTCAAAAAGTCTACTTTTTTAACTGTTGAAATTAAAAAAAAGTTTTACCAAGAAAACCGAAATGTACAACAAAACGAGAAAAATCCAGATTCTGGAAGTTCGAAAAATTGCAAAATTTAAAAAAAATGGAAGCTTTGATATAAAGAGACAAACTTTTGAAGAAGATTAAATATTTTAAAAGGAAATTTCAAGAAGCAGAAATTTTTAAGTTTCTCAAAAAACAAGTCAAAAAGTCAAAAATTTGAAAAAGTAACGACATTTTTAAAAGAGTAAAAATTTTCAAAATTCTTTTTTAATAGTTAAAATTAAAAAAAATAAAATATTTCCAAGCAAATCAAAATGTACGACCGAACGAAAAATTCTAAAACAGTCCAGATTCTGGAAGTTCAAAAAATTGCAAAATTAAAAGAAAATGTACACTTTGAGATAATTAAAAAAAAACGAAAAGAAAATTTCGAAAAGTTGAAATTTTGGGAAAAAAATGGAGAGCTTGGAATAAGCGGAAATTCAGAATGTATAACTTGAAGAAAAAAGGATAAAAAATTGGCATTAAAAAGAAATCGAATTTTACAAAAAAAGTAGATAGTGATTTTGAAAAAGAGGCACAAGTATCAAAAAGTGGAAATTCTCAAGAAAATTCGTTGCATTTACGAAGTGGTGGAAATCTTCAAAATTAAATTAGCACTTTAAGAAAATTTCAAAATTTTAAAAAAGTCAGTTTTCAAAAAAAGTTCAAATTCTGCAGTCAATATTTCAAAATTAAATCAAAATTTAGAAAATAACTCACTTTTGAAAAACGAAGTAGAAACTATTAAAAAATTTGTATTTTATTAGTTGACATTTTCAGGAAAGTCACATTCCTCAGAAAAAAATAATTTTCAAAAACCAGGTTCTCAAAAAATGTCAAAATTTTGAAAAAAGCCAAAGTTGTCGGCAAAAGTTGAAACTGTTGAAACGCATTTGCCTTTCCTCATATCGTCAAGGTGAGAATTAAAAATCTGCATAAAAACAATGAATCATAATAATTAATGATTTTTCTCCGAATACTTTCACCGAAGATACTCACAGGAATTAATTGGATTGATCCTCCCAAGGACAAGATTTTTGAGGCATACAAGACAGTCGGAGACAGCAAATTCCTGTGCGGTCCAGCTTGACACAGTGAGGACTTCTATCTACGGAGGCTCTTTTTTCTATAGAACTTCCAAGCGATGGAACTCGTTACGAAACAAAATTTTCTCTAAAAATTACAACATATCCTTGTTTAAAAAGGCGATTCATCGCCATCTATCCTGTTTCCGCATGCTACTCGCTATGCTTTGAAGCCATAATAGGGTTGATAACTAAGGTTTCCACGGCCAGAGTCAGTACAGGATACACTTCTTCAGGGATTGGGTTGTGTCGCCCACCATCGTAGGGGGCTTCTTCAGGAACAGAGAAAAGAAACAATAAATAAAAATAGAAATATAAGGGAATATGAAAAAATGAAAAGGCCAATTTCAAAACATCAGTGCACAGTAACTCAGTATATCCACCATACCAGAGGCGTAACTTATCTGAATTGAAAATTGGTACAAAGAATAAGAAAGTTTGGACAGAAGAGCACGGTAACTCATTATATCCACCATACCAGAGGGGTAACTTTTCTGAAAGGAAAGAGGGAAAGGGAAACTTTATATACCATTCGTCGGCGCGATCACTCCCGAAGATTTCCAATGGTTGGTTTCCAGATGGAGGAAAGCATGTAACCGTCGTCTCTGTTGATATTTTTGGGAAAGTTTTGGATTTCAGTGGCCTCGCATATCTTCCTATTATAGTAATTGGAAATATTGGATATAACTTAAATATTAACAAAGAAAATCTTATATCCGGTCTCATGTTGATGTTCCGCAATGAAGGACTGCGAAAATAAACCAGACCTAAGATATCTTTGGTGCTCGGATATTCGCGTCTAAAATGATCGCCCCGTTTCTCCGATGTACATTGAAACACAAGAACAATAAACCCTGTACACCCCATTAGAACAAAAGGATAAAATCTTATCTTTGGGAGATGGGAGGAGCTGTTGGATCCTTGAGGATGATGAAAAAATGGGTTGAATGTTGTGTTTGCTTAATAATTTTCCGATTTGATTGTTATTCCGTAAACATAAGGAAAAAAAGCTTTAGAAGAAATTATTGAATTTTGTGAAAGACGATGGGTAGGGTAAAGATGTCGTTTAATGACAGTTTCACTGTCGTGCGATTTGTAATCATTGTTGCGGAGTTTGAAACGAATTTTGTTCAACTCGTCTGAAAGATTTATCGGTTGTGAAATTGCTCGTGAAACCAGTGAATTTATGAAAGAACGTTTTGGGAAAGGTGATGATGGGACTCTGCATGCAAATAACGACTGATAAGGGTGGATTTTTGATAAACGGAATGAGAAACGCGATCATTTGGTAAACGGGTGACCAGTACGTCAAGAAAGGGAAGAGAATCGTTGTTTTAGATTTCCATAGTGAAGCTAATGGAAGAATTTAAGCTGTTTAGGTGTTCCAAAAATAAATTTAGTCAATCTTTGCCATGTGGCCAATAGGGTTATCCTTTGCGAGTGGATTGAACATAAAAAAAACAATTTTGTTTTTTACATGTGCAACTGGTCGATTTTCGACCACATGTCTAAAATAAAATTAAAATGACTGAAAACAGACTAAGTCTTGCTCTCAAACAAGACCAAAATTACCAAGCTAAATACTTGCAAAGACCAATTTAAATAATAATGGGGAAATTAGAACGTATATAACTAAAAATATGCTGAAGATCCCATTACAAAGTTGTAATATTATTGCAATTTCTTATACTACAAACTTGACTAAAATTTTAATAAATGAAAATATCAAAAGAACAATAATTACACGATAATAATGATGTTGGCCAAAGATACATAGTTGACTTTAGCAGAACTAAACACTGATGTCCATAAAGGAATATCCTCAGATCTATTAACATTCAAATAATATATAACATGAAATAAACTACCGTGCAATTGCATTGGCCAATAATAATACTTGGATAATCAACAGTAAACATTATCAACTTCAAATACGGGATAAATTAAAAACTAGACCATATGCCTACTAAACAAACCCTATAAATAATAAATTCAAAATCTAGTATATGGAAAATTGACTTAAAAAAAAGTTTTTAATTCCACCATAATTTTTTTCACAAGTTTCTCGATAATTAAAATTTAAACAGCATAAAGAATACGGTGCCCTGGCACAATTTCAAGATCCCCAATCCACCTAGATCACAAGAAAAAGATAAACTTAGAAATAGGAAAAACAGAAACACTTGTTCTTTAAAAGCGCGTTAGGAGCCTGAAAATAGCAAAAACATGACCATTTCTCTCACGTGTGAGTTACAAAATTACATGTTCCTATCTTTGTCGAGTGAGTCTAACGGATTGTCGAAGATTCGTCCGTTAATATTCCAATTTCCCTTGATTATCCACGGTTGCGAAAAGACAAAATCATCAAATATGTAACATCACTCGGGATTTATAGCGAACACTGCCCTCCTTAGTTGATTTGACCGATTTTCTGTCTCCAACAGTAACAAAGATACCCATATCACTCCATTTCCTCTGGGCACACTGTATACGCTTCCATTCTAAAAGGGAAGCAATATTTTCATTATTAAAAACACAAAACTATTTTTGCTTTAAATTTTTCAACCGTTTTAAATTGAGTTTAAAAAGTCCTTCATTAACGCGAGAACTTTCGTGATCCCTTCCAGTTTACTTATTTTTCTGGTTTAACGATAATCGATTTATAAAATTGATGAATCATAGTGAACTTGTACATTGACATATATTTTATGTGAAAACTTTAAAAGAAAAATGTTTCATAAGCATAACTTAGAATCAAAACTTTTTAAACATTTCGTTTGCTTTAGAACTCAGATGAAACTACCGGTGCATGCCTTTGAAAGTCCGCAGGAAATATCTTTAATAATAAAACTTTGTGAAGTTAATAGCAATCTCTTTCAACTAGTTAAAATAAATCTTTAAGATTCAGGTGTTAAATTGTTAAACTTTGCCAGCTTAGTTACTTGTATTATATCACTTGTATCACTGCTTACACCTCCAACGCGTTAAACGTTTTCAATTGTCCTCTTCATTCTAAAAATTACTTCGGCTTGTACTCATGGTCATGAGAATTTAAAAGGCAATTTTTGTTGAGCTTTTTATAGGATGAAAAATTGCATGACCATTAAACTCAAGATTATTAGGTGCTTAAGATTTAATATCACTTTCTATGCAACATCTGATAAAATAAATAGGTTCCATTGAAGTGAAGCGGGAAAACGAAATAAGCCTGATGGCAGTATGAATTTCCTTCGCTCTACAAGTGTTCCTCCAGCGAGGCTATCTGTAAATCACACCATTCACACTGAGCAGCGTTATGATTACCCATTTTTAACCCTTTCTCTTTTTTATGGTCTTTACACAAATAACTTGAGAGCTCGAGTATACGCTACTTTCCTTTGAATACGTTCGCTACATTTCGCTCCGAGGTTTTCCGTATTACTTCTGATGTCGTTATATTCTACTACATATATGCGGCGAAATTGCACCACATCATCATAAAATATATTGCCGGAATATGCGAGATCTGCACCAAGTTTCAGATTCTACATCTTTGGTGGCCTTATCAAATAATGCGCATTATTGGACCAAAATTGTACTACCATATACCTTTATTAATACGTCAGCCAGAAGTTCAAGGCTTCTTTATCGACCCTATATTGGGTTAGAGATGCAGGATTTTTTATAGAAACATCCATGTTTAAATATCCACCAATTCCAATACGATGTAAAGAAAATATAATGTACGATACAGAACACAAGAACAGAGAAGATGAATACATAATGTACTAGAGTGTGTGACATAATTATGGAATAAAATTCATATATAATTAAATTTGGTGAACAATCCTCAATGTATTAGGATTTTAAAGTGCACTGATAAAATTTTCTTCTTCTTCTTCTTCTTCTTCTTCTTTTTCTTCTTCTTCTTCTTCTTCCTTCTCTGCTTTCTCGCCTGTTTATTCTTCGTTCATTTGCCTGTTACTGTATATTCAAGTGGCCACTCCATCTTTTTCAAGGTCATCCCACGCTTCTGCGCCTCAGTGGTGATTTATCACGTGCAATTTTCACTATTGGTCTTTCATCCATTCTGCTTATGTAATCGTTCCACTCTAGTCTCTCTTCCACTATCTTTTTCTGCTCAGCACTATTAACCGCTTAATGCACCAGTTATTTTCCCCTAAAGGATCAAAATTTTCACGACTTTTTTTTGCCTTTCTTTAGTCCCTAGTAAGTAACAACTTGGATACCATATCAAAAAGTCAACAAAACGTTTATTTAAAAAAAAATAAATAAAAAAGGACCATTCTCGCGTAACCGAGTTAACTCGGGACATATAAATAACATTGCATATAATATCTAATCAAGTAAGTAGTAATAAATAATCTAAATGCTTGCATTAGTGTGATAAGATTTGAAACACGGAACCACGCACAATGGACAATGGTACCTCGTTTCCTTCCTGACCCTTTTTTCCCTTTCATCCCTCTTCCTGCAACAAATGACACACTGACGCGTCGGGTTAGTTTTTCTCCCTGTTGGCGGTATGAAATCCGGGAAATAACGATCAGACAAACGCATTGGTGATGGAATGATAGACGGTCTTCCTGTTACCTTTATAGGCCCTTCAAGGTACTTCTCCAGCATTTGTTTCACCAGGTATCCGATAGTCCAGTGCTGATTTTCATCTACCTGTTTTTTGGTATAATATTTATTTATTTATTTATTTATTTATTTAATATTATGCCCAACGGAATTATTTCCAATTAGTGAGCATTAAAACATAACAAATGTATAGACAAGACAAATATTTCTATAGCCGTAAAAATATTAATAACACAGAGACTTTAACAGATAAAAATAAATTTTGTTGACTTACAATTTAAACGTAACATAAAATTTAAGTATACATTCCAGGCAAAAACCCTTATATTACCAGCATTAACCCAAATGAATAATGACACATTTTGTTACTACCCAAACAAACAAACGAGCAAGGGCTAACTATAACCCGAATTGATTTACCCTACTCCACCAATGCAGGATTTTTAAGCACTATAGAGCGTACTGTTTGTAAATTGCTGGAGTAGAAATCACAACGTCCAGATAGGGAATTGACGTATTTTCCTATAATATGCAAAGGTGATCTACGACCGACATTGGTGCGTGGTGTTGTAACATTCAATGTCGTACTATATCTAGCCCCTTGCCTTGGTACCTTGAAATTTAACCTACTTAATAGTGCCGGAGAATCGATTTTACTGTTACACAGCTTATGAAAAAATATTAGAGCGGTGACAATTCTTCTTGTCTGCAAGGAATGGAAATCAAACTTGTTTAAAAGGAATTGTTGAGATATTCCTCTAGCTGGCCAATTTCCCTCAGATCTAAATTCCAAGAATTTCAGGAACTTGCGGTCAATCTTATCCAGCATCAACTTCTGATAGGTGTAAATGGGGAACCATATCAGAGAGCAGTATTCCAGCCGAGACCTAACCAAAGCATAGTACAGCTGTTTAAAGGTACTTATATTTTTGAAGTTTGTGGCGGTTCTTAAAACAAATCCTAACATTTTTGAAGCACCGGAAACCACGTTGGTAACATGCGAGTCAAAACTAAACTTCGCATCAAAGGTAATTCCCAAATCCTTAAATGAATTATTTCTTGGTAAAATATTACCATTTGTGGAATATAAGTGACCAATTCTAGCCACACGTTTAGTAAACAAAACTACACAACACTTGTCAATATTAACAGATAGGTAGTTGGCTCTACACCATCTCTGGACATTGTCAATATCAGTTTGAAGTTGTTCACAATCAGATACCGAATCAATCAAACGATAGATCTTTAGGTCATCTGCGAATAGAAGAAACGAAGAATGTTTGATTACACATGATATATCGTTTATATAAATTAGAAACAGCAGGGGACCCAAATTAGACCCCTGAGGCATGCCCGAAATAATGTCGTACGTATGAGATTCCTTGCCATTAATTGTAATGTAACTGGTTCTATTATGCAGGTATGAAGAAATTAATTGGGTCAGTTGCATTGAAAATCCGAATGATGGCAATTTTTGTCGGAGAATGGCATGGTTAATGCGGTCGAAGGCCTTAGAGAGGTCCATATACACAACCTCCTGCTGTTTATTATTGTCAAGCACATCGCATATTGACTGTGATATACGGAACAAGTTGGTTGTCACAGATCTTCCAGTAAAAAACCCATGCTGATGTTCAGAAAATAGATGTTTTGTGTGGAAAAATATTTGTTGCTGGAGAATTCGTTCAAAAATTTTGGAGAAGTTGCACAAAATTGAGATTGGACGATAATTTTTTACGCTACTAGCGTCACCATTTTTGTAAACTGAAATTGTTTTTGCTACTTTCCATAACGCAGGAAATTTTGATGTTTTGACACATAAGTTAAAAATATGTAACAAAGGTTCCATGAACGTTTGCAAACAATCCTTGACCAAGAAAGATGGAATTTGATCTACACCGGCGACATTATTGTCCTTTATTCTTTTTGCAGCTGCTGTAATATCTTCTTCTTTAACTGTACCAAACGAAAAGGATAAATTAGTTTGGTTCCGAATTTTCAAGTTATTTGAAATGTCAGCAGACGCTGATAAATAAGATGTTGCAAAGTGATCGGCAAATGCATTGGCAATATCACGTAAATCACTATATGTTACACTCCCATTAACAATTGTACTCGGTACCGAGGAACATCCTTTTTTATCTCCCACAAATCGCCAGAAATATTTGGTACTTTGTTGCATCATATTTTCCATATTTTGACAGTAAGCGTTGTAGTCCCTGCGAATTAATTGTTTCACAGTTCTTCTAGCAGACGAAAAACGATTATAATTGCTGTTATTGGAAAAACGCTTAAACGAAGCATGCAATCTGTTTTTCTTGTGGATTAGCCTTCGAAGCTCACTCGAGTACCATTTGGGAAATTTAAACTTTGTAGGCATTAATAGTGGAACATGATTATTGAAGATACAGTTGAGCTTTCTGTAAAATTCATCACAGGCGGAATCAACATCAGAAAAATTAGTAATTGGAGACCAATCAGTGTTCAGTAGTTCCGTGTAAAGAGAAGGAAAATTGGCTTTCCGAAAATTATACGTTTTATGGTCCGGAGAAATTGCAAATCTATAATCATTGGTGGTAACATTCTCAAACACAGTTGTTATTGCCAAGCAAGGATGGTGGCAATCTTCATCAATCTTCATAATATGAAGAAATTCCATAGAGCAAAATCCAATAAGTGAAAGAAGATTTTTTTTATAATATTTCTTTTCTCTTTTTCTCGGAATTACACAATCCGAAAGATTTTGATCCACCCAATCAACACCTCCCATTGTGTCGTTATAATCAATCACTAGCACAGGTCTTTAAATTCCTTTTCCTGTCACTACAACTTCTTGTATTGCCATAGAATGTACTGTTGAAATCAAAGCAATATCCTTCCCTTTGAGGACTTTCACTTTGCCTCTCTAATATGCTATAATCTCACCTTTATTCAATTAATTATTTTTCAGCTGTTTAGGAACTTCTTTTCTTGTTGCTCTCAATGTTCCATAAATATCTGCTTGTTTAGATATAAGTAAATCTGCCAGTTGCGGAGAGTTATAAAAGTTGTATATAGTCAGACAGTACCCTTTTTTCAAAAGAGGTCTCATAAGGGTCATTACAACTTAAGATGAAACTGAAAGTTTTTGAAATTTCCCATTAACCAAAGTATTCTTGCCAGTATAAATTATGAAGTTCCAAATATAGCCACTTTTGGATTCGCAGAACAAGTAAGCTTTGATTCCAAATCTGGCCCTGTTGAGAGGTATGTATTGGATCCAACTTAAGCGTCCTTAGTATAACAAGAGGCTTTGACTGTCCTTTTTGCTCAGGTGTGCATAGATTTTAAAACTTCGTAACCAAATCCTCATAGATCGGCCAAATTTTGTTAAGCTTCGAAGCAGGATGAGTATCTGCATCAAATTCTTCGTTATTCGAAAAGTGAAGAGACTGTTTTAGAACTTTAAACCTTTTGTACGTCATGCATTAGGAAAAATTTGATATTGAAAGCAGAGGATTTTTGGTCCAATAGTGCCTATATTCTGCCTTTTTCACTATACTTTGTAAAATTGTAAGGGTAAGAAACCCCTCATTTGGTTCTAACTTGTATGTGTTAATTCCCCTCGAATATGTTGATCCATGTATCTGTTCGTTTCTGTAACTAAAGTGTTTATAGTGCGTCGTCAAAATATTTTTTAAAAAACTCTAGTACATTTTCATGGCCATCTACATTAAAATTCACTTTCGGATTTGCAGTAAATGGAAATGGTGGTGGAGCAGATGTTACAGAATTTGCACGACCCCAAGTTCTCACTTCTGAAAAATTTGATGAGCTGCTAGAAGTGGAACTGCTGTCTGAAAAGCTTGCAGAGCTTGAATCACTTCCACTATTTTGTAGAGCATTTAAATTCGTCATCGTTTTCAAAGGCATCCATCCTGATAACGCCAGAGATGAGACAATACTAATTATATGTCTGCATGTACGGCTATGGTATGCATTTTGCTTATTGCAGTCTATAATTAGAACAGGAACGGTTCGAATATTTCCGCGAATAAACGCAATGACCTCCCACTCTACTAAAAACGTGAAATACACGCTTTTCCCAAGAATATTCGAGCTAGAGAAAATTATGACCATTTAATTTCAGTCTCCCCAGATAACTCGGTCGTGCGGAAAAAGTTTCGACTCGAAAATCCGAGTTAATTCGGAACAGTGCAATAACGGTTAATATTGTCTACCTTACATTGTTCCTTATATTTTTACTTTTTTCTCTATGTATCTTTTTTTATTTTTCTTCTATCTCTATCTATTTCTCTATATTCTCCGAAGTACCTTCATTTCTGTTGTTTCTAGTAGACGTTCAGTTTTTCTTGTTTCTGGTCTAGTCTCTGTTGTATATATCACTATGAGCCTTACTGTTGCTTTATAAATTTGAGCTTTGGTTTTAATTGCAATATTTTTATTGCACCGTATGGTATCATTAGGACATCCTGCTACCCTCGCTGCTTTTATTGCCCGCTTTCTCCTCTCTGCTTCCATATCACCATAGCTCGAGATCTCTGTGGCAAGATATTTGAATTTGGTTTTTTGCTGAATAGATTTGCCATCAACTTCAAGCTTGCATCTTAATAGTGTTTTTGATGTAGTCATACACTTTGTTTTAGCAGCAGAAATTATCTTGTTGAATGACTTGGCCATACAGTTTAATTGGAATAGGAGCCGTTGCAAATCGTCTTCATTTTTTGCGACCAATACTGTGTCGTCAGCATAACGTAGAATGGTAATCTTTTTGTTTCCCAATTTATATCCTTTCATTGTACGTACTTTGGTTATTATCTCGTCCATGATAATGTCGAATAGAAGGGGGCTTAGTGAATCTCCTTGACGGATACCACGTGTTATCGGTATCTGTGTAGTGAGCTCTCCATCTAATCTTGCTTGGATGTGGTTTGCTGTATTTATGTTCTCTATGATCTTTATTACATTGCGCGGAATTTGCCTGCTGTATAACAGATGTAAAATAATATAACGAAATGTAAATTATAGAATTTAGTACGTAAGAAAATTTTCTAGAAAAATCTGATTAGGGAACGCGGCCGAGATAATGAAGCAAACGGCTAAAAGCGTTCCAGAAATTTCGGCAAACGATAAGCCTTATCTGCCGAAAACTTATAGAACCCGGAAGCGAGGTCTATATAAGGTGGTCGCCTCTCCCTCAAGTCAGTTAGTCAGTTAATCAATGTAGTTAGTGAGTTAGTAGTTAGAAGGTAATTAAACAGTATTAGTTGCAGTTGTAGGCTTCCGAGTTTGGTTTGGAAATACAGTGGTATAATTCACACGTGGTAATCAATTCGAACCGATAGTCCACAACCATATCTTTTAACTGCACACGATCGAACCCTTTAAGAAGATCAATAAAAGCCATGTATGCTGCCTTATTGTACTCTATTGATTTTTCTGTTATCTTTCTTATCACAAACAGGATATCGGTACAAGATCTTCCTGATTTGAATCCTTGCTGTTTGTCACCCAGTGAGGTAAGGCTATTAATTTTGTTTGTTATAATCTTTGTTGTAAATTTTAATGTGGTGTTCAATAGATTTAATCCCCTATAATTCGAGGGTATTGCCTTACCTCCCTTCTTAAACCTAAGAATGGTAGTATTGGTGCGCCATTCATCTGGGATCCTGTGATAGCAGAGAATCTTTCGAATTAAACTTTCCAACTCCTGTGTGGGACTTTCTCTGCCATATTTAAATAATTCAGTGCTTATTCCATCTTACCCGGTACTTTTGCTGTTCTCTAATTTTTGTAGGGCGTAGGGCAGACTGTTCTTCAGCCATATCCACTTGAACGTTGTCGTTAAATTTTGGTAATCTTTAGTATCCTATGATACACTTTGAATTTATATGTAGACAGCGATTGGTTTTCTATAAAGATCCGATTGTGACTCTTCCTAGCATTCGATTCTTCCATTATCCTGCGAATATTTGCTCCTAACGGAACACAACTTTCTTCTCCACCGATCCCGTATCCAGCGGTCTTCGCTTGTAGCTGAGTTTTGATCAGGACTTCGAACCGGAACTGAAACGAAAACCGAAAAAACCGTTATTTTTATCGAAACGAAAACCGGAACTGAATTGAAAAGAAAATATCTGTTTATTTCGGTTCAGTGCAGATTCAAAAATCCACAGTTAACAAAACCTTTTAAAGTCTTAAATTTCAATCCAATATTTTTGCTTGATTATTATTATTGTATTGTTTACGGGTTTCTTTGAGACTTATACGTTTATTTATTAAAATTCTGAATTTTATTTTTTCCCATAAATGTCAGCTTTAAATTTAGAATTTTGAATTTTTCTAGAAATACCGACGTTTACTTTTAAATATTTCAACATTTGTCACTAACATTTAAATCAAAATTATATAAAATTTTTGATAAATAAATTTCGAATTTTGGATCATTTCACCTTTTTTCTTAAAATTCAGGGTATATACATTTTTCCTATTATTTTAATCGTTATAAACCATTGCTGATAAATCCGCAGCTCGCGAGACACATATGGCTTATAGTAATTTCTTATATGACCTGCGGTGTTATGAAGAAAAGAGGTATCCAATTTTATTTAACAAATTTATGTTTTCATACTGAAGTCAAAATTTCTATTAAAAAAAAGTCAAAATGTCAATTGTAAAATGGGAAAAAATAAAAAAAATAACTTTAACGTGAGAAATTTGAGACAAAGTTCTAAAATTTCAAAATTTTTTCGAAATAAATTTATTTTGAAGAATACAATTTTCAGATTTTAAATTTGAAATTAAAATTTAAAAAAAAACTATAGACAAAGAAATTGGAAATTTGTAAGTGGGATTTAAAAGCTATAATTTTCATCTTTAAATGAAAAATTTCTTTGCAAAACTTTAAAAGGATAAAAACCCCTTAAAACAAAAATTTTGTCGAATTTTTAACTGTAAAATTTAAACACAAAAAAATACCAAATTTTGAAAAAAAAAATATAAAATTTATTTACAAGAACTCGGTTCTAACACGATCTTTCGAGAAAAAGATCCAAATTTTAAGTCTAAATTCGAAAATTTTAAAAAAGTTGAAACTTGAAGATGAAGGTATTGAGGTCAAAGGTAAAAATCTTTAAAAGATAAAAGTAGACCTTTCGAGATTTACATCAAAATTAAAAAAAATATTAAGGTTCAAGATTAAATGGAAAATTCTATATACCGTACTTTTGGAAATTTTGACTTTATTTCCTCGAAATTTAAAGTTTATCCTTAAAATTTCAAACATAACCACCACATTTTGGAGAATAAGTTTAAATATGCTGAGAAGTTTAAAATTCATTAAAATAAATTTTAAATTAGGAAAAATTATAAGAAAGTTATAAGAAAAAATCGAACATTTCAAGAAAAACTAGAAAATAATTTTGTTTAGTATAAGCTTTCGAGTTTGTAGATGTCAAGTTTAAACATCAAATTTCGATACATTTTCTAAAATTTTGATACATTTTCAAAAATTTCGCGATAAAATCGAAATTTAAATTTTTTTAAATAAATAATGTTTCTATTTTGACACAAACTTTCTAAGAAACCCAAACGTTATCGAGGTTTTGGGTTAAAACTAATTTTTTTTATAATTTAGAATTTTACCCTCACTATTATTAACTCCAAATTATTTAAATCAAAAATACGAGAAGTTTCCTAAAATCTTTGGTTCTTCTTTAAATTTTGAGTTTTCTGTCAAAATCTTCAGTTGAAAATTTAAATTTTTACCTTTTTCTTAAAATTTCAACTTTGGAATCAAAATATCGACTTTATTTCAACGTTAATTTTAAACTGCGAAGTTTTTTTCAGGAATTTTGAGTTCTAAGGTCAAATCGAATTAATTTCGACCTTCATTACTTACGACATTTGACTTCAAGCACAAAATTTCGGCATATCGAATTTTTGACTTTAATCGCCATATCTTAAAAAAAACTGTTTGTAAAAGTGTATTAAACATTTTCATCAATTTGAGAGTTTTAAAATGTTAACTCAGAGTTTGGTAAAATTTGGAATCCGTAATATTTGGTTAAAAGTTTCTAGAAAATGGAAATCCCATTAGTTATTAAAGCCTAATTTTTGACAAAAGTTTTTTAATTTCAATCAAATTTGAAATATCTCAAAAAATGTTGATATTTTTCCATTCTAATTTAGGTTATTTTTATCTTAAAAAAATTAAAATTCTAGATTTGGACTTGGACTCTTCAGAACATAATAAAATGTTGAAAATAATTTTGAAATGTTTTCCCCAAATTTCCCAAAAGCTTGAAAATATCCAAAAAGAATTAAAAAGTTTAATAAAGATGGTAAAGATAGATTTGATTTTTTTTGAAATTTTCACATTTGTCTTAAAATTTCATATTTAAATTAAAATTATCGTTTTTCTTTTTCTCTAAAATTTCGATTTCAAACATGAAGTGTAGTCTTTCTTCAAAAATTATAACTTTTTTTAATATTTAAGCCTCAATCTCTAAATTCGAATAAGATATTTTATTCAGAATTACTAGAAATAGTTGAAATTTTGAGAAATTTTTATTTATGAATTTAATTTGTTTTTTTAAATTTTGATCATTGATTAAATCGAAATTTGGATTTTTTCCTAGAACAGTGCCACTGTTCTCCCTAAATTTAAATGATGTCTTTGAAATATTTAATTGAAATACGGTATTAAAAAAAATGTCAGATTTTAACTCACTTTTTAAGAAGGCAGATAAAATTTAAAAAAAAAATCGAAATTTATGTAAAAAAAATTCTAAAGTTTTAATTTTATTCTAACAATTTGACTTTTAGCTCGACTTTTTGAGTATTTTCCCGAAACTTAAAATTTCTAGTTTAAGTCGGAATGTTTCAACTTTTTTGTTGAATTTTTTGCAAAATTTTGAATTTGTTATTTGTCTTTCTGAAAATTTTACTTTAAATTCAAATCTAGAGGTTATTTTTATTACCTTTCTAAGCTGTTCTAAAGTTTTAACATTATTTTTCAATAATTTAAACTCAAAATTTCGAAAGTTGTTAATTTTAAGTTCTATTTATTCTAAAAGTTAGATTATAAGCTTACAGTTCTTACATTTTTTAACAAAAATAACTTTGTACTCAAAATTGCAACTTAATTTGGAATTTTAAATTTTCATTTGAATTTTTTTTCTAAACTTCAGGTTATTTTTTAAAATTCGGACTTTTGTTTCGAGATTACCCAAAATATTTTTTCCTTAAGAGAAAATTTACAGTAAATTACCCTGAGCTGAACCAAAAACCGAAAACCAGAAAAAAACCGTTATATTTGTCGGAACGAAAACCACAACTGAAGCTATATAATTTTTTTCTGGAACGAAAACCGAAAACCGGAATTAAAATAATAACGTTTTGAAGCTCTGGCTTTCTTTGAAAAAATCTAGTACTTTCGGGTTATTGTGAATTTGCTTTCACTCGAGGTTGAGTCCATATAAATGGGGCATACTTAAAGACGGTAAGCAACCGATAGAGCCGCACATGACCAACGGATAGTTCCTGAAATGAGGATGTTTGAAAATATTGACTTTTCTCGATTTAATTTTGAGTTTCGTATTTTGTTTCAAAAGTCGAAAACGAGATCTTTCTTAACTTATTTATTTTTCTCAAAATATGCAGTTACGTTTCATTTTATTTATATTATATATGTATATTTACATATTAAAATTCATCCTTGTGTTTTAATTTAAAGTCAACGTATATTTAAAATTCGAATTAGATTTTTTAGCAGCTACAAGTTATATTACAAGAAGAAAGTCAGTGGGTCAAAACAAATTTTTCTGAATTTTTCGAAGAAGTAAAATTTTGGGTTTCGAAATAAAAATTTCAATAATAAAATAACCAACCTTTAAGTTCAAATTGAAAATTAAAGAAGAAACAATTTTAAAAATTTGCGTCATTTTCATTAATTTAAGTAATAATTTAAATTCCTTTAAAATTATGCTTGCTAATGCTTGTGAATTCATGTATTACGTAATTTCATTATCATGGTAGTTGAGCCCCGTGACTTTGTCAGCGTGAAAACTTTACATTATACCATATGACCTCTTCTGAGTTGCAAAATGTTGATGAGATATTAATTTCTGAAGACCCTCCTGTAAACAATATTTCTAGCTTTTTTTCTGATTGAAGAATGAACAGGCTCTCAGGTGAACTAACCTTGAAGCATGCCACATGCCACATACAACTGCCCATAGGAGAAGCAGTTACTCCTTAAATCTACACCAGCTATCTTCAAACTCTGTCCTTGTGCCTTAGTGATGATCATGGCATCGTAAATCTTAATAGGAAATCGGAATCGTTTGAACTCAAAGTAGTAGTACAAAGAAAATTATCTGCATCCAGAATTTAAAGAAATTTAACTCCGAAGGTAGAACCCTATACGCGACGAATCCTTTACTCAAGCGGAGTTTTATGACGAAATTTTGCATGCATTTGCCCCCTTGAGGGTTGAATTTTGGAAAATCTTGTCTTGGTGAATCTTCACTCTATAAAAGAAACCTGCCTTCAAAATTTTAATTTTGTACGTTTAACAGTTTCAGAGATTTGGTGATGAGCGAGTCAGTGGTATTCGCCTTTTATATACCAGGGCTGTAAATATAAAACCGGAATTTTTGTACAGAAAATGCACGTTTATTGTATAAAAATGATGCAAAACACCTTATTCAAAGTACTGTCCTTCGCTAGCTACACATTTTTCCAATCCGTCTGGCAATTTGTGGATTCCACGCCAAAAAAACTCCTGCTCTTTTGAGGCAAACCAGTCATCGAGCCACTTTTGTATATCTTCGTAAAAAGTGAAGGGCTGCGAGCAAGTGTGTGTCCCATCCATAAAAATCAGATGGAGCCACGTCTGGTGAATAGGCCGCATGCGGCAAAATTTGTTTGGTGTACTCCTCCTCAATCGCCTACTAGACCGGTTTTGCTGTGTGTGATGGTGCACTGTCATAAAGCAGAATCACTTTTTGTTGCCTTTGCAGATAATTTGGTCTTTTTTACTTAAAGCTTGATTCAAATCAATCTATTGTTTTCGATAGCGTTCAATATTAACGGTTTCGCCAGGTTTTAGTAGCTCATAATAGATGGCACCTTCCTGATCCCACCAAACACAGAGCATTGTCCTCCGCCCATACCGATTGGGTCTTGCGGTGGATGTTGATGGTTCTCCTGGAGTTACTTACCATCTTTTACGGTAAGAATTTTCGAAATATATTCACTTTTCATCGCCAGTCAGAATTCGATGACAAAAAAACTTTCTTTTGTACCTGGTGAGCAGCATTTTGCAAAAGGTTTTCCGGTTTTCCTGCTGTCTTTCAGTCAGTTGATGTGGAACCCATTTCCCGACGTTCTGAATCTTCCCCATGGCTTTCAGATGTATAAAGACTGCTTCTTGTGTTACATTTAGTTAATCCGCTTGTTGTTGTTGCGTTTGAGCATCATCCTCATCCAACAATGCCTGCAATTCGTTGTCTTCAAACTTTTTCGGTGGTCTTCCACGCTCTTTGTCACGTCAAAATCGCCACTTTTGAATTTTTGTAAACCACTCAAAGCACTGTGATTTACCAAAAGCATGCTCTTCGTAAGCTTCTACAAGCATTCGATGTGCAGCACTTTTCTCCAAATGGTAACAAAAAATCAAAGCTGTCCACAAATCGTTGGGGCTCGGCACAAAACTTGACATCTTCAATGCTATTAAAACTATGCCGTTGTATGAACACGTGTGTTGTTTTGAGCTGAAAACCTTTGTCAGAGATCAACACGAGCAAATAGCATCACTAGCGTGGTGTTCGATATCGACAGTGACAACCAACGCCATTTAAGGGCAAATTACGGTTTCATATTTACACACCTGGTATATAAATTAAGGAGTTGGTCAATATAGCTATCGAGTCACCTATATAGTATTTACATCGACAATTGGAAGAGATATTTCCCCCGAAAAGACAACCGCTAGACAGTAAGTGGCAACGGCAGGTCAAAATGAAAGATTTATTTTATCCAATTTGAAAATTTAATGGAAATGATCTTATTATTTGAGTAGACGAGCAATTAAGGTAATAAATAAACGAATTTAAAAAATATAAATTTCGAAAAATGTTACGCCACCTAAAAAGATATTGCGTAGCTAACGACATTTTACAATATTGCAAGAACGATTCTAAGCAAATAAAGAACATCTTGGAACTACACTTGAAATAAAATAGTTCAGGATCAAAATTATATCAAGAAATCTAATGGCTAAGAGCAACAAACATGACAGCACATTAAAAAAGTATGGCTAGCATTTAAGGATTCCTGTTTATATTTATTATATTTAAGTCATTAGTGACATAATGATTACACGTCCACTTTCATAACTTAGGCCTGTTTCTAGGGAAAACTTTAATAAATAGGGACACAAATTAGTAGGCACCGTAAACTATATTAAAGTAGTCCACTGTTATATATAAAACATCGTTTAAAACTTTCCTCCAAATGGCGCATTTTATAGGAAAAGTTCCGAGCTCGCTTCCTAAATACACATTGAACGTGTATTTTCATGTTTACCTACACAACAACTATTACTCCCCAGCATTGATCTTACTTTTTTCTGGTGTTTGTTTTAATTTGAGAGTAAACCCGCCGAGATGCTTGGTCTAAAGAAAATTCCAATGAGTCAATAACGCAATATATTGCCTGAAAATATTGCCAATCTGTAGAAACCGGATTATTTGTTCTAGTTCAACTTTGTTATTAATGCTGTATACTGTCAATTAAATGTTCTGTAATGAAACAGTCGAACGTACTAATTCTCATTATTTATTAAAATACCTAAACGCATATCACGCTGAGGGCGCTTGTATTTAATAAAATTGTGATGCAAACCGATAATACCAGAATTAAAATGACATCACAGGGTAAACTTAGTAAGCTTTTAGTTGCATTGTACTTCTGGCTGTAATGCAGTATACGTTAGATCAGGCGTCGGCAAACTTTTAAGCCAAAAGAGCCAACTGCACTGAGAAAATTGGTTTCGTGAATTTCAAAAAGCCACAAATTTTTAGTTCTCATTTTACATTTTATTTCAAAATTAAATCAGATAAATCAGACGAAATATGGGATAGGGAGACACCTTTAACTTATGTAGTCAAACGAAAACATATACAACCAAAAAGACCTTTTATTTCTCAAAGTTTAGAGCTTATTTTAAAAATTTGCATTTTTCTCGTAAATCCGATTTTTTTCGCTCTTCTATGTATTGGTCTTTTTTTTTAAATGTATTTTGTTCTTAAAATTAAATTTTTTCCCCTAAATCTTTCCTTATTCTCAAAACTTGACAATGTGTGAAAATGTTTTTTTCTAATTCGACTTACTGGAAGATTCGACTTATATATTATAAATGCATCTTTTGTCGATTTTTTAATAAAAAAAAAGTAAAAAATTGAAGTAATAATTTGGAGATGTTAAATAAAATAGTTTTTAAAGATTTCGACCTTCTTCTCAAATTTTCGTTTTTCTAAGTTTAGATCTATTCTTAAATTTGACTTTTCTCCCAAATTACATTTTTTTGACTTTGTTCTAAATTGCAACTTTTCTCTCAAAATTTCTATTCTTTTTATTTTACGTTTCTCTTCAAAGTTTCGTCATTTCCCCCAAATATTGACTTTTACTGAACTTTAAACTTTTATTTTCTGAAAATTTCGACCCATTTCACAAAATTAGGTATTTTCGAAATTTCAACTTCTAACTGAAAATTCGACATTTTATTATGTTTCTGCAAGTTGCGATTTTATCGACGAAATTCATCCATTTTCACAATGTTTGACTATCTAAAAATGTGATTTTGTTCCTAAAATTTGACTTTCTCTGGGAAATTTTGTCCTATTTTGAAAGTTCAACACTTTTCTCAAAGCTGAAAGTTTTATTGACATTCCTTTTTATTTAGAAATTATTTTACCAGTTCTCTCAAAATTTTTCTGCAAGTTTGAAGTTTTCTTTTTATTCGTCTTGTTCTGGAAATTTCAAATTTATTCTCAAAATTTAATTTTCTCTGAAAAATTGCAAATTATTTATTTTCTTCTTCTTGGAAAAACTTCGACTTTTTAAATTTCGACAATTTTTTCAAAGCTTTCAATTTTTTACAATTTCTCATTTCGAAATTTTACGATTTTTCACAAAATTCAAATTTGTCTAAAAGTTTCAGGTTTTCAATTTGTTCTGAATTTCACTTTATTGTCAAAATTCAACATTTTTTTTTCTAAAATTTTGCTTTTTTAAGAATTTTTGACAAATTCGTATTTTTTGAAATCTCTGTTTTCAAAATTTGTATTTTTCCGGTAATATCAACTTTTATTTCGAACGAAATTCATCTATTTTCTAATCTCAACATTTGATTTTTTCTTAAAAATTGACCTTGTCTGGAAAATTTTGACATTTTTTTAAAGTTTAACACATCTCGAAATTAAAAATTTTATCAACATTCTCTTTCCTTTCAAAATTATTTTACCAATTTTCTGAAAATTTGATTTAGCTGAAAATTTTTAGTTTTTTTAATTCCTGTTGTTTTCGAAATTATAAATTTATTTTTAAAATTTAATTTTCTCTGGAAAATTGCAAATTTTTATTGAAATTTGGAACTTTTCTTGAAATGTTGATTGATCTTTACCTTGAAGATTTCCCTAAAATTTAACTTCTTTCTACTTCTCTGAAAATCTTCGATTTTTTTAAAGACCGACACTTTTTTAAGCTTACAGTTTATTTTTACAATTTTTCTTTTATCTAAAAATTTCAACCTTTTAAATTTGTTATGGGTTTAAATATATTTTTAAAATTTGGTGTTTTTTTCTGAAATTTTGTTCTGATTTAAGAACTTTGGACAAATTCATTTTTTTTGAATCTCTTAATTTTTTGTCAATTTTTATTCGAAATCTTTTCCTTTTTCTTAAAATTTAGCTTTTTCCGAGAAATCTTTACCTTTGTTTTAAGTTAAAACACTTTTCTCGATATTTTCTTCGACTTTTCTTTCCAAATTATTTTATAAATTGGCTGGAAATTCGAATTTATCTGAAAAATTGGATTTTTTTAAAATCGTCTTGTCTCTGAAATTCCAAATTGATTCTTAAAATTTAGCTTTCCGGTAAAATTTAAAATTTTCTTGTCGAAATTTAAAGATTTTCTTAATATTTTGACTTTTTCTCTGAAATTTTTCCCAAAATTTGACTTCTTTCTTCGCCTCTGAAAAACTTCGACTTTTTTAAATTTCAACAATTTTTTTTAAGCTTTCAGTTTATTCTTTCAATTTTTCTTTTCGAATTTTGCACTTCTTTAAAAAATTCAAAATTTTCTACAAATTTCTGGTTTTAAATTTGTTTTGGGTTTCAATCTATTGTCGACATTCGATGTTTTTTTTCTGGAATTTTGCCTTGTTTTAGAACTTTCGATAAATTCATTTTCTCTTTTTTTCCCGATTAGACAAATTCATTTTTTTTTATCTCTTTATTTTTCCCAATTTTTTTGAAATATTTTTCTTTTTCTCAAAATTCGACTTTTTCTAGGAAATTTTAACTTTTTTTTAAGGTTCAACACTTCTCGAAATTTTCTATCGAAAATATTTTACGAATTTTCTCAAAATTCGAATTTATCTGCAAATTTGGAGTTATTTTTTAATTCGTCTTGTTCTCGAAATTTTAAATTTATTCTGAAAATTTAGCTTTGTCAGGAAAATTGCAATTTTTTATCGAAATTTCGAGCTGTTCTAAACCTTTTTCATGAAATTCTTCCTAAAATTAGACTTTTTTCCTCTTCGCTGAAAAACTTAGACTTTTTTTAGAGAACGACAATTTTTTCTAAGCTTCCAGTTAATTTTCACAATTTCTCTTTTCAATATTTTACTATATTTCAAAAAGTAAAAAATTGTCTAAAAATTTCAGGTTTTTAAATTGTCCTGGGGTTAAATCTATTGTCGAAATTCTACGGGTTTTTTTTATAAAATTTTACCTTTTATAGAGGACTTTTGATAAATTTATATTTTTTCGAAATCTCTTCCTTTTTTTCAATTTTTTCGAAATCTCTTTCTTACTCGCAATTTTTTCTAAATCTCTTTTTCTCAAAATTCGGTTTTTTCTGGAAATTTCAGCTTTTATTTCGAACTTTGATATTTGCCGTTTCTGTAAATTTAGATTTTTTTGTCTCACAAAAAGTAATTCACCTTTTGTTCACGAAATTTCAAGGTTGTCGAAAATTTACAAATAAAAAAGTAAAAATCAAGAGAAAAATAATTTTTAGAAATTTCGACTCTCCAAATTGGTCTTTTTCTAGAAATTTCAAATTTTATGTTTCATCCCAAACTGTTAATACAAACCAATCAAAAATTTTGGAAAAATACTATTTGAAATCATAACTTTTTGTCAAAATTTAAGTAAAACGTAAAAATTCCTAGAAAAGTATTTTTGAAAATTTCGAGTTCTGCAAGTTACTTGTTCAACGAGTGACTGCGTGTCTATTCGCTCTAGCTTCAATTTATTTATTTTTTTAGGTAAATCTAAAGAGCCGCAAATTTCTTTTAAAAGAGCGGCATGCGGCTCGCGAGTAGCAGTTTGCCGACCCCTGCGTTAGATCGACGTTAGAATTTTCACAAAACACAAAATGTTTTTAAATCGTTATAGTTTAAGTAAGCGGTAAGACTTAATGAAACCCACTTTTATTTGAACGTAGAATCTGAAAATGACAAAATAAGAAATTAAAAATACATGGGTAAATAAAAAATAATAAAATAATGTGCAAATATGAAAATTGAAAAAAATAATGTTGAGACGTTTTGTGTTTTTGATCCATTATGAAAAAAAAAAAAAAATAAAGAATGTACCTTCAATGGGCTCCTTCCGTATCGTGTAGTGGGTATCATGTAAACATAATTTTTCTGAAGGATCTTTCAGGTAAGCTGCAGAAATTCCAATCTTTTATATTGCTTTATGAAGAGAAGATTAAAGGGAAGACATATTTCTCGATAATTAACCTTTTTCATTAGTAAATAAAATGGAAATAACTGAGCATCTAGACATGCAAAGGCGAATTACGAAATTACATCTTTTATAATCAGATTTGAACGAGAAAAGATACGATAATCTCTTTTATATGATGCTTATTTCATTAGAAATTACGTAGAACCGCAAGCAGCAAGGTTGCTTTTAATATTGCCGTATATAATCCTTCCGCGTGCGTGTAATTAATTTGACTAATAATGTAATAATCTCTAGGGACAGTTGTAATCCCTTGAATACGCCGGATCGACGTGTATATCCACCGGTACGGATTAAATGTTAGCACATCCGTTATTATAATAACACTAGGAAATACAACAATAATAGGATACAGAATCACCCAAATGTATTGGATGTGAAAGTTGTAGTTACAAAAGAAAAAAAATAGGCAGTCATCAGACTGCCGATAGAAGTGAAAACTTAAAACTAAAAAATAATATATTTTTTTAATTTCCAAAATTTATTGCTAGAGCCTTGTAGCCAACCTTGTTGTGATTTTTAATCCTTGTTGTTTTGTGAGGACTAGATTTGCACATTATTTTTTTTTAAATATTAATATAAATTAATAAATAATAAGTAGTTCAATGTTTTTTATTTGATGTTGTGCCATTTCCTCTAAACTGAATATAACTCTGTGCTATTTTACTATAAACTGAATTTAACGCTGTGGCCAATAAGTCAGTCATAGCTGGAACAAGTTCTTAATGATACATTATGAATCCTTAGAATGCACTGCACATTTTTACCCTAATTTTCGTCTTTTTGCGAGCCTCGCTCGACCATAAAGTAGGTCTCAGACGGAATCAATGTTAATTCCGAATATTCCCCAATTTGCAAGTTTCCAACCCTAATATGTGAGGACAGCTAGCTAAAGTGGTAATTTATTTCTCTGCAGCGAACAGTTTTCGGTCCCAAAAGATCTGGCAAAACACCGCTTCCAAAAACTTATCAAATAAACTCTGACACACAAACATTTGTTTTGTTTCCTTTTCCTCTGAAACGACGCTGCAAATGAGAGTATAT
Organism: Dastarcus helophoroides; assembly: GCA_028583605.1. Lineage (NCBI taxonomy): Eukaryota > Metazoa > Arthropoda > Insecta > Coleoptera > Bothrideridae > Dastarcus > Dastarcus helophoroides. Next base: position 31,284,005 of record CM053331.1, on the reverse strand, counting down.
TAAGGAGTAAATATAAGTAGCTTCTAACTATGAAACTAACTTTTAATCTTATGTCAACAACGTATTGTTGAAGCGACAACTTTGACTTCTGTACGAAAATTGCTCAATATGAGCATATCTCGTGAAAGCTTTGATTAACGCAAAGTTTATTTAATGATGCGCTTTCACTATCAGGCAACAAACTAAAGGGTAACTTAAAAGTATTCTGACAAACTACAGAAGGATATTGTTGACATTATTTTAAAACAAAGAGTTCCTATAAGCAAGAGGAGGCTTCTTAAGGAGATACAGAAACCTACTGGGATAACACGACTGGAATCTCTCCATATAAAACAACAACACACAGCGAAAGAAGCATTAGGTATTCGAGAGCGCTTGTAGAAGACCTTTCTTAAGGCACTAAAAACGCATTAAGTGCCTAAAAATAATGAAAATGCGGCAGGTAATCTCACGGATAAGTAAAAAGATAGAAGCGGCTTGAAACCGTCGAACGTACTAATTGTCATTATTTATTAACGCATGTCACGCCAAGGGCACTTTTATTTAATCTAATTATGATGCCAACACATAATAAAAAAATTAAAATTACATCACAGGATGAACTTTGCAACTTTTTGGTAGCATCCTACTTCTGGTTATAATATAGTATACGTTAGATCAACGTTACAATTTTTACGAAAAATAAAATATCTCAAAATCCCTAAAGTTTAGGTAAGAGGTGAACTCTAATAAAACTCATCTTTGTTTTCAGCCTTGAATTCAAAAATGACAAAATAAAAAATTAAAAATACAAAGAGAACTAAAAAATAAAATAATGTGTAAATATGAAAACAAAAAAATTGAGACGTTTTGCACTTAGTATAGGTACCTCTCTAAACAAACTATAAACGCATTAAGAGCCTGAAAATAACGAAAACGCGATCGTAAATCTCACGGATAAGTAAAAAGATAGGATCGGCTTAAGATAGAAATCAGCTCCATGATCTACCTATACAATAAATTAAAAACAAATTAAACTATACAATTTTAAAATTTGGTAATTCTTTCATGTAACTTACCTTAATAAATTTTTTATTTCCAATCAATTGATCAATGCTCTAATTCCAGTATTCGACATAAAAAATTTCCTTATTTAAAATGGAGAAACAAAGAATATGACAATGTTAGTAAATAAGTATTTAATTTCATATAATACATATGTTATTCATAAATTTTAAAGAATAAAAAAGAAGAGAAACGGTACCTAAATCAATTTAATAAATGTAATTTTTCATGACAAGCTCAAATGAGAGCGAAACATCGATGTCCAATGCTGCAAACTTTTTCTACATTTTATATTTTTTATATTGTTTTTATTATAATTTATTAAAAAAAAAATTGATCCCGTCCAGTCTTGTTCTTCTATATTTTTTTTATTCTTTTTAAAATTACTAACCTATTTTTTGTCAACTGTCATGAGGTGACGTTTGAAGTAAATTTAAATAGCATTTCTCAAAAATGTTTCAGAATGTTGTCAACTTTCGTAATAAAAATTTAAATTTTTCCAAACTGGGTGGCAAAAATTTTAAATAAAATCAACAAACTTATTAACTGTTCTTAGAAAAGTAACCATTTAGTTCGAAATTTCAAGATTAAAGTCAAGGGTAAAATCGATATTTTAATGTGAAATTTCGACTATTTTTTAGAAATTCTTTCAAATCTCGACATTTTTTTGTCCTTTACATTCGATTTATGTGACAACTTTTTTTTGAACTTTCTGTTTGTTTTGAAAATGTCAAGAAAAATAATTTTTGGAAATTTTCAGTTTTTCTTAAAAATTTTGAGTTTATGTTAATATTTAAATAAAAAAACATTTTGCAAAATACCACAGGTTTTTAAAAATCCCTATTTTTGCTCTTAAATGAGATTTATTTCACAATTTGTTTTGTAAACATATTTTGAGATTTTGACTCCAAATGGATTTATTTCGAAGGTTCGACTTTTTTTTTAATCAGAGTCTCTGAAATTTTGTTACAAATTTTCATTAAAACTTATAATTTTATATGAATAAATAGAATATTTAAAAAGAAACTTTGCGCTAAAGTCAAAAATTTTGGGAAAACCATCAAGATTAAAAAAGTTTAAGAAAATTTCAGTGAAGCAGAATTATTGAATTATTGGTTAAATAAGGTTAAAAATTTAAGACAAACCTTTCAAAAGTTTCAAAAAAATTAGAAATTTACATAAAAGATTGAGTTTTATGACGAAATTTGGAGAAAAAGAAAAATTATTTCCTGAATTATTTTTGAAATCAACGTAAATATTTTTAAAACTTTTCTTTCTTAGACAAAGTGTAGATTTTGACCCTAAAGTCAAATTTTAGAAAAAAAATTACAAAATTTAAGTTCAAAATGAAAATTTGCGTAAAAAAGTTAAAAGTTTGTTTATAACAATAATTTTTTAATTTTCGAGTTAAAAAGTTTTAATTTCTCATGATATCCTCTTATGGGTAGAAGAATGTAAATATTTTTAAACTGAGTAGCAAAAATTTTAGATAAAATAAATCAACTAAAAGTTTTAGGTTTAAATGGTGACTTAAAAAAAATAAATTTTTACATAGACTTCAACATTTCATAAAAAATTAATATTAAATTTAAAGTTCAACTAAAATTTCCAGAACAAAACCAAAATATAGGGAGTAGAAAATTCGGGAAAAAGTTCTGAAGTTGTAGAAAAAGTTTAAACTTCCCATGAAGGGTTTAAGTTTTGACGAAAAAACAAGTTTTAAGAAAAAGGGCAAAATTATAAGAAAAAACTTTGAAGATCATAGCTTAGCTATCAAAATGCGTTAGAGCAACCTTTGTTGAGTTTTTTAATCTTTCTTTATTTCAGGGGACAAGATTTTTATTTTAATTTTTGAAGATAGGCAAGGACCAGTCTGTTCCACCGAAATTTTTACTTTTGTTCAGAATTTTGCCATTTTCTTGTAAGTTTTATTTTGAAAATCAGAAGCAAACTAATTTTACTTATTAGCATTTTTTTTTATTTTGCAAAACCTCGACTTTAAAAATTTCTACCTTTTTTTACAGTTTTCCCTTTTTGTGAATATTTCGACCAGTTTTTTAAAAATTTTACTTTGTTTTTACTTTTTTTTGAAAATTGTAACCCTTCTGAAAAATTCACTTCAGTTAAAGCCTTCAACCTTATTAAAAATATTTACTTAGTTTTTGTAAAAATTTTAATTTTTTGAAAATGTCGAATTTTAGAAAATTTAGCCTTTTCTGTTTTGAGGTTTTGTCAGAATTTTGACTTCTTCAAAACTAAAGTTTTTTTCAAAAATTTTCACTTTTTTTTTCAAAATTTTACATTTTTCCTATAAATTTAGACTTTCTAAAATATTTGAATCCTCCTCAAAAAGTCAAATTCAAAAATTTTCAAGTTTTTCATAATCTTCATTTTTTTCAATTCAATTTATAAAAAAAATCGTTATTTATAACATAAAAAGTCTAATAGTAAACTATAAAGTTTGGAAGGAAAATTGTTTTGAGATAAATTTTTAATATAACCTAAAATACCAAACTTTAATGAAAAATTACAACAAAAAATATTGGAAATTACAATTTAAACTTTAGATTTTTAGGATTGAAGTCGAAAAATTATAGAAAATATCAATACTTTCAGAAAAGTCGAGCGAGTGAAACAGAAAGTATTCAAGAGCGCCAGTAGAAGATCTCTCTAAATGCACTAGAAAGGCATTATGGGCCCGAAAATAACGAAAACGCGACCATCAATTGCACGGATACATATGGTAACGAAGGCTTCCACGGCCAGAGTCGGTACAGGATATACTTCTTCCGGGATTGGACCGTGTCAAAAAACTACAAAAAGTGTTCGACGTTTGTTTCGCCCGCCATCGTAGGAGGCTTCTTCAGGAACAAAGAAAAGAAAAATAAATGAAAAGAGGAATATGAGGGAATATGCAAAAATGAAAGAATAAAAAGGCCAATTTTAAAACATTAGTGCACGGTAACTCAGTATGTCCACCATGCCAGAGGCGAAACTCTTTTTTCCTGTCAGAAGAGTTTCGCCTCTGGTATGGTGGATATACTGAGTTACCGTGCTCCTCTGTCTAAACTTTCTTATCCTTTGTACCAATTTTCAATTCAGAAGAATTTCGCTTCTGGTATGGTGGACACCGGTATGGTATGGTGAGTTACCGTGCTCTGATGTTTTAAAATTGGCCTATTCATTCTTTCATTTTTGCATATTTCCTTATATTTCTCTTTTCATTTATTTTCTTTTCTTTGTTCTTGAAGAAGCCCCTTACGGTGGTGGGCAAAACGTCGAACACTTTTAGTAGTTCTTTGACACGTTCCAATCCCGGAAGAAGTATATCCTGTGCACGGTAAATAATAAGATAGAAGCGGCTAAAAATAGAAAGAAGATTAAGAGGTTAAGATCTTATAAAAAGGCAATAAAGGTAACTTCAAGGTAAGGAATTTGCAAAAAGTTTAGATTGCGAAAAAAAAGTGAAAATCTCATGTCTGCATTTTCTTGTTAAAATTAAAAAAAATCGACAGCTTACGAACAAATTTCTTTCAAGAAGAACTTACAGGTTATTTGAAAAGCGAATTTTATTACAAAATTTCAATAAAATGGTCGATATTTTTAATCTAAAAGTAAATTCTTCTAAAAGAAACTCAAGATTAATAATTAAAATCAAAATATTTAGAAGTCACAATTTGGAAAAAAATATCTATATTTTAAATAAACTAAAAAATAAAACTTTAGGAAGAATATGAAAAACTCAAGTTTGATAATTTCAGAATCCAAATTTGACGCTGGAAAGTCGAAATGTCAAGAAAATATTTGACAAGTAAGATAATTTTTAACTTGGAGATATTTCTTGAAATTTCAATAATATTTTTGTTAAATTTTCCAGCGTACATTTGCAATCCATGAAATTTAGAACCAACGCTCAAAATTATTATTACTTATTTTTAGTTAAAATGTCAAAGAATGAATATGTGTCTAAAATTAAATTTTGATGTCTTATCGAATCTTCGACTTCCTCCCTAAAATTTAAGATTTCGTCGAAATGTTAAACTCCTTTGAGTTTGAGCCGAAAACTGAAAATGTTTTATTATAAATTCTTATGCAGGATGTCTGCAAATGTCACCGACAACGCTTTTCAGTAGATTTAGGACGATAAATACATACGCTTAACGAAAAAACTTTATTATTAAAAAAAAACATTCCCTTTCTCTCCCTGCCACTGGTTAAAATTTTGCGAATAAAACTTCACTAAAGTTTATGCCCCCCTTCAAAAAAAAAACCAAAATTGACTTGCTTCAGCGAACTTTATGAAAATAGGAAGAGGAAAAGCTCTCAGTTTTTCCGAAGGGATTAAGCTGGAATACAAAATCAGAGAACGATATTGGTAAGTCATTATCTGTAGAAAATACTGGTACTAAACAGGAAAAGAGAAAGAGATGTTTCCTAACTTATACAAGTCTGTCCTAGAGTCGTCACCATTACCTCTCATAATCCAAACCGATGGCCTAACGCCAAAAATCAAAGCCAAAACTACAGCAGCCTCGACTAAAACCAAGAGACTAAGAGGACTCTAAACTTATGATCCTTTTGGTCAATTGTAAATCTCACAACTCAAAATTTCAGCCTCCTTTCACAGATTTAAAGCGACAGCAGACTAAACAAACAAAACCAAACTATACCAAATGACAATACTCAAGATGCGATGACAACAACCCTACGCATAAACAAACCTAAAAGAAGGTAAAACCAAAATCAGAGCAAGAATCACGAAACGAACCCACGACGTACTGAGCTAACAAAAGGGGGAAAATCAAAATTATAACCAGAATTTTAAAATTTACCAAAATGGGTTAAAGGAAAAAATTTCATAATTATTTCATCAACGAATCCTAGAATTCTTAGACTTTGACCAAATCAAAATGAAAAAGAAAACCAAACACTCAACTAACAATAGGGGACCTCGAATATCCCAAGTATTGAATGGGGAATTATGGAAAAAAATCTGTAAAAATTACTCAAAATTCCAAACCTTAAAAATTCACTACTAATAAACTTACGGTAGCTAAGCTTAACCTAAAACCAAGGAACTAACTTTAAGAACTCACTACTACATATATCACTTAGTAACTCTCTACATCGGTTCCATACTAAAACCAAACAAAAAAACTACAATAAATTCACAGGAATAATGATGTGGCCAAAGACATCTCAAATAAATTTCATTCGAACTAAACGATGATATCATTCAAGGCATATAATAAAATCTGTTTTCCTCCCAATAAAATCTAATGTGAAATACAGGCCTGCCAAACCACCGTGCTAGTCGATATTTACTAAAATCAAAAACGATGCCTAGCATCAAACATATCACTAGCTCAAGGCAAATAAAGATACCCAACTATAAGCATCGCCAGGACAAAATACAACATCAACCGAAAAGTAAATTTAAGGTTTACCGGCTACCGCTCTATAAAAAAGATTCAAAAAGAAAAATGAACACCAACTAACTAATCCCTCAAAGAAAAAAAGATCAAAAGAGGAAATAAAAAAGGAGAATAGAAGCAAAAGAAAAGAGAAGAACCACTCACCAAATCACACAAATATCCAGAAACCAAATTGACCAAACGACAAAAAAAAACCAAAACTTTAAAAGTCTAAAATTCGAGACCTACTTTCACTGACTCGACAAATTCAACTAAATGTTGCGTAAACATTGGAGCTCAGCTTCAACTATCTGGACAAATCCAACTGAAGCCAAAGTCTCATGACAATAAGAATGGCAGAAGCGAGTGCTCAAGACAGTTACGACCCCAACACATTGGAAATGACCCGACAGTTATACAAAACCCTTGGACTTATCTGGGAGAAAACCAATGAAATAACGCTGCCGATTGGCAAATCCACGGCACCATAGGATTACTGGTTGACAATGAGAACGGCAGAAACGAGTGCCCAGGGCGGTTACGACCTCAAAAAACTGGAGTAGACCCAACGGTTATACAAAACCCTTGGACTCATCTGGGAGAAGACCAATGAAATAACGCAGCCGATTGATAAATTCACGGCACCATAAGATTACTAGTTGACAATATTTCGTTAATGCACTTCAAAATCGTAACATGACCCTTGGATGTTTTTTAATTTTATTTAACATTTTTTCGGCCCAGTTTGGAAATATTTAAATTTTTATTGTTTGTTGACAATATACTAAACAGTTTTTGAAATATGACTACATGATATTTAAATTCATTTAAAAACGTCACTTCTTGATAGTTGACAAAATAAGAGGTTAGTTTATTTTACATAGAATAGGAAAAAATAAAAAATCGAAGACCAAAATTAGAAATATAAAAAAAAATTTTTTCGTTTTTTTGATAAATTATGAAAATATAAAAATATAAAAAAATATAAAAAATACATAAAAAAAAATTGAAGCACTGGACGTCAATGTTTTGCTCTCATTTGAGCTCGTCAGCAGTGCCATAACATGTAAAGGGAACAATGAGGAAGAAATTCTTTAAAAAAAAAGAATTACCCTTGACGCAAAAATTTGAGAACAGTTTTATATAGGACCAAGATTACAATCAAAATTGTATAAATAATTAAAAAACAGGTAAAAACAAATATTAGATTCTCTAGAAACGCACTAGAAACCTGAAAATAACTAGATCTTGAATGTCAATCTCAAGGATGTGTGTATAATAATCACGTGCATCACCTTTGGTGGTGTGTAGCGCTAGCATTTACCAGAAAATCGCACATAAATATGTATATCCAACTATATGTCACATTCATGTCAGATTCTTCAGGAAAATATATTTTAAAGCCTTTCTTTCTTAAAATTCTAAGATTATTTTTATCGCAACTTTTGCCAAAAGCATATGATTATAATCCCAAGGCTTTGAATCTTACTGCTCTAATAATGTCAACCAAAATAATTACTCTAGATTAAGCTAGTTTACAAGTGTTGGTACTGTTGCACACTTAATACTGGTTCAAATTTCTGTGAGAAGGTATCATCGGAAACACAGAAATACAAGAATAGAAAATGTTTTGTTAATTCAAAATGAAATAATCTTACAGCCATATTGCACTGTACTACCATGCAAAAATACGAGATGGTGGAAGCATGACTCCCAAATATCAAACTCGTTAGGGTTGCGTTTCTAACGAATGCTGCATTTCTACTAAAGTGCTGTTATCATTCATAATGAAGGGATTTCCATTTCTATAAGAATATAAAGAAGCCCTAAACGAGTAACTTAAAGACTAGAAACTACACCAGAGGAAATTGAGTGATCAAACAGAATTTACACATAAATAAGTGCGCTTTGTGACCCAGTGAGGGGATGGGCCCTCGAAAAAGCGCTCGAGGGAATGAATACGCTTTAAATGACCGATTCTGGCAGACTTAAAGATTTTTAAACGTTATTCCACTCGGACAACTTTTATCTGTGAATTTTCCACTTCGTGTAAGCTCCGGCCTCATAAATTTCAGAGATTTGTTTGCGTAAGGGCGTATATTTCTTACAAAACATTCTGGGGAGTTTTTCCTTTTAAATAAACGCCAGCTCATAATCCCAATTTTACATTGGAATATTTCGCCTTTAAATGTATTTCTTGAATGACAAGAGCTTCATTGTGCGGAAATCGATAAGATAAATATTTTAATCGTACTTTCACAGCAAGATGATAAATGTTGGCTTTGTAGACACCCAGAGTGCACTAATGAATTTATGAATAATTAATGAATTGTTGTGTTTCGTACAAAAATGATTAATGCAAAAGTAACCGACAATATACGTTTGATTTTGTTTGTCCATGATTTACACGCTCTAATACAGAGGCTGATAGTCTGCGGTAATTATTTGATTTGGAATTTGGTAACCAGAACTGGTTTAAATCTTATATGATCTCGTGAGTCCGGTATGTACATTGTCCGGAGCTGCTTGTATGAAGTCAGGTGAAAGGAGCTGACGGTGGTTTAGGTATCAAATTTGGGTTAGCTCTTCCGATCTAGTCAAATCTAATAAGACCTAAACCAGTCTCTGGTTCTCAAACTTCGAATCCAACAAGTGCCTTCAGCCTATCTGTCTCTACATTAGAATATTAAAGTCCTCAGAGCTTTCCCAGAGGGACCATTCTGCCGCTAAACGTAAGCAGGTCAATTGTTGGTAGCTGCCTAAAATCTGCCACTATATCTCTTGGGGCTACACTATGCAGTCGAACTCGTATTCCATTTGCACGATCCTTTAGTTACAAAAAAGTGTTCATTCCTATCATCGAATATCAATCATTTGCAGAATACAGAGACGACGCAGAGACCAGTTAATGTAAATTTTGAGCAATATTATGATAAAAACTGTTAGGCAGCATAAAAATTTTAGAAGCACCAACAAATGCTATCTTGTTTAAACACCTCAATTTGATTCAGTTAAGTAGTTAGCATCACATACGAATATATGGTTACTACAAAGGCCATGCTGCTTTTGTATGCGATTGACCAATAAACTCGATATATTAGCGTTATTACAGATGAGCTCTGTGTAAGTGATGCTTTGAAGCTAAATTGTCTGACATTTCCATACATCACCTAACAAATTCCTATTAGTTTATTTAATGAAAACAATCGAAGTGCAGCTGTCTCTTGATTTATATGACCTACAAGATGATTAATTGAATTCTCCTAATGAATAGCTTCCAAATAATCACACTCTGATTTATCGGCGTAACAATTAGTCCGATACCAACTAAAGTGCATTAGGATGGCACCGTCTGCGATCGATTCGCCCCTAAAATGGGAGTGCGAGAGAGATAAGGTGGTCGTCGATGGCGACTAGATGGTGGTGAGGATTGTAGAGAGCAGAGAGCACGGTAGATCCCAGGAGGCCGCGAAGGATTTATGAGTCGTGGTCAGTCGAACCCTGCTGGAGGTGGAGAAAATACCGCCAACCGCCTCCGATGACATGCGGCCGCCACGGGGGACTGCGCCGCATAACGAGACGGGAAATGTTGGCGAATGTCGAGTTTCAACCTCTAGGCCTGCTGAGATTTCAGGTGCAATGCGACTTTTCCTCACCACTAACGTCATTCATCATACCATCTATTATGTTTCAAACAAGTGGAGGCCAAATTGTAACTTTCGCATTCGTCACACAGTGGACCTAGTTGATTCATTTTAAAACTGACTGTTGCTTTCAATTCTATTCGAGATGTGAAAATTTATGAATATGTGCTCAACGATCGTGCAAGCTGAATAAAATAAATATATTAATCAAAACCAAATTAAGTAATATATTCCCATTGTAGAGTGTTCGTTGCATTTTAATGACTTGAACATTAATCCAATTTCAATGAAAATTGAAAAAAAAATTTGGAGCAAAGGACATAGACTACTGATCATCCTAGAAAACTGTTTCCGAAAAAAATATTCCTAATATTCGTCAAAACTGACATCGATTAACACATACGCAACCATTAGATTTGTTTTTCATAATTTTTTTTTGTTTTTTCTTTTGTTTCGTAAATTTTTTAATCTGTTGAACTTTCTGTAGTAAATTAATTGAAAATATCTAAATTTGCGCCGAGAAAATCAGTCAAGCTGAATAAATTTGACGGCATGCATAATTATTTTTAGCTGTCCATATCCATCAAATGAAATAGAAAAATAAAAGTCACAAAATACAATACGAAAAATTTTTGAAGCCAAATAAGCAATTTTGCGTTTCCATTGGGATTAATCTGGAGAGATAAAATAAAGATTAATATAAGAGAACTTTCTTTTAGAAACTGACTAAAAATTTTTGATAAGTTGAAGTTGAAACTAATTTTCAATTCATACTTTGTTTTTTAACCTGATGTTCTGCTTGTCTAAGTTTGAATTTTTCCTAAAACGTTAAACTTAAATTCAATATTTCTAGTTTAAGCGTACAATTTTTGATAACAAATTTAAAAGTTGGTTACCTAATGAAAACTTTATTTTCAATTTTTAAAGTTTTTAATTTGTATTTCGACAAATCCATACTATCGATATTTCTTAGGTGAAGTTAGAGCTTATAAAATTCTTCTTTATTTATATTTTTTAATTACATAATTCCAAAAACTCAACCCCTTTTGAAATAAACTTTACTCATCTTTGACCTTGACTTCCTTGACTTAAAATTTTCTACTTTTTTGAAAATGGTGAATTTAAACCATTAACTTTGTGTTTAAATTTTATTTTCCGATAATAAATTCAAATCTTCTACATTTTAGAGAAACATTTCTTTTTGACTGGAATTTCTTGAGATTAAACCAATATTTTTTAAACAATTTTTGAGTATTTTTGAAAAACTTCCATATTTTTCTATTAAAAATTCAGGGTATGATGTTTCAATTTTTATTTTTCACCTAAATTTTGATAATAAACTCAAAATAAATATTAACCCATTTTGGTTATCTAGACTTTTTTTGAAATTTCGGTTTTAATCTCAAAACTTCGACTCATCGAAATTTAGAGATTGATTTTCATTTTTTTTCCTACTTTGAATTTGAAATTTGAATTTTACTAATAATCTTGATTTATTTTTTACATTGATTTTGTCTTAAATAACGCAGCATTAACATTTTTCTTGAAATATATTAGCTGTGGAAATTTATTTAAATACTTCTTTATTTTTTCGAGAAGTATAATGGGGTTAAATTTTACAAGTGGATTAAAAAATAACTTCGAATTTAAATATATATAACTTTTATCGAAAAATTTAAAGCCTATACTTTCGATCATGTTTACAAATGATTTTTTGTAAAAAATATATATTGGCTTTAAAAATTCGATAATACGTCGATAATTTAAGTTTCAATTTTCTACAAATTCTAACTCTTTTAATTTCTAATCTAGTTCATAAGTTGAGAAACTCATTAATTCTTGCAACAGCGGCTGAAATTTTGAGTGAAAAAGTTGAAATCTTATCTAATGGTCGAAATTTTGAAAAACAGTAAAAACTATTAGCAAAAGTCGATATTTCTGTATTGTTAGAATTTTGGAAAAATATTATTTTTAAAAATTTCGATAATTTAAAAAAAAGGAAGATTTTCAAAAAAAAACCCAAAGTTTCAAAAAAGTCGAACAAGCAAACTTTTTGATAAAAGGCAAAATTTAAAAAAAAAGAAGATATCTTTATAAAAATTTAAAACTTTTAAAGTCAAGGTATTAAAAGGTATTAAAAAATGTCATGTCAATATTTTAAAACAGTGTTCATTTAAAAATAAAATAATATTATTAAAAAATTCAAACTTTCGTCAAATAGTCGAAAATTAATATATATTAATTTTGGTGAAACTAACTGGTCCTTGGTTATCGCCAAAAATTGAAATACATATCTCGTCCCCTGGAACCAAGAAAGTGAGACACTATCTCTCTGAAGATGATAACTTGCCTATCGAAACGCGTTAAAGCAACCATTGTTGTGTTTTTTAATCTTTCTTGGTTTCAGAGGACAAAATTTGCATTCCAATTTTTAATAGATATTAACGAGACGAATATTTTTTAAAAAGAAACCAAAATTTTTAAATTTGAACTAAAAAAAATTGAAATTTCGGGAAACCCTTTAACGTTTTAAAACCTGAAGATTTTAAAAAAAGGTGGAAATTATGAAAATATTTCGAAATATTGAGCAAGAAGTGAAAATTTTGCAAAAACTCGACAATTTGAACAAATCCACTTTTTTAAAAATTAAAATTTTGAAGTTATATACAGGGTCCGCCATTAGTGCGTGGACGAAGAATAGCCCCTAAACCTGAGAAGACGTCAAAATGAAATTTTGCTCAGTGGCGTACATCTATAGGGAGCACATTTTAAAATTGTTTTCATTTTATTGTACCAATCATATGCAGAGTGTTGATATAAACCTATTTTTTTAATAGAACACCCTGCATATTTTTACATATTTAAATAGCCCTATAGAAATATAGCAAAATAATGTGTGCTTTATAGAACTTTACAAATATGTAAAAATATTCAGGGTGCTCTATTAAAAAAAAAGTTTATGTCAATACTCTGTTTATGATGAGTGCAATAAAATAAAAATAATTTTAAAATGTGCCCCCTATAGATGTACGTTGCCGGAAAAAAATCATTTTAATATCTCTTTAGGCTTTCGAAAGTTTTTATGTAAACGGTCCTATAAAATACATATTTTTAATTGTCTATTTTTCGGGCACCCGGTTAAATATCTGCTAAGTTTGGATTATTATTTACGAATACTGACAATTTGTTTAAAAGGTAATATTATTAACTATTTATTTAATTAGAAATAATCGTAATTGTGTTTACCAAAAACCTAAAAATAAAAAAAATAATTTGAAAGTTAATTTGCATGAAACCTATTAAAAGAAACTTTACGTAATTGGAATTACTAGAAACGTTATTTTATCTTCTTTTGATATTAGGTATTAAAAATAGGCCATTTTATTTAAAATTTTTTTAGTAATTCTTGGATTTGCAATCTTCCATCACTCTGAATAACTAAAGAATATAAAACAACATTTTAATACTTTATAAAAACAAAAAGACTATTAATGACTGACTATGTTGCAAATTAGTTAATATTACATCATACTGAGTGTGTTCAGATGGCTGCATCGGAATCCTATTTTCGGATTTATGATCCTCTATTAAGAAAAGGACATATCAAAACTCCCATAAAGCACACATTATTTTGCTGCATTTTTATAGGGCTATACAAATAAATAAAGATATACAGCATGTTCTATTTAAAAAATGTAAGTTTATATCAACACTCTGTATATGATTAGTACAATAAAATGAAAATAATTTTAAAATGTGCTTCCTATAGATATACACCACTGGACAAAATTTTATTTTGATATCTTCTTAGGCTTAGGAGCTATCTTCCGTCCACGCACTAATGGCGGACATTGTAAAAAAAAATTGAAATTTAGAAAATTCTTATACTTTTAAAAAAAAATTCTGCAAAACCAGAAATTTTCCAAAAATTTGGTCAGAAAATATCAAATTTTCATAAAATGATGAAAAATTTAAAGAATATAAATGTATCAAAATTTTAAAACTATAAATTATTTTTAAAAAATATAAAAATTTTGAAAAAGTGTCAATATTTACAGAAGTTAAAAATTTTTAAAAAAGTCAGAATTTCCAAAAACTTGAAAAGTACAACAAAAATGAAACTTCTTTGTCCAAATTTTGAGCAATGATTGAATGATTAATTAATTGTTAATGATGGTTTTCTAGAAATATAACATAAAATATGTGCGCTAGGAACTTCTGATCTCTGATTCTGGATTATTTGGCTTTTAATTTATCCTTCTTGATCGATCAAAAGTCAACATTCTTGAGTTTAATGTGCCTTGATAATAATTTTTCATCATTGAATTGTACTGATAAGACCTTTATCCGTTCTTATTTCTTAGAGACTCTAGAGCTCCCTATTTTGCAGAAACAAAGGCCAAATGTGAGTCCAGAAAATTGAATCCTCACTTTGAAAACCCTTGTTACTCCCTTGGAGACTAAATTTGGAAAAATCAGTTTTTAGTGCTCACCTACGTTATATGGCAAATTCTTGTGCAAAATTTTAAGATTTCACATTCATCGGTTTAGGCTGTCAATCAGTACCTAAAGTTTTATTTAGTAGATAGAATTTTATTAAACAGATTTTTTCATTGAAGTTCACTCCTGGTTTATAATTATTAATTTTGTTAATATTTTAAATTTAATATAAAATTTCGTTTCTTCTTTTTTAAATTGTGTTTTTTATAAAAATTTCCCACTATTTAAGATCATGACGCTGCGAATATCCCAACAATACCTTTTTGAGAGCTTTTAGTAAACAACTTCTAACTTCATAGTCAGTATTTTTTACTAAGGTAGCATAAATCCTTAGTTCAGTGCTTTAGAGCATAAACATAGACGTAGCTAGAATAGGGCCTCAGTAGGATGCCTGATTGAATGATTTAAAAAACGAAATATTCAAAAAGAAACAAAATTATAAAGAAAATCGAAAAAAAAAGTTTCCAGAAAAATTTAAATTTTGAAAAAATTCAACATTTTAAAATATGTTTAGATTTTTAAAACAAAAGTCAAATTTAAATAGGACAGCCACAATTTTGTAAAAAAGTTAAATTTAAAAAATTCAAAAATTGTTAGGTCATAATTTTTAGTCAAAATTTTCGGAAATTTTAAAAATTTGAAAAAAATAATTCATAACACTAGTAGAAGTCATATTTTCAAAGAGTCAAAGAAAATTAAAATTTTCCAATAATTGTCAAATTTTAAAAAAGTCGAATATTTCAAAAAAAGTCAAAATTTAAAAAAAATTTCAGCTCTCAACACAATCAGCGTTGTAAGAAAAATATGTAAACATTCAATATTCAAATGTCGAAATTCTCAAAAAACATACTGGTCTTGAAAGAAGTCAAAATTTTCAAAAAAGAACTTAATTGCCAAAAAATCAATTTATATCATTCAAAAAATTAAAAGTTTAAAAAAATCGAAATATTCAAAAAAAGTTGTAATTGTCTAATGCAAACATTAAAGTTTCTAAAAAACACTTGAAATTCTCAAAGACGGTCAAATTTTTTAAAATTTCATAATTTTCAAGTCGAAATGTCAGAAAAAGTTCAGATTTTCAGAAAAAAGTAGGAACTTTGAAAAAGGGTAACAATTTTCTAGATATGCTACAATCTTTAAATCAAGTTTTTTCAATAAAAGTGTAAAATGTTCGAAAAAATTGTGAAATTAAAAAAAAATAAATATTTCAATGAAAGTCGAAGTTTTTAAAAAGTTCAGCTTTTAACAAAACCCGATGTTATTAAAAAAAAGTAAACATTTTTAAGAGGGTAAGTAGACATTTTAAATAAATATTGAAATTTTCTAAAAATATTAAATCATGAAAAAGAATCGAAATTTTTAAAAAAGAAATAAGTCAATTCTTCAAAAAATAAATAGAAAGCATTTGACAAATTAAATTATGTAACAAAAATCGAAATATTTAAGAAAGCCGTGATTTTAAAGTGCGAATATGAGAATTTTCTAAGAAATTTAATAAATTCGAAAAACGGTCAAAATATTTTAAAATTTCAAAACTTTTTATAAGTCAAAATTTTGGAGAAAAATTAAATTTTAGAAAACTGAACGTTTTTTTAAAAAAAGTAGGAATTAAAAAAAATTGTGGAGACATGACGAAATTTTTAAACCAAATTTTAAAAAAAAATTTTTTTGAAAAAATTGAAATTTTTAGAAAAAAGTTAAAATATTTTACCTGAAAGTCGAAATTCAAAGAAAAAATTAATAATTTTGAAAAATTAAATTTTTCTGTAATAAATGAAAATTTTGAAAAAGAAAAGAAAAAATTTATGAATAAAATGTTTAAATTTTAAAAACAAGATCGATTTAAAAAATGAATTTTTCAAAAAGTTTGACATTTTCAACGAGGTAGCATTTTAAAAAAAAAGTCGAAATCTTGATAAAAATCTGAAATTTTTAGAAAAAAGGTAGACATGCAGAAAAAAGGTCAAATTTAGGAAAATGTCTAATTTTTCTTAGCAAGGAAAAAAGTTCCAAAATTAGGTAATTTCTTCAAAAAAGTCAAAATTTAAAATAAATATTTTCCTAAATTTGCAAAACAATTCCAAATTTAATAAACGTTGGTATTTTTAGAAATGATATAAAATTTCAAAAATAGTCACAATTTTTAAATAATGTCCATATTAAAAAAAAATAAACTGGTAATCGAATTATCAAAAAAAGACATTTTTAAAAAGTATGAATATTGAAGAAAATTCAAAACTATCAAGGAAGTCGAGGCTATCAAAAAAAGTTGAAATTTTGAAAAGGTAAAATTTGTAAGAATTTGATATTTTGAATAGTTAAAATTTTGATAAAAATTTGAATATTTTTTAAGTTTTTTGTTAGATTTTTAAAACAAAAAACTAAATTTTGAAAACCTATACCTTTCAAAATAATTCGAAAATTTTAAAAAGTCGCTAACCTTTTACAAAATATCATTGACATTTAGAAATAATGTCGGGATATAGAAAAAAAAATCGAAATTTTTAAACAAAGTCGGTTTTAAAAAAAAACGAAATTTTGAAAAAAATAGTTTGCAAATAAAATTAAAATTCTGAAAAATGCTTGAAATTAAAGGAAATAGTCTGAATTTTTGAGAATCAAAATTTCCAGAAAAAGTTATAATTTAAAATATTATTATTAATAACAATAATACTAATAATAATAAATTCAAAAAGTAAAGTCTTAAAAAGGTCGAAAATAGTTTCAAAAACTACGTAAAAAATTGAAAATTTTAAATGTGTAAAATTTTCAGAAAAGATCTAAAATTTATAATGTTGAAATAATAAAAAAAAATCTAAATTTTCAAAGGAGTGAGAATTCACAGAAACTGAGAATTTGGAAAAACATCTACATTTTGGAAAATAGAGATAAAAAATAATCCAAAATTGCCAAAGGTAGAGAGTTTTGGAAAAGTCGCATTTAGAGAAGTCGAAATTTAAAAACTTTCGAAATTTTGAGAAAAGGTTGATGGTCTCAAAAAATTTCCAACTTTTGACAAAAAGTCGTAATTCAGAAATAAAAAAATTTCACAATTTCGAAATAGAATCGAAATTTACCAAAATTCTAATCCTTAAAATAACTGGACGTTCTGGTAAATTTTCTGTATCAATCTTTACAAAAAATTCGAATCATTGTAAAAGTCAAAATTTTCAAAACCGTCAAAATTCGAAAAAGAAAGTTTTGTAGAAATCGAAATTTTGGATAAAGCTGAAATTTGATAAAAGTCAATCATTTATTTTTTCAAAAAATAAATTTTGAAAAAAGTTCAGATATTGATACAAGAGTTAAAATTTCAAAGTAAAATCGAAATTTGGAGCAAAAGTTGCAACCATTCCATAAAATTTAAATTTCCAAAATATCAATTTTTTTTTGTGGAACCTTGGTTACCTTCAAAAATTAAAACACAAATCTTGTTCCCTGAAACCAAGAAAGATTAAGTTATTAAGTATTAAGTATTTCTCTGAAGATGACAGCTTGGCTATCGAAACGGGTTAGAGCAACCTCTGTTGTGTTTTCCAATCCTTCTTGGTTTCAGGAGACAAGAATTGTATTTCAATTATCAAATTTTATAAAAGTCGAAATCGTTCAAAATCAAAACTTTGGTCAAAATTTCGAAAACTATTTAAAAATAAAAATGAAATTTAAAAGGGCGAAAATTAAAAAAAAATGAAATTTCGAAAAAAATGTCTAAATATAAAAATAAATCCTCTATTTAACACATTAAAGAAAGTAGTGACTTTGACAACAGGGTACAGGGTTAAGTGCCACATCAGCTATTTTTTTTTATTTAAATTTAACAACATGCATTTTTGGCTGAAGTTGCACGACCGTTGTCTAAAGAAACATTTTATTTTAAAATAATGTCAACAACCACGCCTCGAAGTCTGTCGAAGAAGTTTTGAATCGTCCTGTATATTATAGACGCAAACCAAACGCCATCAAAGCGGTACAAAGAAAACACCTTACCATAACTTTTGTTTAACACGAATTTTCAATAAATAAAGCCTTAAATATTAAGCGAATAAAACTTTTTTATAAGTTGTTGTCTTCCCGTGTCTAGCCTGCGAATCCCAACTTCCTGCGAAACTTCCATATCCAATGTTGTGTTTGAAAATTCTCCCCATCTGAGAACATGTCAAAGTTATTATAATAGAATCCCGGAAGTTCGGAAACTTCCTGAAAATGCAATTTGTAGCCAGTTCTTAAATTCTCCGCTCTATTATCTTTGTAGTATTTTCCGCTTATATTCTGACGTCGCGTTTGGAGAATCCTTCAGGAATATCTCCCATGGAGAGAAAAAAATCTTGTTTACATTGGTGAAACGAAAGCAGGTAGGTATTACTTTGACGCTGGGTCGTGAAGTTCTCAAATTATTGAAACGCGGATTGCGTTACAGTGCACAATTCCTTTATCTTGGGTGGTGTCGAATTTACCTTTTGCCTTTAAGCCACTTGCAGAAGTTTACAAGTTCTTTAATTAGTTCGCCCTGCTTTACATTTTCATGATATAAGATGATTTTCCTTTGCAAATTAAGTGGAACATTACACGACGTTTAAAAATTAATTTCAGTTGGCCCACGGTTTTTGATATGGTTCATCATCGAATAACGTGGGTTTCTGGGATAAAACTATTTTTTTTCAGATATCGGTAAAGAATGTTTACTGTTTGGCCCAATTTTAGGCCCCAAAATACGTTAGTCCAGCATTTTAGTTCGTTGCTAAGGGATCATCAGAAAACAGTCTGTGACACAAAAAATTAGATTTTGTGTAAAACGTTACATTTATAAAAAATGGAGTATAAAATGAATTTTCAAGAAAAATTCAAATGAAACCCCGAACTTCCTATAATAAAAGATCGAAATTTTCGGATTAACTTCAAATTTTTCTCAAAATTAAGTTTTTAAGTTTTAAGTAAAAGGCCAAATATTCGAAAATTTATTAGAATTAACTATTTAACGTGGCATTTTCTAATTGGGAAATCTGTACAAAATATTATAAATTCACAGTATTTCTCGAAATAACAAATTTCGGCTCGAGTTTGTGTTAACTTCAATTTTCTTTTGACTTTTGTTTTTTTTAATAAGGTTTGCAATTTGCAAACCCGTTAATCAGAAATTTTTTAAATATGTGTATATTTAAAGTAAAATCAGAATTTTAATTAAAAAGATTTTTTTTTCAAATATTTCGACTTTTTCGTAAAAAGTTATTTTATCTCCATATTATTTCCATAAAAAAGGCTTCCTGGAATTTTGACCTGTTACGAATTTTCTACTTTATTCCTAAAAAGTCGACCGTCCTTTTGAAATAATGTCATAAAATCTGGTTTCAATAAGATTTGGGCTTTATTTTGGGAATTTTATATTTTTGTGGCTACATTTGGTCTTTGCATGAATTTTTTTATACCTAACAATAATTTTACAAAAACCTTAGGGCGTCCGGTAAGTAGTTAGCCTCACCACCCGATGGCGCCACTATCACACGAGAAATTTACTATCGTGTAGTACATTCCCGTAGACGGCTACTGACGAAATTTTAGCCAAATCGGACTCGTAATTTTGTTTTCACCGCCTGTGGAAGCGAGCGTGTCCGCGGATTTAAAAAAAAATTGAAAAAAAGCACTACAGGTCGGCAATTCGATTCTTGTTTTTGGAAGGGAAATCGCGCAGCGAAATCAAAGAGCGCTTGGTTGCTGCGTACGGTGACTCTTCTCCTTCGATGGAGACCGTCAAAAATTGGTTTAACGCATTGTCGCACGTTGGTTTTTGATGAGACTTGCCCAGGTGCCCCGAAAACGGCTACTACGGAGGATAACGTGAGTAAAATCCACGATCTCGTATTGGCAGACCGCCGACTGAAGGTATGCGAGGTAGCTGAGACAGTAGGCATCTCAAAAGATCGCGTGGGTCACATCCTGCATGAAATTTTGGGCATGAGAAAGTTGTCGGTGCGATGTGTGCTGAGTTTGCTCACGCCAAACAACAAGCGTAACTGTGAGACCACTTCAGAGCAGTGTTTGACGCTGTTTAAGCTCAATTTAAAGGAGTTTCTACCTCATTTCATGACCATCGACGAAACATGGATCCACTGGTACACGCCAGGGACCAAAAAACAGTTAAAACAGTGGACTTCACCCGGTGAACGTGCTCCGAAGAAGGCAAAGACTGTCCTATCGGTCGGAAAGGAGATGGCCACCCTTTTCTGGAATTCACAAGGTGTGATCTACATCGACTACCTGAAGAAGGGCAAAACGATCACAGGGCTGCACTATGTCAAATTATTGGCCGATTCGACGCCCAATTGCAGAAAAAACGGCCCCATTTGGCAAAGGAAAAAGTGGTCTTTCACAATGACAACGCACCGGCTCACACCTCCGCCCTCGCCACGGCCAAATTGGTCGAATTGGGCTACGAACTGCTGCCCCATCCACCGTTTTCTCCAGATTTGGCCCCGTGCGACTTTTATTGATTTCCAAACTTGAAAAAGTCACTCGCCGGGCAGAAATTTGAGTCGAATAAGGATGTCATCGCCGCCTCGGAGGCCTGCTTTGCAGACCTCGAGAACACGTATTTTTCCGGCGGGTTAAAGAAGTTGGAGAATCGCTGGGTCAAGTGTATCGAGCTAGAAGAAGACTACGTTGAAAAATAAATCGCCACTTTTCCAAAATTTTCGTTTCTCTTTTGTAGGCTAAGTACTTATCGGAAACCCTCGTATCTTGAAATATCTTGATTTTTTTTCGAAATGTCGATTGAAAAATAAGATACAAAGAGTTTCTATAAGCGTTCTGTTTTTTTTTGGAATTTTCACCTTAAAAATTACCTTTTGCTTTTTTCTTTCGCAAAATTTTTATTTTTTAACGGCTTTTTTTAGAAAAAAAAACTTTAAATTTTTCTAAAGATTTCTATTTATTTTCCGAAATTTTCCAATTTTTGTTCTTGATGTTATCAACTTTGTTTTTAAAATATTTTGAAAAAATTTGTTTTATATTTCTTGATTTTTTTCTAAAAAAATGCTTCTTGAAATTTCGACTTTTTACGAAATTTTGACTTTTTTTTCGACAATTCGATCCTTTTCTTGAAATTTTGACATTACCACAATGTGTTATTAAAATTTTGCATTTATTTTGAGAATTTTATATTTTCTTTGCAAGATTTTTTTCTTTGCATTAATTTTTTTAAGCCTTAGACAACTTTCACAAAAATTTCTCAATTATTTCGAAATATCTTTTTTTCTCTCGGAGGTTATGAAAGATTTTTGATTTCTACCTAAAACAGATTTTCGAAATTTGCATTTTTTTACGAAATTTCGATCTTTCTGTATAAAATTATTTTATAGACATTTTGTTTACAAAATTTCAACCTAAAGATTTGATTTATAGAAATTTCGAAATTATTTTTGAAATCTTGACTTTTTTGCGACATATTCTTTGCCTGTCTTTTTTTAAATAAATAATTTTCACGAAAATTTCGAATATTTTTCCTCCAAATCTCGATTTTTTAAAGAAAGAGTTTATAAAATTTTCATAGTTTTTAGACAATTTTTTCTCAAATTTGTGACCTTTTTACCATATTTCGATTTAACGAAATTGCTTTCTAAAAAATATCAGTTTAATCCCAAAATTTCGGTTTTTTTTTCTTCGAAATGTCTTTCTTTTACAATTTCGGCTTAAAAATTTGTCTTATGTAAATATAGAGTTTGGTTTGGATTTTTTGCCTCTTTTTAGAATTTCTCCCAAATTTAAATTATTTTCTTTCTCGCTTTTTTCCTGAAAAAGTGCTTTTTGAAATTTTGGATGTTTACGAAATTTTAACTTTATTTTTAACAATTCGTTCTTTTTGACCTTAAGTCGTTCTTTTATTAAAATTTTGTGTTTATTTTGAAAATTTAAAATTTTTTTTTGCAACTTATTCTCTTGGCATTGGTTTTTTATACCTCATACAGATTTCACAAAATTTTTTGATTATCTCGAATTATTTGAATTTTTTTTTCGAAATATCCACTTTTGTAAAAAAAAATATTTCAAAATTGTGTAATGTAAGATTTTTTATTTCTTCCCAAAATAAATTCTAAAATTATTTGATTTTTTTTACGACATTTTACCTTTTCGCAAAAAACTATTTTATAAGAATTTGGCTTGCAACATTTTTCTTGAAAATTTGGTTCAAAGAAATTTCGAAATTGTTCTGGTAATCTTTTCTCTTTTCGCAGTATATCCACTTCCAATTTTTTAAAATGAATGATTTTCACAAAAATTTTAAATATTGTTTTTCCAAAACTGTGACCTTTTTACCAAATTTCAAGTTTACGAAATTGCTTTTGAGAAAATTCGCGTTTCTTACCGAAATGTTGATTTTTTTCCCGAATTGTCTTTCTTTCAAAATTTCGGCTTAAAAATTTGTCTTACGGAAATTTAGAGTATTGGTTTGGAATTTTGCCCTCTTTTAGCATTTGTCCTAAATTTAAACGATCCTCGTTTGTTTTGAATATTTTAAAAAATTTTTGTTTTTTTTCCCAAATAGTGCTTCTTGAAATTTTGGATTTTTACAAAAGTTTACCTTTATCTTTAACAATTCGATTTTTTTAACTTTAAAACGTTCTTTCATTAAAATTTTGTGTTTATTTTGTAAATTTTTATCATTTTTTGTAACGTTTTTTCTTAAGATTGATTTTTTTATACCTCATATAGATTTCACAAAGATTTCTCCATTATCTCGAGATATCTTAATTTATTTTCGAAATGTTTACTTTTGTAAATAAATTTTGATTTCTTTGTAAGAAAACTGTGTTATGTAAAATTTCCGATTTCTTCCTAAAACAAATTCTCGAAATTTTTGATTTTTTTTATGAAATTTTGACCGTTCTGCAAATTTTTTTTTTATAAGAATGTTGCTTTCAAAATTTTTCCACAAAATTTGATTCTTCCCCAAAATTTCAACCTAAAAATTTGGTTTCAGGAACTTGCGAAAATATACTGGAAATATTTTCTTATTTCGCGGCATATCCACTTCCTCTTTTTTAAATAAATGATTTTCAGGAATATTTTAAATACTGTTTCACGATTTTATGAAGAAATACTTTCAAAGAAATTTCTACATTTTCCAGAAATATATTTTTAAATTGTTACTTTTTTTATCACTTTTCGATTTTACGAAATTGCTTTTGAAAAAATTCGTGTTTTTTCCCGAATTGTCTTTCTTTCGGCTTAAAAATTTATCTTATGGAAATTTAGAGTTTGTTTTCAATTCTCGCCTCTTTTAGCATTTTTCGCAAAATTTAAACTATTCTCTTTTGTTTTGTAAATTTTTGAAATTTTTCATTTTTTCCTAAAAAAGTGCTTCTTGAAATTTTTGATTTTTACGAAATTTTTTTAATTGAAATTTTGTCTTTATTTTGGAAATTTTAAATTTTTTTCCCAACGTTTTCTCTTGGAATTGATTTTTTTATAGCTCATACAGATTTCAGAAAACTTTTTCCATTATCTCGAAATATTTTATTTTTTTTCGAAATGTCGACTTTTGTAAAAAAAATTTGATTTCAGAATTGTGTTATGTAAGATTTTCGAGATCTTTCTAAAACAAATTCTCAACTTATTTGATTTTTTTACGAAATTTTCACCTTTTTCCAAAAAAAATTATTTTATACGAATTTGGCTTGCAAAATTTTTCCATTTAATTTGACTCTTTCTCAAAATTTTAACCTGAAAATTTAGTTTAAAGTAATTTTGAAATTGTTCTGAAAATCTTTTCTCTTTTCTCGGCATATCCACTTCCAATTTTTGAAAATAAACGATTTTAAGGAAAATTTTAAATACTGTTTTTTCAAATCCTCATTTTATAAAAAAATAATTTTATAAACATTTCTATATTTTTCAGACATTCTCTTAAGGCTGTGACCTTTTTACCAAATTTCGATTTTACCAAATTGCTTTTGAGAAAATTCATGTTTCTTACCGAAATGTTGATTTTTTTCCGAATTATCTTTCTTTCAAAATTTCGGCTTAAAAATTTGTCTTACGAAAAGTCAGAGTTTAGTTTGGAATTTTCGCCTCTTATAACTTTTTTCCCAAATTTAAACGATTCTCTTTTGTTTTGTAAATTTTCGAAAATTTTCTTTTTTGTCTTGTGCTTTTTCAATTTTTGAATTTTTAAAAAAATTTTACTTTATTTTTTTCGATTTCTTTTGACTTTAAAATGTTTCTTCATTGAAATTTTGTGTTTATTTTAAAAATTTTAATCGTTTTTTGCAATGTTTTCTCTTGGGATTGATTTTTTTATACTTCATACAGATTTCACAAAAATTTTTCCATTATCTCGAAATATCTTAATTTTTTTCGAAATGTCTACTTTTGTAATTGAATTTTGATTTCTTTATAAGAAAATTGTAATATGTAAAATTTTCGATTTCTTTCTAAAACAAATTCTCGAAATTTTTGGTTTTCTTATGAAATTTCGACCTTTCTGCAAAAAATTATTTTATAAAAATGTTGCTTTCAAAATTTTTTCACAAAATTTGATTCTTTCCCAAAATTTCAACATAAAAATTTGGTTTAAAGAAATTTCGCAGTTATTCTGGAAATTCTTTCTGTTTTCGTGACATGTCCACTTCCTCTTTTTTAAATAAATGATTTTCACGAAAATTTCAAATACATTTTCTCCTAATCTCGATGTTATAAAAAAATAATTTTAAAAAAATTTCTATATTTTCCAGAATTTTTTTTAAAATTGTTACCATTTTCTTTCTTTGAAAATTTTGACCTAAAAATTTGCCTCATGAAAATTTAGAGTTTGTTTGCAATTTTTGCCTCTTTTAGCATTTTTCGCAAAAGTTAAACTATTCTCTTATGTTTTGTAAATATGCGAAATTTTTCTTTTTTTTTTCTAAAAAAGTGCTTTTTGAAATTTTGGATTTTTACAAAAATTTGACTTTAATTTTGACAATTCGATCTTTTTGACTTTAAAAGATTCTTTTATTGAAATTTTGTGTTTATTTTAGGAATTTTAAATTTTTTTTGCAAAGTTTTCTCTTGGCATTGTTTTTTTTTATACCGCTTGCAGATTTCACAAAGATTTCTCCATTATCTCGAAATATCTTATTTTTTTCGAAATGTCGACTTTTGCAAATAAATTTAAATTTCTTTATAAGAAAATTGTGTTATGCACAATTTTCGATTTCTTCCCAAAACAAATTCTCGAAATTTTTGACTTTTTTATGAAATTTCGACCTTGGTGCAAAAAATTATTTTATAGGAATGTTGCTTCCAAAATTTTTCCAGAAAATTTGATTCTTCCTCAAAATTTCAAACTAAAAATTTGGTTTCAAAACATTTCGAAATTATTCTGGAAATCTTTTCTGTTTTCGTGACATGTTCACTTCCTGTTTTTTTAAATAAATGATTTTCACAAAAATTTCAAATACTTTTTCTCCAAATCTTGATTTTATAAAGAAATAGTTTTATAAAAAATTCTCTATTTTCTAGACATTTTTTTTTTAAATTGTGAGCTTCTTATCAAATTTCGATTTTACGAAATTACTTTTTAGAAAATTCGAGTTCTTTCCCGAAATGTCGATTTTTTTTCTCGAATTGTCTTTCTTTCAAAATTTTGGCTTAAATTTGTTATGGAAATTTAGTTTGGTTTGGAATTCTTGTCTCTTAGCATTTCTCGCAAAATTTGAAGTATTCTTTTTTGTTTTGTAAAATACTAGTCCTCAATTTCTTATATTTATTTTCTAAAAAGATCAATTTATTTCGACCAGGTTTTCAAATTTTTCTCGACATTTTAAGACTTTTAGAAACATTTTAATTTGTCCGAAAAAGTATTTTATAAAAATTTTGAACATTTTGTCGATATTTGTACAATTATTTTTTTTCAAATATTATATTTTGTGAAATTTTCAACTTAAAAAATTGATTCATACAAATTTCGAGTTCGTTATGGAAATTTCACATTTCTTATCAAAATTAAAACATTTGTTGTAAAATTTCGCTTTCTCAGTTTAAATGAAATAGTTTTCAGTTTCTTAATTTTTTCTGATTATCGAATTATTGCGTGCAATTGGTTTATATTTCATAAAAATTTTAAAATTCTTAAACACCCTGCAACTTTTCCGTAAAAAGAACGCTTTTCGTGATTTTTTTAATAAATAAAACCAGTAAGAAAAAGACGGAGGGAATATCTTCGTTAAAGTTCAACTATCGCCAATTTATTAATAAATCTTTAGAGTTTTTCTCGATTTAACAAACAAAAGTTCTTTAGTTTTTTTGTTAAATAACTGTTCACTAAATATTTGCATTTTTCTTAGTTTTTTTTTTATAAACATCCTGTGAGAAATGTCGATTTTGTCTATGTTAGTAAACCATTTTAAGGGTAAGCAAAAACTTGGAAATATTTTTCGTCAACGGTTTTCTTATTATTCCTCAAAAGTTGCTACAGCTAAAAGTGTTAAGCTTTAAGAATTAGAAACTCAGAGCAATGAACATGCCTTTTTCTATGTGTATTTGGAACTCTTCTTTGTATCCTTTGTGTGCTTCGTGCTGGTTATTTTACTGTATTTATTAAATATCTTTAACAAGTCATAAACATATATCAAGTAAGTCATAAAATAGTCACTATATCGTACTTTTACTATAAAAAAACTTCTAGAAAAAAGTTTTGATTGAAATTTGACATCAATGTTCGTATAATAAAAAGCTTCGTCCCATATCGACCACTTTAATAAATCTTGGAATCCAAATGGGCTCCAATAAAAATTGCTTAATAAAGACCATTTTAGACAGTTCTAAACAACTCGTTGCGACTATTTCCAATGCGGAATAGTTTGACGCGGATTTTCACTTTTTCATGTCGAAGCGTCAGCATCCAGTTTGGAGAGGAATGCAAACAGCTTGTGACAACATATCACTTCTGTGTTTGGATTGCTCTCGCAAATAATTAATCAGCTTTCATTCGAGAACATTATTCTTCACTTACATCGCTTCCGGTTTAATTCCATCGGCGGCATTTCCACTCTTTTTTCCCTCCAACGGCTTGCTCGTTTGTTGGAATTCACGATTTTTCTTTTTTTTTTCTCATATTACGCAGATGTTATCGCAGCCGAGGAACTCGTCTCGACGATGCTCATTCGTCAAATTCAGGACTTGGCGTTTTAACTCTTAATTAATAATAATGTTGGGGAAGTTCGTCGAGAAGTTTACAACTTAATTACCCTAAACTGAGCGGGAGCTTATTCTGATAGCAAATTATTTCAATCTGCATTTTAAATGTTTTGGACATTACCATTAAGGTATGCATTTCTCCCATCATACATGTTGTTCGTGTAAGATAAGATCGGTTTCCGTCATTTTAGGATTTTGCACAAAATAAATATTTCAAGTGTATAATCATTTTTGATAATGAGTGATAATTTTTTCAGTTAAGCTAAATATTTTACTGCTTACGACATTTTTTAAGCCTACCATAAGAAAGTGTTTTTGGAGTTAACTCACCTAGTAGTCACTTTTAATTTGTTACAGTAAAAAAAATTGAAATTTTCGAAAATATCAATATTTTCAAAAAAGTCAAACCAAAAAATGATATAATAAATTGTTTACAAAATAAAGCTTTTATTTTAAATGTATGGCAATTAAGCTACATACTGCCAAGAAGTATAAGGCATAATTTACAAAAAGCCAAAATTTAGAGAAACAGCCGATATTTTAAGT
Source organism: Dastarcus helophoroides (assembly GCA_028583605.1). NCBI lineage: Eukaryota > Metazoa > Arthropoda > Insecta > Coleoptera > Bothrideridae > Dastarcus > Dastarcus helophoroides. The sequence goes on along the minus strand of CM053331.1, from coordinate 31,255,687 downwards.
CTAAATTTTTAAGTTAGGTCAAAATCTAGAAAAAAGTCAAAGTCCTAAACAGAAACGAATATTTAGAAAAGTCAAAGGAAAAGTGAAAATTTGGAAATAGTGGAAATTTAGGAATATCGAAATTTTCAAAAAGTCACAAGATTCAAAATGAGGAAATATTCTAAAATAATTAAGAAAATATCGAAAATTAGAAAAAAATTTAAAATTTTAAACATTCAAAAATACGAAATGAAAAGAATTTAAAATTTTAAAACACTTTTTTTGAAATTTTTATAAAAGGGCAAATTTTTAAAATAAAAATGCTACGATTTAGAGAAAAAGTTAAAGTTGCAAGAGAAAAATTTTTAAAAAATTATCGAAACTTTTAAAAAGCTCAAGAGGTTGAAAAGGTTAAAATACTCAAAAATATATATTTTTTAATAAAGGCAAAACATTCTAAAGCTGTTTTTTACAAAAGAAGCCAAAATTTACAAGAAAAACCGAAATGCTAAAAGCCAAAATATTTTAAAAATGACGCACCCTACAAGAAAAGTCAGAGCCAAGTCTTACTAAAAAAAAGTGGAAAAACCTCCTTAAGTTAGTCCAGATTTACAGGCAATTAAAATTTTAATAAAAAGTTGTAATTTTTAGGTTGAAGCTTTCAAAATGTAAGTCAAAGTTTAGAAAAAGTCAAAAATTGGATAAATAATCCAATATTTAAAAAAATTAAAATAAAATAATCAACATTTATAGATAGTGCCAATTTCAAAATGTCAATATATTTAAAAATGGTGGAATATTCAAAAACACGGTCAAAAAAAATATGAAATTTGCAACCAGTTAGATTCAAAAAATTCAAAAATATCAAAGCTTGTAAATTGATCGAAATTTAAAGGAAAAGCTCATTTTCTCAGAAAAAATTAAGACTTACAAAGGAATAAAGGAATCTAACATCTTAGGAGACAAAATTTTGAAAAAAAGCAAAATTTTCAACAGTCAAAATCTTCAAAAAACAACAAAATAAATAAAGGTCGAAATAATCAAAAATGATCATTTTAAATATTTTAATTTTAATTCAACTTTTCTTATTAATTCTTGAATTGAAAAATTTGAAAATTTCGAATTGAAATTTCCAAATTTTTAAATTTTTACTAGCATTTAAACTGTAACACCAAAATTTTGATTTCTTTCTAAACATTTCGAAAAATAAGTGATTTTAAAGTAAAAACTTGAACATTTCGAAATTGTTCTTAAATTTCTTTCAGAAACAAAATTCTATTAAAAATCTTAAGCATCCATATCAAATTTGTAAAATATTTTTGTCTGTAAATTAAAATTTTTAATTTTGTTCCTGAAATCGCAGCAAAATAAAAATATTAAATTCGAAATTTCGAGGTAAATTTGAAATTTCTATTTAAATCAATAAGCATTTGTGGAAAATATCGAATTAATTTGAGAAAATTACCATTTTAGGAAAGACAAAATATGAAATGCAATAATAAAGTGCAAAAAAACGAAAATTTTGAACTGAAATTGAAAATTTAGAGAAAAAAATAATATTTTCAACAATTTTTTTTTAAATTTCGAATACTATTCTCCCATTTTTCTGAAACTATTCAATGAAAATTTGAAAATTTTATATTTTTCCAAAATGTTAAAAGTTAAAACCTTTCATAACTATTAAATTTTATTCACGATTAAAAGTCAACCGAACCGAAACATTGTGGAATTTTTAATATCTGTTGCTTTTTAATCGATAATAAAGTTATGAATATTAAAGAATTACGAAATAAGGGTTGAAAATGTCAATTATGTAAATATTTATTTGCTTTATATATTTTTCTCCTAAATGGTATATTTATAAAATGGTTTAAACTTGAAATTAAAAAATATAATTTAAAAAATTAAATTCATACAAAATCTCACTTTTGGAATTTAAACTCAACATTTTTTATTTCCTTTTTCTAGTAGATACATTTAACTTAAAAATCTAAATTTTGATTTCTTCATAAATATTTCGAATAATGTGATTTCAATTTTAAGCTGAAAATATTGATATTATGAAAGAGTTTCTTTATAAATTAAGAGTTTTTTAATGAAAATGTTTTTTTTTTGGTTAAACAGACTTGTGCCTGGTTGTCTTCAAAAATTGAAATACAAATTTTGTCCCCTGAAACCAAGAAAAATTAAAAAACACAACAAAGGTTGCTCTAACGCGTTTCGACAACCAAGCTATCATCTTTAGAGAGTACTGTGTCTTTTTTAATCTTTCTTGGTTTCAGGCGATAAGATGTGTATTTCAAAGAAAATGTTTCATTTAAAAAACGTCCTAATTTGACATAAATTTTAGCAAATTTTTTGACTCAAATTTTCTCCTAAATTTGCGAAAGTAAAATGAAAATTTTGAATAAGAAATAACCAGAAATTTAAAGATAAAAAATTCTAATTAAAAATTATCAACATTTGAAGAGAAAGCTCACAGTACCTAAAAATGGATATCTTGGGAAAAATATCGATTATACCAGAAAATAGAAAATTTTCAGTGGAAACTAAAAATGGCCAAAAAAATATCAGTATTTAAAAAAAAAAAAGTTTTTTTCGCATACCCAGCGTACGGTTTGCAATATTTTTAATATTTTATCCTACTTTTTAACTTTAAGCGGCTTCAGATTCAGATTTTTGACTTTGCTTCTAAAATTTCTTTGATAATATTTCATGAGATTTTCTGCTAACATTTTAACTTTCAAGATTTACGAGAAAACCTTACAAAATTTGAATTAACGATTTCAAAGTTTTTACTTTTTTAACTTCAATTTTCGACATTTATTAATTTTATTCAACATTTCTGCGATTAAGTTTTAAAATAATTAAATCTTTAGTAATGTACGTTGATAATATTCTGAAATACTTTTTGAAATATGACTGCGTGCTATCTAAATTTTTAAAAGATTACCTTCTGAGAGCTGACCTAAAATGGGTTATTTTATTTTACATAGAATAGGAAAAAATGAAATATTGAAGACCAACATTGGACATGAAAATTTTTTAAAAAAATAATTTATGAAAATATATAAAAATATAAAAAAATGTAAAAAAAAGATTCGAGCATTGGACATCGGTGTTTCACTCTGGCTTAAGATTAAAGTTTACATATTTGAGAAACAACTTAAAACAACTAGAAAAAACAACCATTTCAATCATTTTTTGATATTTTTTATATTTTGATTTTTTTTTTCGATATTTCGAATGTAAAGAAAATAATTGAAAGTTAAATTAAGTTCAAATTTCGAGACTACAGTACTATTGTAAATTTGATCTTTGTTGTTCAAGTCCAAAGTTTAAGAAGAGAGTCGAAATATTGACACAAAAATTGATATTTCAATCGCTGGGGAAAAAATTGAAATTTTTGGAAAAAAAGTATTTTATTTAAATTTCGTTTCAGTTTTCGGTTGTAAAAATAAAAGGTCGAATTTTTTACAGATCTTCACTTTTTTACAAAGTATGATATTATCAAAGTGTATTGACTTGCTTTCGAAATTTCTGATATTAAACGAGAAATCCCTACTTTTTTGCTGTTTTCAAAAGTCTTTGTCGAATAATTTCTAGGTTGTTTCTAAATTTCATATGTATTTCAAAAATTAACACTTTTAAATCAAAAGTTGCTGGTACCATAGCGTAACTGTTCATTTTGTATTATGCAAAATAATATCAAAATGCGTAATCTCATGATTTCTGTGCCCCAAATATATTTGTTACAAAAAAAAAAAACAAAAAACAGCAGCAGATGCAAGGCTCAGCCCTACTAATCGCACCCTGTAATGTTATTTTCACCTAACCATATAATACTTGTCTGGGATTCTAAAATTATAGTTTATTTATTTGTATTGTACTTTTTTATTTATTTTGTTTCATCATTATTTGTGGTCAACCTTAAATGCTTATGATAAGCCTTCGGATTCAGCAAACAAATATCAACGCAGAGGAAGTCGGGGGTAATTGCTACTGAGTAATCGATCTATAGTTAAAACTTTTTTATTTCCATATCTACATCGCAACTTCTTTATAAATAATAAGCTGCTCTTGGTGATAACATAACAGCAATTTTTGAAGATATCTCCACATCCTGTACAATGTCCGTTCCCGGTGCTGGCCACTGCGAAAATAAATATGTCCTAATCTGTGTAGGGGGAAGTCCCCTAGTGACGGACACTTAAGGTATTTAAACAATAAAAAAAGACTATTTCAACAAATTAAGCTTTAATAATGAAATTATTTTAATAACAAAATATAAAATCAAATTAAATTAACAAAACTTATAACTCTGCTTAAACATAAGAACGATCTTAAATCAAACTTTGACAGTAAAAAAATAAATCTCAGCAAATGGCACCTAGTACCGGACGGACTTTACTTCAAACCCTTAGTACCGGACATCTTCAACCCATCGTACATCGATCGCATATGTAGCATTCTGAACATTCAGGGATATCTGCACATGCTTCATGTGCCCATCCACGGCAGCTGGAGCACTGTATCCAGTCTTCATTGTGATCCTCTAAGTCCTCTAAGCAAACTACGCAAATAGTTCTCGCGTCAGATGTTTCAGCCAAGGATGTCTTTTTCTTTGCTTTATTTCCGCTATTCCCTTTGGCTTTTACTCCTTTGGTCTGTTTCCCTTTCTCTTTCATTGCTGTCCTAAATTTATTTCCCACTGCTTTATTTTTCTCGTTAACGTTTTTTTCATTTTCTTTCTCCTCTACAAGAATTTTGTACGGTGATGAAGTTAAAATTTCACTTTTTTCGCATTTTCTCTTTCGAGCAAGCTATCGTTTTTTTGCAGCATCCGGCAATGGTGACAAATTATGGATAACCTGGACTACATCTGGATCAAGGTTAGTCAATGGCTTGAGACTGTTGATATTTTTTTCGAATGTAGATTGTTTAGAAGCCTCTGAGGGTCCTTGTGTGTCCATATTAATGGACTGCTCTAAATCGCAGTTCGTCGACGAGCTGCCAGCTTCAGTTAAGTCACTGGAGGAAACAGGAACTTCTTTGCTAGTACCTGGTGCGATTGAGGATGTTTGTGGGTCTTCTAACGGAATGTTGGTCATATCGGCAGGTAAATAATCCAGATCAGAAAATATATCTCTATTGAATGGCTGCATTCCTGTGTATTTGAAGCCGGACACTGCAATTTCTAGACGAGCTACTTTTGTAAATGCTTCACTGACGAGACCAGCAATATCGTAGTCAGTTATTCGAGATCCAGCATTTGCTCTTATCCACGCATCGCAACGTTGGTTGTAGGCATCTTTAAATGGTTCCATAAACGTTCTGTCTAGAGGCTGTAGTTTGTGGGTAGTGTGTGGTGGCGAGCTTATCAAATGAATATCGTTTTCTCGGCAAAAATTGATGACTGCTAATGTCTTGTGACTACAATGTCCATCCAGAAGTATCAGCGCAGGGCTCTCTTTTGTCGGACAAGAGTGTTGCTTGAATAATTGTAGCCATTGAAGAAAAATATCACTATTCATCCAGCCTTTCACCCAGCAGGTGGCTGGGCCACGCCTACGCTTTCGGCTGGAGCATTTATCATGAGCCGATCATTCATTCTTTGCCCAGGAAAGACAAAGAAAGGCGGAATGAAATGGCCGTTGGCACTCATGCAAAATAAGACTGTAATATTTTTGCCCCTCTCAGCAGAAGTGAGCTTTCCTACTTGTCGAACAGCTTTTGGAGCAAGTACCTTTTAGTGTTTTTGTACGCAGCTGACTCCAGTTTCGTTACAGTTATAAATTTTCGAAGGTGGAAATCTGAATTGTGTCATCATTCTGTCAAGATTATTAAAAAAGAGATCAACTTGGGGTTTGTTAAACCTCACAGCCCTCATTATGCTTGTTGACTCTGGTGATCTCAGCGATACGTCCTGATGTCTCTGCATGAAATCGTAATAAAAGTGTTTACCAGCAGTTCCTTTCTCTTTATTAAAGCGATGAGGGATCTTCAAAGCCTAAGCCAAATCGTAAGCCAACTTCAAAAATTCCTGTTTTGTTAACGGCAGACACCTATTAGATAAATCTTTTACATGCTGCACTAAGAGTTCTTCGTATTTTGGTGTAAAGGTATTAGTGAATCTACCTAACTTTGGTTGCAACGACACTTCTTGTCCACGGTTTAATGACGATATTTTATCATGTAAGGTGCTTTTTGGAATATTATAACGCAATGAAGCCTCTCAAACTCATTTTTTTTGTCAAAACATTGTTTATCGCAGTTTGTAAATTACTTTGGTCCCATTTTCCTTTCTTTTTCGTCTTCTCCATTTCGATATCTCCTTGTTCTCCTAAAACAATAGATAATAATGATCAAAAAGTATAATATTTCATGAAAAAATTGTTTTTTTATTGTCCGATATTAGGGGAAGCTTTTGTGTCCGGTACTAGGGGACAGAGAATCCTTAAATTAATTGTCATATACAAAAACTGCTATGGAATTCGACAAAAAATATTACAAATTTTAGATATGTATTAACTATGACATAAAATAACAATTATCAAAACCACATAAACTAAAAACCATTGTAGTTATACTTACTTTGATCTTACGTGACGCAATGTATTTCCACCAAAAACAGCAATCAACTGTTCCCACCTAGGCGTTGCGCGACATTGGCGAACCGGGACCCGCGATCCTGTATTGTTACGTTCCCCCGCGCCCCTATCACCTGCTTTTTAAACAAACGCGTTGGGACTTGTCGAGATACTTCGAGTGTCCGACGTTAGGTGCCGTCAGGCGTTACGGGACTTCCCCCTATATCAGCGGTATCGAAATATTGTTGACCACGTATACTCATGACAAATATAGTTATAAATTGTACCTGTTAGAAAACCTATCATTTCGTTTTCATAATATTTTGATGTCCAAAAGAAGAAGACAAATGTGGCGTGCCCCCTTTTCTGAATACTCCTCAGGGTACCTCAGGGTACACGTTCCCCTTTTTAGGAACACTGATCTATTTCAATATGATATAAGGTGAACATTTCCAACATATTGTCTTTTTATAAGCTGCTACCACAAAAATAAATAACAACCAGAAGGCTAACTCTCGTTACGTGATCGTTTGAATCCCGTCATCTTCAAGCCCGTCTATGTTGAAAACCTATGTTGAAAGTGCCATTGCAATAGAGATTGCAAGATCCGAAATTTTATAGGAATCGAGTCCGGTTATATATACAACTCTAGGAACCTTTTCTTTAGAATTAAAGTATCTTATGTTCTACCAATGTTAGTGTAGGATTTAATTCCTGTGAGCAGTGGCGGCTCGCATGTAGGCACTGTGGAACTGCAGCACCCCCAACTTCCATCTATCAATAACCTTTAATATGAGGTCTTTTTTCTTTTGCTCTTTCTTTATATGTACTTGTACATTATAGATATATAACCCTTAAGATTAATATCAGTTTATTAGTAGCAATGCCCCAATTTATGAAAAAAGATGCAAACATAATATTTGTATCGAGTAAGGAACTGTATGCTCCACGGTTTCAACGACGAGGTATTTGAACGTTGTACGTTTGCGCGCATAGAAAGCTTCATATGCTTCTGCAAAGGCGAAAAAGCACTGCTCTTCCCGCAGTACTGACCGTGGCGTACTGGACTAGCGGCTAAACTCTGCCATTACAACTATCCCGGCACTACGCTAAAACTTGCGGTTACTATCATTCCCGGCGAAGTAACGCCGCGAGCGAAATCGAAGCAATGCGAATCGAACGCATAATTTAATTTAATTTAATATCATTTAAATATTATTTGTCAGTTGGGATTAGTATTAATTTAATAAATGTAGGGGAGACTGGGGTCTTTTTATGTTGGCTAAAAGGTGGCAAAAAAATATTTTTTTTTGAAAATTTCAAAGCTTGAATTTGTAGTACAACTAATAATCTCTCTTTGGGTCGCAACAGTTTGATCAAATTGTATTAAATTATACAACTTATAACAGTTGGCGCAAAAATAGCATTTTTGCGATTTTGAAAAATGTCGGGGAATTACGTACCACTTTATAAATCGATTAAAAATGGAAAAATGTAGTAGAAAAAACTTCTTGTGTTTGATTCAGAATGCAGAATGCAGATACAAAAGATTTATTATGAAAGAGAAACAAAGTGTAGTGGCGTGACAAATGGCAATGAAAATCAGTTTGAAACGAAATTATTATTTTACCAAAAAACTATTAGAAATTGCCGAAAAATAATGCTGTGCTGAAAATTTGCATGAATAATCACTTATATGCATCAAATACACGAAATTAGCTTGTGAAATGTAAAGAATTGGGTGATCCATGATTCCACGACAAAAGTGGTCCGTAATTCCCCGAAAGTCATTTTTAACAATATTGCAGCATATGGGTAACACAATATAAACTTCATGCAAAACTTCATGTTCCGCAAATATTATGAGTTGGTGTGTGGTCAAATTAGAGAAAATTCTAAGGTGAAAAAAAAATGTCGAAGTATCCCAATTCTATTTGGTATCGAAGCTACGTAAGGGTTCGTGAACACAAGTCGAGTACTGAAGGGAAAATAAACTTAACATGAGGCGAGTGGACGACAGTTATTTGTAGCTATCAACCATTATTAGAGAAAAAAATATGAAGCTGGTCCGCAATTCCCCGTGGTCCAGAATACCCCAGTCTCCCCTACTTAAGAAAAAAGTTTTATGTAATTATTTCAGAAAAAGTAACAACCTTTGAGTACAATTTGTTTTTGCAAACATGAATTATTTCATAAAAAATAATTCATTTTTATTTTTAAACTCGTATTAATAGATAACGATAAATAATAAAATAATAATTTCCTACCTTAAGTCATGCAATAATCTTCTTAATTAAAGATTAAATAAATTTTGTTTAAAAAAATTTATTTTTAAATTTTGTATTTATACTCGAATTTTAACCTTTTGTCGAATACTTGAATATGAAATGTCAATTTTACCTTTAAATTTCAATAAAAATGTTTAAAATAAATTTGGAGATTTTTTTAAATTTCGATTTTAATCATGAGCTTTCGACTGTATTTTTTGTAACATTGAATTTTTTTGCAATTGCGATGCCCAGTTTATTTTACTTTGATAAAAACTGCTATTTTAGAATTAAGAAATTTAAAGCAGTTAGAATCCTTCAAAAACACTCATGGCAGAAGCTAAAGAAGTGTGTGACTGTATAATTGTTGATATATTGGACAGATATTCTTCCACTAATCATTTAATGGATGCTAAATTGTTCGACAAGACGCGCTTCTCTGCTTTTAAGAATGAACATCCCACAGAAGGGATAGTACTGACCATTGATGCATATCCCATGATTGACAAAGATAAACTTTCAAACGACTTAAAAGTATTTTATTCTAGGTCTGATATTAATGATTATTGAAAATTAATTGATCTGATGAAATTTATCTTGGAAAATAATCTAGATGATGTTTTTAGTGAAATTACAAAATTAATTAAAATCTTTTTGACAATTCCTACTACTTCAGAGGCAGAACACTGCTTTTCAACACTAAAAAGAAATCAAAACTTTTATAAGAAGCACTATGAAATCAGAAAGAATAAATGTCCTTCCAGTGCTTTCGATTGAAAAAGATTTCCTTAGTTTAAATAAATAAATAAAACAAGAAGAATAGATTTTACTTTTAAATGAAAGTTTGAACTGTAACCATTTAATATGTAAAAAATATTGATTTTGTTATTTTAGGATCTTATCAAGTTTCAAAATAAAATTTTTTTTTTAAACATATTTATTTTCTTTAGAATAATTTTAAAATAAAGGCTCAAAATTTTCTGGAGCAGCACCCCTATTAATTTTAGTCACGAGCCGCCACTGCCTGTGAGTAATTTCTACAATTACTCAAATATTATCAAAACACAATAATTGAAATTATGTGCGGTACGCCTATGTAAAAAAGCTTCTTACAACTATTCAAGGTTACCGGCTGTCGGCATCGCCCAGCGAGAGTTTACCTTCTGGTTGTTACTTATTTAATGCGGATACAGATATTTACATCGAATTGGAACTCATACAACTCTTTTACAATTTTATTTTTACGTCTGTCGAGAAATACCTTGGAAACAGCTAAGCTTATCTTGAGAGGATTTTCTCTAGCAGGTAGGTACGTTTTGGGACTACTTTCACACTTTATTTAAACTGTGCTAAAATTTGTATTCGATAATAAATATTAAAATACAAATTTTGTCCCCTGAAACCAAGAAAGATTAAAAAACACAACAAAGGTTATTCTAACGCGTTTCGATAGCCAAGCTATCATTTGCAGAGAGATCTTTAGAGAGTATATTTCTAAAGATGATAGCTTAGCTATCGGAGCGCGTAAGAGCAACCTTTGGTGGGTTTTGAATGTTTCTTGGTTGCAAGGGACAAGATTTGTATTACAATTTTTGAAGATAATCAAGGACCAGTTCGTTCCAAAGGTAACGAAAATCAGTTTGTTACAAATATCTTCCAAATAGTGACATTTATCTCAAATGTAGTTATTACATAATTTGTAAACGATGAGATCCTCAACCTATATAACTATACTTTTACGAGTGACAGTGAAATATCGAAGTTTCTTCGGGAAAAAATGTTAGGTGTTAAATTGAACAGAAATTTGCACAATGGAAACAAGCAGATAAACAGCCAGGAAACTTAAAAATGTCTTCGTTAAACATAATAGAGAACGATAAAATGTTGGTGGAATGGAAACTTTAGCAATTTGTAATGGTGCTTTTCTCCATGTTGGTGGCCAAAACTAAAGAATATTTTTGGAGGGATTGTGTGTATTGCGCTATTTCTTGATCCATTTTAATAGAAGCTACTGTCCATTTAAATATGTTTTACTTCATATTAATATTTTGATATCACAACGAGAGATTTGTAAAATTTATCAAGCACTAGCAATAGTGGGTAATAACCCACCACTTCGTCTGCAGAATTAGATGAAAAATTGACTTTAGAACTTAAAGGAATAACTGTCCGATATTAAAGATGATTCTTAATTTTGTTAAGTTTACCGATTAATTTGTTATGCTACAATGTTTAAATTTGTCCCTGGTTTTAATTGAGCGCCCGGTATAGTAGACTGCTGCAAGATAGCGAGAGGATTCTGCTATCGATCAAACATGCTTTCTCATTTATAAAATCAGTTTAAGATAAATGCACTAAGACTTACTTAATCAGCTATGTAGACCCTTCATGTAGCTTGCGGAAGGATATTTTGTTCAAATTCGTTGGTATCATCATGTGATGTGCCCTATTACCTTAGATCATTATATGAAATATTATATTAGAGGAATCTAATGTGCAAAATTAGCGTAAAATTATGCCCTGCCGTTAGATAATGCTATTGTATGTCAGGTTCACATAGAACATATAAAAAGGTTATTTAGTCTTTCTGGATATAGTATCCGTTTGGAAATATCTGGAACAGCTTTCTGAGATAAAACGTATCCTATTGACGATAATGCCTTGCAAGGTATGTCTATGACGATTTTTTTCAAAATTGCTTCAGTCATTTAGTTCTCGGAAGCAAATAAGACAGACAAACACACTTTTGCATTTATAGTTTAGTTAAGATGAGGACACAACCGAATGCTAGGGCTGGAATTTTATGCCCAGCAATATTATTCTTTCTACCAATCCAGCTCCAAAATATTTTCTAAAATTTGGTGCCATTTTTAGAACCACCTAAAATAAATTTTAGGTAATTTATTATTAGAAACCTGAGATAATAAGCCTTGTATATACGAATACATACAAGTTTATTACGATGCAATTAAAATCTAATTTCATTAGAATCAAATGAAAACTAGATTGCAATTGCGGCTTTAAGTTGGAAGTGTATGCAACCACCGTACCATGCTGATGGGGCCAAGGAAGGCCGAAACTAGTCTATGGTTGGGGTTGTATATATTTTCACTTTTAAGCACGTTTAAATGTTTAATTACAGAACATTTAGTTGGTCATTTGTTAAAACTAGATGAAAGTAAAGTCACGCCGAGGACGTTTGTATCTATGGATGTTGCGATGCAACCTTTGATACAAGCTTTGCCTCATCTACCTGAACTTTGCAATTGCAGTCTACTTTTTATTAGATTCTAATGAAATTAAATTTTAATTGCATCGTAATAAACTTGTATATATTTGTATATACAAGGCTTATTATCTTAGCAGAGAAGAATGCTTGAATTAGCATGTAGCAAAAATGTTTGCGTAATAAACAGTTAAAAGTCAGTTACAAGTCACCCAATGGAGGTTTACTCTCTTGGATACTTATACGACTGACAGCGGCTTTAAGTCGGAAGTGTATACAACCACCGTACCATGCTGCAGAGGCTAAGGAAGGTCGAAACTAGTCTATGGTTGCGGTTGTACATATTTTGAATGTTAAGCACCTTTAACTGTTTAATTATAGAATATTTAATTGGTCATTTGTCCATATTAGAGACCTCATTTTAGGTAAAATCCTATGATTGACACTTCCAACCCTTATTTCGTGCAATTCTTTAATATTTATGATTATTAAACTTTACTAACCAATAAACTTATGAACGAGCAGCTTGATCTTCTGCACACATTTCTAATGAAAGCTTTGGAAAAGACTTCGGATTAGACGGAACATGCGTAGGGGTCTGTGATCCATGGAGCTTGTTAGCATAACAATGGCTAAACAAATTGCTGGTATGACCACCTATGATGCAGTAATATGAAACCTGGTCCGGTGTTAGCAAATATTTACGGAAAAATTGTGGAATTTTCAATATCTGTTTCTTTTTATTCGTTAATAAAGGTTAATAGTTATGAATAAAATCTCATGAATCTACCTTTGCCCTTTTGTTGACGTTTTTCATATGTTATTGCTTAAATTTCAAGATTGCTCCTTTTTTGCCTTCTTATGCATGATTTGGACCTCTTTTCAAAAAGTTTCGTCCCTAATTATCCTTTTCTGTGGGTTTTCCCTAGTACACTTGCACTTCTAAAGAATTTGAGCAGAAATTTCTATACTCAATAAAATACAGGAATAAAATAGAAATTTAAACAATCTTAAAAACAACAAAATGCATCGGGCATACATTTCCAAGAACAGTAATTTAATACCAAATGATTTTATGACCCACCCAGTTCAGTTTAGATTTTGCCTGCTATTGTGACCCAGGACAATGGTTTGATATTGTCTATTTATTTTAAGTTTATTTCAAAATAACAACTAATTTGTGGATAAGATATTCAAATTACTCAAAACACATTCCTTTTCTAAAATTTATTTTTGAACTGTCCTCTATAACCTACACTTGTGTGCCAAAAATGCCACTAGAAGGTACTCTATTTAAAGACATAGTTTGAAGTTTGCTAAAGAAATATCCTTTTTTTCTATATTTTTTAAATTTCTATTTAAATTTGTAATTTTTACTAATAATTTGCAATTTGTATATTGTTTCTAAATATTATATTAGATGTTTGTTTTCAAGTTCACGTTTTCTCTTAGCGTTCAACCTTTTTTCTAACTGGCTACAACTTTTTTTACGTTTTTTCCTTTTTGATAATTTAAAATTTTATAATTTTCTGAATTATTGTTGCTGTTTAAATTTGCAATGTTAAAAGGCACTTGATTCTTCAGAGTTAAAAAAAAATGTTTGCTATGAAGTACTTATTGTTTTTTTCACTTTTATCTTTAATCTTAAAACTTCGACCTTTTTTGAAAATTTTAAGTTAAGTTCTTAAACACGAAATATGTCTATATTTTTAATTTTCTTTCCCAGAATACAGTTTTTAAGACTCTTTCTATAAACCTGGAATTTAAAAAAAAAATGTCCCATGTCGAAATTCTAAACTTAATTTTAGGTTTTTTTTTGGAATTTGGAATTTTAATTTGAAATGTCCAGAAAAGTCCACATTTAGAGTGAATAAAGTCGTTGTAGAAAAAGTTTAATTATTAAGTTTATACCTAAAACCGGAGACTGAATTTATTAATAAACATTTCCGAAAATATTAACTTTTTAGAAATTTTGAACTTTCAAACAAAAAGTTAATTCTTGTTAAATTTACCTATCAAATTTACCTATTTAAACTCAAAATTTTCAGTGTTTTGAATTAGAATTTTTTGAAATATTTTAACATTTAGAATAACTGTCTAAAACTGAAGAAAGAAGAAGCCACAATGTTTGAAAAAAAAGGTTTGAAGTTAAAGTTTTCGAAAAATAAAAGATAAATGTAAAAATTGCAAGGCAAGTTTAAATTAGAAATTTTATAATAATAATCTCTAATCTTCAAAAGATCAAATTTTTTACCAAAAACTAAAAACATTCAACATTTTGTATTGAAACAAAATTCAGAAAAGAAACTTTGATATTTCCTGAAACCTTGAGTATTTTCTCAAAATCGTCAGGGGATTTTTCTAATTAAAAGTCTAAAGAAAAGTTAAAATATTTTAAAGATGACAGAATTTTAAGCCAATGCTAACGAAAAACTTTTTAAAAATAACTAAAATTATTCGGCCAATATTTTTCGAAATTTCTACTTTGATCTTGTCATTTTTAAAATCGAAAAAAAGTCGTTAATATTTTATAAATCAAGTTTTCTAAAATTCTAAATATATGAATTTAAAGTTGAAATGTCGTGATTAAAGTAAAACATTTCTTAATTAAAATTGAAATTTGATAAATAAGATAGAAATTTCAGTATATTTTTTTAAAGTTTTCAATAGGACGTCGAAATTTGAAGAAAAAATTCGAATTCTAATTTTCGAAATTATAATCGAAGTACAAAAAAAACTTAATAGCAAAAACGTTCAACATTTTTTATTATGAAGGTCAAATTCTACGAAAAAATTAAAAATTTTGCAATAAACTGATTGGTTAAAGTTATAAACAAAATCCTAAATTTTCAAATTTAAAAATTTTGTGTAAAACTCGAAATTTATAAAAGAATTTTTTTAAAGTTCAATCAACATTCTAGAAAAATTATAAAAGAAGTTCCCAAAAAATTATTGAAAAATATTTTTTGAAACTTATGGCTTATAGGAAATTATAAATTGTAAGTAAAAAGTCGAATATTCAAAATTTCATTCAAATAAGGAAGTTAAGCTCTAAATTTTGAAATTCGAAAATTGTCAAAATATTATCACAAAATCCAAGTTTTTCTTGAAAGTTCGTGGTAAATCTCGAAAGATTGCTTGTATAAATTTTGTTTTTCTTAATTTGATTTTTTCGCAAAATGTAAAGTATAACCATAAAATTTTAACCCGCAAAGTTTGACACCTTTTAAATAAAATTTAAAACGCACAATCGAAGTTTCTGATAAAAAAGAAGAAATGTCAAGAAAATTTAGAGTTATTTAAAAACAAATTTAAAAAATTAAACTTGAGCATGAATTACCGAATTTTTTCTCGAATTTTCGGCTTTATGTTTCAACATTTTGATTTTTGTTAGAAAATTTAAACTTTAAACGAAATCTCAGATTTAGAAATCAAAATTTGAAAAAAAATTGGAATAAATTTGGTGTTTCTTTGAAGATGATGGCTTAGCAATCATCGAAACGCATTAGAGCGTTTCTTATGCTTTTTATTCTTTTTTTGTTTTTGGAAACAAGATTGTATTTTAATTGACGAGTTTAAAACAAAATTTCAGAGATTTGTGGTGATAATTCGAAAATGAACTCGAAATTAAAAAAAAAAAATTATTTGAAAATACACAAACTTCTCTATAGCGAAAATCCTACAAAAAAGTTCGTTATAGAGAGGTTTTAGTTACAAGAAGAAAACATTAAAAATACACAAATCATATGTTCACATCCTTCCAGGGATTCAAAAGTTGTTGTCGATTTGGCGATGTCTTTTTTTTAAACGCTTATTATAACATCATTGATTAATTGAACTTTTCGCTTAGCATTAAAGCTATTTCTTCGACATTTTTTGCACCTTTAAACTTTTTACTCTTCAGGCACAAGAAATAAGATTTTTGTGCTAACAGGCAAAACCATTAGCATGGTATATTCCAAAAATTAAGAACTTTCTCTCAATAGAATGCAATTAAAAGTTGATTAAACCTTTAAAAGTCATTAAGTATGGGTATCTCAAAAATGAAGATATTTTTCGGAACGAAAGCATTTAAATAAAACTAACTAAGCCTTGGAAAATCTTGATTCAAAAATTCGTTGTACGGAGAGATTGCGTTTATTAAATGGAGGTAAATTTATGTGTAAATTTACTTAAAATGCTGCGTTCCGTGAAAAAGTTCGTTATATACAGGAATTCGGTATATGGAGGTTCATTGTAAGAATGTTTGACTGTATTATACTTCTTAATACCACGAGTATAACTCAAAAATTTAATTTTTTTCTCAAAATTTCGATTGAAAGTTCCAAATGATCAATAAATGTTTTTCCTTTTAATTGTAAGTTTTGTTAATGCCTTTTTTGTGATATTTTACCTTTTTAGCACCTTTTTTAGCTGCTCGTTTTTGCCTAATTTAACAATATGCTCACCTTTTCATCTAATTATATTGTGTCCAAAATCCAGTTTCTACTTATTATCTTTTATTATTTATTTTTGATACAGACATAATAGTAGTAGTAAAACATTTCCTTTGATAAAGCCACAGCGTTTATTAAAGTAAATTATTAATATTTGTTTATATATGTTCATTTCATTGCCTGTCATTTAATTACATCTAATTTGATTGAAATATGCAAAACTCGGTTAATGTTTTATAAGAGCGCTTCAATTGCAGCCCATTCCGCAGAAAACTTATAAGCAAAGGCAATAAATCATTACTTGATAATCTATTATTATGAAAAAGAATATTTGATTTGTTTTCACCATTAATAAATCGTTTGTTCCGAATTGTTTCTTGTTTTATATTTCCATGTCCATAAAATATCGATTAAGTTTTTAATAATAAATCGCGTTTCCTGCCATTTATTTCAATCGTTGCAGTAACGTGTATTTTATCGAAGTACATTAAAATGCCAGTAATAATATCTATCGCTGACTAATCCTTAAAAATGTGAGTGTTTTGAGTGGTTTTTTTGTGGTCCTGGATTACCTTCAAAAATATACAAGGGACAATATTTGTATATCAATTTTTAAATGATATCGAGTGTTCAAATGAAAACATTTTCAAATATTTTGTTATTCTTTGCTAGAAAAGAACGTAGCGAAAAAGGTGTGAGGATTCTTATTGTTTACTTTTTTTCTTCTGTTAAGTATAACGTATTATTTATGCAAAGAGGTTAGACCTATTTAACTGGATTTGTAACGTAAAAGGTAATCGCTTTTTAAATTTTTTGTATTTTAAATATTTGAAGTGAAAACTTTTTAGGCTCGTGAGCGATTTTTGATAGAAGGGCAACCAATGGTTTCGCGTCATCATCACGATAATTTACATTACCAACATACTCCAATGTTAACGGTATTATGTAGCTTGGACTAAGACGTATCACACAATTAAAATATGGGTGCTCGACACCGGAGTCTGAATTTTTTTTATTTCTTAAAATGGTGAAATTGATTTTTAAATTTGAGAGCCTTCTCATTTCAAATTTTTCATTTTAATTATTTTAAAGAAAAACATATTTCTATGAACACTTTGAGCAGAAATACAGGGTGGATAATAAGTAATAGTACACAGAGTTAGAATGGATTTTTTGTATAAAAATAATCTTATTTAGCTGTATTTATTTTACACCAAAAGTTGATATTAAATAAGACACAGGGTGCTAAAGTTAAAAAAATCCACTCTTGCTATGTGGACCATTATTTATGCTTCACCTTGTATATATTCCGCGTACTAGGTAAAATGATTTAATATTTTTTTTCCTTTGATATCTCTGCCTAAATCGAAACTACTTTTCCAATCCAAATGCCTAAATGTTCAGTAAATATGTTTTACATAATGCCAGTTGAAGTGAAAGGCAAATAGCTCATGTTCGAATCTTGTTTCCATTCCGCATCAGATATACGGAATGAAAACACATCATTTCAATTATCAACCGATTGAATCCGTCGAGGAGCTGCAGGTACGTGTTCTGTGTTTGCTCGAAAAATACGAGATCCGCCCAACATTTCTCTCGATCTGCCAGATACAGATTGACAAGTCTTATGGGAAAATCAGTCAATCATATCGATATAAGCTGCTGCAAGCTGGTTCGAATCGGGAAGGCGGCCCCCGGGGGATTTCAAATTACGACTTTACCGGCTGCCGTCCCAAAAAATACTCGACGTCTGGGAAACAATGCGAAGAAATTACCAACAAAATCACACACGAAGCAAAATAGTTGGGGGTAGCAATCCGCAAATCAAACTCCAAGAGATTAATATTTCAAACGGCATATACGACCTTTGTGTGTAGAAGCGGAAAATTAGAACCTTTGGATTTTCACGTATTTATTGCCGCAAATATTTATTAAAAATATACGTCGAAAAATAGCTGTAATTTTAGAGTTTAATCGAAAAATCATTTGTTTGGAGTCAACAAATTTCATAAATCGAAATACAACGTTTTTATTTGCGAACATTATTCTTTGCCTATAATTTATTTGGATTTGGGGACTAATAATTGGCCAAATTAATGTATGTTAAAAAATAATTTCAGTTGTCATTTGAAACTATATACACATCCGCTGACTTTTAAACTGGATTTGTTGTTTTTAAAGTTTCGCTACACAGTACATACTGACATGCACCAAAGATAATTTCACAAATTTAGTCCCGAAGGTAGCTTTGACAAGAATTGATAGATAAGTCTAAACCAACTTATATCAATCCAAAGGAAAATAAAATCTTCTCTCAGTGATAAAAAAAAATGCTAAAAAAATAAGTTATACAAGTTTAAATATTTTGAAGTTTAGAGTGCCATACAATTTGGTTCTGGCTAAATATTATAATTCTCTTTTTTTCTATCAAAATAGAAGATAATAAGCTGGATCGAATAGCAAAAACTATAGTTTCGTATAGTTAGTTAATAGTTTAGAAGATCTCTGATATTAAAGACAATGATGCAAACGAAAAAATTTTCAAAAAAAAGTTGATTGTCTCGAATGTGCTGCATCCTTGACCAGTGATGAACTGGCTCGACAGTTTTCCGGCGGGGGCCGCCGGGGCACTGTTCAGAGTAGTTTGTAGACCCGATGTCCTTTAGTGTTATAACGTAATTTTAACATCCATCTATTGATGTCGAAACTTTTTTAAAAATAAATCCGAAGTAGTCTCTCCAAATTTTTACTTTCCTTCAATAAATTATGCGTACCTTCGGTTTTCGCTTAATTTTCCCAAAAATTTAATTATAAAATTGAAATACAAACCTTTCTCCCTGAAACCAAAAAAGATTAAAAACACAACAAAGGTTGCTCTAACGCGTTTCGATAGTCAAGCTATCATCTTCAGAGAGATAAACTCCAACTTTAAACTTTCTCTAGATATGTTGACTTTTTTCCAAATTTCGATCTTAATAACGAAATATTGACTTTTTAACATTTCGACGGTAATCTGAAAAGTCAAATTTTCTGAAAATTAAATTATTTCTTATAATTTAATTTTTTTGCAACATTTTTAAATTTTGACATTGAAATTGCAAAAACTTCAAAATCGACTTCAACATTGTAACTCTTTATAGAAATTTTGATTTTTATTTCTCGAAATTTAAACATTAGTTTCATGAGTTTAATCAAAGATTACGCATTCAAAAAAATATATTTTGAGTATTTTCTCAAAATGTTGTCTTTTTCGAAATCTTTTACGTTCAACTCTCAAATTTTTATTTTTTTTCTTCAGATCTCCGATTTTTACGTTTCGTTCTAAATTTCGACTTTAAACAATAAACCCTATTGCTTCTAAATATGTTCTTCTTTTCGAAATATTGACCTTTTCTTCAAATTTCGATATCCATTTTTAAATTACAAATATAAACTCAAAAACGCAGAATTTTTCCTTCCTTGAAATTTTGATGCCAATTTCGAGGAGCCAATTTTTTATTGAAATTTAAGAAAGATTTTTAGTAAAATGGGTAATGGTAATGGATTTCTATGAATTTTGATACCACAAAATTCATACTTTATTTTTTACTCTTATTCCCAAAACCAATAAAGACCTTAAACATTTCTAGAATTTGGCTTTGAATTTTTGAAACTTCCAATTTAGTGTAGATTTTTTTTTCTAAAACTCAAGCCATTTATTTAAAATCATGATTTTAAATAATTTTGCTTTTTGGTGCAAAATTTGGCCATTAACCTCGAAATGGGAACATTTGTGATACTTTGAGAGCCTGAAATATTTTCTCAAAACTGTTACTTTCTATTTTCACTTTTTTCTGACTCTGACTTTTACTGAACTAGGAATTTTGACAGCGTTTTGCCATTTTCATTTTCTTTTTTTAATTGTTGACCCTAGTCTTGAAGTATTCAACCTTCCACCTGAGATTTTGACTATGAACTTTAAAATTCAAATATATTTCCTTAGACCCTTCTATAATTTTAAGTTTATTCCTATAATTTCTTTTCTGAATTATTGTTTTTCATGAACCAAGTTTCTTTTCAAAGATTATTTTCTAAATTAAAACGTAATCAAATAGACTAAGAAATAATTTAAACAAAAATAATATTGAGGCATTCTTATGATCATGGCTCTTGAAATAAATACTTTGCTCCAAATCGAAAACAGTAAAATGTTAAAATATATTTGGTCTACAAGCAAAAATTGAGCCATGAAAGTTATAACTGCAGATTTTTTACTATATTTGTTTATTGAGCACTTCTAATTTTCAATACAGTATGCGAACTGGATTTAGAGTTGAATTCTAAGCACAATAATGAAATAATAACACCTCAGTACGGGACGCTGACTTATGTATTCCGCCATAAAATTTGGAGCCGTTTCGTCCCTCTTCTTAACCTAAGTTATGTTATGCAAACTCAGTTTAATTGACGAAGAATGTGAAAATAAAATAATTCACAGGTATCCGTTAAAGAATGTGCCAAACTTCAGCAATAGATTCTACTAGGAAAGTTAATGGTGAAAAATATATAAAATATTTCTTATAAACACTCAGGACGCTTAAGCTGGAAAAATAAAAACGATTTTCAGGAAAACCTCTGCGATGTGTTAAGGTTTTTTTTTTCATAATTTGACATGTTAATGAGATTCTACATCATAAGCTGCAATTTTACGTCAATACAAAAAATCAGTGGCTTCCAAAAATATTTTCAAGAACCTTTTTAAAAATAGGTGCCCAAAGGGAAAATAAATAACATTTTTCAAAATTTCAATGTTTTCCTAGCACAAAACGTTCACTTGTTAAATATTTCCAAGAGCACCGTTTTTGAAAAAAAATCGTTTAAACAGGGAAGGATAGTGCACTTTCGGGATAACGTAACCGAATCTAAATTTTCTCTTTGCTTTTTTTTGTAGTTTACATTAGACTATGCTTTGTAGTGTAGCGTGCAGAAGGGTGATGACCTATTTACCTTAAACATTAACATTGCAGAAACGGAAACAAAACTCCTAAATAACACAAACCATATTAAAATAAAACAATGTATAAGATTCGATAAATGAAATGTGAGAACAATGCTCATGACTGACACAAATCACCCAAGAAATGCAGATATTATAGTTAAAAGTATTAGGCTTATCTGAAAAAGAAGGACAAGGACAAGGAGGAAAATCTAACAAAGAAGGAAATATTTTACTATATTCAGAAAGACAAGAAGAAGAAGAAGAAGCTAATCTGTATGGAATGGAAATGATCTTGAGTAAATACGTCAAGGACAGCTTGACAGGATGCAACCCTATATCTGACAGAATACTAAAGGTAAAACTTGGAGCCTCAACCCGAAATATAAGTATATTTCAATGGTATGGACAAACTAAAGTAGCGGAAATGAAAACAAAAGAAGATTTTTACCAAGAATTATTGGACGTCTTGCAAAAAATTGATAAAGGCGACATTGTGATTCTCATGGGTGATCTGAACGCGAAAGTAGGAAGAGACAACAGAGGATTTAAAGAAGCAACGGCTAGATGTGGCACAGAAACAAGAAACACAAAAGGGGAAAATGTTGCTAGAATTATGACTTGAAAACAACCTCGTAGTTGGAGGCACACTATTTACCCATAAAAAAGTTCACAAGTTAACTTGGATCTTACCAGACAATAGACCGAAAAATTAAATAGACCATATGATAATAAATAAAAAAGAAGAGAAGCTGCCCCATTAAAGTTAGGAACAAGCGCTCGGCAGATGTGGAAAGCGACCATTATCTGCTCTTAATAGAAATTAAATTGAAGCTAAGAACAAATAAAATAAAGTCAGATGCTAAGCACAGAAGAAAATACTGCTTGCAGAAACTGAAAGAACAGGATAATGCAGAAAAAAAATGGACAAACAATATA
Source organism: Dastarcus helophoroides (assembly GCA_028583605.1). Lineage (NCBI taxonomy): Eukaryota > Metazoa > Arthropoda > Insecta > Coleoptera > Bothrideridae > Dastarcus > Dastarcus helophoroides. The sequence continues at coordinate 31,233,275 of CM053331.1, read as the reverse complement.
CAACCAAAAATAGAGCTACAGGTGACTGAAAAAATTAAGGAATTATGGGAAAATATAACATATCGATAGATGAAACTGCAAATGGAACGTTGGGAAAACAGAAGATGAGAGAAAAGAATGCACGACAAAGGAAACTTGGGAATTAATTCGATAAAAAAAAGAAATGAACGCAAAATAAACAGTAAGAAGACAATGGAGGAAGTTAAACATCTAGCTGTGGAGAACGAAAGAGTGAAAAAAGTAGATAAAAAGAAAGCTAGGCATGACAAAAGATCATGGAGAAACAAGATGGCAGAAAAATCAAAAGAAGTAACAGAAACAGATAATATGAGTGAACTCTATAGAAACATTAAAGTAATAGCAAGAAAAAATTATTGATAGGAAGGACCAATTTTAAGTAAGGTTTGAGAATTAATAATTTCAACGGATCAACAAATAGCAAGATGAGAAGAATACTATACAAAATTGTTGGAAGGGGATACAGAATATGCTGAAACACTAGAGAGAAAAAGCTGAACCCACGGAGATTGGAAATCAACATTGATAAACTAACCATAGAAGAAATAGAGAAAGCCATAAAGAGTATGAGAAATGGAAAGAGCCCAGGAATAGATGACATACCATCCGAAATGTGCAAGATAGATATAAAAAGCACAACTCAAATCCTAACTTTATTAATTGAACAGATTTAAACCCAAGAAATTATACCAAAAGAATGGAACAACGAACTAGTAGTAAAACTACCTAGGAAAGGAAACATGAAACATTGTAAGAACTATAGAGGTGTAACATTGTTATGCATTGCGAGGAAGATGTTAGCATCTATAATAAGCTAAAGAATTAAACAGATGACAGAAACTTAAGACAACAACAAGCAGGGTTTAGAAGGGGAAAGTCATGTATAGATCAACTATCCGCAGTAAAATTTTCAACCAAAGAAACTCTAGAAAAGAACGCTAAACTGCCACCGCTGTTTATAGACTACATTAGAGCCTTTGACAATGTCCATCATGACAAGCTCTGGAAAATATTAGAACACTTCCTGTTAAGTATTGCATAAAGTACATTTGACTGGAAAAACAAGTGTAAAAAAGGAACTAAAACAAGGCTGCATATTCTCACCACTGTTGTTAAACGTGACGTGTGCCTGGACCATATAATGACAGAAACAATATACACTAAAAACAGAATTGTGTACGACTACATAAGAAATCAAAAATTAGCACACATGAAATATAAAGATGACATTTGCCTAATAATAATTAATAAAAATAAAGACATGAAGAATATAACCAAGAAGCTCAGAAAATAATTAGAGAAAATAGGTCTCTACATAAACATGAGTAAAACAAAAGCAATGTATATAAGTATGGAATTATAAGAAAACATAAATATAAACGGTAAAGATATCCAGTACGTCAGCGAATTTTGCTATTTAGGAAGCATATTGAATTATTTGTCTCCAAACGATCCCTTATGTATAAGACTTGAAAAGCTGTCTGTAGACAGCTTTTCTCTTATATCTCCGTATCCTTTGATCACCTACAGACGAATTATTCAAAAGCTAAGGCTGTCTTTCTCGGTGACTTCAACGTGCACAACATCCCCTGGTTAAGGTTATCTTCCCAAACTGACGACGCTGGAAGGGTGGCAGAGACTTTCGCTATCACTTGTGAACTATCTCAATTAGTTGAGGAACCCACAAGAATTCCTGATGTAGATACCCATCAACCTAATCTACTCGACCTTTTCCTTACAAATTCACCAAATTCGTATAAACCTCTGTGATATCACCGCTTGGAAATTCGGATCACAAACTTGTAGCAGCCTCTCGCTCGCTTCATATACCACCTCTTTCTCAGACGCAGTCCCGTAGGGTTTGGCACTTTAACTCTGCAAACTTGGAAGAACTAAGAGACTTCTTTGCATCTTTCTCATGGCAGGAAGTCTGCTTTAACTCAGACCACCTTTCCTTAGTCGCCGAATCCATCACGGAAACTATCCTGATTGGTATGGAATTTTCAATTACCTTTTCCTAAAAGAAGTCTTTCTCCAGTAAATCTTGGTTCAGTAAAAAATGTGCTCGGGCTGTCTCCTACAAAAATTGCGTATAACGTCGTTGGCCAAATAATCCCTCAGTCGGACCATACTTTTAGATGCACGAAATTGTTGTAAACAGGTTATTGACGAGATCGTAAAATGCGCCAGAGGCTTATCAACTGTCCGAACTGTTGAAGGTCCTTTTGGGGATTTGCAAAGTCAATTAAAAAGAATTTTAAATCTTTAAATTTTCCACCTTTATTCGATGAAAATAGCAATATTGCTACTAACTCCAAGAAAAAGGCTGACATGTTAGCCTTAATGTTTGCTGAAAATTCCAATCTTGATTTTCGGACGCAAAACCTTCTGTTCTTCCTAAGGTTGGTACTTCGATGCCTGAAATTGTTTTCAGACAACGCACAATCGGGAAGATTCTCCTTGAGCGCGACACCTCGAAAATTTCTGGCTTGATGGTATTCCCGCTATGGTTCTTAAGAATTGCGCCCCAAAGTTGACTCCTGTCCTAAGCAAATTGTTTACACTCTTTTACAAGAACAATGTATTCCCTAAGATCTGGAAATCTGATAGAGTGCAGCCTGTTCCTAAAAAGGAAAAAAAGAATCTGGCTAAAAACTATCGCCCTATATCTTTGTTACCCGTTATATCTAAAGTGATGGAAAAGGTTAACAACATCGAGATTCTCAAATATCTGGAGAAAAATAGAATCATCTCCGGCAGGCAATACGGTTTTAGACAACAACGTTCCACTGGCGATCTACTGGCATATGTTATTCATATCTGTACCTCAGCTATAGGAAAACATGGTGAGGCTAGAATTGTGGCATTGGATAATTCAAAGGCTTTTGGCAGAGTCTGATACCGATATCTTCTCGCCAAATTAACATCTTATGGTCTTTCTCTTGGACTCTGTCATTTGATATCCAATTTTTTCCTGACAAATCTCTTCAGGTCGCCGTCGATGGCATCTCATTCATTTGCGATTATCCGAAGTCTGTTTTATCTCCTACTCTATTTCTGTTACATATAAACGATCTTTTTGCTTCAACTTCCAATCCTATATACAGCTACGCAGATGATAGTAACCTTGTGTCATCTTTTTTCTCAGACAAACCATTGTCTTTCGCTGCTTCGGATCGACTAAGGAAACAGCAGATACAGACAATTAATCAAGATTTTGAGATTATCCTGGAATGAAGTAAGAACAATTTGGTCGACTGTAACGCTTCAAAAACTCAGGCCGGGGTAATCTCTAAGAAAACATCAAGGGATAACGTAACAAACAAACTAATGAACGGTAAAATCCTTCCGATGAGATCTAATTTATCTATCCTAGGAGTGAATGCGAGCACTAACTTCTCTTTGGACAATCCTGTGCGCGCCATTGCCAAATCCGCCTCTGAGAAGCTAGGCTTTCTTTTTAGAGCTAAAAAGTACTTCACATCTCATCCGCTATTAACACTATCCAAAGCTCAAGTTAGGCCAACACTAGAATACTGTTCTCATGTTTGGAATTAAGCCCCAAAACACAATTTAGCTCTCTTGGATTCAATTCAAAGAAGAGAGATTCGCCTAATTAATGACGAAGGTCTGACCGATTTTCTCGAAGCACTAGAGCACAGGCGTATGGTTAATGACTTGTCTCTTTTTTACAAGTACTATCATGGAAGATGCTCGCAGGAACTAATAGGATTGATCCCCTCAAGGGCAAGATTCTTGAGGCGTACCAAACAGTCGGAGGCAGCAAATTCCTGTGCGGTCCAGCTTGACACAGTGAGGACTTATGTCTATGGAGACTCTTTTTTCTATAGAACTTCCAAGTTATGGAACTTGTTACCGAAAGAAATTTTACCCAAGAATTATAGCCTATCCTTGTTTAAGAAGGTGGTTCATCGCCATTTATCCTTGTTTCCGCATCCTACTCGCAGTGCTTTAAAAGCATAATGGGGTTACCCTTTGCGAGTGGATTAAACTTAAAAAAAAAGATTCAAGGTCCCATTAAATTCTTCGTATTTTTTTTCCAGAAACCAGATATTTATTTCGTATATGGTACGTGAGTAGAACACATATAAAGCCATTCTACACGACTTTCATAAGCTCAAAAACATTATACCGAGTGTTGAATTCACGTCGTAACATTTTGATAAATTCAAACAGCGATAACTTTGTTATTTTAGATAAAACACTCTATATTTTTTAAGCCTATCTTATAGAGATTTTAATTATTTTCGGTGGGACACACTGTATATATATATATATATATATATATATATATATATTATAGTGCAGCATCTATCAACAATAGAGGTAAACGGTGGCAAATAGTAGCTGCAAATGCTATAAGAAACAAAAACTTATCATTTTTCACATTTTTCTCAGAAGAGGTGTCTAACATGTTTTCGGTCAAATGGGTGGCAATTCGAAAATAATCTTAAGCGCAGCTAATATTTAGTTAATTTTTTTCTGAGTTCTTTTTGGTATATTGTCTTAATTCATTATTTACGTTATACGATAAATGTTGTATTATTTTTATTTCAGTTTATTTAATTATTTCATCAGTTTAACACTGAAATTTTTGATATATTTTATGTTAAATTATTGAAAAATATTAAATTATTTTTAAGGTAATTATCAAAAAATTATGTTTCTGTAATACAAGATAGGAGTTAATGAGAGTTATGTCAACCACGAACTGCATTCTCTTGCCGGCTTCAAACGCAGTTTTTTCAAAAAAAGGTGCCCATTTAACAAGTATACCTTTTATGCTGGTAAATATTGAAGATGCTAAAAATGTTATTTATTTCCGCTTTGTACAGTGGCATAACATTTAGTTTTTTGTTTTTTGGAAAATTGTCTCGAAAATATTATTGCAAGCCTTCGGTGTTTTGTATTGACGTAAAATCGCAGCAAATGATGTAGATTTCCATTGATACTTAGGCCAAATTGGAAAAAAATCCCTTAGCGAATTCCAGAGATATTCCTGAAAATCATTTTTATTTTTTCAACACCCTCGGCCTTAAAAAGTAAGCGTTTATGTGCAACGTTGTATACAGACTTTTCCCCATTAAATATCGTCGTAGAACCTATTGATGTGGTTTGGCCGATTTTTTAACGGGTACGCTAAATACAAAGCTCTATTTAGGAACTATAGTTGGTTAACACTCAGGTTAAAATCTTGTTTAGTTGAGAATATTTTAGGGGGATGCACTATAAAAATAGAAGCAAGTTTTTCAAAACAATATTCTCTCTTAAGTGATCGGTAAAGAAGGTATGTAACATCTGTTCTTAGGTGGGACACACTGTATGTGTAACAATATCATATTTCACATGCAAAGATATTAGAATGGGTTGTGAATTCTCTTTAGGGACAATTTGTTATTGATAAAGAAGATAAAACAAATTTTGCAATATTTAAATTCTTCGGCAACTGTAAATAAACAATTTGTTTTATTTGTTAAGAAACTGATTCATTTCGAGTTAAATTTGATATAGATTTTCACCCCCTTAGAGACTGAAGTCCGAAAAATCTTCTCTGAGCTGATGCCTACATCGTATCGTATAATTCGAATATTCTGTGATGAGTGAGTGTCTAAGGAGTGATTTTTTACTTGACTTTTGTATGTATATATGTATTAAAAAAAATCAAAATTGTTTAGGTTATAAGCAATACCTAACGAATTCATAAGTGCTAAAAATAATCAGTGTCTAGTGTGGGCGAGAAATAGCGGTTTTATTTTCTGCTTTTATTCGTGCCGTTACGCTAATATTTTCTGAGCGCGACTCAACTCTACCCATTACCTAACGTCAGACCATAGAAGCGAACATGGACGGTTTCGTTTCTTCCTTTATCCCGTTTTGTTTGCTATTTAGACCGTCCGACGCGGATGTTAAGATTGAATTAAGCGGGATGTGTTCCCCAACTCTTTGGATTTTTAAGAGCCCTTATCTTTTACCCGACTAACATCTATTAAGGACGGAATATTGCAAATCTATGTTTTAGAAGTGGGTCCCTATTAAATTACATCAATTGTTTTCCTTTATTGCTAGGGAATCGGAGTGCAAATGTATTTATTTGCAGTGCTAATGCAACAGTTGTTAATTTAAATTTTCTGCTACTAAAATCATTTTCGAAGACACTTTGATTGTGTATGCTAAATTTTAATGAGAAATTGGTTTTTGTAATTTACGATTAAGCGTTATAAAACCCAATTCTAAATAATATATAATATATAAATGTGAAAATGTATTTGTTTGTGCGTTTTCCACGGCTATATTACTGGAGCGATTTTGATAAAAATTTGTACAGATGTACCTTGCAAGGCGAGATCCTTAGTAGGATAGATTTTATTTTGAACAGCTGTTCTACACACTCTTAAACTAATATTGTATCTAAAGGTACCGAATACCATTTTTGCACATTTTCTATGTAAATGGATGATCTGACAACGACGAGAACAGCAACTAATGATAAAACACAACCTTGGCGTAACTTTGCACTTAGGATTCTTTTAATATAATGCTCTGATAACGGTATCTACCCCGTTAAGTTGCAATTTTGCTACCCAATACATAACTGTAGACTTAAATCATATTTAAAGATACACATGATGGTATGAAGCAATTAGAGCAAAACATCATTCTGCAATCTACACAAACTCTTTTTAATTGTGGACAGCTTTTCCGTTCATTTGTAGTCTAATTCTGCAGACAATAGCGGGTAATAGTTAATAAATCACGGAGCTTCTTTGAGGGGCAATAACGTATGTTTTCTAAAAAGAATGTTATCCTAAGTGAGTTTTGCCTCTCAGTAGCATATCAATGCTTTTTTCTTAAAGTGTCGAGGGTCGTTAATTTTCAAATAGAGTTTAAAGTATTGTTTACATTTTAATGTGTTTTAATCTATGTTTTGAACTTAGCATTATCTATATTTGTGAAAATCATTTATCACTGAATGACACTTTAGAAGTGAACGAAAAATGAGACGATGATATAAAAAATATGAGGCCCAAGTTACATGGTTAATTTGTGCTAGTTCTTCAAAATTGTACCATACTTAATTGGCCGTCCTTAGTTAATTAGCTTTTATATGCGACAATACTGCAATCCTCTGAAATATTGCAAGGTTTATACAACTCATTGCTTAAAATATCACCTTACAAGTATGAAAAAGCTCCGTCGTAGTTAAATAAACATGCAATAAAATATCTCGCATAAAATTGATACTAACAAGTTATAAAAGTTTGAAAAGTAGATATTAAGAGGAGCATCCTGAACACTTGGAAGTTTAACAATCATAAAAGTTTTTGAACGCTTCCTCATTCAAAGCGGACAGAAGATATATGGCACCAAATTTTCTTATCAAAAGTCCTGTCCTTCTGTCTCGGCGAATTCTATTTTACAGTAATCGATTCCACGAATTGGTCCTGTTGAAGAAAAAGTAATAATACCGATGAATGCTCTGTGCATGAAATCTACTTAAGCAGTAGATATTGCAATCGTTCTTCGAATTTTATAACAAAACTGGGTTTCGTCATGGTTATTGCAAATTACATATTCTACATAGAAAATACGCGTGTGCGTATTTTCTACTTATTTAATCAGTAAACCTGGTGTAGGAGTAGTTTTATGAGTCAGTGTCTTGGTTTTTATCAGTTTAATTATCGTGTGCTAATAATGAAATTAATAAGGTCCAGTGCCATTGAAATCACAATATCTCGCACACGTGGAGGCTATTGTTATCCGCTTCAGTCTGTCGAGAATCGAGAAATGCGCGGCAACTGGCAGAATGTTCCGCTGACTAGCAATAGCCGCGCTCTATCAGAATTACTTTGCCACCCTCTCAGATTGTCTCAGATTCCAACTTAGACGATGCAGGTCTAACTGCAAGATGGTCTGGACTAAGGCTCGGCCTAGGTGCCAACGACATAAGGTTTTCAAATTAGGATTTCGCTATGAGAGGGTATTAACCATTGATCGTCAGTTTCTGATCCGTTTAATAACAAATACTATTATTTTTTTTTTTGTGGAACGGACTGGTCCTTGGTTATTTTTAAAGATTTAAAGATTGTCACTACAAGTACGTCGGGCAGAGTAGACGATCCCTTAAAATCCGACGATGAAGGAGCATTTGGCTCATTTGAGGTAAGGAAGAAGTGAAAAGTCAACTATGGCTCGACATACTTTTGAATTAGATCATAGAGTAGATAATAATATTAAACTGTTAAGAGCAGTAAATAAGAATTGTATGTAAAATGCATCCATAAGGCTGAAGACAACCTTATGAATGGTTGCGTTGGGTCTTTAGGCCACTTATCTCTGTCAAAAATACTTCAGGTTGATAGATAAGTGTGACACTACGACCTGTATGATTAGATGCGCATGCGCGTTCGGATGCAGTCGATCATGCACGAAGTGAATATGCTTAGTATATAAGGTTTAATGTTAGGATTAGGTGTTAACATCTTGCTGAAAATGATAGCTCGACTATCGAAACGCGTTAGAGCAACCTTTGTTGTATTTTTAATCTTTCTTGGTTTCAGGGGACCACATTTTTAATTCAACTATTATTCATATTTTGGAATTTTATTTTTTTCCACATCTGCTCTGTTAAAAGCCTTTTTGTTTATCTAATAACATCTGCTTTATTTTTGTTTGGGTTTTTGGCCGCAATATTTCAAAATTGGTTGCCCAAAGATTTGTGGATTTGGAAATCAACATTTCAATATCAATGTTGGCGCTTTGAATCCAGTCTGAAAAAACAGTTCTCTCAATTTTGACAAAACTTCGATTTTAATTTTAACGTCTTTTTCGATATTTCAAATTAAATCCTAACATATTGACTCCAAAATTCCAATGTCTCATTTTTTTTTGTATTTTAAAAATTTTCAGTTAAGCTTGAATATTTAAGTTTCTCTTTTATTGGATACTTTTTCCTGAAATTTTGGATAACAGTTCGGGATTTAGGTTTTATTTTTGAGTTCAGTTTCTAGTAACTCTTTTCTCGAAATTAGCGTTTTAACATAATCATTTCAATTTTGTTCTCCAACTCTTAACTGCAGATTTCGAAGAAAAAGTTGAAAGTTCAATTCGGCATTTTATATTTGATTTCTTGAAGTTCTGATTTTAGTTTGCAATTATTGTGCATTCCAAATAAGATTTTTTTCAAAATTTTGACTTTAATCAGCCATTTTTGGAATTCGCTTCAAAGTTTTGAGAAAGAAAGGACAAACAGAGCCAGAAATGTTGACTTTAAACTCGAATTTTGGTGTTTTATATTTTTCCTCGCAGGCGAATGTTTAGGACAATAGTCAACTTTAAAGCCGAAATCTTAAAAAAAACCTAAATTTCTAAACTTATATTTATAAAAATGTTTCAGAATCTTGTCAACTTTCATTAATAAAAATTTAAATAATTTCAAACTGAGTTGCAGAAATGTTAAATAAAATTAATAAACATAATATTTCCGACCAATAAGAGTCCACCATGAAGAATAAATTTCTAAGCTTTATATGTAAACTTATTTGTTTAAATTCAAATTTTAAGTTCAAAATTTCGACTCTAAATTTTAAATTAAAAAAAATCAGAAGTCCTATTTTTCCTTCAAAATTTAGTTTTTACCTGAACTAATCATTTAATCTTTTTTTTTTGAAAATATCGAATTTTTCATCAAAATTTCAAGTTTAGTTTCAAAAATTTTTTGTGAGAATCTCAACTTCAATCTTAAAGTTTTAACAGCGATCTTGATATTTCGTCAACAAGTTGTGGTCCTAACTGAATATTTGTACTTGTTTCCCATAATTTTGGCTTCAAAGTTAAAATTTTGTGTTTACTATAGAAGAAAAATTTTATTTTTACTTCGAAATTTTGGCTACTCTTGAAATGTCGACTTAACACTCGGATTTTTTTTTTTTTCCTTATTTTAGTGACAACATTCTAGACTTTGTTCAAAAAATTTTCAATTAACATTTCGACTTTCCTTTATTCTCAAACGCTCTTTTCATTAACTGATTTATTGGTTAATTTTTAAAACAGATTTCAAATTTTTAAATGGAATTTCAAAATCACTTTAAACTTATAAGAAAAAAAGCAAATTATCGTTTTTACAAAAAGAAAAGTAGAACGCAGATAGAAAATGTAATGTTGAAAGCGAAAATTGTTAGGAAAACTACAAAATTTTATAAAATAAACTCCTAATGTATATTTTTGGCATGCTTCAAAATGTTAAACTATTTAAAACAGGGATAAGCAACCTTTTTTTACAGCGGGCCAATTACAAGGCTTGCGTGGGCCGCATGTGAGGAAAATTTAAATGCTTGCGCTTGCACCCCTTGATTCATGCAACAAGCTGACAATTTATATGTGTTCAATTGAAGGACTGTCCAATTCTTCACAATTTATACTTTCCTTGAAACATTTTTTACCTTTTTGTCAAATTTCGTATATTTTTTTTTACAAAATTTGTGTTTTTATTTTGTTTCGCATTTATTCATAAAATTCGACTTCTTCTTCATGACTCTTCTTCATGGCTGTTAAAATTTAGAATTTAAAAGTTCCTCTTTTTTTCTAACATTTCGCCATTTCTCGAAATTTGATTTTTTTTATTATTCTCAAAATTTCAGCTTGTTTATTAACATTTGCCTTTTGTTCGAAATCTGGTTGATCTTTTGACAAAAAGGTATATTTTTTGTAAATTTAAAATTTTTGTGAAAGGACAAATATTTCTTTGTAAATTTCAACCCTTTTTTAATCCAAATTGGAAGTTTCAACTTGTTTGTCAAAATTTCGATGTGTTATCACAATATTTGACAACGTCTGACGCCCGTTGAGTTAAGGTAGGGCGCCCGTCTTTCTCTGATTGGAGTCGTGAGAAAAAAAGTATTCGATTTTTTTCCTAAAATTTGCTTCTTTCCGGTTTAATGATAAAATCTAATCTTTCTGAGAAATTTCGAAATTTCACTAAAATTAATCGCTTTTTCTCAAAAATTATATTTTTTTAAAAAAGTTCTCTCACAATATCGTCTTTTTCTCGTGGTTTTGACTATTTATTTTTTAATTTCGACTTTTTTTCTTAATTTTGATATTCTTCAAACAATTTTTGGTCCATTTCAAAGTTTTATCGTAATTTTCCTTTTTTCCAAATTCCAGTATTTTTGTGAACATTTAGCTGAAAATTTTGATGTTTTAGTTTCTGATTTTTTTAGAAATTTTGGCTGGTTTTCTAGTTTGCTTTTTTTTTTTTAATTTTTATTTCACTATCCGATATTTAATATTTCTATGAATTTTTTAAATTTTCCTAGCAGATTCATCTTTTTCCGAAATTCCGAATTTTTCCAAAATAGTCTTTTACCTAAAATTTGCCTGTTTCTCAAAATTTGTCTTTTTCATAAGTTTGATTTTATTTTCAAAATCCTTTTTTTTGATTTATTCAAAAATGGTTTATTTATTTCAAAAATTTTCCATTTTCTTGAATATTTGCCTTTTCCAATAAATTACGAATTTTAGCTCAAATGGTTTTGTGGTTCTGAAAATGTTCACGTTTCTCTCTAAATTAGATCGAATTGAAATACAAATCTTGTCCTCTTAAAATTGGACTTTCTTTGGAAAATTTGGAATATTTTCTAGAAAGTTATAAATTTTTCTAGAAATTGCACCGCAATTTTCAAAAATCGTGAATATTTTCGAAGTCTTTGTTTTTTCTGGTTGTTTAAACTTTGATTCCGGATAATTTCCACTTGTCTAAAATTCATCTTTTCTCCAAATTTTGCTTTTATCCCAAAATTCGATTTTATCTGTTTCTGAACATTTTCATTTAAAATTGAATTTTTTCTGGAGATTTAGTCTTTTTCACAAAATTCGTTTATTTTTTTCAAATTGGATCGAAATCTTAATAGAAATCTAAACAATTACAGAAGAATATTTTTAGGAAATTTTAAAAAAATATTTCTTGAGAAATTTCAAAAATATGACAGAATTTAAATAGAATAAATATTCTGAAAGAATTATTTTTGACAGTTGCATTTTTTTACCTGAATGCGATATGTTCTGGAAATTACAACTCTATCACAAAAATTTACTCTTGGAAATTTCGTGTTGTGTAGATTTCCACTTTTTCGAAATTTCGACATTTCTTAAAATTCTCCGATTTTTTAAGATTACGTCTTTTTCGAAATTTTGACTTCAATCTGAGAATGCGATGTCCCCAGTTCTGTAGTTTTTAAATGAAAGTACACATTACTAAGCCAGAGGGTTTTCTTTTTTGCCCATGAGTTTTTCAGGATGATTGTTGTTGCCCCCCCCCTTTGCTTACGCTAATGTCCAAGATATTTTATGATTTGCATTGCACGCTTGACCAATGGTGGAAATTTATTAAAAATCATTTAGGTAATTTTACTACAACTTTTGAATGTCTATATTGTAAAATTTGATCCTCAAATTGGTGTGGTTTCGTCAATCTATTAATTTCATTTGTATTCATTTGGAACTGTTTCTATGTCGTATATTAAATGACTAAGAAAAAATATGGACACCACAAGCAATTTCTTCGGATCGAAATATGTTAAATTTTGAGTCAAATTGTTTTGTTAAGTTTTAAATTTCCTGCCAAAATTTACTTTTATCTAAAGGAGTTTCATTTCTCAAGTATGGAAAACGCTTAGTCTTTTTTGATAATATATGTTTCTTCCAAATGATAAGTTGTTTTTTTTTTTTCGTCAAATTGTTTGACTTTTTTTGGTGGAACGGACTGGTCCATGGTTATCTTCAAAAATTGAAATACAAATCTTGTCTCCTGAAATCAAGAAAGGTTAAAAAACAGAGGTTGCTCTAATACGTTTCGATAGCCAAGCTCTCATTTTTGGAGAGATATCTCTGTAAAGATGATAGCTTGGCTATGGAAACGCGTTTTTTAATCATTCTTGGTTTGAGGGGACAACTTTTGTATTTCAATTTTCTTTTCCAAAATGTTTATGTAAAACAGTAGAGCTTAGGTGGGCTGCATAAAAAATGTTAAGCGGGCCGTGAGCGCATCTTCTTCATCCCTGATTTAAAACCTCATGAGAAAAAATTATTGCACTCTAAAAGTGGAAATTTGCAAACAAAAGATCAATGTCTGTGAAAAAACTCTAAACCTACAAAAATGTTAAGTTGTAATCCAAAATTTACAAAATAAACTACAAGTTTTCAATAATTTACTCGAAATTTTTAAAAGAGATAGAAGATGATAGCTTGGCTATCGAAAGGCATTAGAGCAACCTCTGTTGTGTTCTTTAATCTTTCTTGGTTTCGGGGAACAAGTTTCATATTTCAATTTTCTTTTACAACATTTTTACGTAAAACAGAAGAGCTTAGGTGGGCCGACCAAAAAGTTATGCGGGCCGTGGGCCATGTCTTGCTTATCCCTGATTTAAAACCTCAGGAGAAAAAATTATTGCAATCTAAAAGGGGAAGTTTGCACATAAAAGAATCAATGTTCAAACCTATAAAAATTTTGAGTTGTAATCTAAAATTTCCAAAAAAAACTGCAACTTTTCAATAATTTACTCGAAATTTTTAAAAGAGAACTCTGAATTTTATTCAGCCAATATTTTGAGATTTAAGTCAAATTATTTGTCGAAATTTTGGGAAAAGTTGTTATCTTATTATCTTACGAAAAAAAAAAATACAAATTTTGACAATTAAACTCAAAATTGTGGGAAGAAAGTGGTAATTTTAATTATAAAATTAAAATTTCTAAACAAACGTAGTTTTTCTGCTAACACTAAAAATTTTGAAAAAACAAAATGAGTAAAAATAAAATTTTCTAAGACAAATTTTTTTTTGAGTATTTATGTTGAAATTTAAGTTTGAGTTTTTATCTGAAATGTGAGAATGGTCATTATTTATAACATAAAATTTGCTAAATTAGAGTAAGGCCAAAACTCTACGAAACATTAAAAATTTCAATTCCGAATTCGGAATTTTGAAAAAACAAAAATATTGAAAACAAATTAAAAAGTTAAAATTTTTAGTTCTGAATCAAAATTTGAGAAATAAAGGGTCAAAGTACTTAAAAATAATCTTGAGTTTCTAGCTTAAAATTGATACTTTACGAAAAAATCAAAAAACCTAGTTATAATTAGAGAATTTATACAAAAAATATCGAAATCTTTGGATTAAAATAAACACTTTAGGATTTAATTCTGTTGTCTATAAAATTCTAGACTTTGAGTTTATTGAAATTTTAAGAACAAGAAATTAACAATTTTAACATAAAATTTAATTTTTTCTAAGAAACGAATGGTCCTTAGTTATCGTCAACAATTAATTTAAAAATCTTGTCCCAAAATTTATAGTAAGTAAGTAAGTAAATTAAAAAAAAATACTGTTGCGTGTTATGGGTTCAAAAATTAAAATTTCGTGAATTGTAAGCACTTTATTTCAAACTAATTTCGAAACAGCACAATTATAATTCACTTAACTATTAGACTACCTGACTAACTGACTAATCAATTGAAGGAAAGACGACCGCGTATTTATACCATTCCGGTTTTCTAGACGGATCTCCGTAGCGATAAGGTTATCGCGTAACGTATGATTCATTATCGCGGCTGCTTCCCATTATCAAATGTTTCTAGAGAATTCCTTACACAATCACTAATACAAATTTTATAACTACATTTTGTCAACATATTAAGTTTAAGCCAAAAATTTTCAATCAAAACAGATATTCGTGCAAATCAAACACAAATGAAAAAACATTTTTCGAAATTTCTAAGTTAATAGTCTGTTGGAGAGGAAGGGCCTATACTTAAAAGCATTAAAATTTTTAAAATAAAAATTTCGTGACATTTTGAGCTGAAAGCTGAATTTGTTTAAAAAAAAAGAAGCGACTTAGAACTCGGAAATTTTGGGCAAAAATACCAATTTTGAAAAGTCTTTCAGTTGAAAGTCAACATTTCGGGTGTAAACACGAAATAACATATGGAAAGGGATGGGGATATTTTCCGCCGACTGTTACAAACGTTTTGAGACGCGTGAATCTATGAGGGAAACATATGACGACGATGGAAATTTAAAACTCAACAAATCATCTTTATTGTTTTTCATAGACGCCATAATCTTGAAAGAGTTTAACAAATTAGGTTCGATATTCCTAGAATTACCACACAAAGTTAAACTTTTAACGTATTATTTTGACGGACATGTGTTTAGAATATTTAAAAATTAAACGATAGGCTGTTTGAGCTGTTTTAGTTTTTGTCGAACTGATTATTTATTTTTATATATTTTTTACATCATGTATTTTTAGAATTTTTATTTTCGTCAGAGTTCTTGATCTAAACCAGATGCCATTAATTTTCTATTAGTTTCAAGCAGAAATAAAATTAATTTGATGACGACATAGAACCTAAAAATTTGGTAGTTGAGCGATATTCTTTTTCGCCAGTCTGTCTTGTGATATGCAACTAGTGATAAATATTTGTTGACTTTTTTAAAAGTGTTTGTTGTGAACCAAGTGCGCCCTATTGGGCGCAGTTTATGGATTGACTTGCCCCTGTTTTAAATGGTGGGATTAATTTTTTTTTCATTTCTTTGTAATTATTTTGCCTTCCTCGTACGTGGCTAAAATTAATGACTTGCGTATAGTATTACAAACTAAATTCGAAGCTTTAGATTTTTCTCAAAAGTGTATATCTTATCATATTATACTTACAGGAAATTAACTTAACACGTAAAAAAATTACACATATTTTTAATTTCCCTAACAGTTAGTTCTGCTCAATTGACGTTATATGTTGAATTAAACTGTTTTAATTCTATTTAAATAAATATTATGTTTTCATGATAAAGAAACGGACGCGCAGTAAAAAGTATTCAAAAACAAACAATATGCATTAGGGAATTGAATATCATATTTTACATTTCCGTCGAACGAGTTTTAAATTAATCTTTCTTTTATTTAACTCTCCTGCTATTCTCCAACTCAAGTTCAAAACAAACAAAATAAATTATTTAGTTTCATTGTAATTTCCATGACGAAAACCCTACGCTATCCCCACTACCGATATCCCGAGCTCAAACATGACGCAAAAGAGAGTCCTTTTTGCCAAGTAAATCCGGCAAGAGAATTACTTTTTCTTTGAACACTTCTAAACGCTTCCAGTTCTTTCAGTCTTCCTTTGCCCATGAACAATTAGCGGAAATCAGTAGAAAGAGACGCGACGTCGTTTTGGTGTGCGTCGAGGCAGAGCACAGGTAGTTGGAGCTGTATGCATTATATATGTCTCCTTCTTTGCTCCAACGTTGGAGCGCATGCGGCAATTTCTCAAACACACAAATATTGTAAGCTTGCCGGCTGTCTCCTGCAGTTTAGCGCGCCAAATTTGCCGAACGGGAAGGTCCTTCGTCGCGCGGGGTACCGTTTCGTCCTTGCGTGAGATTTACACGTCCAAAACGATACTGCATGGTTACCAAGTTAATGAGATATAGTTTTGTGTACGTGTTTGCTTTGGTTTTTATTCAGGAATATGACAATCGCAGACCTTAAGTTGTAAGTGTTTTGAATTTATCATTATTTTGTTGTTGAAAGGATTTGTTGAATGTGTGCTAGAATATTAACAAACTGATACAACTTAACCTAATGGTGGGTCCTTTATTATAATTTTTTCGGAACTTTAGTCGTGCTTACAACAAATTAGTTAAATAGTGCATTTTTGTTTATGTTACATTAACAATTTACAACTCATAATTATAAATAAATAGTGTCACTATTTTTATTCCAAAGTAAATGCGAATTTCCTCTAAGGAACAATCCAGCGCTGGACACTCATGGCAGATTGAAATATTAATAATTTTACAATGATATCTACTGGCATTAAAAATAATGTTTTTGAACTATTAAAAGTGTTATTTAAATTTGGAAGGTATACAGAATCCAAATTAAATAAAAATTTCAAATGAGGAACTTTTGAGACAAGTTTAATGAATGAAATATTTGTCATTTATCAACCTAATGGCGAAGAAATATCTTAACATTCTTTTTGAATAATAAAAGTATCCTTAGTCAATCCTTAGATATTTGACTAAAATTCTGATATAGGAGGTGAGCAAATAACTTTTTTTTGTATAATGCTGATTGAAGACAAAGTTCAAAGCCAAAAGACTAAAGAACTATCAAAACTAGATATAGAAATGAAAGGAATATATTTTGGTCACATAAATGGCAATTCTTTGTAAGAATCATCACATGTTCTGAAAGTTTCAGACTGAAACTAGCTTTTTTTGGATCAACCTAAGTGCTCTTCATTGGATTATCTATTTAATGTCTGGATGTAGGAAATAAGCTGATGGTTCTAATGCCACAGTTCCTTATATAGATCTAACACATTTACATAATAATCTAGATAAAAAAAAAACAAATTCTTTTAGGCGGACTGTGTAGATTGGACCAATAAATGGAAGCATCATCCTTGGGTCACGTAATGACAACGAGAAATCTTCATAAATCCACAATGACATCTATTGAAAGAATTTTAATAATTGAACAATGAAGATGTCCTTGATCATATGTCTACACAGCTTTTAGATACATGAAGCGAGGTAATGACCAATGTAACACCACCTAATGCAGATTCCACAAATCTACAGATATAATCCAAACAAGAATTGTCAGATTAAACCAATAAATGAAAGGAAGGAGTATATCCTTTGCTCACGTGATGGCACAGAAAAATCTGTTTAATCTCATAGAGACATCCACTGAAAGAATTTGGTGGAGCAACAAAAGTACTCTTTATCAGATATTCAGCCAAACGTTGAATGTATCAAGTAAGGAAATATCTAATGTCACACCACCTATTACGGATTGGATACATGCCTAGACATAATTCAAAGAAGAAACAAATTGAGGAATAATAAGGATTAGACTAAAAATTAAAATACAAATCTTGTCCTCTAAAACCAAGAAAGATTAAAAAACACAACAAAAGTTACTCTAACGCGTTTTGATAGCCAAACTATCATCTTCAGGTACCACTAAAATAAAAAAAGGCTAGACCAGCAAAAGAATTATCCTTTGGATAAGCAAAGGCAAATATTTCTAAGCTCACAATGACTCCTACTGAAAGAATTTTGCTTTTAGAACAATAAAGTCGTCTTTTATTAGATATCTAGACGACTTTTGCACGTAGTTAAGGTAACGTTTTATTCGGGTTCGATTTAAAAGTACTCTGAATTTAAAAACACTTTATTTCAACTAATAGTAAGACACAGAACGAACAACAACGAATAACTGGATGAAGCTACCGTATTGAATTCCTGAATTTAATCAATCATGATATATATGATAATTGATTGAATTCAGGAATTCAATACGGCAAGCGTATGCTTTTAAAGACATTTTTCATCAAGCTAAGCTTCCAGTTGAATCTATACTATACCTATATATGAGTCACTCACTTCGCACCAACGTTCTCGTACCTTTTATTAAAGGAATCCATTTACGTCGCGATTTTTCATGAGTGCGTCAAAATATTGTGCAAATATTTTTAGCGCCACACCACCACACTTCTTTCTCGAAATTTATCTTTTTAGAATCCTTTTCTATATTTTTGTTAGACTTTTCCGAGAGATTTTAATTTTTTCAATATTTTTATTCCATCTGCTAAAAAAGTATCTTTTTTCAAGTTTTAACTCAAACAATTTTTCTAATAAATTAGTTTTCACTCTTTTCTACAAGAAGCCATGACTATTTTTTTCTTCAATTTGCTAATTTTTGACATTCTTTCTACCTCATAGCAATTTGATTTTTTTCTCGAAAGTGAATTTTAATTCAAAACATTTTTGTAAATTGGGAATTTTCTTTCCCTTGGTTTTTCTAGAAATTTTGGTTTTTTTTAAGTTTTGACTTTGAGGTAAAAATTTAGATTTCTCTCTTAGCAATCAGTTTTCCTTTTCAATCACTTGGATCTTAATTTTCCATCTAAACTGAAGCTTTCGTCTTTCTCAAAAAATGTGGACTTTGTTTGAACTTTAATTTTTTCTCGAAATTTCTAGTTTTAACTCTTTGCCAAAACGTTATTTCAGGTTAATTTTTTTCAAAATGCTTATTTGGAACATTCTATTTTAATGTCGTGTTAAAATTCGATATTGTTGCCTTTCTTCAAATATTCGTCTTCACATACAAAATTTCGTTTCTTTCGAAAGATATTGGTTTTATTTTCAAAATCTTGACTTCCAATACCAAATGATTTTGTAACATACCTAGCATACACTTTAAATGTTGTCCTTTATCAAATAAATTTAAAAAAAAATGCAAAATTTAGTTTTTTCGTGTAAAAGTATTTTTCTCCACTTCTTTGGTTTTGGTGCAAGAGATTGGTCCTTGGTTATCTTTAAAAATTGAAATAAAAATATTGTCCTCTCAAACCAAAAAAAATTACCTAACACAACAAAGGTTATTTTAACGCGTTTCGATAGCCAAGCTCTCATCTTCAGAGAGATCAGTATATCTGTTGTATCTTTCTTGGTTTCAAGGGATAAGGTTTGTTTTTCAACCTTTTTGATTATAAGCTTAATCTTATTTTTGGTGGCTATTAATCATATAGGATGATCATTACACCCCTGATCACATAGGCTTCCTTAGTATGGTGGCCAAAAATAACAAAAAAGACAGCACAAAACCAACTGAACATAGTTCAAAGCTATGCATGTCTGGGCATAACAGGCGCAATGAACACCTGCCCACCAGCAGCAATGGAGGTAACGCTAGGTCTAACTTCTCTCCCCCTTTTAGTGAAGAGGAAGCCGATCAAAGCAGCCTCAAGATTACTGCAATTAAAACAATTTAAAGAGACTTCGCCGCTCACATGAGAATCCTCAAGGAGTGTAGCCCGGTGATTTTAGCAAAATCGGTTGATTACATGCAACCCTGATTCGAATTTGATCATTTCTTTGAGGTCAGCTTAGATAAACATATTGACGTTCAATCAGTACCTGAAGAAAAACACAAAGTATCCATCTGGTTTACAGATGGAGCAAAGACAGCACATGGGACTAAAGTGAGAATTTATGGCCCTAATTATAGGTTTTCTAAAGCTTTGGGAATAGACCCAACTGTCTTTCAAACTGAAATACATGTAATAGAACTCTGCGCCTACGAGTGTCTTCGAAGAAGCCTGAAAGGAACAAAGATCTACATTAACTCTCACAGCCAAGCTGCAATAAAGGCTCTTAGCAGCTGCCTTGTCAAATCCAAACTAGTTTGGGACTGTCAACAAACTCTAAAGCAACTGGCTAAACACAACAGGATCAGCCTTTAGTGGGTGCCAGGGCACAAAGGAATACAAGGAAATGAAGCTGCGGACCAACTCGCTAGAGAAGGATCTGCATTTTCATTTCTTGGACCTGAACCAACTTTTGGTTTTTCTGAAAGTAAAATCAACAATAAGGTAAAAAAATGGGGAGCAAAGTCAAGAATCTCCCACTGGAGATCATATCCAGGACTACAACAGGCGAAAAGATTCATATCTGGAAGGTTTGAAAAGACAAAAGTCTACTTAAAACTCAGCAAATCCGAATTGGGGATCCTAACCGTTCTCTTAACAGGACATTGGTCTATGAGGTACTACCTCAGGAAAATGGGTCCGACTGAAACAGACTTATGCCGCTTTTGTGCAGAAGCTGCGGAGACTGCAGAACATGTGCTATGCAAGTGCGATGCGGTTGCACGCAAAAGGCACGGCCAACTCAGATGGGCGTCCTTAGACCCCTTAGACGTGGAAAAACTCAATCCCAGGTCCAGAATGGACTTCTACAAAAGTTTGAAGCTGGGAAATACATAGATCCGGATATGAACAAAAGATCTCCTTTGGTCGAGGTGCGGGGTGGACGAAGAGAAATACGAAACGCCCATATACAATCTAATCTTGGTGGAATGGCCTGGTCCCTGGTTATCTTCAAAAACTGAAACACAAATCTTGTCCCCTGAAACCAAAAAGATTAAAAAACACAACAAAGGTAGCTCTAACGCGTTTCGATAGCCAAGCTCTCATCTTAGTACCCCTCTGAAGATGATAGCTTGGCTATCGAAACGCGTTAAAGCAACCTTTGTTGTGTTTTTTAATCTTTCTTGGTTTCAGTGGTCAAGGTTTGTGTTCCAATTTTTACAAACCTAAGATTTAGAAAATTTTGCATCAATTAAGATTTTTTGCAAACCCTAGATTTTTTCTCTACCACTTCCAATTTAACTTTGAAATTTGCAGACATTTATGATTAATGATAAATTCCTTATATTTTTAGAATATGTTAACTTATTTAGAAACTTTTTTGTTTTGGAGATTTAGCTTGAATTATCTACAGTAGAACTTCGCTAATTCGACTATGACAGGTCTAATTGTAAGGGGCAGGTCAAAACCATCTTTTGTCTACAAAGTTTAGGTAGAAGAAAAATCCACAAGCCGCAAAGTAAAAATATTAGATAGTGCCAAGATAAAGGGCGGATTATCCCAAAAGTCCAAGGAAGAATTTACGGTTTTCTATTGGATTTTTAATTATGTTTTGAGTTCGTTTTTAAAGTTTCAGTTTTCATTTTTGTAAAATTTTTAACGTTAAACTCAAAACTACATGCTTTCTTTTCAAAATTTTTAGGTAGGTACTGTACGTTGCTCTAACGCGTTTCGACAGTCAAGCTGTAATCTTCCGAGAGATACTCTGAAGATGACAGCTTGGCTTTCTTGGTTTCAGGGGACAAGTTCTGTATTTCCATTTTTGAAGATAACCAAAGACCAGTCTGTTCCACCAGAATTAGAAGTTGTTTTACTTTTTAAATGTCAAGTTTAAACTAGATTTTCTTTGCAGTTTCAGATTTTCTATTCTGTTTTCATGAACATCTATCGATTTATATATATATATATATATATATATATATATATATATATATATATATAAAACTTTGTTTTCAACTTTTGACTAAAACTCCTGGAAATTTAGTTTTCTGGGAATTTTAACTAAAAACGTCGTTATTTCGCGTTATTTAGAATTTTTCAATTTAGTTTCGCTAAATTTCATCTTTTTTTCAGATTAGTTTCCAAAGTTTCACCTATTTTTCACGTTTTTGTCTTAAGACTGCATCCCCGAACTTCTGTTGCAATTTATTTTCTCAGATTAGTTTCCAAAGTTTCACCTAATTCGCCAGTTTTTGTCTTAAGACTCCATACCGGAATTTCTCTTAAAATTTAGATTTTTTCAAGCATTTTTGTGTGCATTTAAAATCTTTATATTTTGTATACAATTTCTATTTCAAGTTTCAAAATTTTGCTTTTTTCTAACAATTTAGGCTGACATCTGGATATTCTGAAGTTGTTCTAAAAATTAGGAGCTCTGAAGATGATATTCTAGGAAAAAACGTAAAATTTTACAGTTTAAAGCCCAAATTTTGAAACTGAGGATCTTAAGCTTTCGAAAGTAAATTTACAATAAAATCTTTTCCCAAATTTCCTAGCTTAAAGTTACAATTTTTGGCTAAAATTTTGATTTCTCTGAAAGTTACAATTTTTTTTTGAAGATTTCGACTTTACTTGAAACTGTGACTTTTTTCAGATTTTTTTTTGAGTTCAAAAGTCAAAATTTGTTTTTATGAAATATTTGACTTTTTTTTCAGAAAATATTAACTTGATAATTTGAATTTTTATTTGGCAAATCTTCAGGTTCAAACTAAAAAGTTTTTCCCAGAATTTTTGTGTTAAACATAGTTTTTTATGAAACTCTTTAACAAACACTTTCTAAAATTGATGTTTTCACTTTTTCTAGAAGTTTGACCCAAAAGTGGGTAGTTGACATTTTTCTCGAGAACTTGTCGTTTTATCCAGAAAAAAATTCTTCTAGAAAAGTTGAGAAGTTTTAATTACATTTTTGTTTCCAAAATTTTTCACTTTTTCTTTCAAAATTTCTATTCATTTTATTTAAAAATGTGGAAAGTGCTCTAAATATTTACTTATATCGAAAATCCAAGTTTAATTCTGAAATTTTATTTATTTAGGATGAGTGAAAATTTCCAGCCGTAGCGCTTCGAATGAATTTATTGATTTTTTTTTTAATTTAAACTTTAATCTTACAATTTCGATTTTTGTCTTAAAATTTTGGGAAAAAAAATTTTAAATGAAGGTTTTAGATTTTGGGTCCAACCTTAAGGAGAAGTCATAATGTCTAAAAAATATAAATTTTGATTTTAAAGTCTATATTCTAGTCAAAAATTTCTAAACGGAATTTTGAAAAAGATCAAACTTGCACAAAAATATGGAAACTATCAAAAATTCGTCCTTGCAAATTTTGAACGAAAGTTCCTAAAAAAACGAATATTTGCGTTGAAGATCAATATGTAGATCAATTAAAGTTTAAATTTTGAGAACTCGTTTGAATATGTTTTGGTTCCTTTTTTTTTAAATTTTAACTGATTTATCAACATGTTGAACCTAACATTTTATTTTTTCTCTTTTATTTTTTTAATTCGAAACTTCTGGAAAATGAATCAAAATTTAATTTATTAAAAACAGGCTTTAACCTCAAAATATTTACGTTGCTCTTGAATTTATAGCTGTAATTTATAGAAAATTTATGCTTCAGGCCAGAACTTAAATTCAAAATTAAAACTCCAAATTTTGAGAATTTGTTTCATACAAACCAGAAGTTTTTTCCAAATGTTGAGTTTTTTGTCAAGATTACAAATTTAAACCTGTAATTTTCTTTTCTTAAAATATCTATTGAGAACCCGAAATTTAGGGTTTTTAGGTTTCTCAATATCCCTAAGTTTTAAATTCCTTTATCGAAATGTTTACTTTTCTGGAAAATTTAGGGTCTAGCTCTAAACCAAAAGTTTTTTAAACCAGAAACTTTCATTATTTTCAACTTCCATTATTTTCAACTTTCGTTATTTAAAGAAAGCACAACACGCCACTGTTTTAGGTGAAATTTGGCTTTTTCCAAATACAGTTTTAGTTAACATTTTTCAGAAAGTTCGAAGTTAAAACTTTGACTTCTTTATTAATTCGATTCCGAATATTAGAAATTGAAAAAAATCAAATTCAAAATTACAGAAAGAAGATAAATTTGGACAAAAAAAATGTTTCAACTTTCGTAACCCCATCCGTTAACATATTCGGATTGATTTTGACATTGCATGCTCAAAAGCAGCTCTGCTAGTGCCAAATGTTAACTATTTTAAAATAAGATCCTGTTGTTAATAAGCTGTGCATCAGGAAATCGTACAAATATCTCGACTTTGGCGTGGTGGAAATTTTAGCCCTAAATTGGCGCGAGGCAATTAGGCTTCAATTTCAACTTTGCTAATCGAATTAGGAAATATACCGGTTTTTCGTTCGGATTCCACTTTCGTTTATTTGCTCCTGCGAACATCAAAATTGCAGAATTAGAGCCCAAAAGCGCGTTCAATAAAAAGTTATAAGGTGGATCGCAGCTAAACAAGATTTCGGTAATTGGGGCGAAAGGAGAGGAGACGCCGATAAGTTCTTTTGGAGTTCGTAATCTGCATCCAATATCATACATTTACCAAACGTCAAATCGTAAAATTTCCCCTTTTCTCTGTCCTTATCTGCCTCAGATAAAGGAAATGGCCTTTTACATATTGAACTGCTTTCTGTGCAATTTTCTAAACGCCGCTGGAGCTAATAAAAACTTGGGGAAACTTTTTCTAGGGTATAACTTCCTTAAGAAAATTTTGTTTCGATGGAACCTCGATAGAAGTTGGCAGCATAAATATTGTAATATAAATTTCCGATGCTTTTAAGCCCGAGTATCACTGTTGTGTTTATTTTTATTAAGCCCTTTTCGAACCCCACGTGCGAAATGGAAGGATCCGGAAATAACGCTAATAATGAAATCTCCTTCTTAAGATATTTCTTATAATTTTTTTTATGAAAATAGCTGGCAAAAATGCAGCTTCAATGACTTCTTATTTAGCATTAAAAGTTTGCTAAACCAGTTTAAGAAAAAAAAGGGTTAAAAAGGGTCAAATTTTTTATGGAAATTTTGGGTTTGACGTCAACATTTCAAGAAACAATGAACTTTTAAATAAAATTTCAGTTTAGAGTTAAAATGCGGCAAAATTTAAAACATTTCAAACTTCAATTTAAATTTTCTTAAAATTTTCATTTAAAATTGTAATTTTGCATTTAAAGTTTAAATTACAAATTCCACATTTGAAATCTAAAACGACTCGTACTTTTGATATTAAAGTTAAAATCTCAAAGAAAAGATTACATACATAAATAGTATATTGTTTATCTAGAGGGAGAAGCAATACATTCGCAGACGGCGATGTAAATTGTGGCCGAGGACCAATATTACTTTATGACAATTTTCATTGTCATTGTCATTTTGAAAGTTACCTACTTTCCCTGCTTAGAAAAGAAGACAACTTTCTGGGACTCTTTTGTAAAGATTCCTCAGCACCGGACTAAAATACTGGAATAAGGTATTTTGGGGTCTGGAATTGCGCCAAGAAAGTAGACATTCTCAAACGATTTAAAAAAAAAATAAGTTTTCTGAAAATTTTTGCGTGAATATTTACATTTGTCGTTTGAGGTCGAAATTTTAAAGCTAGATTCTATACCGATTCAGTTTTTAAAGTTATCATTTTGAATTTGAAGCAAATATCAAGTTTAAAGTTCAAATATCAATACTTTGGAGGTTTAGAGGTTTCAGTGTGAAAGGGTGAAGGTTGTAAAAGATTGAGTTTTGCGAACTTATTGTAAGTTTGTAAATTGTTGTAAGACATTTATCAAAATTAAAGTTAAAATTTTGAATGTACTTATCATAAATATTATAATTTTAAATTCCTAAAATAAATTATAGAAAATTTGATATTAAAATCAAAATTCTGATTGATTTGATTGATTGATAATAAAGTCACAAATATAAAAAAATTTAAATCCTTTTTTACGACGACTGGTTTGAAACGAGGGTTCATTTTCAGCTTACGCTCGTCCTTCCAAAAATTGTTTGTGGCATTCATACACTCGAATCTTCTTTAAACAAGTATGCTCAAACTGTGCTTCTAGTTCGCGAAGAATTTTAGCGGGCTTTACACCTTGAACGGCAAGAAATTTAATAATAATGCACTGCGCAACGTGTGGATCAACCTCTTGCTCACTCATTGTATTAACAACTAACGAACGTAGGAAGTCACGTGATACCCCACCTAACATGTCTAAGAGTATGCGCACACTCCCGACGCCCTCATGGCGACATGATAGAAATTACCCTCGTATTTTAAGAAACATTTAAGCATTTAAGGAAGTTAAAGTTTAACGTCGAGATGTATAAAAATCTTTAGTTCCAAGAAAAGTTTCCAATTTTTTAGAAGAATGTCTAATTTACCAGTTTCCATGTGACATTTTCAAGTTTTTAATTGAAGTATGACATGGGTGGAGGCGGGATTTCCTTCAAAATAGGATATCATATTGTAAGCAACCAGAGTTGGCCCGCATTGTTTATATTTCGTGGCGCCAATCACCAGGAAAGAATTGCAATCTCAGCTTGTCCCGGCTGCGAGGATACTCTCTCAGCGTCACTCGGGCCTGGCGGAAGTGGATTGTTAATTCGATATTCCTGTTCAATTAATCGATAAATCGTTCCTGTTTTAACATTCGTTCAATTAATATTTTGAAGTTTGTGTTACCTTTTATTATCGTTATAATTTGTGTGTCGCTACCTTTATCGGTGTTTAAATTATGGAGGAGGAACACGAATCTAACAATATTCTAAAAAAAATGATGAATCAAAAAACAAAATCAGGAGACCTTCCTTTCGAGGGTATGTATATTTTTAATACCACATGACCTGGGAGGGATCGAATTTCCAGATTAATATCGAAATTTCGAAATAGAGAGAAACTTTGGGAATAAAGTGAGAGAGTCGAAAACCCTACCCAATCGGTAAACTACGAAAAATATTGAGATTGCGAAAAAACCATGTTGAAATTTCTAAAAGTCAAATTGTGTGCATTTAAAACATTTATATGTTCTATACAACTTAAATGTCAAATTTCAAAATTTCGATTTTTTCTCGGTATTCTGAATTTGTTCTAAAAATTAGGAGCTTTGAAGTTAATATTTTAGGAAAAAACGTAAAATATTCCAGTTTAAAGCCCAAATTTTGAAATTAAGGTTGTTAATCTTTCGAAAGTAAATTTAAAATAAAATCCTTTCCCAAATTTCCTATCTTTAAGCTACAATTTTTGCTAAAATTTTGATTTCTTTGAAAGTTACAATTTTTTTTTGAAGATTTCGACTTTACTTGAAACTGTGACTTTTTTTAGATTTTTTTTTTTTTGAGTTAAAAAAAATGAAATATTTGACTTTTTTTTCAGAAAATATTAATTTTATAATTTGAAACCGAAGTCGAAAACCTAACCTATCGAAAAACTATGAAAAATATTGAGATTTCGAAAAAACCATGTTGAAATTTCCAAAAGTCGAATTGTATGAAAAACATCCCAATAACTCCTATTAAGAGAAACGAATTTCGCGTTTCAAAGGTATTTGTGTTAGAATTTTTACATTCTCAATCTTAAGCTTTAATAAAACCCCTTTTTTAAAAATTTGCTAATAATTTTATTCTCAGAAATTTTAGGTCTTTATTACAATTTTGATTAAATTTATAGAGAATAGAATTATTATACAAATCTTGTCCCCTGAAACCAAGAAAGATCAGAAAACACGACAAAGGTTGCTCTAACGGTTGCTCTTCTATTTTTAAAGACAACCATGGGTCAGTCCGTTGCACAAAAAAAGAGAATAGAATACCAAATTTTAAGGTACAAGTCGAAATATCGCAAATAGGACGAATTTTGAGAAACAAGTTGAAATTTCCTGAAAATCAAATTTAAAAAAACAAAATTTTAGAAAAAGCCTAGCATTAAAAAAATTGATATTGAAAAAAAACAATCTTAGAAATTACTTTGAGAAAAAGTCGAGATTTCTAGAAAATATTAAAATGTATAAAGTAAAACTTTACTTTGAAAGTAATAGATAGAATTTTAAGGAAAGAGTCGATATAAAGGTCTTACATAAAAATCGAAGTTTCAAAAATAACGCAATTTCAAGATTATAATTTGAAAAGAGAGTTAAATGTTAAAAAATCGAAATTTGCAATAGAAGGCGACTATTGAGAAAAATAAAAGAATTTCAAGAAAAGACGACTTTTGGAAGAAAGCTCTAAAAGTAAAATTTTGAAAATGGTATCAAAATTTCTACAAAAAGACGAAATTCGAATAAAGAAACAAAATTTTGACAACTAAATATGAAAAGTTTGAGACTAGCTATTTATCAAAAGACGAATTTTGGAAAAAAATAATTATTTTGAAGAGACGAATTTTAAGAAAATATCTGAGATTTACACAACAATGAGAGGTTATGGGATCAGGTCAAAATTTCTAAAAGAAATTGAAATTTCAAAAAAAAAAATTCGACAAAACAATCTAAAAATCAAAATTTTTCAAAAGAGAAAGTTTAAAAGTTCGAAAGTTTGGGAATGTGAAGAAAAATACCGAAACTTTGACAAAAAGGCAAAATTTCGAGAAAACAATTGATATTTGAAAAAAATCTAATTGGAAAAAATTCGAAATTTTTCAGGGAAAGTTAAATTTTGAAAGTAAAAAGTAAAATTTTGCGAACAGAATGAAAATTAAGAAAAAAACTTTAAAAAAAGTAACAGGAATTTCAACAAAAAGAGGATTTCTGAGGAAAAAGACGAAATTTTAAGTGAAAAACACTAATTTCGCATTGAAAGTCAAATTTTGTGAAAGTAGTCCAATTTTAAGAAGACTGTTACAAAATAGACGAACTTTGATGAAAAAATATCAAAATTATGAAAAAATATTTAAGAATTTCGAAAAATAAATTGAAATCTGCTGGAACATAAAGTATCGTATCTCGTCGTAAACTAAATCTTAGAAAAAAGACGAATTTCACCAAAATTATCAAAATGTCAAAAAAAAGATGAATTTTCAAGGAAAGATCGAAGCTTACGAAAACAATATGGAACATAATAAATCGAGATTTCGAGAAAAATTCTAGATTTTAAGAAAAACATCAACATTTTGAAAAATTGCAATTTCTAGAAAATACTCGAAATTTAGTAATACCGCGAGGTTTTGTCAAATTGTGATAAAATTTTAAAAAAAGAGTGAAATAAAAAAAACAAAATGTCATGAAAAAGGTAGTTGAGAATTACCAAGCAAACCTGAGAAATTTTATCCTTTCATGAAATTTCCAATAAAAATCTTTTAAAATTTTTATTGTCCTAAAATTTTTATTAAAAGTTCCACCAAATTTCGAGAAAAAGGAAAATTTTAAGAAATAAGTCTAAAGGAGTAAGTTTATGTAAAAAAAGTTGATATTATTGGGAAAATTTTAATTCCTAACTTCGAATCTAATAAATGTTCAAACCTATTGGCCTGTGCATTAGACTCCTTGTCTTCTGGGAACTTTCCTAGAGAGCAACCGCATTGCTAGGTGACAGTGTTTCAACTGTTGGTAGCTCACTTACTTATGATTCACTATAAAGGCCTGGAGGGCTGTATGAATTTATAGTCTAGGTTGCGTTCTACTTGCATGCGACATTGTTGGCCATGACCATAGTTTTCTCTATGGGCCAATAGGTGGCGGTAGTCTGAGAGTCACACGCTTGACATTCGTTGATTCTTTAGTACTTACTTGTCGGAACATTTGTTAGCATTCGAGTTGGATATACCAAACTGACAAGATCTAACAAGATCGAGACCGGTCTTTGGTTTCCAAACTTCGAATCTAATAAATGTTCAAACCTATTGGTCCGTGCATTAGAATCCTAAAATGGGCGAAATTTTGAACAAAAGCGACGTATTATAAGATAAAAAACTGAAATTTTGAAAAAGTCAGATTATTATAAAAATCTTTTAAGAAAAACTGAACAATTCTGATAAAAAAGTCCAAATTTGCAGTGAATCGACTTAAAAAAAAGCCAAAATTTTAAGTATATTCGAATTTAAAAAAAGACATAATATTACGAAAAAAGTAGTTAAGAATTCCAAAGCAAACCTTGGAAATTTTATCCTTTCATGAAATTTTTAATAAATGTCCTTTAAGATTTTTATTTTCATAAAATTATTACTTTTTTTTTAGAAAATCCATGAAATTTCGAGAAAAAGACAAATTTTAATAAATAAGTACCATAATGCTACTATGGCATCACGAAAAATTAATAGCGAATCTAACCATTTTTTCATTTTTGCTATGAAATCAATAGAACTGAAGTTACAACTAAAATAATTAAAAATATTCCGTTATCATTTATTTGAAGGATTATTCAATAAGAACATTAGATTCTAAAGAAGTAAGTATGTCTATCTAAAAAAAATTCAAAATTTTTAGGAAAATTTTAATTCCTAAAATTAGCCAAATTTTGAAAAAAAAAAACGACGTGTTTTGAGATAAAAAATTAAAAGTTTGAAAAAGTCACATTTCTATAGAAATCTTTTGAGAAGAAATGGGAAATTTTGAAAAGCCAATCCAAATTTACAGTAAGACCATTTAAAAAAAGTCAACATTTTTCATGATGTTCCAATGTTTCAAAATTGCTACATTTCGATGAAAAAATGAGAAATTTTGAGATGAAAATTATAAATTTTGATAGAAATTTTTTGTGAATAAATTTAATTGTTCAAAGAAAGACAAATTTTGTAAAAATAGACAAATTTTTGGGAAAAAGTCGAAATTTAGAGAAAATATCTAAGTTTCCTAGAAATGATGAGTTTTAAAGAAATACTGAAAATTTTTGAAAAAAATCTAACCAATTGAATTTGAATTTTAGGTTGGTTGCATGAGTGAGGGAGGGCAAGTGCTTAAATTTGCTCTACTGTAGCTACTTCTAAGGACTACTAAATTTTTGAACATTCAAATATTTTTAATTTATAAAATTTCCAAATCAAAATATTCCAGTACAGTTGCAATTTTCCTATTTTTAACCACAACTTTAATTTGTTAATCGCAATATGTAGGCTGTTAAGTGATTTGAAAATTTTTAAAAAAGTACTAGATTTTTTATTAAAATTTTTAAACTGAAAATATGTAAAAGTGGAATTTTTAGTTGAGAGGTTTCAAACCGAAACTTTTAAATTGAAAAAAATTGCTTCCAATTTTTCAACAACATTTTTGTAATTTCAGTCCTCAGTTTTCATGTTAATTTTAGGAATTTTTAATAAAACTATTAAATACTTTACTTTTTTAGTAAGCTATTAAATGTTCAGCAAAAATTTTAATGTAGGAATTTTCAATAATAGTTTTCATTTTTTAAATGGAAATTTCAATCGTTCAGTCAAATATTGTTAATTCAAATTTTTAGTTGAAACCTTTAGCTTTTCATTTAAATGGCAGCAATATTCACGTTTCTAATTGAACAAAAAATAAAGGTTTTAAATAATTTTGTTTCTCTAACGTATTTATGTGTATTTACATATTTTTTTTTGATGAAATTGAATCAGACTGGATAGGGCTTCAATTTGTTTTACACTGTGATACCTAGTTAGTAGCTATGCGACTGAGAAAAAGTGGACATTTTGGAAAAAAGGTCGAAATTTTCAGTGCCAATGCTTCCTCAGAAAAATTTAACCTTCTGAAAGAAGATTGCAATTTCCAGAAAAAGTGGTGATTTAGAAACAAGGTCAAACTTTCCAAAGAAGCAGAATTTGTTAAAAAACTAGGTCTTCAGAAAAGTTGTTAATAAAAAGGCAGACATTTTCAGAACAAAAGATCGAACTATCCATAAATCTTTAATTTTGTTGAAAACAGTGAGCACTTTGGAGAAATGTTTAAATTTGGGAAAATTTATTTAAAAAAGTTCCAATTTAAAAAAATGCTGAAATTTGTAAGAGATCGAACCAGAAAAACTCACATTTACAGAAAAGTCGACATTTTGAGAAAAATTTTTGGAAAAAATCAACATTTTTAAAAATTTTAAAACTATAAAGTCAAAATTTTGAGACAAGGTTGGATTTCTAAAATAATGGAAATTCAAGGCTAAAATTTTAAATTTTTTAGAAAATGTGAAAACTATCAAAAGCGTCTAAAGTCTCTTATAAATGAAAATTATTGGAAATGCAAAAGTAATTATTTCAACAAAAATAAAAAATGTTAGCAAAAATGGATCAAACATTTCAAAAACGTTAAGAATTTTAAAAGAGTAAAAATTTACAAAAATCCAAAATTTAAATATTTTATTAACATCCTTTTAAAAATGCTAAATTTGTCACAAGAAAGCGACTAAAATTTGAAAGACAAAATTTAAAAAAATTCGATTTTGAAATATTGAAATTTTTCAAATTCATAAAATAAGTAAATATCTTTAGAAAAAGTCAGAAACATGAAAAGTGAAGATTTTGAAATAACATTTTCAATAAGTCGAAAATTTCAGAATAGTCAAAATTGTCTACGAAGTTGAAATTTAGAAAATCCAAATTTCCAGAAACAATCGAAGTTTAAAAATAAGTGCAATTCTTCAGTTAAAGTTAAAATTTCGGAAAAGTCGGTTAAGAATGCCTATTTTCTCGGCACAATTTCAAGCCCCAAAATACGTTTTCCAGTATTTTAGTCCGCTGCTAAGAAATTATTACAAAACAGTCCAAGAAAGTTTTTTCCGTTCTAGGCCTACAAAGTAGATAACTTTTCCGTACCGGATAACACGAAACAAATAGTGATTGTCAAGGAAACGATTTTATAAAAAAACTAAATGACAATGAAAAATGTCACGAATTTATATATATTTTTTTTAATTTAACTAATACTGATTGCGTTATCAGAAAGAATAGTATGTGTACCTGGTAGTAAAAGTACATTGGCGGACTTCCATATTTTTTATTTTTCTCTAACGCCTTGGCCACAATTTACATCATCGTCCGGGAATGAATTGCTTTAATTACTAAATACACTAATACTTACTATTTAAAAAAAGTCGAAAGTTTTCACAAAGGGTTTAATTTTCAAATAGATCTTAGGTTTCAAAAAAATTAAAATATTGTTACGGGTTATTGGCTCGAATGATTATTAACACGTGAATTGTAAAACATTTTATTTCCAAACTAAACTCGGAGCACTACAACTGAATAATTAACCCACTTATTGAATTCTAACTACTAACTCACTAATTAACTACACTGACTAACTGACTGACTGAGGGAAAGCCAACCGGACCCCCTTTATATAGATCTCTGGTTCGGGTTCTAGAAGTTTTCAGCAGATAAGGCTCATCGTATGCCGAAATTTCGGAATGCTTATCTGCCGTTTGCTTCATTATCGCGGCCGCTTTCCCTTATCAGATGTTTCTAGAATATTTCCTTAAATTCTAAATTTCATAATTATATTTCGTTACAATATGTAAGAGTTTAATTTTACTGAAAGTCTCAAAATTTCGAAAAACAGTCAATATCTGGTT
Source organism: Dastarcus helophoroides (assembly GCA_028583605.1). Lineage (NCBI taxonomy): Eukaryota > Metazoa > Arthropoda > Insecta > Coleoptera > Bothrideridae > Dastarcus > Dastarcus helophoroides. The sequence continues at coordinate 31,199,759 of CM053331.1, read as the reverse complement.
GGATTCATTTGCAAATACGTATGCATATGAATGAAAATGACCATCCAACAAGTCAGAATATTCTTGACATTGTTAATTGGTGGACAATATTAGAAATATTCTGACTTGTTAAATTGTCATTTTTATTTCACGTTCATCTGCCACAATACTTTTAAGTTACCTGTCGATAAGTCCATAAGTCGATAATTCTGAAGCCTTGGCGTGCCCCAATGTAATGTCTGCTAATAGAAATCCGACTCTGTCGGCGATGCGTCGAAGTTTTGATCCCTTGACGAAACAGAAATTTCATTAGACACTAAATTAGTTAAAGATAAATTGACCAGCAAGTTGCGGGCAGTTGGGGCGAATTGTCGATCGTAAAACACAAACTTTGTTGTTTTCCAACAATTTGCCGAAACGAAGTTAATAATCGCCGTGTTGTTTCATGTAAATAATTGTTGTGAAACTCCTGGGGATGCATGTATGCGAGAGCTTTTTATAAGGAATAAATCTGAAACCGTGTCGAGCTGAAATAATTTATAATTTAGCAATCTGGCGTAGCTAATATATTAAATATTTGCGTGCAGATTATAAATGTGTTAGTTTAACGAGAAAACTTCAACTTTATTGATTAGAAAGCTAAGGTTCAACGTTAGCGATTTATATTAAAAGTGTTTCTAAAGTTTTAAACTGCACAAAAGCTTTATGTGCATCTGCAGTAGTTTCAGAATGATTAATAATTCATTTAGTTTAATTACAAAATTAACATATTTGCCTAATTGAAATGTTTCAAAAACTTTTAATGTGTGGCCTCATAGGAAGTTATAATAGGAAAAATAATCGTAGGCAAAACCAGAAGTGCACAACTCGCGCATTTTACTGCTTGCGTTAGAATTTTAGATTTCTTTCAAAATTTGATTATTAAACTCAAAATGTTTACTTTAAACTTTTAACTGAAAAAAGAACAAGCTTGATTCTGAGGTTAAAAGACCTTCAAAAGCACGTCGAGCTAACATAATTGGTGTTCCGTACCGATATTACAATGAACAATCATTGGACCAAATTAGGCTAGTTTTTACTTATGTATATGTAATCTGATCAACATTCTTTTGTGCGCTAATTTAAAAATAAATATATGGGCTATATTCAAATAGACAGTTTTTCATACCGTCTATAGCAACATTTATGGAACTGGTGACTGTCATAATTTTTACACCACAAAATGTCTCAAGTGAAAAACAATCCCTTATTCACTAGCAGTAACAGGATTTATGAGATCTCGTAGTAAGCATGTTATTTAATGAACTGGCTGCTAGGATTTAAAAAGAAAATGTAAGCAGACGTTTCACCAAACCACCATGTGTTCAGAAAGTAGCTGTAGTGGTTGGTAAGCAATATGCTCAGTTCAGTAATATGCCTTTTTATTCACGAACTTATTTCAAGGGTTTGAAGATTAAATTATCCGTCTAGGGCCAGTGTAAAACCTGTGCAACGTTAATTTCAACTACAATGACCGCAGTACTTTTAACTTTCTGTTATTTATATTGTATGTGTGATTTACTGTAAATTCTTTTACCCAGCAATCTTATATTTTTGAATATTAACAATGTTTACTGTTCTTGAACGCTGACAGTTCATATGAATACGTGACAAATTCGCCATGAATAAAACATACACGTATACAAATTATTTAAATAATAAACGGAAATTAGTTTCTAAGCTAGGAAAATGATTGAAATACCCCCCCTGGAACCAAGAAAGATTAGAAAACACAACAAAGGTTGCTCTAACGCTTTCGTTTAGTATCTCTGTGAAGATGATAGCTTGGCTATCGAAACGCGTTAGAGCAACCTTTGTTGTTTTCTAATCTTTCATTTGGTCTAAATTCAAATTTATTTTTAAAAAATCCAGATAATTTTAAGTTAAACTTTAAATATTATTTCTTTAATGTTCAATTTGGTTTATCTATTAATGTAATTTTTTAATTTTTCTCTTTAAAGGATCTCTACTCAAAATTTTTACAGTTAAAATCCTTTATTAAAAGATAACAAAAACATTAAGATTATACTCAAAGTTTATGCTAAAAAATTACAAAAATCAGTTTAGTCACAAAGTGTAACTTGGGTAAGATTTTTCTTTGAAATTTTCTTTAAAATTTCAACATTTACAGCATATCTAAATTTTAGGAAAATGTAAATTTATTTTTCGAAAAAGCCGAAATTTTTTAAAATTCCAGTTTCTGAGAGTCACAATTTGTAAAAAAAAAAGTTGAAAGTCAACATATTTGAAAAAATTCAAAATATTAAAATAACTCGACAAAACGTCGACAGTTTCAAGGTAACATGCTGAAAAGTCCAAATTTTTAAAAAAGTGTCATTTTTTAAAAGTGGAAATTTTGAGAAAAGTTAAAATTTTGAAAAATCCGAATTATTTAAAAAGGGTCCAAATTTTTAAAAAGGTATATATTTTTCAGTCAATATTTGAAAAAAGTTGAAATCTCCACAAAATGTTAAAATCTCGAAAAAATTGACTTTTTTTTAGAAAATAGTCAAATTTGTAGGAAAATAAATTTTTTATAACTAAATATTTTGAGAAATTTTTAATGAGGTCAAAAATTTAAATAAAATCGGAATTTCCAAATCAAAACCGCCGACATTGTGAGAAAAAGTCAAAATTTTGAAAAAAGAAAATTTTGAAATGCTAATATGTTAAAATGTCTAAATTTTCAAAAAAGACTTAATTTTCGGTTATAAATCAAAATTTAAACAAGTCGTATTTAAAAAAGTCAACAAGGAAGTTTTCAAAAAATTTTAAAATTGCTAAGAAATCTAAATTTCAGGAACAATTTGGAAAGAAAATTGACATTTGGAGAAATGGTCAAATTTTTGACAACGTCTAATTTTTCGAAAAAAGACCTAATTTACAAAAAAAAATTAAGATGTGTCAATATTTTTAGAAATAAGTGAAAATTCCAGAAAAAGTTGAATTTTAGAAAAACTTAAACATGTTTCAAAAGTAGTCTCAACGTTGTGAAAAAACCAGATTTTCGAAAAATCAAATTTTTAAAAAAGTCGAAATTTTGAACATAAGTAAAAACTTCTAACAAAATTTTTAAAAAAAAAGTCAAAATATTTTAAACAAATTAAATTTGCGCAAAAATTTTTGGTCAGAGTTTTAAAAAGAAACGGAAATTTTGGTTATTACAATTTTTTGTCTTAATTTTAAAGAAAGTCGAGATTTTCGGTAAAATGTTTTCAAAAACATGTACTTTTTATATTTTTAAGAAAACGTTGACTGAAGCCAAATTTTTTAAATAAATGGTTCAAATTTTTAGTAAAAAGTAATTTTTTATAAAAAAGTTTTAATTCACACAAAGTCGAATTTGGAGAAAAAGTCGAAGAATAAAAAAAGTATATATTTTGAATCGGGTACACATTTTCAGTCACAATTTTAAGGAAAGGACTAAATTTTGAAAATAATGTCAATTTTGTTACATGAATTTGCAAAAAGGTCGAAAATTTTAGGAAAATCAAAATTTTCAGAATATTCAAAATTTAAAAAGAGGTATTTTTGTAATTTTTTAAAAAAATTGTCAAAATTTCCAAAGAAATTAAATTTTTCAAAAAAAATTCAAATTATCAGACAGCATTTCAGGAAAACACCTAAATCTTGTGCAAAGTGTCAATTTTATTAATCTGAATTTGTGAAAAGATTGAAATTTTTAAAAGAGCTGACAATTTTCAAAATATTTGTTATCAAAAAAGGTACTCTCGTAGTTTCTTGAGAAATGGTCAAAATCTTTAAAAAAGCCGAACTTTTCAAAAGAACTTCAAATATTCAGCAGAGATCGAATATTTTCAAAAACAAGTCAAAATTTTCAAAAAAGTCAAAATGTCTCTATAAATTTTGAGAAATAAAATTATAAAAATTTAAAAAAAACCAAAATATTTGAACAAAAATAAAAAAATTTGCCTAAAATCACAATTTTCAAAAGTATAACTTTCTGTAAAATCTTTTTGAAAGTTTCTTTTTAAATAGATCAAAATTTTCAATACAATTAATTGTAGTTTTGAGAAATGAATTATTTTTGAAATGTCGAAGCTAAACTACTAATTAAAGTTGAATTAAAAAAAAACAAAAATGAGATTTTATTTTAAAAAATCGAAAGTTTAAAAATGCTAAGAATTTCAGAAAGGTTAAAATTTCAAGGAAAAAAAGGTTGATATTTTAAGAAAACGGTTAAATTTTGGAATGTCTAAATATTTCAAAGGAGAGAAAATTTTCAATAATAAGTTGAAATGGAAAACGTCAGACCTTTCAAAAAAAATGTGTGTGAAAAAGAGATTTTAAAGTGAAGCAAATATGGACATTTTCATTTTGTAGGCGGAGGCCCTTACCTAGCTTCCATGAAGAGCACGCCACTGGTTCTTAGACTCCTTTTACATTTCTACGAGGCAGTTAAGAGTAACTAAAGCAACTCTTCTGGTGAAAATGTTTTCTTGATGATTTTAATGAAATGCTTCTATCCTTATTTGAAAGAACATGGAATGTTACATAAATGCATAAAATTTGATTTGACCAAAAACTAATGTTGAACTCGAAAGCAATAAGACTCCTAAATTTTTAACACAAAAATGACATTTTTTTCTTGAAATTTTGCCTATAATCTCAAAATATCGACATTTTTCTAAAAATTTCGACTTTTTTCTAGAAATTCCGGGATTAAAATCCAAATTTCGACTTTATTCTCAAAATTTCAACTGTAAGTATACACGAAAACTATGTTAGGCATACAATATTGACAGATGGCAGCAGAATGTGTTCAGTTTTTTCAATTTTTAATAGCAAAAATTTCGACTATTTTTTATCGAAATTTCTAGATTAAAGTCGAAGTTTAGGATTAAGTCGAAATTTTGATTTTAACATTGGGAATTCGAGAATAAAGTTGACATTTCTAAATAAAAGTCCAAATTTTAAGCAAAAACTCAAAAATTCGCCTTTAAACTCGAAGTTTCTAATAGATATTTTTTTAAATTGATTGCGTAATGATATGTTATGAAATAACAATTATTTTTCTTCCGAATTTAAGTCTGTATTTCTTTATTTATTTTTTCCTCCAAATTTTTTTAGTAAACTCAAAATCTACGTTTCTTGAAACGAAAATTACGTCTGAAGATTAACATATTTAAAATAAGTATTTTGAGATTACAGATCTACATTTAGAAGTTAAACTCAAAATTTTAAAAATTCAAGATTGAATGCTGTATCTGTAGGAAAAGGTCAAATTTGGGAAAAAAGTAACATTTATAAAAAGAAAATTTGATTTAATGCAAATATTAGGAATATTGAAAAATAAAAGAATTTTAAAAATGTCAAAATTTTTAAAATGGCCGAAATTTTGAAAAAGATGAAATTTTGAAGAACTTCGGAAATTTAAAAAAAAGTCCAAACTTTGAAAAATGTTGAAATTTTCATAAAAAATTAAAATCGAAATTTTGATAAAACTTTTTTAAAAAAAATCAGGCAAAATTTTGTAATAATGCTAAACTTTGTAAAAGGAATTTAAAAAAAAAGGCGAACTTTTGACAAAATATCGAATTTAAAAAATTTTTGGAGGCGCACTAATTAGAAATAAAATTAAAATCTCCAATAAAAAGTTTTTCAAAAATATGAAAATTCTGAAAAAACTAGTAAAAAACTTAAAGAAAAAATTTTGAAAAAGATTTTAAAAAATCAAATTTTTAAAAAAGGCGAAGTTTTTGAAGTCGTACTAATTTCATTTGAAGATAAACTGTAATTTTGACCAAAATAAAAATTTTCGAAAAAGATTAAAACTTTGAAAAATAGCCAAAATTTCAAAACAAACAAAATTTTAAAATAATGTTCAAAATGGAAAAATATTGAAATGTTTAAAAAAAAATTAATCTTTTCAAGACAACTGGAAAATTTCAAAGATACGTTTCAAGAAAATTTCAAATTTTTTATAAAAAAAAAAGGAAATTTTCAAAGAAGTCAAACTTGGTGTCTAATTTAATTTTAAAAAAATGCAATGGTGAAAAAGTAAGGATTTAAAAAAAATCGAAATTTTAAGAAATAGCTTAAAATTTTAAAAATGGGTGAAATTTTAAAAATATATTGAGATATGAAATATTCTGAATTTTCAAAATCGTCGAACTTTTCCAAAAAAATGTTGATCCATAAGCAAAATGTTTAGAAAATTACAAATTATGGAATTTTAAAAAAATAAAGAGATTTTAAAAATGTCAAATTTTTTAAAAAAGACAATTTTGAAAAAGGAATTAACATTTCGAAATTTTTAGAAAACCTCGAACTTTTCAAAAAAGTAAGAGTTGATTTTGTAAAAATGACAAACTTTTATAAAAGCAAAGAGACAAAAATTTAAGAAATCAAAATTATCAAAAGAATTCAAAATTTTTTAAAAAACAAAATTCTCAAAAAATTGTAAATTTGCAAAAAAATAAAAATTTTGAAAAACAGACGAATTCTCAAGAAATATTAAAATTTAAAATAGTTGAAATTTTTTAATATAATTAACTTTTTTTAGAATTTTTTGTGTCATTTATACCTAAAGTTTTCTTTAAACAAGTATTCTCACACTCTGCTTCTAGTCTACGAAAAATTTCGGCGAGTTTTACACCTTCAACGGTAAGAAATTTAATAACAAGGCGCTGCGCAACGTGCGGATGAACCTCTTGCTCACTCAGTGTATTTACAACTGACGAAGGGCAAGAACGGAATTCGCTTAAGTGAAGGAAGTCATGTGATATCCCCACCTAACATGTCTAAGAGTATGCGCACACTCCCAACATGGCGACATGATAGAAATTCCGGTTCATATTTGATTTACCCTTGTAATTCTCTATGATTCAATTCTATGTTGATATAATCGTTTATTTAGGAAGGAAGACACCATGTGAATGTGAGGCCTTAGATCTATATACTGATATTGTCTTTCTGAAAGAATTTATTAACGTAAGTAAACTTTATTTACAAGAAATCTGGGTGTTACTTTTATAAATTAAATTACACTTTAATATTAGGTGTTTCGTTATTGTTTGCTGAAAATAGATTTAATTTAATAAAAGGTTGATACGCAAATTTAGTTGACACTTATGTATATTATCCCTTTTAATGGTTTTTCCATACCTCTTGTTTTATTTTTTGTATTTCGCGTTTGACTAATCTCAAAAATTATTTAAGATAAGAATTATAAAAACTTGAAATGGTAAGTTCCTATAGTTAATCAGCTGTCACTTTAATGATCAACTAAAGATTTGGAATCATCACACCTTCTATGGGAAAAAATGTGATTAAATTGGATAAAAGATATTGATTATTCTTGGAATTTTTAGCCAAGAAATGAAGGTAAACTAGCAAATAAAAAATTAAAATTTAAATTTTTTAAATGTTGTTGTTTTTGACGTTATCCAAGCAATTAGTTTACATCCTTCTGTTGCCGAATTTTAGATAAGAGTGCACCTAGGAAAGTATTATACCAGAGAGATTTCCCAATATTATATTTAATATACACAATTTTGTATGTAATAGGAAGTTCATTTTACTTTAAAATATTAAAGTGCGCTCATGCCATCTTCGTTCTTTGTAGCTTATACTTTAAGAAGTGGCTGTCTCTCCCGGATGATGGAAGATTTCGTCGATACCTAAAAACTAATTTCCTATAAAACGTTGCTCTAGCGCTCCAAAGTGATAGCTTCCAGCCATTCGACTCGCGAATTTTAATTTACAAAAGCTTTGTCATAACTTCTGGCAAAAACTACACCTGTTTTTGATATACATTAATTTTACGTTCTTTTTTCTGAAAAAATGTTTACATTGTAGACCTTTGATGTTGCCTCTGACGGCAACAAGGCCTAATCAACATCTATCAGCGGAGGAGCGGCTCGCTGCAAATAAAGCTTTTCAATTTTCCGGACGCTTTCTTAAAACGCCGAATCGCTGCTGTGTCAGCAAGTTCGCCGCTAAATTTTTCCTTTTAAAATCTCCGCCGGAATTAAAATTTTATCAGTGCCCCAAAGCTATGCGCTGATATTAAATATAAGTTTTAATGGAGTTGTACAGAAATATATTGCCGGTTAAGGAAGAGAGTGCTTTTGCATTTAAGCTTTTGGAAAGATTAATAAATATCACGACCATCTCGTTAGCCTTGAAGGTTCGTAATCCAATTTTATTTATGCCTGCATAAATGCACCACCCTACCGAGTTTTATAGTTATGAAATGCCCCGAGATATAAGAAATCTGGAGCGAATGTTGGATGTGCAAATCCAAGCTTGAACATTTAATATCTCTTTTGGTGTCACCTACAAGACCCGTCAAGAGGTTATCTTGAAAGTTAAAGATGACAAACATTTTAGAACATTGGTTTTCAAGCGAGGCTTTAATTCAAGGTAAGTTTAGGAGACTAATTGACCGCACCATGAGTAATATTATTAAGAAGTGAATGAAAAGTTTGAATAATAATGAAAATTATTATGCACTTGATTATTATTGACTGCATATTTTAGTATGTGATTCCAATAATTGTCTTTTAAGCAAGTATTGTCATTAAAAGTAATTGACCTGTTACCGCTTTTTTAATATATGATTAATCAAGAGATCTAAATCCCATTTAGTGATTTTAGACTTTCGACTCTATTTAAAAAAAATATTTTTGCTATATGCTAATTGAAGCAATTATTGCTGAGGATAACATCCAGGTTATATACGATGTAACTAAGATCATAAAAACAATTATTATTGAGGTCATTTTCTTGTGTTATGGGTTGCACAGCTCATAAGAAACAGTCGGAAGTTAGTTACAATGTGATTTAAATTTCTTGAGTATTTATGTCTCTAACTAATTTTTTAAATAGTTGTTATTTGCGATTTTGTCCATCTAGAATTCAGGAATTAATATTTTATTAAGTTCAAAAATTAGTTATAATGTTTTAAGATATAAATTATAATGGTAATTTGTGTATATTAGTAAAATAAGGTTTACTGCAATATCAATGTTATTAATGAGTTCTCTAAGGGGATCCTTATTTAATATTATAATCTCAAGAAAGTTTACAAGCTCCCAACTAGTTAGTAGTAGGAGTAGTTTGCCAATATAATAGATAGCAACGCGCCCAAATATAATTACATCGCACAAAGCGACTAATGTTTTCCTCAACTAATATTATTATCCATTTCCTGTTAAAAGCTTTCATTTGCACAAGTAAGAATCTATTATAGCAGTCAGGGGTGCAAAACAATATAAACTAAAGATTTACAATATATTTGTGTTTATACAGCTTTACACACACAATTCTACGTTAATGTGTTATTACTGCATTACATTACCTTTAGTATGTCGGATCCTGGATTAATAAACGAGAAATTAGCGAATTCTAATTACCCAGATGCAGTATTCCAAGCTGCAACTTTTTAAGGGAAGCTTAACATTTAATTAACACATGCCACACTTTTGTAAACTTATATCTAAAATAGAGAATTATTACGCTTTCTATAATTTAAGCGATAATGCGACAAACATCTTTGGATAGCAAAACTACTTCCTTTGAGATCTGATCCTAGAAGTATGGTGGAATTTTTCAAAATAACTCAAACATTTAATTTCTCAGGATAGGCATTTTATAATTACAGGATTAATCACTCAAGTGACTATTTTTCGTAGACCAATACCTAATTATCGGAAGGGTTGTTGCGTTTATGAAGAAAAAAATGGGGACCGCAGACAGAAGTGAAAACTTTAAACGATGATATAACAGTGGTTTTTTTTTTAATTTTTAACTTGTAATATAAAAAACGAAAATTTCATAATATGTAAATTAAAATTAATATTCCTAAATTTTTATATTTTTTTATATTTGTATACGATGTAGTATTTGTTTATTTTTGCTTTTGTTTGTCGACTTTAAGATTTTTGTTTTTTTTTGTTTATTACACTCGACAAGAGTAACTCCATTATACCTTTAAAGCACTGCGAGTAGGATGCGGAAACAAGGATAGATGAACCGCTTTCTCAAACAAGGACAGGTTGTAATTTTTGGAGAAAATTCCTTTCGATAACGAGTTTCATAGCTTGGAGGTTCTATAGAAAAAAGAGTCTCCGTAGGCAGAAGTCCTCATTGTGTCAAGCTGGACCGTACAGAAATTTGCTGCCTCTGACTGTCTTGTATGCTTCTAGAATCTTGTCCTCCTATTAGTTCCCGCCAACAGCTTCCATTATAGTACTTGTAGAAAAGAGATAAGTCATCAACCATCCGCCTGTGCTCTAGTGCTTTGGTGATTTAAGAAAATCGGTTAAACTCTCGTCATTAATTAGGCGAATCGCTCCTCTCTGAATTAAATCCAAAAGAGCTAAAGTGTGCTTTGGGCTGGACTGCAAACATAAGAACAGTATTTTAGTGTTGGCTTAATTGAGCTTTGTATAGTGTGAGTAGCTGATAAGGTTTGAAGTACCTTTTAGCTCTAAAAAGAAAGTCTAGTTTCTGTGAGGCGGATTTGGCAATAACTCGCACATGACCGTCCCAAGAGAAGTTACTGCTCGCATTCACTCCTAGGATAGACAGATTAGATCCCATCGGGAGGATTTTACCATCCATTAGTATATTTGTTACATTATCCTTGATGTTTTGTTAGAGAAAACCGCCGCCTGAGTTTTTGCAAGGTTGAAGTCGACCAGATTTTTCTTACCCTATTTCAGAATGATTTTAAGATCCCTATTAAACATCTGTATCTGCTCTTCCCTTAGTCGATCTGAGCGACGAATAATGGTTTGTCGGAGAAAAAAGATGACACCATGCTACTATCATCTGCCTAGTAGCTGTATACACGATTGGAAATTAAAGCTAAGAGATTGTTTATATGTAACGGAAACAGAGTAGTAAACAGGACAGACCCCTGAGGCACCCCTGCAATTATCGAAAATGTCTCAGATGACATGTCATCGACGACGACCTGAAGAGGTCTTTTAGCGAGAAAATTGGATATCAAATGACAGAGTCCAGGAGGAAGACCATAAGGTGTCAATTTGGCGAAAAGAGATTGGTGACAGACTCTATCAAAAGCTTCGAGATATCCAATGCCACAATCCTAACGTCAACGTGTTTCTCCATAGCTAAGTAACAGATTTGAGTAGCATATGCCAGTAGATTGCCAGTTAAACGTTGTTGTCTGAAACCGTATGCCTGTCCGAGATGATTCTATTCTTCTCCAGATAATTGATAATCTCGATGTTGATAACCTTCTCCATCACTGTAGATATAACAGGCAACATAGATATAAGGCGATAGTTGTTAGGCAGATCCCTTTTTCCCTTTTTGGGGACAGGCTGCACACTAGCAGATTTCCAAATATTAGGGAATACACCTTTGTTGCAAGAGAGTGTAAACAATTTGCTTAGGACAGGAGTCAACTCTGGAGTACACTTCTTAAGGCAGAGGTCTGGTAAATCCCTAAGTACGATACGGCTCTCGGATTTAAATGGCCTATTGTAGTTGATTAGGTGAACAGAGACGGAAGGGGTTTCGGACAATATTTGAGTAAGAAGTTCGGTTTACGTCGTTCGTATTCGCAATCTTTCATATCGTCACTTTACTGATATATAATACTGTGTAATTCGATCCATTTGGATACCTTAAGGAAGTATGTATGTAGCTGATAGCAGTTGGTTTAGTATTCATATTTGTTAGTAAACTTGCAAGTGGAGATTTTGACCTGTTTCTTAAATTAGTATTTTTTTGTCAAGCTTTGATAAACAATTAAAACAGAATTGACAAATAATTTTTGAAAATTTCAACTTTTTTTTGATATTTGGATTGTTGAAATTTAAAAAAAAAAAAAGTTTCTCGAAAAATATTTTCTTCGGAAATTTTTTATTTGTTTATCGAAATTTCACTTTTTCCAATTCGACTTCAGGGCCGTGCGGTAGACTTTCCTAGTATGATGTAACTCATAAATATCGATTTTATCTCAAAATTTCGTTTTTTTTTATTTTTGTATTTAGGCATTTAACTTTTATTTTTCTTTTCTTAATTTTCCTGAAAGGGTCTTCTCTTTTCCTTTATTTGTGAAATTGAGTCTTAATTGCCCATTTTTTTTTTGTATATCGATCCTTTATTTTAAATTCCGAGAAGATTTTTTGAACATTCTCGACTTTGTATCTATTTATTTTCATTTTATCCAAATTTTAAATTATTTTAACAAAATCGCAAGTTTAAATTCAAAATTTTGTCCCTAAAGAGTTGTGGACTTTTTTTAGAACTCATAATTCTAATTTTGTTATTTCAGAGTTACAAAAAAGTATTTATTTTTTTATTAAGTACAGAATTTGAGAATAAGGTGAAAGCTTAAGATTTAATTTTGGGGTTTAAAAATTGAAAATTGGAAAAAAGTGAAATATCAAAATTTATAAAATAATTCAAAAACTATCACATTTTTTATAATTGAAAACTTTTTCGAAATCTACAAAGTTTCAAGTTTTCACCAGTAATTACTATTTTTTTCTTAATTTTAGGCATTACAATTGAAATTTCGTTATTTAAGTAGAAATTTCGGTAAACAACTTTAATATTCTAAGACCTATTCGACTATTCAACTTATCAACCAAAATTTTGTGAAAGTGAAATTAAAATTTCAATAAGATAGTCGAATTTTCTCAAAATCGGAATTTTGTGTGGAAACTTTTTAAATTTTTTCAAAAAAATAGAAACTATTTTTTACTTTCGACTTCAGAAATAAAATGTGAAGGATAAAGTCAAAATGTTGAGGCTAAAATCGAAATTCCAAGAAACAAGTTCAAAATGTTGAGGTTGTGAAGTCGAGAGTTTGAGAAAAATTGAAATACAAAAATTGTCCCCTGAAACCAAGAAAGAATAAAAAATACAACAAAGATTGCTCTAACGCGTTTCGACAGCCAAGATATGATCTTCAGTATCTCTCTGAAAATGATAACTTGGCTGCCGAAACGCGTTAGAGCAACCTTTGTTGTGTTTTTTTTAATCTTTCTTGGTTTCAGTTAGTATCTCTTTGAAGATGATAGCTTGGCTGTCGAAACGCGTTAGAGCAACCTTTGTTGTGTTTTTCAATCTTTCTTGGTTTCAGGGGACAATTTTTGTATTTCAATTTTTGAAGATAACCAAAGACCAGTCTGTTTCACCAAAATTAAGAAAAATGGTAAACTTCGACTTAAATGTAAAAATGTTATTTAGACTTTCTTTTAAAAACAAAATTTCGAGAAACGAGTGAAAATCCCAAACTTAAAAAAGGATTCGTTTAAATAAATTCTGAAACAAGTCAAAAAGTTTAAATTGAAAATTTCAAATTATTTTCTTAAAATTTAGGAAATAAAATTTCTAGAAAAAAAAGTCGAAATTTCAAGATTTCTAAAATTTCCATTTTATCAATGTCAATTTTTATTCATTTTTATCTTTATTTATTTATTTTCTTAAGCTTGAATTTAGTATCCATATTTTCTTAAACTCGAATTTAAGATCCGGAATTTGAGATTTGAGTCAAAATTCTGGAAAAAATTATGTCAGAAATTTTTCACGGAATTTTGAAATTAAAAAAAAACGTTGCTTGAATTTTTCCAAACAATTTTTTTTCAACTTTTTTACCTGAAATATTAGTTTACTTAAAAAATTAGTTTTTCTTTTGCTATTTTCATTTTGACTGGAAAGTAAAAGTTAAAAGTTTAATTTTTCTTTCTAGACTTGCAACTCCAAACAAAAAAACAATTTCAGATTTAAATTAGAAGCTTTGAAAAAATAGCCAAAATTTTAAAACAAATTCTAACTGATCTGTTTAGAATTGCACCTTAAATTATGAAAAAAAAAACGATTTTATATTTGAACTGAAATTTTTGAAAAATAGCAACAGATTAAAAAAAAATGAGATTATGTAAGGAACTTTGATTTTAAATTGAAATTTTTAATATTCTTGTCGACGTTTTCCATGAAATTTCAAAATCTCTAGGAAAATTCGAATAGTTTAAACTTTAAATTCAATATTTTGAGAGAAAAGCTTGAAATTGGGCTAACAAATTGCAAACTTATAAAAAAATCCTTTGCCACGTATTCCTTCTTTCAGTTCTTTAAGCACGTAAAGCACATAGTTCGAAATGGGTGACTTAAAAATGCTTCCTTTTACCATTTTTGTTTCCTGTTAATTCCTTTCAAATGAACATATACTTTTCTACAAAGATACGGAAGCACAGTCTTTTCTCGAAGTTATGAATTTTCTCCTAAAATTCTTCTTTGTTGGCACTTCGACTTTACTCTCAAAATTCAACTTTTTTCAAAAAATTCAACTTTGAGACAACTTTTTTCTAAATTTCCACAAAATGTTTACCTTGTTTCTTTTAATTCGTGCCTTTTGGAATGTTGTCATTTTTTTAAACTTCGGTTTTCTAATAATTTCGACTATTTTTGTAACAATTCGAATTTTCGAAAATTTAGACCTGGTCAAAATTATTCGTTTGTTCACCTGTTTAAAATTTCGAAATTGTCAAAAAAAGCAGAATTTTTTAAGGAAAGTCGAAATCTACAACAAAATAAAAATTTCCTGAAAAAGTTGAAATTTTTAAAAATTAGGAAGTTCCAAAAATAGCACTATTTTAAAAAAAGAGAAAATTTTGAAATAGTTAAAATTTTCTAATTAAGTCAAAATATTGTTTTTTTTAAATGAAAATTTGAAATAAGTGGAAATTTTAAAATGTCCAAAAAAAGTTGAAAATACGTATCAAAAATTAGGAATTTTCAAGAAAAGTTGAAATATTTAGTGCGTGGTCGAAATTTTTAAAACTAAATAAGGGAAAGTCGAAATTATCATAAAAATCATATTCCTCAAAAAAATTCATTATTTTGAAAAACAGTCCAAACTTTCAAGATGTCGAAATTATGAAAAAAGTTGAGATTTTAAAAAAAAAAGTCGATTTTCAAAAGTCTATCGAAATTTTGAAGAAAGCCAAAATTGTTGAAGAATTCGAAATTTTCAAAGAGCTGACATTTTTATTTTTCCACGCATTTTCTGCTATCGTCAAGGTAAGAATTAAATATCTGCATATAAATACCTATTAATTATTTATGTGAAAAACAATTTCGTTCTTTGCAGATATAATTGGTCGATTTTCGACTGCAAGTGATGGTAGTAGAATATAACATTTGCAATTTAAATGATACAAAACCAATTTTTTTTTGCTTAAATCTGTCATAGCATTTATTTACCTAAACAATTTATATTTTTCCAAAGATTAATTTAAAAATGCTAATTAGGAGAGAAATAAATTCTTCTAAACATATCAAAACAAAAACCACTAAATATTCAGTAAATGGTTGTAAGCTACAAATACCAAACAATTCATTTTACTCTCAAATTCTGGTAGAACAAATGTTTTAATATTGTTTATTATTGTTATGATATATCCGCCGTGCTTAGATAAAGAAATATGAGCTTGAAAGCCGAAGGTACTTCGTTCCTTGATGACATATTGGGGAAGGGGCAAAAATTTCTCTTCTCCGCATCACGTTCGTCTCCGTACCCTGCCTGACCAGAGTGAGGGCAACCGAAATCTAAGCGCAATTTTTATGCCGAACATCGCTCTCCCATTTTACAAATGATGCCTTTATTTTTCAGCATTTTGTTTTCAAATTTAAAGAACTTATGAAGCAAGGATGTTGAATTTGCGCTTTCGAAGTACTTTTTTCAAATTTTGTTTAGTATCCGAGATATTCACTTCTGAAATTAGGCAAAAAAGAGACAAATTTTACGCCCATTTGTGGGAATACTAAGACAAAAATAAAAAATCTGCTTTCAAAGCACGAATTCCCCAACAATTCTTAACATTACTACCAAATTTCATTAAATTTTAAGCGATAGTATTGACGTAGTTGGTAAAATGACAAGCGAAGAATTTCGACGTTTTGAGAGTACCAGACCGCCGCCTTAAGAACAATAGCGCGGATACCATGCAGACCGGAAGCTTTCGGTGTGTCGAGCTCGAGGAGAATCCTTTGACTGTGCGTTGTCTGAAAACAACTTCAGGCATCGAAGTGCCATATTTAGGAAGAATAGGAGGTTCTGCGTTTTGAGATTTAAGGTTGGAATTTTTAGCAAACATTGAGGCTAGCAGGCCAGCCTTTTTCTTAGAAGTAGTCGCAGTATTGTTGTCATCGAGTAAAGGTGGGAAATTTGAAGATGTAACATTCTTTCCAATCGACTTTGCAAATCCCCTAAAGGACCTGGAACCATTCGGACAGTTGATAAGGCTCTGGCGCATTTAACGATCCAAATCACTTTCAATAACCCGTTAACAAGAATTACGTCAATGTACAAAGGTGGTCCGATTCTCGACTGAAGAATTATTTATTTCTCCAAGACAGTATACACGATTTTTGTAACAGACAGCCCGCGCACAATTTTTGCTGAACCAAGCTTTGCTGGTGGCAGACTTCTTTCAGGTATATTACTTTAAATGTCCTTTGGCGACAAATAACGGGGTTAGGTGCCATAAGCCATCGCTCCTCGTTGACCATCTACCCTAGGATTACCCTTGGTCATAATCTTTATAGAACCATAATATACAAAATATCCTATCATAAAAACTATGCCTGTGGTGAAAAAAAAACTGATTATATATCTGAATCCAGCATCAAAAGTCAGCATTAAAGACACTGATAAAATTTTTTGTGAAAGACAAATACATACAGGTATATGTTGGTTACTGATTGCTTTAAAAAACCAAATTGTTTGATTAGTCACTTTTAAAATAAATGCACTTCCATTCTAATAAATAGTACATATCAGAAAAGACACTAAACTGACCAAGAATTGCGCTCTGTAGCATGTTCACTTTTCTACAAAACAACTTGCGAAAATAGGTCATTTTTCAATGTTTGCCATTGATAATAAAAAGGAGCAAATTTTGCAATTTAATTATTGTTTGAGTTTGCAGTGACAGTGATTGAGAGTTTGGCATCGAATCGGAAAATTTGGTAAAAATATACATCATTCATTTTAATATATTCTACCACCCTTATTGAAACATATTTTAATTTCACGTTTTCCCTATGTTTTTAGTTGCTGTTTTGTACCATAAAATATATAACGAGAATACGAAGCGCAGAATGTAAATTTTATTAGAGGAGCATAATGCTCGCATCCAGAGCGATCCATTCATTTAAATTTATTATGTAAATAAAGGACCCCAGCGTAAATTGGAGTGTAAACAAGTTTTTAAAGTCTATACACAACCGCATTCATTAAAGTTTTCTATGGCACGGTAATAAATGACTCAAATGTCTTTACTTTTCCAGATTTTCCGCTCGACACAATAGGATCCTCATATGAACGAGCATCCATGAGAACAAACATCGAATTGTGCATAACAACCGGAAAAACTAAGCTCTAGCGCTCTCCCATCATCATAATTCCGCGCGTTGGATGCAACAAGCGCCCTCGGAACAACCGCCAGACATTTCCACTAATATCCGAACAATGGGGAGCTTGTGAGAACGAACCATTCAACAAGAAATCCCCCATCGCGCGTCTACATGTGAGGTAAATTCGTGGCGTTCCGGCACTATGGCGTGAATACGATTAATGAACTGGGGAGGTAGGCGAAAGTCCGGCGGTTTTCGTGGACAATGCATCGCCCTGGGGCATGTACGGGATCCTAGAATATTGCAACGCTGCGGGAGTTGGTAAATACACTTATGCCAACGATGGGTTTCTATCTCTTTGGCGCTCTGTGTCACGTGATTGTAGCCTGCCTCATAAAAGGTAAGTTATACTGATTTTATTTTATACAAGTACCAACTTTTTATTATCTTAGTCTTCATATGTTGAATTGGTAGAGACATTTTTACCAGTTAGCAATTTTAGTTTATAATAAATTTTACTAATGACTAGCCATAAACTTTGGTGTAAAGAATTGGTCCTTGGTTACCTTGTCCCCTGAAACCAAGAAAGGGTTGGTTTCAGAGGAAAGGATTTGTATTTCAATTTTTCAGAGCCATAGATTTATAAATCGCTCAATAGATGGCCTTCCATAGAGTATAACACGATGTTATCTCTTCAAATTAATATCTTTATAGTGACACCTCATCTGAGACGTTTTCCCTTAATGCAGGGGTGCCCAAGAATCTCTTCTGTTTCTTGTTCTGTTACTGTTATACATAAACGCTCTCCCAATTTTAACTTTCAAACCGATAATACATATAACTAAGCACATTGTGTGTCATACTTTTTATCAGAGAAATCATTATCCATTTCTGCTTCAGAATGACTAAGGAAACAGCAAATATGGATTAGTCGTGACCTAGTGACCTGGTCGTGACCTAGATATCTTCCTGACATATAAATCGATAAATCTGGTTAACTTTAATGCCTCAATATCTTAGGCATCCATTTTTTTCGAAGAAATATCAAGAGATAATGTAGGCAGGCTTGGTTATGTCTAATCTGTCTATTCTGCAAGCACATACAAACACCAATCCCTTTCGGAAGGATTATCATTGCCACATCCACATTTCTAAAGTTGGTTTGTGTCTCTCGGGCTGGTAACTCATTATAAAACCTCAATGGTATCATTTTCTTTTGTGTCTGAAGGCGTCTGAAGCAGTCATTTATTTTTTTGGGTTCTATTGAAAAAAGAGCAATGTGTCCAATTAATGATAAATGATAACATATGGACATAGTCTGCTTAGACATAGGAGACATATTTTTTACAAGTACTCCCTTGAAAGATGTCCCAAGAGCTGGTGGCTCCAATCTCATTAAAAGTCGGCAAGACAACGAAGATAGTATGCAGTTCAACTTGACACGCTGAGGACTTCTATCTATTGAGACACTTTTTTTCGCAGAGTTTCAGAAGTTAGGAATTTTTCACAAAAAAAAGAGTTTTCCAGAGAATTTTGACTTGTTTACATTAAACGACCAACTCATCCTGATCTATGTTTATTTCTGCTTCATACTCGGAATGCAACCAGGAAGTTTACCGTTTACCGTTTGCGATTGGATTGTCCTTAACAGAAAATTAGCCTAATCGAAATACTTGTACTTTAAGTATCGAGATATTTCTACTTTAAGATAGTTTTTCTACAGTGATCAAAGCACAAAGTTTTTAGGACGTTAATTTTCTGCTGCATTAGCGAAACGCAAACGCCAGACTTTCATCACTATACAAATTTTACCACAGACTGTCGACGTGGATGCAATAATACCATTTCGCGGTAGTGATGCACAAACCAAGATTTCTTGCCTTCCTATCTAACTCCTTGTCTTGTCTTGCTGAGAAAGGCAAGAAATTGTATAACTTCTTGTCTTGTCAACTTCTTGCTGATTTGAATCTTGCCTGGCTAACAAGAGTCTTGTTTTTTCTTGTTCTTGCTAGATTAATTGTTTTGCGTAAACCAACAAATTATATTAAGAATTATTTGCGACACAATCAATTTAAAACTACGTTATGTATAAAAGATATTAAAACAAAAAATAACGATAAATTGGAGATCTAAGATTTCAAGACAAAAATTTACGTCAAATTTATAAAAAATACGAAATTTTCAAATGAAAGTTAAACCAGAGAAACTAAGAAACATTTTTTTTCAACTTTAGATTTTAAATTTAGAGTGGAAATTTTATTAAAAAAAGATGATATTTAGAGAAAACTCTTTAAATTAAAAAATCGTTTTAGTAAAAATTTAGAGTTTTTTTGTGATTCTCATTTAAGAGGCTGTCAAATGATATAAAATGCGGCAAGACTATGAAATGTTAAAGCTGATCTTGTAGCAGTATTTTATCACTCAAGAGACTAATTTGCTACATATCTATAGGATGGTCAGTTAAGTAATCATTTTTTTCATTGTTTATGGGGCATCAGGGGAGATATTTCATGCAGGGGAGCGACATGATGATTAGAGTAGAGACTTAATTGCTCAATTATAAAAGAAACACTATCTTTTTTTAGGAAATCAACTTTAATTGTAATGTCTTACAAAGTATAAAAATCATACGTTTCATTTTGAAACAATTTTTCTTCAAACGATACTATGATAATGAACTGAAATTGAACACTTTTATAACTAATAAACGGCGTTGTCCAAAATATATACGTAATATAAATATTTTTTATGTATCGTAAAAATAAAATTTAAACATGTTGCCCCCTCTGTTTTGATCTTAAAAAAAACAATTATTATGTGCAAAAAGGCTGGTATTTGTTGGGACTTTATAATTCGCTGGGATGTTAATGATGCCAGCGGTTCATCATCAGAATCAGGTTCGGTTCCATATACCTTCATAATTTGAGGGCGAGACTTAAAATTAAAGGATAAATAATTCACAGAGCCCAATAGAAATGACTGCAGGCATTAAAGTCACAAAAGCAACTTAAAGTTTTCATTGTTAGATGATTTGCAAGAAATATGCTTCCAGTAAATTGGTGAATTTCCAGTGTATCTGGAAAAGTTCTTATATTTTTAACTAATTCAATTTGTGTTTCTATGTCTGAGATGTCTGCGTCTTCGATAGTTAAAACTTGTATGTTGAGACAACTGTCTTGAAGTGCGTTGGTCAAGTCTTTCAACAACGAAATGTCAGTGCCACTCGCGACGACTCTATCGGCAGTCCTCTTACATGTTGCACCCACCCCATCTGAAGAGCCCTTCCCATGGCCGGCTTCGTGGTAACTCCACAAAAAGTTATCAAATTAGGGTAAAAAATCCGTAATATTGTTTCCAGTGCTCGAAACATAAGTTCTTCATTATTTGAAATTGGAGGAGTTCTCTGGGTGGGGTGTCATCTGACTTACAGTTTTAAGAGTGCCTTTTTCTTTTCTCCTTGCATGGTTTTTCTTTTCTTTTTGTTTTTATTGTGCATATTTTTCAGGATCATTTTTTATACGCTGATATCGTAACATTTCTGCTAAACGCTTTTTTTCCAGGCGTTCTTCGCTTGTCAATTTTTTTTTGCTTGCTATCTGTAAGAAAATTCATATATTTTAACAATTCTGCTATGTTAAAGCTTAAGAAAAGTAGTCTGATCTTATGTTATATTTCCCCTGGTCGCTTGGTCCCTTACCTGACACCTGGAAAGCCAGGGGAGATATGGCAGGGGAGAGATTTTTTCATTAGAAAACAAAGATAATCTTAAATGTATCTAATGTAAAGAAATAACTTAAAAGCATGACAATATACTCACAAAGTACCGTAAATATATACAATCAAATTTAAATATTTATATAAATAATTTAAAATTAAAACTTACCAGGGGAGAGATTGCGTTCACTGTTCACACCCGCACAATTGAGTAGCGTGACTAAAATTACAACTAATGGTAGCACATGAATGTCTTGAGCGACTTCGATCCCTCATCTTTTGTCAATTGTCAATCATTCGTAAATTTAAATTCCCAAGAAAAAGGTATATGCATAGTATTTTATAAGATTTGAAATGCCATTGGAGGAAGTGCGAAAAATGCGGGACAATATTTGTCCTAATTATTTTTTACGAAAAAAACATCGTTTAATAATCTTACTTATTACATTATAATTGTTAATTATGCTAATTTATGAAATTCAATGCAATGAAGAATTGTGATTTATTTAGACTTATCTAATGTTATTAATTTACTTAACATAGAGCAAAGGGACACCAGGGGAGATACATTTTTGAAGGTTTTAGTGCGATTGTGCCAAAACAAAGTAATTTATAATAATGAAACTTATGGTCAGTAGAGTAGACGTTTTACTTCAAGAAATTATTACGTCATTTATAACAATTTTGTTTTTAAACTATATTATTTAATCATGAACATCAAAAGTATCTCTTAAATGAAAATCACCCTTCTAAAATATACCTACCTGTATTACTCTCGAAATGTAAAATTTATACTTAAAATTTGAATTTAACAACTAAAAGTTGTTTTAATTTAATTTAATTTTAATTTTTCATAAAAATATATAATTTTTTTTTAATACAGCTTCAAAACATTAAAAATTGCGATTAAACACTCAACATTTTATTTAGATATTTTGAACTTTCGCTGAAATTTTTAACTTATTAAAATCTGATTAATAAATTTAAATTTTTTAATTAAAATTTTAACTTTAGACTCTAATGTTTCCACATTACACCCAAATTTTAAATTTTGTTTCTAAAATTGTGGCAGCTTGCAGTGGAAATGTCAATTTTGAAGCTTCAAGAAAAAATTGAAATAACAAATTTGGAAAAAACTTATGATTTCTGGAAAAAATAAAAATTTCTAAAAAATTTAAAATGCTATATGAAAATTAAAGAATATAGATAAAATTAGAAATTTTATGTTGAAACTGAAAATTTCAATACTTTGAAGAAAATTTTGGTTTTAAATCAATATAATGTTTTTATTTAATATTCTACCGAGTCGATTTTTTTGACATTAAATTTAAACTTTTGACTTTGCTTTCGAGATTCCCTAAGGAAACCTTTTCCAAAATTTAAAATTCAAATTGGAACTTTTGAGATGAAAATTCCAAGTTTCAGAAATAAGTCGAGATTGGGCAGAGTTTAGTAAAAAAAAATTGCGATTTAAATCAAAATAATCAGAAAAAATCGTCAAAGTCAAAATTTTGTGGTTAAAATTTTAATTTCTAGAAAAAATCGAAATATCGGAATGAAAATTGAAGTTTAGAGAATAAAAAAAAAGCTAGGCTGATTTGTGAGAAACAAAAAATAAAAATTTGGGAAAAAGTTGTTTTTTTCATTTCAGATATTTAACTATCATCATTTTGAGGAAAATCTTGACATTGATTTTTTTTCTTTTAATTTTGATGCTTTCTAGAATTTAAATTTTGTCCAAATTTTAATTGAGGGGCATTAGAATTTACTACTTGCAAAAAAAATGTATTCATAACTTTTAAACTTTTTTTTAGCCACAGATATTAAAAATTTTACGATATTTTGATAAATATTTGCTAAGACCGGCCCTGGTTTTGCGGTCTTAGCAAATATTCATCAAAACATCGTTGAATTTTTAATATGTGTTGCTGTTTTAATCGTTAATAAAGTTTAATGTTTATGAATATTGAAGAATTCCACAAAATAAGGGTTGCAAATGTCAATTATTTGAAAATGTGTATTTAAAAAGGTTTAAAAATAATCTTCTAGAGCTTATGTTGAGAAAATGTGCGGATCTGTGGAGAATCATACGTTAAATATGACATCGGCAAATCAAAGAGAATTCCTCACTTTCACAAATCCTACTGGGCAGAAATACCAGAAAAAGAAGGTGCAGTTGGCAGAACCATTAAGAGAAAGCGGATCAATATGCTTCACAGATGAATCCAAAACAAGGATAACTACTTGTGTGGGAATAGTCGGAAAAGAATCAAAGAATGAATGTTACTCAAACCTGGGAACTTGGCAACCGTATTTCAGGTAGGGATGCAAACGATAGTTTGATGTTTTGAAAACAAAACAACAAAATTCGAATTTTTACAAATCTTGACTTTTTATTAAAAATTCTAACTTTTTATGAAAATGTCGATATTTTTTAAAATTTAGATTATTAAAAATGTCATTTTCTCAAACTTTATGTGTTTTTTAAAATTTCGATTTTTTCGAAAACTTAGAACTTTCTCAAAATTTTGTTTTTAAGTCCTTTTAAAAATTTTGAATATTTTTAAATATCATCAAAGATTTTCAAAACTCGAAATTGTCCTCAAATCTTCGTTTTTCTTTAAAATTTCAATTTTTTAATAAAATTTGCATTTTAACAGAATCTAATCTGAATTTTTCAAAAAGTTCGAGTTGACATGTTGACATTTTTTTTGAAAATTTTGAAGTTTTTTAAATTGTCGATTATTTTTTTTTTTTGAAAATTTTTTCGTTATTTCCAAAATTTAAACCTTTTTGAAAACTCAGATTTTTTCAAATTACAATTTTTTTTTCAAAATTTTGCCTATTTTTAAAATTTATGCCTGTTTCTAAAAAATTGGGAAATTTTTTTGAGTTACGGTTTTTAATTAAATTCAGACGTCTTTGCAAAAACAACGAAAAATTTCATTTTTTAATAAACAACACTTCATTTTTTTTTTAAATTTTAGCGTTTTTTGAAATTTTCCAATTTTTTTAAAAATTTAGACTTTTCCCAAATTTGACTGGTTTTGAAATTTTGACTACTTTTTAAAATTTCGATCTTTTCTGAAAATTTTTACTTTCTGGATTCTGGATTCGTTGTGGGTTGCCTAAAAAAAAATTTAGGCCAGCACTTAGGCCACCCTTTCCGGGCCCATTGTGCTATCCCCGTGATTGAGGTGCCCTTGGTCATTCATTCAGCCACCCAACCTTGTTTAGAAACTGAAGAACGTCCCTTGGATGCGCCTCTCTTAAACTGGCCACACTAGGCCAGAAGTCCCCCAGCGTGGATCCTCTGATTGATGCTAGTACCGGGCAGTGACACATCACGTACTCGACACTCTCATCTTCTTCTAAGCACCCTCTGCAGCTCGGGTCGTTTATGATTCCCATTCTATGGAGGTGTTTGTTGAATCGACAGTGACCTGTCCATATCCCTACAAGTTTCCTGAGATTATTCCTTGAGAGTTGTAGGCATAGTTTTGCCCTTTCCCTACACGGCATTCTAATGAATGCGTGAGTTTGTCGGCATGTGAATGTCCGACTTTGGCAAGGGATAGACATTTCAGCTTTGGGAAGGCTCTGACTGGAGCAAGGGCAATAGTGGAAACACCCATAGAGGAAGTTCTCAAGTTGTTTAAAAGGACGGGCTTTATATAGATAATGGTGGGAAGCATATTGATGCCCATAAGGTTTTGTGTTTACAATAAGATTCTTCGTTAAGTAGGGATCTTACGGTTGATCTTGCCAGGGGAAGGGTTGGTTCTGGTCCAACGAATTGTCCCTCCGAACCCTTCCTCGCCAGTTTGTCAGCGCGTTCGTTTCCCTCTTTCCCAGAATGTCCTTTGATCCATATTAGATCAATTGCATTCTCTTGTGGTAGACGTTCTAAAGCTAGGTGGCAATTCCATACCAGCACTGAGTTTGTTTTCACATTCCTCAGGGCCTTAAGGGCTGCCTGGCTGTCCGTCTTTATTTGGATATATTTTCCTGTAATGTACAGTTGCGTCATTTGTTCGGCGCTATATAAAATTCCCAACATCTCCGCTTGAAAGATTGTTGAGTATTTATCTAGCTTAATACTTACACTTAGGTTCAGGTCTTCCGAGAAGATTCCTGTTCCAGTGCCCGTATTTGTTTTCGATCCATCCGTGTATATACTTACGTCTGGTATCCTTGCTTGTACTTCCTCCATTTTTATACGGTAGGATTTTGTGAAGTTATATTTCACCAGTAGATGGTCCATCGGCGCATCCAGAATAGGTACCTTTTGGAGCGCCTCCTCCATTATGCGCCGGTGACCTACCATTTTCCACATTCCTCCTGCTTGCAAACGGAGAGCAGAAGCAGAGAGCAGAGAGCAGAAGAACTCCGTAGCTTACAATTGGTCTGATGACTGCCGTGTATAGCCAAAAGGTGATCTTAGGGGATAACCCCCAAGACCTCCCGATGGCCCCACGGCATTGCCAGAAGATCTTGTAAGCTTTGTTTAATTTATTTTCAATGTGGTACTTCCAGCTCAGTTTGCTGTCAAGTTTAATACCAAGGTATTTCACTCGATTTGACAACCCGAGTTGGGTTCCCATGAGTTTGGGAAATTTTAGTCGCGCTAATTTCCTTTTATTTGTGAAAAGGACCATTTCCGTCTTTGCAGGATTTGCTGCTAGGGAATGTTCTTTGCACCATTTCTCGACTATATATAAGGCGTCTTGCATTAACTCGAAGAGTACTCCCTCGTGTTTACCTGAAAGCAGAATGGTTATATCATCTGCGTAGCCAATTGTATAGAGACCCCGATCATTGAGTTTTGGGATAAGGTCATCCACTATGATTAACCATATAAGGGGGGATAATACGCCCCCTTGCGGACATCCCTTACTTACGATTCCTCTGACCGTATAGTCTCCTACTGTAACTTGTATTGCTCGCCACTCAAGTATATGTCGTATGAGTTCCCGCAAGGCGGGTTCAATACCACTACGCTCAAGCGCCGAAGGAATGCTATTGAAATTAGGTCTATCAAAGGCACCTTCTATGACCAGAAATACACCTAGGGTGTGTTCTTTTACTTCTAGCGATCTCTCGATCCTGCTAACTACTGAGTGTAGCGCAGTTTCGGTAGATCTGCCCGAAGTAAAAGCATGTTGATTTGAATGTAAGGGGTAGTGTATATCGAGGCTATCCCTTATATGTCTGTCGCACAACCTCTCCAACGTCTTCAGTAGCAAAGACGTTAGGCTGATTGGGCGACATGATTTAGCCTCACCTTGAGGTTTACCCGGTTTTGGAATAAAAATTACTTTGACTTCCCTCCATTCTCGGGGTATGTATTTAAAGGCAATACACGCCCTGAAAATTTGAACTAGGTATTTTTGTATCCACACCATTCCCCACTGAAGCAAGGCAGGGTAGATACCGTCCAACCCGGGCGATTTGAAGGGAACAAACGATTGTACGGTCCAGTTTACTTTTGTGTCAGTTACCATCTGAACAGCCAGCTCCCAATCCCTATTTCTAGGGTGAGAGGCTGAGTGCCCTTGCCACTTATGGCCTGGTATAACACGGCATCCTGGAAAGTGCGTGTTTAGGAGCTCTGAAGCTGTTTGTGCGGGTGTACTGGTATATGTACCGTCGGCCCGCTTTATCATGCTTACCTGTTGGTTTGGATCTTTCGAGAGTATCTTTTTCAGTCGGGAAACTGATGTAGTAGACTCTACGTCACTACAGAATTCTCTCCACTTTTCCCTTTGTCTCTTGCGAATAAGTTTCTTATATTGTTTCCGGTGGTTGTGGTAAGCCTCCCAGTCACATACTAGTTTTGTCTTCTTTGCTTTGTTGAAGAGATTGTTTGCCTGAGATCTGAGTTTTTCAAGTTGCCAGTTCCACCAAGGGGTTGCCCCGGTTTTTCGAAATTCAGTTCTTATTATTGGACAAGCTTTCTTATACGCTGTAATGATATTTTTTCGCACTAAAGTGACGTATTTTTCGATCAGTTCAACTGTCCCGATTCTCTGTGGGGTTTCTACAGTCCCTAGGAGCCTTTCCAGATGGGTATTATAGTCCTCCCTGTTGGTGCTTCTGGGATTCCTGTACGGTTTCGGTTCCAACCTACAACATAAAATATTGAATTTTATATATTGATGGTCAGACATTGTTGCATCCTTAGATACATGCCAGCCATTTATAATTTTGGTAATACTCATAGACGCCAGGGTGATGTCGATAACGCTCTGGCCTCTGGAGGTAGCAAAGGTAGCTTCACTGCCTCTATTGAGTATATCTAATTTGGTACTGCTTAAGTATTGTAGTAAAGATGTACCTCGAGGGTTGTTTGTTTCGCTCCCCCAAGCTGTATGGTGGGCGTTTGTGTCACATCCAATTATAAGATCTACATTACCTGCCTCACAAAAGTCGATCAGTCCTGCTATTTCCTCAGAGGGTGGTGGTCTTTTCGAATCTATTGGTAGGTAGGTCGATGCTATTACAAGTGATATTTTTCCTTCTCGACGCGCAAATTCCACTCGGGGAGCTGTTTGATCTCCAGAGCAGAATTGGGGTAGGATATTCTCTTGCAGTAGTTTCGGGACATATATGACAGCTCTTGGCTTGTCCCCATTTTTGAGGTAAAAAACTGTTCCACTTAATTTGCCTAAACCGCAGACTATATTGTTATATATCCACGGTTCTTGTATAAGGGCTATAATTTCTCCATGTCTGTCGAGAATCCGACATAGGTTAGCAGTCGCCGCTCGACAGTGTTGGAGGTTTATTTGTATAAAGCCTATACCATTCCCAGAAGCCATGGCTACCAGAACGGCATAGACATTTAGTTCTTGCCCCCCCAGTTTCAAGAAACGAAACGCCCGGTTTCCCGGGTATTCTAGTTTCCTAAAGCTGGGGGTGGTTGTGTTATCTCCGTCCCTGGGTCGGGATGTAACGGCTCCTCTACCTCCATAGAGGACGGAACCCCTACCTCCGGACTCAGCGACGAGGATGAGTCATGAAGTTTTGCCCTTAAGGAAGAGAAGAGGTGACTTACCCTTCCCCGGCGTTCTTCTAAAATTTTCCGGGTGCTTTCTCCAACTCCAAAAACAAGGATGGTACCCTTAGGCTCCTCCTTGCTGGCGCTGTGGAAAACAACCCAGTCGTCTACCTTGGCCCAGGGATTTTGAGCTGTCAGTCGGCCCAGGATGACCTGCAGGTCCTCGGTTGATTCGGGAACCCACAAGGTGGCCTTCGTCAACTTAGGCAGCTGATTCACTGGGAGAAGGTCAAGATTTGCACCCTCCCATAAAGGGGGAAGCCCCCTAACTGTAGTCCCTAGCCAAGCTAGGGAGTGATCGTTGTCGCAGGAAAATTTAAGTATTTCCTGCGAGTAAATGCAGTTCTGGAACGTAGAAGGCTTCGCCGGGTGCCCGGTTCTGTAGTCCAGAGGCAAATCCAATACGCTGCCGGGACAGTTCAATGTCCAGGAGCTCGGCCAACCGTTCCTTTACCAGTTTAGCTTGGTGGGCTGTAAGCCGGCCAAGTGCACTGGAGTTCCAGTCCTTTTTGTCAATGATGGCCACCCTTAGGTGGTTGGTCACCATTTCGCTGAATGTGGTTTTAGAAGAGCCTGCGGCCGGCCTCTGCCTACCCGGTCCCTTCTTGGGAACATTCCCAGGAGAGGGGCCAGGAGACGATTTCGATCGTGCTCTCTTCATACCGGGCCTTGAGGTCGGCCGGCGATCAGCACCCTGAGGCGCATGGTCGCCGGCTCGTCCTGAAGGGCCGGGTTTGTTTTCTTACGCAGAGGTGCTGCAGGTGGCAATAGTTTTTACTGCCTGCCTCTCTCTCTGCCTTTTTCTTTGTTGAGCCCCGGAAATTCTTTTCCGGACTCTGGGGATTTGGGGTGGATCGTTGGATCCGCCCGGTGCTGTTTCGCCAGTAGCTCTTGTAGACACCTCAGCCTGACTACTCGCCGAAGGTGTCCCGCGGTCGCTGGATGACGGTCGGGTGGGGCCCGCTTGACAACCACCGGTCCCGACCGGGAGCGAGGTTCCGTCCCTCTGCTCCGGTGTAAATTTATATGGATCGTTCTCCATGGGAATTGGATTTGGGGTGGGGGATGATTTGGCCTAAAGCCAGGTTTACGGCCGCCCGATCCGGGTCAGACGCCGACCATGGAGCCGCCCACTATGGAACAGACGCTCCATGGGTTTTTTGGGTTGGAGTGTTTTATTTTGGTCCGCGGTGGATAATTTACCCCTACCTCCCATATCTGGGAGGCATTCCCCTATCCGCCACCTGGGGACGCGCCCG
The DNA here is from genome assembly GCA_028583605.1 of Dastarcus helophoroides. Taxonomy (NCBI): domain Eukaryota; kingdom Metazoa; phylum Arthropoda; class Insecta; order Coleoptera; family Bothrideridae; genus Dastarcus; species Dastarcus helophoroides. The sequence goes on along the minus strand of CM053331.1, from coordinate 31,170,341 downwards.
ATGGGGGAAAAACACTCCTAAATAACCCCACACGGGCAATTTTTACTTTGTTCAGAATTATAATTTAATTTCAAATGAAATGAATACGACTTCAAAAAATTTCGTCTCTTTTTTAAAAATTTTGATTTTCTTATATCTTTTTTAAAATGTTGTCTTAATATTTTTTAATATTCTGAAAAATTGCAACTCTTAGTAAATTAAAATACAATTGTAAATTATCAAATTTTTCAGAATTTCCACATTTTTGGTAATCTTATTGCAAATTACAGCTTATAAATTTTGACTATTAACATGTTATTTCAAAATTTGTCGGTTAAAATTTCGACCTTTTGGACAACTTGAAATTTCTAGAATAGAAATTTTGAAAAAAACTTCAAATTTTCGAGGTGTTGTCGAAAATATCTAAATTTTAACCGACGAATTTTGAATTAACATTTTAATAACCGAGAATCATAAAATGTAAAAATTTTAAATTCTTTTGACAAAATTTTCAAAACTCGACATTTTCTCAAAACCTCGTTTTTTTTCAAAATTCCAATTTTTATAAAATTTGGCATTTTGACTGGCCCTTTTAAAAAGAATTTTATCGGAATTTCGAATTTTCGGAAAACTTCATTTTTTTTAAAAAGTTTAACATTTTATAAAAATGTAATAACTTTTTAAAATGTTGTATTTTTTATAAAACTTTTGAAGTTTCTCAAAATTCTAATTTTTTAAAAATTTTGGCTTTATAAAAAATTTCGACATTTTTAGAATTCCTTTATTTTTTAAAATTCTAACCTCTTGTATTAAACGAAATTTTATTTTTATAAGTTTTAGTCTTTCTGAGATTTGAACCTTTTTTTTAATATTTGGAGTATAAAACGTTGATTTTTCGAAAATGAGAGAATGTTTCATAAATATTTGAGATTAAAGTGACAATTTTTAAAATTTTTAATTTAACTTTTCAATGTTGAAATTTTTCTCCAATGTTGGGCTATACTCTAGAAAGGTCTACTTTTTTTTAAAGATTTTAACCTTCAAACCTAATCTTCAGTTCAAAAAAGGTGGATTTTGACTTAAAGTCAAACTTTGGGAGAAAGAAATAAATAAAAAAAAATATAGCCTAAAACTCTGGAGGAAAATAATTGTCATTTGATAATAAATAATTAAAAATAACAAATAATTAAAAAGATTAGGGCGTAGAGAGGCCATCAATTAAAACAAAAAAATGTTTTAGTAACTTCGAGTTTAAAGGTAAAATTTTGAATTTTTTTCTCGAAATTTTAAGATTAGAATCGAAATTTTCACCTTTTTCCGAAGTTTCAAAAAAATAGTGAAAGTTTTGAGTTTACTCGCAGTCGAAATTTTGATATTAAAATGGATTAAATTTAATCTCAGAATTTCTCTCTCTCTCTGTCTCTCTCTCTCTCTCTCTCTCTCTCTCTCTCTCTCTCCCTCTCTCTCTCTCTCCCTCTCCCTCTCCCTCTCTCTCGCTCTCTCTCTCTCTCTCCCTCTCTCACCCTCTCTCTCTCTCTTTCTCTCGAATATTTAAAAAAATATCGGAAAAGTATCGATGTATCGTTACCTAATACCGCTGTTTGAGACATCGATGTTTGATTAAAAGAAAATATAGATGTTTGAACATCTATGCTATTTTAAATGATGTTGCATCCCTAATTTCAGGTGAAAGTTACTGCAATAATAGCCTATGCTGAAGAAATCATCAGTATTTCTAATGAAAACAAGAAGATCATGATCTATAGCCACATTAAATGCGCTGAGAGCTTGCGAAATTAGCTCCAGAATGGTCAAAGATGGTATTGATAAGCTAAGCAAATTAGCACAGCACAGTACAGTTATACTTCGATGGGCTGAAACCCATCGGAGATTTGGAGGAAATGCAAGAGCAGATCTTCTAGCCAAAAGGGGAGCCGAATTTGGTTTAGTAGGACCGAACCGTCCGTTTGCCTACGGGGTGGCAAAAGAGGTAATAAAGTAACTACTTAGGAAGAACACAGCACTCATGGAGGGATGTAAATGGCCTAAGGTAATGGCGGATGTTTATGGACGGACCTTTAGAAAGAAGAACTAGAGAACTCTTAAAGTTAATTAAAAATCAACTTAGGCAATACGGTCTTAGATGGCATATTATCCATACCTGTAACTCAGTTATGAAAAAACATATTAAGGCTAAAATTGTGGCATTGGATATCGCAAAGACCTTCGACAGAGTCTGGGATTGATCTCTTTTCTCCAAATTAACATCTTATAGTTTTCCTCCTGGACTCTGTCATTTGATATCCAATTTTTTTTGCTGACAGCTCTCTTCAGGTATCGTCGATAGCATCTTATCCGAAACATTTGCGATTAATACAGGGGTGTCTCAGGAGTCTGTCCTGTCTCCTACTCTGCTTTTGTTACAAACAGATAGATGATCCCTTAGCTTCAACTTTCAATCCTATACACAGCTACTCAGATGATAGCAGCCTTGTGTCATCTTTCTTCTCCGACAAACCATTATCTGTCACTGCTTTAGATCGACTAACGAAACAGAAAATGCAGATAATTAATTGGGATGTCGAAATTATTCTGGAATAGGGAAAAAAAAATTGGTCGACTTCAACGCTTCAAAAACTCAGGCCGCGGTTTTCTCTAAGAAAACATCAAGCGATAATGCAACAAACACACTAATGGACGGTAAAATCCTTCCGACGGGATCTATCTATCTATCTTAGGAATGAATGCAAGCACTAACTACTCTTGGGACAATCATGTGTGCGCCATTGCCACATCCATCTCCCAGAGGCTACTCTTTAGAGCCAAAAGGTGCTTCACATCTTATCAGCTACTTACTCTATACAAAGCTCAAGTTAGGCCAACACTAAAATTCTATTTTTATATTTGGAGTTCAGCCCCAAAGCACACTTTAGCTTCTTTGGATTCAATTCAAAGAAGAGCGATTCGCCTAATTGATGACTAAAGTTTGACCGATTCTCTTGAAACACTAAAGCACAGACGGATGGTTGGTGACTTTTCTTTTTTCGACAAGTACTATCATGGAAGATACTCACAGGAACTAATAGGATTGATTCCCTCAAGGGCAAATTCTTGAGGCATACAAAACAGTTGGACACAGCAAATCCCTGTAAGGTCCAGCTTGACACAGTAAGGACTTCTGTCTACGGAGACTCTTTTTTCTATAAAACTTTCAAACTGTGGAACTCGTTACCGAAAGGAATTTTGACCAAAAATTACGACCTATCCTTGTTTAAGAAGGCGGTTCCTTGCCATGTATTCTTGTTTCCACCTTCTACTCGCAGTTCTTTAAAGGCATAATAGAGTCACCCTTTGCGAGTAGATTAAACTTAAAAAAAGGTGGACAATTAGACAATTTAGGAGACAAAGTGCCCTAATGAAACATCTTACAACAATTGGGGTAAAAGAAAATTCTACTCGTATAATATGTGGGAAGGGAGAAAAAACTACAGACTTACATATATTATGTGAATGTCCGACTTTGGCAAGGGATAGACATTTCAGCTTTGGGAAGGCTCTGACTGGAGCAAGGGCAATAGTGGAAACACCCATAGAGGAAGTTCTCAAATTGTTTAAAAGGACGGGCTTTATATAGATAATGGTGGGAAGTACAATAAGCCAAAGCTTCGATGCTGCAGTAACAACCGACCCCAAACAAATAATAATGATAATAATAATTAAGAAAATATTGAAAAAATAAGAAATCTTGCCTTTTACTAATTCTTCTTGTCTTGTTCTTGCTCATAAATTTCTTGCCTTGTTAATGCAGCAAGAACAAAACAAGAATAGAAAAAAAAATGAAACGTTTTTCCTCACGTTGCCTTAGAGTAGATTTTCTGAACTGACTGCACTGCTTACGCGATGAATTTTCCGCAACAAAGCTTTAACCAAATGCATCTGAAAGGAATAGTACTGCTATGTTGATACTACTTCAAGATGTTTCCCCGACTTGCCGAGTAAAGCATTGACGTTTTGTATGATGCGTAATCTGAATTTGCTATTACGCAGAAATGATATTGCTAGAAATCCTCATATTCTCACATTATTTGGTCTATATCTCATATGTTAAGAATCGGAAGTTTGACATTGAATATCTAAATTTCAGCACGGGCAAAAATATTTTAATTTTACAGGAGTATGGGTAACGCTGTTGGTAACAGCTTACAAAAATTAAAAGAAAATCTATAGAAAAGCAATTTTTCGGTGAATTAAAACCGGAACTTGGGCTTAAGTTTAAAATTTCAACAATGGCAAACAAACTCTACCAAAGGTCGACAAATATTTGATTTTGAACAATATGGTAGATACCAATTGTTGCTGAGAATATACATACATAATCATCCCCTATACCAAGACTGCAATTACAGTTTGTCAAAGAGACGATAAATAGGACACCAACTCGATTTAAATAGAGCGGATGCAGCAAAATTGAATCAATTAACGATACGTCTAAACAAATTTTCAGCTTTAGAGGCTGTCTCCTCTCTATCTGCAAAGTAAATAATTAGCAGATCTGACGCCAGGCATTTTCCTAATTTGAAGCTACAGTAGAGGATTATTCTCCCACCGATTGGTATTGTGAACAAAATTGCGTTATTTGTAGTATTATTTAGCCAACCCAGACGCTAGAATGCTTTAACAGCTCTATTCATTTGGAAAATTTACGATCTAACCAACGAAACGTATAATCAAGATACCGTTTCACCTGCTTACAGACAAACAAAACCAATACTCCGGTCTGCATTTTCATAATTACGGGGGAGGTTTCCTGAATGCGCACTTATTCCCCCGCCGCTTTTACACTTCTTGACTGAACTTAAATGAGCAGTACAAACCGACTGAATTTCACAGACCAATTATTTTAAGTAGAGACTATATCCCCCATTCTCCGATGAGCTATAAAATTTTTATAACCCTTCACCCAATTCATTTTATTCTAACAAGTTTATCGTAAATACTGTTTATTGGCGTCGTCCGTAACTGAACATTTTTTATTTAATTTAAATATAAATATTGAATTTGTTAATAACTTGACTAGAGAGCCATTTTGATTGAAAAACATCATGTAGGCTAGGAAAAGCTTCTTGAAAGATATTTATTTAATTTTCTTATATCCTTCAGATTTTAGAAGTTACTTTCAAAGAAACAAAATCAATTTGTTCAAAAAATATTTACATTTTTCGATAACTTGGGAGCAAATAAAAAACTGTACAATTTCTCGCCACTGTATTACTACGCATCTGAGAAGGCAACTATGCTTTCATGAAATAACGAGGATAAATCAAATATAAACCGGAATTTGTATCATGTCATAATGCGCATACTCTTAGACATGTTAGGTGAGGACATCACGTGACTTCCTGCGCTCAAGCAAATTCCGTTCTCGCCGTTCGTCAATTGTAAACACAATGAGTGAGCAAGAGATTCATCCGCACGTTCCGCAGCGTAATATTATTAAATTTCTTGCCGTTAAAGGTGTAAAGCTTGCAGAAATTCTTCATAGACTAGAAGCACAGTTTGGGGATACTTGTTTAAAGAAAACTCAAGTGTATGAATGGCACAAAATATTTTTGGACGGACGAACTCAAGTTGAAAACAAACACCATGCCCGTCGTCCTCGGAACAATGTGAATGCAGACAAGAATAAAGCTGTTCAGCGCCTTTTGGAAGGTAATCGCCGTTTAACTATTGGTGAAATTGTAGCTCAGATAGAAATAATTGTCGGAAGTGCTCAATCCATCATTACAGTTCAACTGGGGTTTTAAAAACTTTTTGCCAGGTGGATACCTCATTTTTTTAACTGAAGAAGAGAAACAACAACGCCTGAAGATGTGTCAGCGTCATTTTGGACGTTTCAACGTAAAGGTAATGTTTTTTTGCAACGTATCATTGCATGTGATGAGACTTGGGTCCACCATTACGCCCCTGAATTGAAACAAGTACGCATGGAGTAGAGAAAAAAGAGGGAAGTGCACCCGTCACCCCTTATCTGCAAATCTTCTTGCAACAATGGTTTGGGATTTTAAAGAGGTTGTACACCTCGATTTTCTGCATAAACGTCATACGGTTAATACTGCCTACTACTGCCAGCTATTGAATGAAGCAAAACGTGCATATTGGTGACAGAGGCGTGAAATTTTGGTCAAAAATGTGACTGTGTCCGGCCTCACTCAGCCAATTTGACATATGAAAAATTAGAGGAAATGTGTTGGACAACTAGAGCACTCTTCTTATAGTACTGACTTATTACCATGCGCCTATTACATGCTTGGGCCATTAAAAAGCTCTAGGAGGTGAGCGATTCCATGATGATGCTGCTGCTAAAGTATTTGTGCGCAACTGGCTGCAGACATGCCTCTCTTCTTTTTATGACGATGGTATTAACAAATTCCTAATTCTTTGGGAAACATGCGTAACAAAATCAGGGGGTTATGCCAAATAAAAGTTAATAACAATCATATGTGTATCTTGCACCAATAAATTTTTAAAATCAAATTTTGGTTCATATTTGATTTACCCTTGTATTATTGTTACCCAGTGAGGCAACCTAATTAGATTGGGAGCTTTTTTAAATCATCTTTTGTTAAAATATAAAATATATTATTTCATTATTCATGATGAGGCATTTTCAATATGAAAGTCTTACATAAAAAAAAAACAACTGTATTATTAAGAACAAAAGATGTGCTAGGTATTTGATGAAAATACCTATTATCTCAAACGAAATAACAACATAATGGGTCGGCGCTCCTCATTACGGAAAGAGGAAACACAACGAAAGAAATATAATTCGGGGTCGCTTTGATGTTCCTCCGTTTTTCAGGATGTCGGTAATATCCGTGTAATGCAAACAAAGTGTTTAAAATTAAATCTGCAGAACATAATTATACTGTTGACGTAATTAAATCTAATGGGACGTTCCATGTGAGGATTATAGCATCTTGTTTAGGAAATCTGAAATTTTAAAGTCATTAAGGAGGTAGGGAGAAGGCCCAAGGGCCTTACCGACAAGTCATTCTAACTTGGACTATTCCGTGTAATTGGGCATCTAACAGCTAAAGTCTGTAAGCTATTGTTCTTTACATTAACCGTTTTCGTTTATATTATACTTTGCTTATTCCTTGCAAATTTTATGTAATGCCGCTTGCTCCTTTTCCAACATCAGGATTCTTAATTATAACCTTTGCTCATTAAGGCAAAGCATAAAATATTATATTCTCTCCAGCTCCGGGTCATTTTGTAACAACATGGAGGAATGCAGATAGTTTATTGGAGCATTATGAGCTTAATCGTAGCTTGTAATTTCCCGAAAAATTCCACAGAAAGAGGAGCATTTCATTTCAATTTTTTAAGCTCAGATGGCCAGAGGCAGCGTCCAATTCCTAGGTTGCAAATTGCTTGCCCTAATAGTGACTCTTTTTTTGTAAAACGTTTTACTTGAAACACGATAAAATACACTTATAATTTATTAGATAACAATACTAATTTTTCTGATCTATAACAGATTTAGAACCACAGAAAAATTTGGTTTACGGAATCCGTAAGTTTTTATTTTTAAAAATTCTTTGCACTTTATTAACATATTCAGAGCCATAACTAGGGTAGTTTATGTTACCATTTAAAGATATTGTTTTCTTCAAGCAGAAATATTGATTTAGGACCTTATGTTTCACGCATTTTATAATATTCATAACTATTAAACTTTATTAACGATTAAAAAGCAACATGTCCGATGTTAGTAAATATTTATCAAAACATTGTTGAATTTTTAAATATCTGTTGCTTTTTAATCGTTAATAAAGTGTAATAAAAGTTATAAATATTAAAGAATTTCACAAAGTAAGGGATGAAGATGTTGAGCATTTAATAATGTTTATAAATTATTACACGAATTATAACGTTGTACAAATTCAAAATAAAGTGTTTATTTGGGCAAGTTTGCGAATAAAGCGGTTGAATTGAATTTCCGCCAAATTAACCGAATTAGCATCGGTATCAAATTAACGCCATTCCTTTGTTCCAGGCGTATCAATGAGCACCGGTCTCAAGTGGGTGGAAGTGCACGTACCCCAATACCGAGTGCCAGGAGAGTCAGCTATTCTGCAGTGCGACTACGACTTGGGCAACGACACACTTTACGCAGTGAAATGGTACAAGGAGCACGAGGAATTTTACAGATTCGTCCCCAAAGCGCGACCGCAAGCCATCTCATACAAAGTCGAAGGCATTCACGTAGACGTAAGTATTACATTCCGTATTGTGGAAGAACGAGGAAAATATGTAAGAAGGATTTTTATTGCATCATACCAGTTTTGAATTGAGACGATGCTGCTCTGAATAAATATGCAATAATTATAAAACGAAATATTATTTGAAGTTACTAGCAGTTTTTGTTGTTGTATGTATATTTTAAATTGTTTTACTTTTTATTTGACAGTGGCTTTGTTTATTTAATATTAATAAAAAAATAATATTACTTTTTACAGAAACATTATATAATTTAAAAAATGACAAAAACTAATTGAAAAACAGATATATTTGTTTACGCATGTATTCAAAATTGAATAATGCTGTTTTCGGTAAAAGGTTGGAGAATGATCGACCTTACCTTAACTACAAATATACCTATTTTTATATATAAAAATTAAAGCAATAAAATAGGTAAATTGTTAACAGGAGATACATGTTCTAAAAATTAACCATTATTTGCATCTGTCTTCTATCCTAACATATTCTAGCTTTCACATTTAAAATATTATATTCGTAAATGTAATGTTGGCGTGTATATGCATTACATTAGTTGTAATATATCTAAATTTAGCTCCACATTTGCAATTAAATTACTAAAATTTTAACTGTAACTGCAGCCTTAACTGAACTCCGAGGGAGGAATTATGAAAAGCATAGAATCTTGACTGTACGCATTTAAATATTTACGCTAAACTAATAATAAATGACTAATCACTGGTGGTAACCCTCTGGTATTGTCCGCTACAAACTATGAAATGTGGAACAAAAGCTTGCGAGTATAATTTGCCACAGCAAATGTTCTACATCACAGAAATTTCTCGTTTAATTTAGTAAATGGCAAGTTACAAGCTAGCGAGTAAGATGAACTTAGCTCTGTTGCGGATGTTAAGTAATTAGATTCATATTCAAATTTTAAATATTTAAATTCGGGGACACCCTCAGCTTTCTGGTACACATTTTGGATAATTCAACAGTTTTCCTGGAAGGGCTTAAGTAGGAGAAAATTGCTGCCTTAAATAATTGATGCTAACCTGGATAAACCCTTTATTTTCGCCTTGCGTCACTGGTTATCTTTTTCCAATTAAATATTCATACAACTTGTGTTATTTACAAAATTATGTGTTACTGAGTATTGCTTTAAATATAAAACACAGAATTAATAATGAAAATAATTTGTTTATGAATTTCTAACAAAATAAACTTAATAAATGAACAATAATTTGTTATGTAAATTATATTTATATACTTGAAATCGTATTATGTTAATATCTTTTTTTCATTAAATATAATCTTGGTGGTTTTGTGATTACTGAATAATTTATTAAATGCCTACAGCGATTTATCCGTGAAGTAAAAACATATTTGAATACGCCCTATCTCCCTTCGGATCTTGATTTCCTATTGCGTTTCATTATCGTTAAAACGTCCGACGCTTTATCAGATATGTCAAACACGATCGACAAATTGAAGTCTATATTTTACAATTCTCTTCATGATAACCCGTTCTGATTGCTAAAATGTGACCGGCTTGAAGAGAACGAAAGCAATCGATTTTCGTCAAGACCGCAGCGAAAACTCCATTTCTAACCATAAAATTTGATGTATTATTTAGTGCTAGGTGGAATGTGTTAAAATATAAGTTTACGCGAACGTGGTCGAGCTATACGATTGTCGTAAAAGTTCCGGCAAACGATGATAATTTAAAAATTAAAATTTTCAGCTCTTCATAGCGCTTTATATAAAGTTAAGTACTTAGGAAAATAAATTATTAAACAAGGGAAAAAAACTGTGATGAGTCTTATAAGTAGAGACTGTAATTGAGGTTAAAATCAAATGATCCTACTTTTTCATCTTTTTCAGCGTTTTTTGTGCCTTATTGCCTAATTTTTTTTTATTACTATGGGGTCGGTCATTTCTGCAGCACTGAAACTATCGCTTATTGTGCCCCCCCCACGATTATCCCATAATAGGTCCGTTTTTTTTTAAATTCCACAACCTCCTTTATGGGTGTCTCCACTATTGTCTTTGGTTCAATCAGAGCATTCCCAAAGCTGAAATGTCTGCCCCTTGACAGAGCCGGACATTCGCATAATATGTGTAAAGGAGTCTCTTTTTCCTCTCCACACATTCTACAAGTAGAATTTTCTTTTATGCCAATTGTTGTAAGATGTTTCATTAGGGCACAGTGTCCCGTAAATGGTCCAGCTGTCTACCTGAGCTGATTTTTGCTTAACTGTAATAGTTTTCTGGCTCCCATTTCTGATGGTCTGTCAATAAACTTCCGCGATTGACTCAGACCATTGACACCCCTCCAGTGAGTGCTGTGTTCTTTTCTTAGGAGTTCCTTATTATCTCTTTTGCTGCTTTGTAGGCAAGCGGACAAGTAGGTTCCGGCCCTTCTGGAGAAAACTCGGCTCCCCTTTTGGCTAGAAGGTCTGCTTTTTCATTTCTTTCAATTCCCCGATGGGCCTTAACCCATCGGAGTATAACTTTATTGTGCTGTGCCAAATTTTTTAGCTTATCAACACAATCTTTGACCGTACTAGAGCCTATTTCATAAGCTCTCAGCGCTTTTAATGTTGCTTGGCTGTCGCTGTAGATTCTCTTATTTTTATAAGACCTCTTGATCATTGCTTCAGCACATGCTGTAATTGTAGTAACTTCTGCCTGAAATATAATTGCCAAAGATCCCAGGTTTATGTAGAATTCATTCCCTGGTTCTTTGCTGGTTATTCCCGCACCAGTACTTATCTTTGGTTTGGGTCCATCTGTGAACCAGATTGATCCATTCTCTCTTTTTGGTTATACTAACTGAACTCCCCTTTCTGGTATTACTACCCGGTAGGGTATGTGAAAGTTGCGGATGCTCTTTGTTCTGTCCGATGGCATACTTAACGTACGGTTCGCACAGATCCGCTTGAATATTTCTGTATGGGATGTTGATCTAGGTGATTCCATTCCATACCCGTTTGTTTTTAGCCTGTAGGGCTTTCGCCTTCACAACCAGAAGAAATGGAGGCAGACCTAGCAGTGCCTTCATGGCTGCAGTGGGCGTTGTTTGCATCGCCCCTGTTATTCCTAAGCATGCTAACCTTTGTACCTTGCTTAGTCTGATAACACTTTCCTTTTTTCTGGCTTTATGCCACCAGATTAAAGAACCGTATGTTACTATGGGTACTACAACCTTGGAATATATCCAATGGACCTGGTCTGAATCCCCATTCTTTTCCTATCATGCCTCTACAGGCCCATAGGGCCTTAGTAGCTTTGGCAGTAACTTTTTCCTCATGAGCACCGTAGCTAAGTTTCGTATCTAAGGTAAGTCCCAAATATTTAACTTACTTACTCAGCGAAATTTCTTCTCCTCCTAAACTAAGCCTCTTTAAGTCATTAAGATTCCTTTTTTAGTTAATGCGACTATCGTGGTTTTCGCAGGGTTCCCTGTTAGTTCCTCTGCTGAACACCACCTTTCTGTAATATTTAGTGCCAGTTGCATTAATGCTGATACGGACCCTGGAAATTTGCCTCTAATTAATAGGTTAGGTCATCTGCGTATCCTTGCGCACGAAATCCTTCTAGTTCTAGTTCCCTTAGCAGATCATCCACCACAAGGCTCCACAGAAGTGGTGACAATACCATAGCCTGCGGGCAGCCCCGGGCTGAAGATACCGCTATCGATATGTTGCCTAGTGATGTTGTTATTCTCCTGTTTTTGAGCATAAAGTCTATCCAGCGAGTTACCGCCGGATCGACTCCATGCCTTTCTGCAGCTCTTTTGATAGATGCGTATGACGTATTATCAAACGCACCTTCAATGTCTAAGAAGGCTCCTAAGGCAATTTCCTTGCTTATAAGGGCTTCCTCGATCCTGCGTGTGAGTTCATGCAGGCTCAGGTCGCAAGATTTACCTGCTTGGTAGGCGTATTGATGTCGATGCAAAGGGAAACACCTCATCGCATCGTCTCTAATATACCTATTGACAAACTTTTCTATTGTCATCAGCATGAATGATGTCAAGCTGATTGACCTGAAAGACTTTGCCTGGGCGTACGAATTTCGCCCTGGTTTGGGTATAAATGCCTAAATTTCAATTTCGCTTGTTTTTTATCTTTTTTTTTTTACATGATTTGCACCTATTTTTAAAAGCTTGAGAGTCTACTTATATTTTTCTATGGGTTTTATCAAATACATTTACATTTCTGAAGAATTTAAGCAAAAATATGTATAGTATATGCGTAATTAAATAAAGCAATAAAATGAAAATTTTGTTCATTCTAACAACAAGAAATTACAAGCATACATTTTCATTGAATATAATTTAATAATAACTAATTTTATGACCTATCTAGTCTTCTATACGTTTTGCCTGCAACTGAGACACAGGACAATTGAGCTACGTCACCTGTTTATTCTAATTTTTAAGTAAAAGTAGGTGTGCTTAAATGATGAAATTATCCCAATGATATTACTTTCGTACAATTTAGAAAATTATCTTTAAACTGTCTGTAAAGTGCACTTGAGTGTAAATATGCCTCAAGAAAGATAATGTGTTCTAATTAAACACAAGTTTAGGTTAATAATTATCAAACTTTATTAACGACTAAATAACAACAGACATTAAAAAGAGTAGATGTTGAAGAACCTTTTTGTAATAGTTTGGTAAGTTAAATTATATCATAGCAAACATTTTTAAAATGTCATATATCCAAATTTTTTAATTAATCTTGGGGTTTTGGGATTTGGAATTTTAATTCCAAATGTTCTGAAAAGTCTACATTTGGAGTGGATAGAGTGGTTTTAGAAAACGTTTAATTACAAATGAGTTTATAATCAAAACTGATTTTGTCACACGAATTCTGGTAGGTAATTGTGTTTGGACTACCTACCCCCTTCATGAAACCGTACGTATTTTTTTTCCGTCGCCTCCAGTTTTCTTGTGGCAGGGTAAAATTTATTTTTGGAACTGTAGTCTTTCCAAAAACAATTCGTTTTTATCGAGGTCCATATATTATTTACATCTTGAAAAATTTTATCAACAATACAACATAATATCATGATTATATTAATTGTCATTTGAAATTTTTTTACTTAAAATTTGTTTACTTTTTATGTAAATGGGACACCAGGAATCGAAAAAATCACAATTAGGAAAAAGTTTGTTGCACACATTGATCTTTAATTTGTAAATTGAAAACTGTAAAGCATATATACTTGTAAAGCTCTCTGGTATATTTCTGCCACCACTTGTCATCAAATTAGGTTTACGAAATTTTTTTTAAAGGGGATGGGTTCCAATAAAAATGAGAAATTCCCCAGAATGAGAGAAGTCGTAGTAGTAGTAGTAGTAGAACCTTAAATTAAGAAAATTAATAAAAGAGTCGTTATTTAAAGCAAAATCAAATGTTTTGAAAAAATCAGCATAAAGATGCTTCAAAAATTTAATTGGTTTACCATACGAGTGACATCTAAAGATATTTTGCTAAAAAACTTTTTTTGGGATAACAACCTTTAAGTTGCCATATGGGGATCAAGATTCATTTTTTAGACACATATATTGACTTTATTTCTACGAATTCGGAGGCTCTAGGGGGTCCCAAGTGATAAGAAGTGACAACAGTGTCATACGGACATTTCAATCATGAAAAAACTATCAGATCAGATACAACTAAAGGGTGTAGACTGACTACTACTGCTTGATCAAGAGGGACCAATTAAAAGTTAAATAATTTAGAAAAACCATGGTTATAAATATCTAATGTACCTACACTTTTTATGTTATATTTCTGGAGATCCATCATTCTTCAAACATTTGCTGAGATAATAAGCCTTGTATATACGAATATATACAAGTTTATTACGATGCAATTGAAATCTAATTTCATTAGAATCTAATTAGACTGCAATTGCAAAGTTCACGTAGATGAGGCAAAGCTTGTATCACGGGTTGCATCGCAACATCCATAGATACAAACGTCCTCGGCGTGACTTTACTTTCATCTAGTTTTGACAAATGACCAATTAAATGTTCTGTAATTAAACAGTTAAACGTGCTTAAAATTGAAAATATGTACAACCGCAACCATAGACTAGTTTCGGCCTTCCTTGGCCTCGTCAGCATGGTACGGTGGTTGTACACACTTCCAATTTAAAGCCGTTAGTCAGTCGTATAAGTATCCAAGAGAGCAAACCTCCATTGGGTGACTTGTAACTGACTTTTAACTGTTTATCACGCAAACATTTTCGCTACATGCTAATTGAAGCATTACTCTCTGCTGAGATAATAAGCCTTGTATATAAGAGTATATACAAGTTTATTACGATGCAATTGAAATCTAATTTCATTAGAATCTAATGAAAATTAGACTGCAATTGCAAAGTTCACGTAGATGAGGCAAAGCTTGTATCACGGGTTGCATCGCAACATCCATAGATACAAACGTCCTCGGCGTGACTTTACTTTCATCTAGTTTTGACAAATGACCAATTAAATGTTCTGTAATTAAATAGTTAAACGTGCTTAAAATTGAAAATATGTACAACCGCAACCATAGACTAGTTTCGGCCTTCCTTGGCCTCGTCAGCATGGTACGGTGGTTGTATACACTTCCAATTTAAAGCCGTTAGTCAGTCGTATAAGTATCCAAGAGAGCAAACCTTCATTGGGTGACTTGTAACTGACTTTTAACTGTTTATCACGCAAACATTTTCGCTACATGCTAATTGAAGCATTACTCTTTGCTGAGATAATAAGCCTTGTATATACGAATATATACAAGTTTATTACGATGCAATTGAAATCTAATTTCATTAGAATCTAATGAAAATTAGACTGCAATTGCAAAGTTCACGTAGATGAGGCAAAGCTTGTATCACGGGTTGCATCGCAACATCCATAGATACAAACGTCCTCGGCGTGACTTTACTTTCATCTAGTTTTGACAAATGACCAATTAAATGTTCTGTAATTAAACAGTTAAGTCACAGAGTTTTTTTAACTCAAAATTGTAGAAATAATTTGACGTTTGGGATTACTTTCTAAATTACTAAAAAAAAATATATCATAATTTCTGGAAAAAAAGATTGAAGTATTTTTTTTTTAAAAGGTAAACTATAAAAACTGCAAGGCAAGTTTAAATTGGGAATTTTATTAAAAAAAATCCAAATTTCAAAAAGATCGAATCTATTTACAACTATCAAAATTTAATATTTACTAAAAATTTTCAAATTTGCCGCTAATATTAAAGAAATTTTGAGGTTTCCTTAAAACAGTACTGTGTTCTTAAAATTCCTAGTAAAAATCTTAAAAAAAATATAAATGTTGAGAGAGAAAAGTCAAATTATTTTAAAAAGGTCTTAATTTGGAGCCATTGCCAATGTGGGGATTTTGAAAGAAAAATCCAAAATTATTAAAATCAGTTCTTTCTTCAAAATTTCGATTTTAATTCTGGCAATTTTAAACTCGAAAAGTTGTAAAAATCCTATAAATCAGGTTTTTCTCAAAATATGAAGTTTTAATGTCTTAATTAAAATTAAAAAGATTCTAATTAAAGTCGAAATTTGGTAACTAAGATCAAAATATTTTAATATTGAATTCGAAACGTCAAAGTTTTTTTGAAGTGTTTACTTTGAAGTCAAAATTTTTTGAAAAAATTCGAATTTTTAGAATCAAAATATAAATATCAAAACGAGTCCACTCAATTTCGAGTCAAACTGGTTAAATAAAAGTTGTGAAAAAATCCTGAATTTTAAATCCTGAAGTTTAAAAATGCTTAGATTTTGTGTTAAACTAAATTTATAAAACAATCGACATTTTAGACTAGATATATAGAACAAATTCGTAGAAATATGATTAAGAAATATCTTTTAAAAATTATGGCTTCAGAACAGGAATTGAATTTTTAGTAAAGAGTGAAACATTCCAAATTCAATTCAAATACCTTATTTAAACTGTAATTTAAAATAATTTACAAACTCATAAACATTATTACAAATTTCAAGTTTTTCTTGAAATCTCGTGTTCAATCTCAAAAGATCATTTAGGTAAATTTTGCCTTTTTTTTAAAATTTGATTTTTTTTCCAATTGCGGAGTTTAAACTTTAAATGTTTAGGCTGCAAAATTTAACATTTCTTAATAAAATTTAAAACATAAACCGACAAGGTCACACTTATTTAGCATAGCAACGATTTCGCCAACGAGCAGCCAAGAGGGGGCTTTGTGGAAGTTCCCCCCGAACAGATCGTAGGCGTATGCTCTAGGCAAAAACATCATATTAACAAACCTTAAACGGGCCTATTTAAATCAGTGGAGGTACATAACCACCTGCAGGCAAGCAAGACTAGTGATGGACAAATGACCAATTAAATGTTCTGTAATTAAACAGTTAAACGTGCTTAAAATTGAAAATATGTACAACCGCAATCATAGACGAGTTTCGGCCTTCCTTGTCCTCATCAGTAGTTACAGTGGTTGTTATACTTCCAACTTAAAGCCGCTAGTCAGTCGTATAAGTATCCAAGAGAGTACACCCCCATTGAGTTACGGTTGTGCTGTTGCGGTTGTACATATTTTCAATTTTAAGCACGTTTAACTGTTTAATTACAGAACATTTAAATGGTCATTTGTCGAACTAGATAAAAGTAAAGTCAGACCAAGGACGTATCAATGGATGTTGCGATGCAACCCACGATACAAGCTTTGCCTCATCTACGTGAGCTTTGCAATTGCAATTTAGTTTCCATCAGATTCTAATGAAATTAAATTTTAATTACATCGTAATAAACTTGTATATATTTGAATAGACAAGGCCTATTATCTCAGAAGACTGCTGATGGATAAACCCTAGCAATCAAGAACTGAAGCACTTATTGGAATGAACAAAAGCAGACTAAAGCTAGAGTTTCCTACAGAACGGTAACGTAAAAGGGCGACCGTAATGTTACGTCGAGTGACGTCACCAAAAACCGTGCACGTGCTTCTAATAGGCAGTGTTTTCCTACAGAACGTTAGGGGCTACCGCTGCCAAAAAGTACGTCGACCCCACTTTCGAAGCGACCGCTGTGTACGGTGAGGATACTGCAAGCACGATTTAATACGTTACGTTGCCATTTTACGTTGGAATGTAGCTACTATGATTTATTTAACTTTTTTATTATTATGTGCATATGCAGAATGTTTTATATAATATTATATCTTTCTTTTATATTATTCAATTTTTATTAAATAAAAAGTTTGAAAATACCAAATGACATAGAATTTAATAAGATGAAAAATTTCCATACTTTTCGAAACAATTTTAAAATGTTACAGGCATAATCTTTAAACTAGAAGACTAGGAACATATTTAATTAGGTATATGTCAGTCTATAAATTGACATCTTAAGAGTTTTTATTCGTGTTTATTGCAACATTACATTCTGAAGGATTTTTTGTTGAGAATTTTGTCAATACCTCAGTCTTCTCTAGGAATTTCAATGTAATGTAAACTATATTTAGAAATAATTACGATAACAATAGTCCCTTTGCCTGCGGGGATTTTGATGGCAATAAACATGCAATTAGAGTATACAGGGTGTTTTCGATAAAATGCCATAACTGAAGGGGCATAATTTTTGAACGATTTTAAGGAAAAAAAGTTTATATCTGCATACGTCTGCTTTATTTTTAAGATACATGGTGCTAAAAATTAAGAAAAAATTCGGTTTTACCTTCAATACCGTTTGAAATATTTTTTTCAATTTTGGTAGATAATAACTGAGCATAAAAATGCATTTTCTGCAAGTAAAATATTTGTTCTACTTTTATCAGTGGCGTCCGCAATAACATTTCCCTGAGTAATCTTAACGAAAAAAATGGCAAGTCAGTGCATTTTTTAAATACAAATACCAATTTCATAAACAACCTCAACTTCTTGGTAAAAATCATCCCTTGATTTTTTTAGGTGGCGAATGCATTTGCATTAAAAATCATTTACCTTTAAAAAACCATTATGTTGACTTATTTCATGCTATGGGTTTATTAATTATTAAAAATACTTATTTAAAATAAAAAACATGTATATCTAAGTTATTTAACATAAATTTTCCCTAATAATCCACAATGACCAAAGTTTTCTTAAAATGACATATTAGTTTGTTGAAAAGGATATCAAGGGCTCATTGAAATGCAAAGAAATTCATTTTATTTTTATTTTTTTGATCAAAAACCATTCATCGGACAAAAAAAGTTAAGAAGAAATTTGTTATTAACGAATAAAAAGTATTAATGAAAACCTTATCTAATTTGAAAAAAAATCAGTAGCGTGATTTTTTTTTCTTTTTATTTTAATTAAAAATGTTCAAGGACATGTTAATCGAAAACTTCGTTCTACCAAGATATAAAGGATATTTATGAAATTTGTACCTCTTTTGGGAAATTTTGCATTATAATGAAAAGATATGGATGTGGTATCTTTAGCTTTTATTCATGTTCATTGAAAAATTACATTCTGAACAATTTTTATTTGAAACTTTTTTCAATACTTCAGATTCGTCAATGTAAACAATATTATGAAATTATTATGGTAATAATAATCCCTTGGCCTGCGGGGATTCTGATGGTTGTAACGAAGCAATTAGAGTATAAGAACAAACCTGTTGTGAATCATTAGAACAATACAGCTCAAATCGTGACAATTTTACAGCCCTAGTCTCAGCCGACGTACTCTTTTGCAACGCTTTTCTTACTTTACATCAATGTTCACCGTCAAGGCGACCATTCTGCCCTCGACCGCTGCATGGCATAAAGCGGCGGTCAAATAAAGGCCGTTCTTTTACGTTGCCGTTTTGTAGGAAACCCTAGCTTAAGCAAAGCACTAGGTCTGCTCACCGACTACGGAAACCTTAAAGGATACCTGGTTCAACTTAACATAGGATCGATATTGACTGTGTGAGACTGAAAAGGAAACAAGTTTACACATTATGTGGTTGCTGTCCAAGCCTAACTAAGTACAGATATAATTTGACTGGCAAAGAAACATTAGGACCAGAAAATCTGGAAGCAGTGACTGTAGGTCAGATGTTAAACCTGACTGAAACTCGAACAAAGCTGTGGAAGTTTCAAAGGATTTGAAATTTAGGTGAAAAGCTTTATAACAGCCCCTACAAAAGTTAAAAAAAAACATAGTGATAAAATTTCTAATAAAAAAAAAGAAATTTCAACAGGGAAAGTTTAAATTTTTTTTTCAAAATTTCAAGTTTTAATTTGAAAATTTTGACTTTTTTTTAGAAAGTGTAAGCTTCAAAACGAAATCCCAAATTTAAAAATCAAAATTTTAAGGATAAGATCGAGTATTTGAATTTAAATTAAAAATTACAAAATTTATGGCGATTGTTCAAGAATAAATACAATTTTAAGAATTTGTTGATTTAAAAATACATATGCTTCTTTTAAACATCCTGATTATGATCTATATTTTAATTTTTTAAAATTTCGAGTAAATACGTCTTTATTTTGACACAGTCAAAATTTTGACCTTAATCGCAAACATTTTACTTTTTTTTGCAAAATTCTTAACCAAATCCTCAAATTTTGCCTTTTTATATCAA
This sequence comes from Dastarcus helophoroides, assembly GCA_028583605.1. Classification (NCBI taxonomy): domain Eukaryota; kingdom Metazoa; phylum Arthropoda; class Insecta; order Coleoptera; family Bothrideridae; genus Dastarcus; species Dastarcus helophoroides. Next base: position 31,150,489 of record CM053331.1, on the reverse strand, counting down.
AAGTTTTATTTTAATTTTACCATATTGGACTTTTTTCTCAAAAGATTTGATTCTATATTCGAAAACTGATTTTTTTTTGTTTATTTTGACTTGAAATCCAAAAATCTAATAATAAAAATAATTTTAATATTGTATATTTTTTTTCAAACGTCTTTTTCTAAAAATTCAGGCTCTTAACCTGTTGCACCAGAAAAGTCGAACAAAGCGGCAACAGCGGAAACAGTACAGGTTCCATAAAGAGGCGAGCCCGCGCGCAGGAGAAGAAGAAAAAGAATCTTGTTGACATGGAGGCGACCATGTTGTTTATTTTATTATTTATTGTACAGTCAGACAATAAAAATCAACTTTCAAGTTTTCATTTTTAACAACATTCGCTACGCAACCTTTATTCATAACTATTAAACTTTATTAGCGATTGCAAGAAGGATGCAACCTAGACTTCAAATTCATGCAGCCCTCCAGGCGTGTATAGTGAATCATAGGTAGCTGAACTACCAACAGTTGAAACACTGCCACCTAGCGAAGCGGTTGCTCTCTAGGAGAGTTCCCAGAAGACAAGGATTCTATAATGCACAGACCAATAGGTTTGAACATTTATTAGATTCGAAGTTTGGAAACCAAATACCGGTTTCGATCTTGTTAGATCTCGAGATCTAACTAGTGCATTATAGAATTTATTAGCGATAAAAAAGAACAGAAGTTAAAAATTCCACAATGTTTTGATAAATATTTGCTAACACCGGACTAGCTTTTTTTTGCATTACTGCATCATCGGCGGTCATACCAACAATTTGGAAATGTTAATTATTTCAGCCTTTAATTATTTTGTTAAAAATTTAATTTAAAACTTCCAATTCTAGGTTTATTCTAGAAATATTTACTTATTTTTGAATCTTAATTCAAAATGTATTTTTATTGAAATTTTGTCGCAGTTTTTATTATTGTTTTTGTTCAATTTTCTTTTTTCTCAACATACCAAATCCAGTAGTGAACACTTTTTCCAAAATTATCGCTTTCAACCTTTAATTTTGAGTTAGAGATTTTGATTTTATTTCCAAATTTGGATCTTAATTCCGAAATGTTGACTCTATTTCGAAATTTTCAGTTTAAGCCGTCATAAATTTTTCGGTTTTTTCAAATAAGGATTTTTTTTCATAATTTTCATTTTAACTTTCTTAACAAATTTTGATTTTAAATTAAAAAATTCAAGAACATTTGTATTTTAATATGAACTTTTGACTTTTCTAGTCAAAACTTCGATTTCAATTTTCACTTTTTTTTTCTAGTTGTTCGTTTAAAAACTCAAAATTTTTTCCTTTGAAGAAACTTTTGGTCTTATATGTTTACCTGAAATTTCGGGTTTTTAAAATTAAGTATCTCTTTGAAGATGACAAATTATCTATCGAAATGAGTTAGAGGAACTTCTATTGTGTTTTTTAATCTGTCTTGAGTTTAGGGGACAAGCCTTGTATTTCAATTTTTGAAGATAACCGTTTCCCAAAAAAAAATTATAAATTGTCAAATATTTTGAAATCTGTACGTTTTTCCCACAATTAAGTTTGCACTTTCAATATCATTCTTTTTTCAAGTAGTTTTTGTTATAAATTCTTAACTTCTTCTGTAAGATTCCTGACAACGACCATGCATTTTCTTGGGAATTGTAGTTTTGACCATTTAGTGCTCTTTTTTGAGTAGCTTGTCTTTTTAATGCCTTTTTTAGTCATTCGTTTTGTCTAATTTACCAATTTTATGACTTTTTACCTTATTTGATCGTGCCTACCAGCCGGTCTCTACATATAAGCCTAAGGGAGAGTTATGAAAAGGGGCTAGGTCTCCCCTTATTTTAATAAGGGTAACACTTATCTCCAGAGCAGGGTTCAATTGTCTCCTCAGCATCATTTACCTGTATTATCAAATCTCTTTTTAAAAACAAACCAGTAAATTACATATTGATGGGCAAATGGACGGAGGTGAAATTATACAGTATTAATTATTTTAATTTAGTAGTACTCAAGTTTTTCGTGTTGTAGTGGGATCAAGTTATTGTTATAATAGAATTCTCCAAAGTCCTCAGTAAAAAAGAAATGAATTAAATAGTAATTGACGGTTTTAAATTTAATTTAAAAAAGATTTAAAAAGTGAAAATAAAACAAGGTCAATGTGTAGTTCCAGAAGAACACAGTGTAAAGCTTACCTCAAGACAAAAGGTCAAGATAATGTGATTGTAAAAACGAAGCTGGTTCACAATCAAGAATCAGTTTCCGGGATTATATTAAATAGACATAGTGAGTAACAAGGTTAAAATGCAGCTCTGGATGACATCGAAGAAGAATTTTTAAAGTGAAATAAAACAGAACTTAGAAAAAGGAATGTAGATACTCACGATGTGCTTAGAATAAGAAAAAATATCTACAAATTCAGAGCAGTCAAACGCGCAAATTTTCCAAAGAGTGTATCAAAATTCCATATGATTTTGGAAACTCAGTTCTGGTTTCTCTTTGTTTAAACTGGACTTTTTTTACATGATACCTATTTGTTGTCATTATAATTCATTCACATTACAAGGGTGGGTTAATAATTACATACTTAATCGGGATTGCGGCCACGGGAGACAATTGCAGCCAGACTCTTTTTGCACTCAGGTAAATGAAAGACAACTGCATCTTGCCAATAAAAAGCATTCTAGGAAAATAATGAAAGTTAAAATGCCCCATAAATAAGCAAATCAGGCAGCAGAAATTATATTTTATAATAGCCATATAATATTATCCTAATTTACTTATTGTGCATTTATGTGAACTTTTTAATCTATAGGTAAATTATTAAATAACATAACTTTATTAAATATAGTAAAGTTTCCAGCCAAGTGTTTAGCTTAAAAATGATGAGGCTTGTTTAAGCCATTGTTTTTGCACATAAAATAAGTTGTGTTTATGTGGTGGTCCACTTTAACATTATTTTGAGTAAATCTGCAAAAATTATACTCTAAATTGTTAAAAAAATTGTTGATCTAGTATTTTTATATTGCTGAGGTTTAAAAAAGCTAACTTAATGAATTTCACTTATAACACTTCACGATAGTCAAAGAATGCATTACGATATTAAAATTCCGCAACAATATTAAAAATTTATGACCTTAAAGGCATCGTTTCGTTTCTTAAGTCGAATTAAAAAAAGTAAAAACCCAAAGTTGAAGTAAGAAATCTTACAAAGAAATAAAAATGTCGAGTTTATAGATAAAATTCTTGAGTTAAAATGAAAAAATTAATTCAACTCTGTCTTGAAATTTTGGAAATTCATCCTTCAAGTAGGAAAAAGAGAAGACAAAAGATCTGATTAAAAGTTAAAATTTTAAGAAATAAGTTGTAAACTTGGAAAAATATTAAATCTGGAAATTTATTTGGATAATAAAATATTTTTCTACTTGCAGAGAGAAAAATATTACTTTACAAATTAAAAGAAAAATATGCAACATACAGTCAATATTTTTATGAGGACAAAAAATATGAAAGAAAGATCAAGAGATAAGTGAAAAGATTTTTACGATTTAACGCAAAATTTCAAGAAGGAAGTATACGCAATATTTAGGTTCTAGGGCAAAATACTTTGCTTTCAAGGATTCACTCTCTTGAAGTTCTTGTCTTTCAAACTTGAAATATAAAAAAACCTTAAATTAGAAAGTAAAATTTCTCAATAATAGTTTTGTGTATTTTTTTAAATTTTTTCATAGTTTTTGCTAGGTGATCATTTGTCTTTCTTAAATTTTATTTTATTTCACGGAAGGCACAAAATACTGAATCGCAATTTAGAAGAGAACTTTTCAAATGTGCTATCAAGAAGAAACTTCTTTTTTATCTTTTTTTTTTATCACTGGCTGATTTTGCCTCTTCATATTGATTGTGCAAACTTTATGCACTTTAACATCGACGTTAATTTTCTAACATCGATTATTAACCTGTACTTATGCCATTTGTTACCCTTTCAACTGTATAATATTTTAAAAAATAAAAAAAAGCTTGACTCTATTTGGTGGATAAATCTCAACATGAATAATTCTGTTTTTGGTAAAATTATGGAAAATGTGCAATTTCCTAGGGTGCACACTGGGTTGAAATAAATAATTTTTGCCCAAAACTTTAAAAATTATCTTACTTAATAATAATTGCTCATTACAAAAAGAATAATGAAAAAATTACCACCAGGAAATTAAGGTAAATATCGGGGGTAAAAATTCAAACTAATTTTATAAAATAATTTGGAGATAAATTAATCTAAAATTATATCTAAACAATTATTTGTTTGTAAAAATAGTGGGTTTTAAAGGGCTCTGGAATTTTATGAGAGAAATTAAATCCGTGTTAACTCCTATTGTGGGAATGTTCCTCATTTGTATCATTATGTTTAAATCGTTGTGATAGAAAAAAGGGCAGCTAGGCGGGGCCAAACACCGCGGAACATTAAAATTCATACTTCATTCAGTATAAAAAAATATAACAAGGATAAAGTTTGTTAAAGTAAATATGAAACAAAACAAAAATACTAATTTTGCTGATTTTAGCGCATGAATGCCTGATAACTTTTCTGATGACAGGCTTTCAGTCACAATCCGCATGTCATTTCTTTAAATGAAATATTGATCCAAAATAGGATACTTGTTCTTTATATGACATGGTTAATATTTTTAAATTATTAAGTTATATAACAATTACAAATATACTACTGAAATTTCACTGCGCAACTATTGTACTTAAATACCTCTTCGTTTAAAGGGCTGCAGAATAAAATGGAAAATACATGGGAATTATAATCATTTGTTCCTTTAACAATAAGCTTCATTTTTGATAATTAACCGCTCAGTCGGAAAAATTCAATTTCTCTTAGTTTTGGCCAAAATATGCTCAAATTGAACCACTGTGCGGTGGCACAACATTTTTGACATTGTTTTTACGATTAATAGATTTATAATCTCATCAAAATGGCAATATTAAAATAGTCTTCTTATGATACAAAATTGTTATCGAAATAGGGGTATCGAAAGGATATTATTAAAATGCAGTAGCCAGATAAGCCAAACAAATGTTTTTCGGTATCTTTAAATAAATGAGAAAGCGTTATATATAATACTGTCAAGTTCGAACGGCATTCAGTGTCAGCTTAAGTGCCTTTGTGTACTCCCTAGGGGCGTCGCGAAAGGCCGTCCTAATTTGACAAAAGAAAGAATAATTCATACAAAGTGGACAGACAAACAAGAGAACTCCAAGACGGCGTATCCTCGCTAAGAGGGTTATATTTAATACCGGCTTATTTTAATTGCAGATGTCTAAGTCAGACAGTAGAAAAGTGGTCCTTCATCCTGTCAGCTGGAAAACAAGCGGCATCTTCAGATGTGAAGTGTCTGCGGAGGCGCCCTCTTTCGCATCGGCACAAAGCGAGGCCCGAATGGAAGTTGTGAGTAAGTCGAACTATTGTTTTTCTTCCTCCGAAAATCCTTCTTGTTGGCATCCATTTTCCAGCCCAATGTATTAAAGTGCAATTGATGTTCCTTGTTTTGGGGGAAGATTGTTTTATGGCAGTGAAAGCCCTAAGAAGATTTTAACAACCACTTTAAACAAGGCTATGTATTTTTAATCATATCCGTAATGTGCTTTGTTGAAGGTGACGCAAAAAATGATTAGTTATTGCAAATCTATGGCAAGTCTGGTGTTTAAGGCTTGTAATTTTTACAAGGAAAGCTTTAGCTTGTAACCAACAAATGCTTGTACATCTAAATTCATAAAGCTTAATGTTTTGCTATAATGAATGTTGCACCCTTGAAATCATTAGACTTGAGCCCAAAATCTTAATCAAGCGATTTAGTAAATTTAGGCTCATCATAAAGTCATAATTAAGCGTATACAAGTGCCATTATCCGAGTGCACTTCGCCAAATTACGCCACATTGAAGTACATTGTAGGGAAATTAGATAGGACAAGTTTGGCCAGAAGGGTCCGAAAGTCGAGCATTCCTTCGGGATCGTTGAAGACGATTATCGAATCGAGTTGGTAACAAGAGGCTGGAATGAAACATAGGAGTGGACCCCGACTTTATCGGGGGCGAATTCGGCCACTATATGCCGAGAAGCTTATGTCTGATCACTTATCGGCGACCGAGCTTCTCAGCAATTTGCGGTGATTCCACGAAATGTCCTCTCTTGTTAGATGTTCGCCGGCGGATTTCGGATAATGAGGAATTAAGGTGTGGTTCTACTGACATGGGATTCACCGTCATCGTAATTCAGTGTATTCCGCCGGACGATGGTTCTATTACGCTTCTAATTATAACTTGGAATTTAACTTTGAAACTCTCTAAATCTCACCAAGACACCGCACCATGTCTCGGTTTCCCGGCGTGCGCTCTTTGAAATTGATTGAACTTCATCTCGATTGGATTCTAGCTTTATAAATCTGCAAATTTATAAAAGAACAAACCTCGCTTCGGCCAGTACCAAACGCATATTGGTATGCAAGTTTTCATTATTACCTTCAGGATTTGAGAAAAGGAATGAGAGTATGAAAATGTTGACTATATTTGAAAATTAAGAATTTTTTAAAATTCTCAGTTTTTTCCCAAAATTTTGGGCTTTTCTCGAGACCTCGACTCATTTTTCAGCTATTGGGAATATTTAATGCTTTTTTTTTAAATTGACGACATTTTTGAAAATTTCATCTTAAAAAAAGACTTTGATAATTTCAACGTTCTTCTTTAAAATGTAAATATTTTTTAGTTTTATAGGTCTTGTAAGCAGGTTGACTACATCATTTTATTTTTTTTTGAAAAGTTTTCAAAGCTTTGACTTTTTCTCAAATAGTTCACTTTGTTTTGGAAATCTTGGACCACCTAAAAATTTTAACTTTTTTTTGGAATTTCGGCTTTCTACAACATTCGACTTTTTGAATTCATACTTTTTTTAAGTAGACTGTTTTGTAAAAAAATCAATTCTTTTAATTTCTATTTTTTTTTTTGAAGATAATGACTTATTTTAAAAATATTGACATTTTAACCAATTTTTTGTGTGGAACGGCCTGGTCCTTGGTTATTTTCATTAATGAAAATACATATCTTGTCTCCTGAAATCAGAAAGAATTAAAAACACAATGAAGGTTGCTCTAAAAATTTTTGATAGCCAAGCTATCATCTTCAGAGTGATACTTTCTCATCTTTAAAATTGAGTACCTCTCTGAAGATGATATCTTGCCTATTGAAACATCTTAAAGCAACCTTTTTTGTGCTTTTTAATTTTTCTTGGTTTCAGGAAAAATTAAAAAACTCAACAACACAGCAACTGTTGTGTTTTTTATCTTTCTTGGCTTTAGGGGACAAGATTTGTATTTCAATTGGTCCTTGGTTATTTTTAAAAATTGAAATACAAATTTTGTCCCCTAAAGCCAAGAAAGATAAAAAACACAACAGTTGCTGTGTTGTTGAGTTTTTAAATCTTTCCTGGCTTCAGGGGACAAGATTTGTACATCAATTTTTGAGAATAACCAAAGTACAGTCCGTTTCACGAAAGTTTCCACTTATATTTAAGGGTTTCCATCTTTTTTAACTTAGACTTGTTTGCAAGTTTGGCTTATAATCTGAAAATTTCAGCTATTTCAAATTTCCACTTTTTTAAAAATTTTTATATTTCTTAAAACACTTAATTTTTTCAAATTTTTGATTTCTGTTCTCGAAATTTTTACCTTGTTGTAAATGTCGACTTTCTTTAAAATATGTTACTTTTTTAATACTTTCAATGTTTTTAAAAACGTAAATTTTTTGAAAAACTCTGTTTTCTTCTTTGACCTTTTTCAATCATTTTAATTTCTCAAACAATGCATTTTTTATTCGTTTCACTTTTTAGAAATAAAACGATCTTTTTTTTTTCAATATTTTAACTTTTTTAAAAATTGCGATCTTTCACAATTTCCACTTTAAAAAAATATTTACTTATTTTTTAAAGCTTACCATATTTTTTGCAAATTTCTGCTCTTTTGAAAATTTCAATTTTCGGATATATTGACAGTTGCTAAGTTTTGACTTTCATTACAAACTGCGGTTTTTATATATTTTTTTTTTCTTCAAAATTGTCACTTTTTTTGAAAGTTTTCGCCTTTCCTTAAAAAAATCTACTTATTTAAAATTATCGATTTCTACAAAATAACTGTTTTTTTTATCGAGATTACAATTTATGTCTTAATGTTGACTTTTGCTTTAAATTCGGTATTAATTTTAACTTTCGTTATTTTTAATCTGACTTGAAATTTTGATTTTCGTGATCTTTTGTATTTTTTTTTGAAAACTTAAAATTTCCAATTTTTACAAAATTTCCTATTTTTGAAAAGTTGACTTTTTTCAAATTATTGTCTTATTTTAAAATTAGGGCATCATTCAAAATTTCGATATTGGCTTTTATAAATTTCAACATTTTTCAAATTATCGCTTTTTTGAAATTTTAATTTTATTCGTAAATCATTTTTGAAAAATTGTACTTTTGAAAACTTTGAATTTATTGAAAATTTTCATTTATATACTTTTTTAAGAACTTCCCCTCAAAATTGTTATACGCTTTTTTTAAAATAATCGCTTTGTTAAAAAAATCTCGACTTTTATTCAGAACATTGACTTTTCCCCAAAATTGTTGTTCCCTTTTTTGTAAATTTTGAGTAATCTGAAAATTTAAATTTTTGTTTAAAAATATCGACTTTGAATATTTTGAAGTTATTTTAAATTATTACCTTTTTTCTCAGTTTCCACTTTTCCTCAATTTTTTGTCGAAAAATTCTAATGTTTTTTGGAAAATTATACTTTTGAAAGTATCCAATTTATTCAAAATTTTCATTAATATACTTTATCACGAACCTCCATTCAAAATTTGTTTACGCTTTTTTTAAAATATTGGCTTTATTAAAAAAAAGGTTGACTTTTATTCAGAACATTGACTTTTTCCCAAAATTGTTATTCCCTTTTTTGTAAATTTTGAGTATTCTGAAAATTTTAATTTTTGTTTTAAAATATCGACTTTAAAAATGTTGACCTTATTTCAATATATTGTCTTTTTTTCTCAGTTTTTACTATTCTTCTGTTTCAAAAATTTCAAAGATTTTTTTGGAAAATTTTGACTTTTTTAAAGATTTTACTCATTATGAAAATTTTTATTTCTTTGAAAGTTCCAATATTTTAAAATTTTGACCTATTTCAGGATTTTGTATTTTTTTAAAAAGTTCAACTTTTGTTCAGGAATTGTTTCCGAAGTTTTTTACTCTTTGGTATAATTTTGTCTCTTGGTAAATGTTTTAATTTTATTGCAATATCTCGAGCTCCAAAATCCCCACCTTTTCTCGTAAATTCTACTTTATTACGAAATTTCGACCATTTTTCAAAAATTTGATGTTTCCCAATTTTTTTATTTAAAAATATTTTCACCTTTAAAATATTCTACTTTTGTGGACATTTTACCTTTATCAAAATTTAGAAACTTTCATTATTTCGACCTTTCTTAAAAAGGTTGTCTTTTCTGGTAATATTGCCTTTTTCTTCATGGTGAACTCTTATTGACCGGAAATATTATGTTTTTTAATTTTATTTAACATTTTTTTTGTTTTTTTTTATATTTTCATAATTTATCAAAAAAAAACGATTTTTTTTCATATCTAGTTTGGGTCCTCTATTTTTATATTTTTCCTATTCTTTGTAAAATAAACTAACCTCCTAATTTGTCAGTTGTCATGAGGTGACGTTTTTAAATAAATTTAAATATCAATTAGTCATATCTGAAAAACTGTTTAGAATTTTGTCAACAAACAATAAACATTTAAATATTTCCAAACTGGGCCGAAGAAATGTTAAATAAAATTAACTTTTTCCTTAAATTTTATTTTTTTTAACTTTGGTTTTTTTTTTAATTTTGATTTAGAAATTTCGATTTTTGTAAAAACATTGACTTTGAAAATTTTGTCCTTTTATCAAAATGTTAACTTATTTTCTTAGTTTTTTAAAGCTAAATTTCAAGTTTACCAATTTGTACAATATTTCCTATTTTTAAAAGTCGAATTTTTTTCAAATGTTTCCTTAATATTTGTTTAAGAATTATGCACCGTTCAAAGTTTCGATTTTGACTTCGTACATTTTAATTTTTTTCAGTTCTTACCTTTTCTAGAAATTTAAATCTTTTTTCTAAATAACTTTAGAAAAATTCTACTCTTGAAAATTTCGACTTTATTAAGAATTCTTATTAACATAGTTTTTTAAAATTTCTACCCACTTGCACTTTTTAAAAATATTTACTTAAAAAATGTGGACATCGCCTTTTTCTTGAACTTGTCGTTTATTGTGATATTAGAATATCTTAAAAATTTTAATTTTTGTTTCAAAACGTTGACTTTAAAAAATGTTGACCTTTTCTCAAAATATTTTTTCTTAATTTTTATTTTTCTTGATTTTTTTTCCAAATATTCTTATTTGCTTTGGAAAATTCTGGCTCTATTCAAGGGTTTACTTTTTGTAAAAAATGTCGACTTTCTTGAAAATTGGCATATTTCAAAATTTTGACCTATTTCAAAATTTTGATTATTTACAAAGTTCGTCTTTTGTGCAAAATTTTGGATTTTCCTAGAAATTTGTACTTTTTGGAAAAATTTCGTCTGTTCCTAAATTTTAGATTTTATTGCAATATCTCAAACTCGAAAATTCCGAACTTTTCTCGTAATAATAATTTTTTTATGAAATTTCAAGCGTTTTTCAAAAATGTTTTCTATGTTTCTTGGTCTTAAAAATTTTCGCCTTTAAAATATTCTACTTTTGTGGACATTTTAATTTTTTTTTAGACTGTTATCTTTTCTCGCAATGTTGACTTTATCCTTAAATTTAATTTTGTAACCTTGGTTTTTTTTTAATTCTGATTTGAAAATTTCGATTTTTGCGAAAATTTTAATATTTTTTGAAGCTTTTAAATTTTAAGTTTTCCAATTTCTACAAAATTGTCTATTTTTAAAAGTCAAAATTGTTTCAAATATTTGTCCAGCTCTAAAAATTGTGCACCATTCAAAGTTTCAATTTTGACTTCGTACATTTAAAATATTTTCAAATTTTTACTTTTTCTCCAAATTCTAATCTTTTCCCTAAATAATTTCAGAAAAGATCTACTTCTGAAAATTTCGACCTTATTGAAAACTTGTATTCCCACAGATTTTTAAAAACTTCTACCTAAAATTTCTTTATACTTTTTTAAAAATTTTAAAAATATGGACTTGTTCGGAATATCTTTTATTTCTCAAGATTTTTGTTTGTTATGCGAAGTTCGAATATTCTGAAAATTTTCATTTTTGTTCAAAACATTGACTTTGAAAATTTTGTCCTTTTGTCAAAATATTAACTTATTTCCTTAGTTTTTACTTTTTTTGAAAATGTGATGTTGAAAAATTCTAATTTCTTTTGCAAAATTTGGGCTATATTAAAGTTTACTTTTTTTGAAAAATGTTGATCTTCTTGAAAGTTCGAATGTTCCATAATTTTGACCTATTTTTGGAAAAATTTCCCCTGTTCTTCAATTTTTTGATTTTATTGCAAGATCTGGAAATTTTTCCCAAAATTTACACTTCTTTTTTTGAATTTCGACCGCTTTTCAAAAATTTGATTTCTTTGTGATGTTTTTACCAAGGTTTTTACTTCTAAAATATTCTACTTTTACGGAAATTTTAACTTTTTCTTTAAATTTCGAGACTTAAAATTTCGATTTTTTTTAAAATGTCGTCTTTTATCTAAAAATGTTCGACTTTTTGGAAATTTCGATTCTCATTTTAGAAGGTGGTGTTTTCTCAAATCTTTTATATTTTCTTCTTGTAAATTTCGGCTATTCCAAAATTTTTTATTAATTTTTTTTAATTTATTATTATTTGAAAATTCTAATCGTTTACATAATTTTCACTTTTATTGAAAATTTCAGACATTTTTTAATTTTTCGAGCTTTTTCGAAATCTTGTCTTTTTGTTTGAAAAGTTAGGGTTATAACTTGTTTTCGAAATTTTTGACTTTTTTTGAAAATTTGAATCCTTTTTAGAATTTTGTTTTGATTTGAAAATTTGATCTGTCTTAAAATATTGACTGTTTTTAGAAAATTTAACTGTTTTTCAAAATGTTAACATTTTTAAAGTTTCCGATATTTTTTTGATTTTCTAATTTTCTAAATTATCTCTTGTTGAGCCAAATTATTTTCAAAAATTAAATTTAGAGCTTATAGAGGAAAAATTTGAATTTTTTCAATATTTCGATTTAACAGCCTTTTTTACCTCCTTGGGACTCCCAATTTTTAAAATCGGTCAAATACATATTTAGTCGTCGCTAGCACACTTTCTTTATGTAGAGTTTTAGGTTATAAAACGATTTTTTAATTTTTTAATTTTGTTGCGTTATAACCGTGATGTCCGCGCCATCTTTATGGGTTAAATAAAGAGTTATAAAAAGAAAAGAAAGAAAAGAACTTAAGCATTTCAACGGGAGAAGCACACAACTCAACGAAGAGGCGCATGCACAGCTCAGAGCCGCGTTTGCCCATCCTTGACGTAGATCGATGTGGAAAAGCGATGTGTAAAAATTTTAGTTATTGAATGGCTCAAATTAAATGATGATTTAGCTGCTTATGTCGCCTCTTTAAGGTGTCGCCTGATGGGGTTGCCTCTTTGCATCATAGCATGGCACGGCACTGAATGTTCAACATTTTTTCCCGTTGTTCTTCAGGAACAACTGTAATAGAAGAGTTCGCCCTAGTATGTCATTCTGTGCCATTCTCATTTTTCAACTTGATTCTATTATGGATTGGTGACAAAGGATTCCGCGACTAGGGACAGCAAATTATGCACTTTTTCTTAGATTGCACTATGTCAGGAAACTGTTAAAGTGTTAAAGTGCTTAACGTTTCTTCCGTTGTTCTTCTGGAACAATTTCTGATAGAAGAGTTTGGTCATTGATATGGATAACATATTTAGTTACCGTGCTCTTTTGTCTTGAATCTTGGTTTTTCATTTTGCAGCTTCAGCAGAAATGAGTTTTGCTTCTGTATGGTTGACATGCATGGGAAACTCGTCTTGCTCTGCAGTCCCAATTTTAGGTTGTTCCATTTTTTTAGTCTCTGGAAATGAGTTTAAGCTATGTTATTATGACCATACTAAGTTACTATGCCCTTCTGCTGTTCATCTTACGGTATCTTAATAAGATAAAGTACAATTTGTTTAAATTAATAAAAACTGCCGATAAAATACTTAACAAAACTTATTAATTCTAACACGCGATTAATATGATATTCTAAAAGTATCTACACTTCGTAGCATCAAGTTAGCAAATAAGTTAGATTTTACATAAAATACAAAAACAAACATCGAAACAAATAGAAGACTATAAAAACGAGACAGCAATATCGTAAAAGTCAATTAAATCAAATGAAAAAAGTAGTCCACCTTTACTTATTAGCAACATCAATAATACTTTTTCCCTACCCTATATTTTTTCTTCGCAACTATATAATTATTTTCCCGGGCATCGAATCTACGCTCACGCATGAAAATATGTTAATAAACACGACGCACGATGAAAAATTATTTGATAAGTCCCCGGACTCACGCAACCAGAACTGCTGTTCAAGTTGTTGAATTAGATTGATGAATGTGTTTAACGCAATTACAATCGAAAATGACTCAGCTAAGCAAGCGGCTGAAAAACTCTTCTAGAACTCTGGAATCGATTTTTCATAGAAGTAAATCATTCGTTTTACAACAGCTAAAAATCTTGGTCTTATACTTTAAAGTCCAAATCAGGCTAACTTTAATAAAAACGAAAAATCCCGAGAGCTATATGCAACCCAATTCCTTCTTTATTGTTTTCGCTCGTATATCATAAGTAATACATGACCAATTTATGTCCGCATTTGTGGGTCATTAAGTGAAAAGAAATGTCATTTGCAGTTTTTAGAGGTAATTTGTTCGGTTCCGTATTTTACGATTTGTGTGACGTCACGGGCATGTTTACGACAGCCGGGGGAGTTGGGAATGTGCCTTTCCAACCACCGTCTTTGGGTAACTTCGCGAATTGCGGACTCGAGGAGCCCCACAAATGTTCATGTATCTAGAAACCAAACCACCTCTCACCATAACAATATCGAGATGATATGCGGACTTGCTCGGAACTAATATATTACGTGCGCTTATCAAAATGATAATGAAGGAGTTCATGTTGTGTTCGCTTTATTATTATGTTCCCTAAACATATGTTTTGCACTAAGAACACTAGTTGGCCAGAGAAAGATCTGACATTCCAAGTTACATAGTTTCGAATGTGAATGTAACTGGAAAAGGGTGGATTTGATTGGAAACGAATGAGCGAATATCATCACAGTCAGTTCTGACAAAAAATAAAACGAAAATACCAAATAATAAATAATATAAAAAGTACATAAAACTATTAAATCGGTATAACATATACTAAAATAAGAATATTTAAAAATTAAACAAAGACACATTCACAGAATTAATGTTCGATGCTTACATTATTCCATTTTGGCACATATTAAAAATTTGTTGGCTGTTAGGTTGTTGCCTACGAAAAATGCGTCAGTGGCGGAATTTCCAACCAAACCACGATATATAAGTCAGGTACTCCGACGCGAGGCGAAGTGTGGCACATAATCGGGGTACTGGCAGCTTAGAGAGAGATGGATAGCAAGACGTTTAAGAACTGGAGTCACTGTGCAAAGCATACGGCACCGTCCGGCGTAGATGTGGAATATTGGTTGTAATTTTCATACAAAATTGGTGACAAACAAATTTTTCAAATAGACTTTTTTTGGTTAATTATGTGCCACTTTTTGGTGACTTTAATTTCTTTTTCCTTGCTTTTGTTTCATTACAACGACAACAAACTTTGGATTTTTAAATGACAGCCGCCTTTTTTGTTTGCTTTTTTAGAATTTGCATATCTGCATTTAGTCACCTCAAATCTTAAAGGGTTTAGAATTGAAAAAGTTCGAGAAATTATAATAATTTCATAATTTTTTCGATTCTTATATTAAATAATTTAATACTATTTTTAAACATGCGTTAGCAATTAAAATAGAATTTTTGTCAGTGTATCTATGTTCGGTTTTGGTAAGAATTTTATTTTAGCACCTTAGATATCTTTATAAATAACATTAAAAAATGAATGATAAAAATCACTAAAAGTATGACTTCTCGAAATTCTCTGAATATATAACCCCTATAAATTAGATGTTAACGAATACAGACAGTTAAGATTCTTTCAAAGGAGCAAATAAAAAATTCCGGTTTCATTTGAAAATTCAAAAATTAGCTACAAAAGCAACAAAATAAAAGCTAAGAAAAAAAAGTCAAATTCAGTGGAAAGTAACAAATAATTAACCAAAAAAAATTATCTGCTACATCTTTTCCAAAAACATTTTTAAAAAAGTTATAGCTTATGGCCTACATATGCTTCGGACCCTGACAAACCAAACGGCTCGCCTGTCTATTAATACTATTTTTCGTTCTTAAATTTACAAAAAGAATTTTATGTTTAAATTCCTTTGGGCATAAGATATTTATTTAATAGAAAATGACTAAGTTCATTGAGAAGTACGTACTTTTTACATTTCATTGTTTATTTCTCTTAAAACAAAATCTACACTAAAATGTTTTTTGCTTACAAAATCTCGAGTTAACAAGAGCCGGTCATTTCGCGGGATTTTTCGTCTCCTTACATCAGCTTTGTTTTTATGCACTCGAAACAACGACACTTTTTCATGATAACTTTTATAACTACTATTGCAAATAGGTACAAAAAAATTCTTGCCCAATTTGAAATTAAAATATAAATATATAACCGAAAAATTGCGGAACAATTGCATAAACTATCAACATTTGCCTAAGAAAGCATTGTTTAATTTACTAAAGGCAGCCCTTCTACTGTCTATCCTTCATGTGGTGTTCTCTTTTCAATCGTCGTGCCACTTATCGCAGCAGTGAGATATAGCGGGTTATATTACCAGTCTTTTATTATATGATGGCCCAAACATTTAACTTTCAAGAGAAGGTACAGTGTATCGGCAGGAATATTCAAGGGTCTATTTTTGAGAACTATTTTAGGTTTGTTGCGTCTATTAAGAAAAAAGATGATTCCGGGATAAACAAACCATGCTCTAAGGCATTTTCGTTGCCTCAGCTGATTTTATTTTAAATTCAGAATACTCAAAACGTTTGTAATGACTAGAGACAGGATTGTATGCATTTGCAATTGCATATTTAACTTATTTTCATCGGCTACTACATATTTCACCTAAAATTTAATATTGGTGCATATCTTCGCTATATTTACAATATTTTTCGATAACTATTTAATGATTCAAATCTTCATAAGCGCTGGGTGGGATGTTAAATCTCCTTGGATAAATCAGTCGATCGAAAATTTATACTCAAATAGTTGAGTACCATTTTTTCTTCAAAATTCTGTTATTTTTGCAAAATTTCTCTATTTTTTAAAATTGCACATTTGACTTCTTTGTTATCAAAATCTGAACCTTTTCGAAATATCGTATCTCTCAAAATGTTTTGCTTTTTTTTATTCAAAATTTCTACTTCTTAAAATTCGAACTTTTTTAAAAATTTTCACCTGTTTTAAAATCCTAATTTCTGCATTTTCGACTTGTTTATCGAAATTTGCCTTATTCTCAAAATTTGGCCAATCTTTTGATAAAAAAGTAAAAACTGTGCAAAATAAATATGTGAAATTTCTAAATTTTTGTAAAAAGACCAAGAGCATTGCAAATTTCATTTGAAATACAAATTTTGTCCTCTGAAACCAAAAAAGATGAAAAAACATCTTTCTGAAGATGATAGCTTGGCTATCGAAACGCGTTATAGCAACCTTTGATGTGTTTTTTTTAATCTTTCTTGCTTTCAAGGGACAAGATTTGTATTTCAATTTTTGAAGATAACCAAGGACCAGTCCTTTCCACCAAATGAAAAAAAATCTTCGGAAATTTCTAGGCTTTCCAGATTCCCTAAAACCAACTTTCTGAAAATTTTAACTTGTTCATCGAAATGTTAACATTTATCTCAATATTTAATATTTTCTCACGCTATATTGAGAAGACACTCGTCTCCCTCTGACTGAAGCAGTCAAGAGAAAATAAATATACAACCCGAAAATTTATTCTTAAAATTTTCCCGTTCTTTTTACCGAATTTAAGCCCCTGAATTTCTACTAGATTTTGTCTTTTTCCTTGAAATTTCTTTATTAAAATATTACGTTCAAAATTTCGTTTCTCAACTTCAAGGTTTTCTCGAAATTTCGTCCTTTTTAAAACGTTATATTTTTAATATTGGATTCTTTTTGAAATTTCCTGCCTGCTAGAATCAAAACTTATAGATGTTTTTAATGTTTGCTTAAAATTTTAATCTTTTTTCGAAATTTTCAGGGTTATCTCATAATTCAGTATTAATATTTTTGGAAAAATTGACTCTTTATTCAAAATTTGCCTCTTTTTTCAAATTTCTATCTTTTCGGCGAAATTTCTATATTCATTTCAAAAATTGTTCCTTGGAAATTTAGACTTTTTCCTTGGAAATTCGCCTTCTCCTCGAAATTTTCACATTTTTCTCAAAAATCATCTTTTGGAAATTTCGACTTTCATATTAACATCATATGGTCCTAGAAATTTTAATTTCTTTTTCGAAATTAATCCTTTTTTCAAAATTTCGATTGTTTTGTTTTTCAAAATTAATCTTTTTTATAAACAACTACTTTCAAACTTTCAAAATTTTGTGTGGAAAATTTATTTGGTTTTTCCAAAGTTTTACCTTTTTGCTTAAAATACGTATTTTTTTATTGTTTTTGCAAACTTTGTTTTTTTGTCAAATTTGCATTTCATTACAAAATTCGACGTATTTTTAAAGTTTACAATCTTTAGAAAATTAATTTTTTTTTTCATATTCGACCCAGGAAATTTTGATATGTTTAGTCGAAATTCCCCATTTTTTAATTCCGTTGTTTTAAAGTTTTTTCTTAAAAATGTAGACCTTTTAGAACCTGAATTTTCCGAAATGTTTGCCGAATTCCTAAAGCTTCTAGAAATTTTAACTTTTTCCTGGATCTTTTCTCAAATTATTGTTATTTTCTCTTAAAATAACTGTTTTTCCCAAAATTCTTTCTTTCCTTTCAACATTCTACCTTTTGGTCCTTTCATTTAAATATCATCTTTCTTTGAAATACCTTCATTTTTCTCAAAATATTAATTTTGAATAATAAACTCAATTCTTTTTTTAAAAACATATGTAAAAATTCAGAAGGATTCGAGGTATTAAGTATAAAAGTTACGCTTAAAAAAATACAAGATTTAAAAAAATTCCAGATTTAAAAAAATTCGAAATCAATAAAAAATTTTAAAATTAAAATAATGAAACCATAGAAATGTCAAAGAGACTGAAATTTAAAAAATAACTGAGACTTTCAAAGAAATATAAAGAAAAATTCATAGAAGATCTACATTTTCAAATCAAGATAGAAATTTAAAAAAAATCAATTTTGTAAATGCTGAATTTTTTAAAAGTAATATTTTTAAGAAAGTGGACATTTTGAAGTTTCTATTTTGAAAAAAAATGAGATTTTTAAAAAACTTTAACAGAGTAAAAAAAGTCGAAATTAAAAATAAAATAAAATTTTCAAAGTCGAAATTTTGAAAACAGATATCAAAATTGTGGAATAGGAGACAAATTTTCAAAACACTCAATCCATCCTGAAATTTGTTAAAAAAACCTGCAAATCTCAGCTTAAATGTTTGGATAAATGCCGATATTTTAAGATCAACAAACTTCAGAATTTACTAAAACTAAATTGATTTTGAGAGGAAAAACCAAATTTCCAGAAAACTTTTAAATTTGGGCATACTAGAATACACGTACTAGAAATTTGTCAAAATGGGCAACAAATGTGTTTAAACTGACAACAAATTTGTACAAATTAGGAGCAAACTTATTAAAATTAAAAGCAAATTTGTTCAAACTGGTATCAATTAAAAGCAAATTTGTTTAAAAGAAAAGGAAAATTATTTAAATCAGGAGCAAATTTGTTATGTTGTTAAAATTAACAGCATTAATAATTAAAATTGCATATTTTGACACTTTTCATGCATATTTTAAGCATTTTGCGTGCATATTTGCATGCATATTTTAGAGATCCTTAAATATCTGGAGGAGAATAGAATCATCTCAGAGAGGCAATACGAGACAACAACGTTCAACATATGTCAGCAGATCGCCAACTGGCATATTTTACTCACATCTGTAACTCAGCTATGGAAAAATATGGTGAGGCTAGGATTGTGGTATTGAATTTCTGAAAGGCCTTCGACAGAGTCTGGCCCCGATCTCTTCTCGCCAAATTAACATCTTTTGATCTTCCTCCTGGACTGTTTTATTTGATATCAAATAATCTCTTTGACAGATCTCTTTATGTCGTCGTCGGTGGCATCTAATTCGAGACATTTGCGATTAATGCAGGCGCGCCTCAAGGGTCTGTCCTATCTCCTACTCTGTTTTTGTTACTCTAAGCTTCAACTTTCTCTCTCAACAACTCTCCTAGCTTCAACTTCCAATCCGATATACAGCTACGCGAATAATAGTAGCCTGGTGTTATCTTTTTCTTCAACAAACCATTATTAGTCGCTGCCTCAAACTGACTAAGGGAACGGCAGATACAGATGATTGATCAGGATCTTGAAATCATTCTGGAATGAGGTAAGAAAAATCTGGTCGACTTCAATGCTTCAGGTCGCGGTTTTCTCTGGGAAAACATCAAAGGATAATGCACCAAACATACTAATGGACGGTACAATTCTTCCGATGGGATTTAATCTGTCTGTCTTAAAAGTGAATGCGAGCACTAACTTTTCATGGAACGATGAACGTGTCATCGCCAAATCCGCCTCTCAGAAAGTAGGATTCCTTTTGGAAGCTAAAACGGAATTCACATTCTATCAACTTCTTACACTCTACAAAGCTCAAATTGTACCAAGACTAGAATACTCTTCCTATGTTTGGAGCTCAACCCCAAAGCACTCTTTAGCTTTTTTGGATTCAATTCAACGAAGAACGATTCGCCTAATTGACGACGATAGTTTGACCGATTCTCTCGAAACACTAGAGCACAGGCTGATGGTTAGTGATTTATCTTTTTTCTACAAGTACTTTCATCGAAGATGCTCTCAGGAACTAATAGGGCTGATCCCCCCAAGAGCAAGATTTTTGAGGCACACAAGACATTCGGAGACAGCAAATTCCTGTGCGGTCCAACTTGACACAATGAGAACTTTGTCTACGAAGGCTCTTGTTTTTATAGAACTTCAAAGCTATGGAACTCGTTACCGAATGGAAATTTTCCCCAAAAATTACAACCAATCCTTGTTTAAAAAGGCGGTTCATCGCCATCTGTCCTTGTTTCCGCATACCCCTCGCGGTGCTTTTAAGGCATAATAGGGTTATCCTTGGCGAGTGGATTGACTATAAAGAAAAATTTTTATGTTGCATATAATGCGGTCTCTGAATGGTCATCAGAAAATATCTTTGGAGTGTTAGTCACTTTATAACTGTTGTGCCCAGATCTTTTAAAAATATTCCTCCATATTCACGATTTTACAGCTGTGGAGCCCCAGATACCCATCATGATATTATTTCAATTAAATTTGGCTAAGTTCGGAGCTTCACATCGATCCAACTGCAGCATAGAATATCAGCCAATTGCAGGTCACAGTGCGACTTGACATATGCAATGTAAATATCGATATATGATTTGGCAAATAATATTCTGAAATTTGTGTAATTAATTCAATAACATTTTCCTATGTAACGAATTTAATTTTCATCCATGACAAAGCAATAATGACTTGTCCATTCAAAGGTTTCACAATTTTAGATGCCAATATTCTGTTAATCGAATGAACGAGTGGACTATTTAAATTAGTAGGGAAGGAGGAGCACAATTTCATGTCACAGAATGTATTAGCGTTATAACGTTGTAACAATCGAGGAGTCTACCTCGTTCACTAAATGAAAAGCACGCAACATTACTAGACCATATTCATCAATGTTATGCTGCGACATAATAAATCTATTTCTCATTTGATGTTCAGTTTAGACCAGAATTGATTTATTCCGATACTAAAGCGGCATATGTCTATTTGATTATGAGAACTCGACATGCTACGTTTGTCATTACAAATGAGAAATTTAAAATTTTATGTCTCCATTATCTACTTCTAAATTTACTATCAATATTAATAGTATGATTATTATTACGTCCTGATGCAAATTTGAAGGAAAATGTGTGGGTTAAAAGTTTATAAGAAAATTTATGATGGTCGTATTATCTATGTACATACATTATCACTGATCAACACTAATTTTATCACACGAACTCCGATAGTTAATAATATTTGGACTACCTACCTCCATCATGAAATTGTACTTATTTTTTTTTCATCACCCTCTGTTTTTTTGTGACAAGGTAAAATTCATTTTTAGAAACATAGTCTGCAAAATAGAGGTCCGTTTTATTTGGGTCCATATATTATTTACATCTTGAAAAATTATAGTAGAATTAAAACATATCATCATATAATTTCTTTATTTAAGGTTTTTTTTATCATTATAATTTTGGTATTTTTGTATGGGTGAAGCACTAGATACAGAAGAATTCGCAATTGGAAAAAATATTGGCCTGTAGGTACATCTTTCATTTCTGATTAAAACATTGTACATCATTTACACTTGTAAAGCTCTCTAGTATATTTCTTCCACAACTTCATATTCAATTAGGTGAAGTAGTTTGATCGCAATAGAAATGGATTTTTTTTTATTTCAAGAAGAAATTCCCCAGAACGAGTGATGTGGTAGTATCAATAGTAGTAATAGGACTTCCAACTAAATAAATTAATACAGGACTTTTTCTCGAAGGATAAATTAAATGTTCTGAAAATATCAACATAAGGATACTTCAAGGATTTAATTGCAAAATTTTTGGGTAACCGCACAAGAGACATTTGTACAGAATTTGTTAACAAAACTTTTATTGGAGCATAAAATGTTGACTTCCAATCTAGGGCATAAGATTAATTTTTTTTGGACTCACATTTAGAAATTAAGGGAGTCTGGGCAGCTCTAAGAGGTGAGAATGGATAAAGGTTCCGTCAGTACATTCAAATGATGAAAAAACCTTATCAGGGCAGATTAAATTTAAGCGTGTTGACTGACCACTCTTGGTCGATCAAGAAGGATCAATTAAAAGCTAAATAATACAGAAAAACAAGGATCAGTAGTTCCTAATGTACATATTTTGTTATATTTCTGGAGAACCATCATCTTTTTTTAACATTTGTCAAACAAATCTCGTAGGTGATGAAAACTTTAAACCTGTTTATTTTAAATGACAATAACAAATACTAATAAAAACATAAAAGAAGTTTATGTAACACAAAAAAACTTATGTTTTGTTGCCCACTGTTATTAGCATAATCCTAAATTGTTTGAACAAGATCAATTAGAATTTTCAAAGTAAAAATATTTGAAAAAGTATACCTTAATAACAAAACAATTTTTGAAAAATCTCAAAAAAATATAACTCAGATAGGAAACGTTTCAAAATATTACGACCAATAACGAGATATTAAAGAGTTCAAAAATACCACAAAACATTTCGAGATACAGCTCCACAGCTTGAGAGGTCAAAAATGACTCAACATGTCACAAGAAATAACTAAAAGCTCATGAAATCTAAAGCACAGACCAATAGTTTTAAACATTTACTAGATTCGAAGTTTGGAAACCAAATACCGGTTTTAATCTTGTTAGATCTTGTCAGTTTGGTATATTTAACTCGAATGCTAACAAATGTTCCAACAAGTAAATACTTAAGAATTCACAGCGTGTGACTCTTAGTATTACCACCTGTTGGTCCATAGAGAAATTATGGCCATCGCCAACAATGTCGTAAGTAGAATGCAACCTAGACTACAAATTCATGTAGCCCTCCAGCCCTCCTACTTGCATATGATATTGGGTCAATAGGTGGTAGTCCTAAGAGTCATACGCTTGATGTCTGTGAATTCTTTAGTACTTACTTGTCGGAACAGTTGTTAGCTTTCGAGTTGGACCGACCAAACTCGATCGAAAGCGGTATTTGGTTTCCAAACTTCGAATCTAATAAATGTTCAAACCTATTTGGTCTGTGCTTTAGAATCCTTGTCTTCTGGGAACTTTTTCCTAGAGAGCAACCGCTTCGCTAGGTGTAGTGTTTCAACTGTTGGTAGTTCAGCTACCTATGATTCACTTTACACGTGTGGAGGGCTGCATGAATTTGTAGTCTAGGTTGCATTCTACTTGCAAAGCTCATGAAAGTTGGTAAAAACTATGAAATATTTCATAATCTAAAACAGTGCAAACCTTTTTTTCTGTTTATGACACACTTTAACATTAGTTAAAATTTTACGATAAAATGTTTGTCGTTCGGTTAGATAATTTCTAACCATTCGAAACTAATGTGAGAGATCAGAAGAACGCTTCTTGCATATTTTTGCATGTTTTTGAAAATCTTTTGTTCTTCGAAACTAAATGCCATTTTACACCAACACAGCATTTTCTTCCATTTTTGTTGCAAAACTCACTGGATCCCTTATAATCTTTTTCAACAAGTTTGAAATTCGTTTGCAAGATTTTAAAATTTTCTTGAAATACTTAAAATTTCAGTGCTTATAGGGAGTTTAAACTCGAATTTTCGAAAACCTTGTTTAAAATAATTAATCTTTATTATGATCAGAATTGTAATGTCTATATTAACCAAAAATGAACCCAATTTATGAACAAAAATATTCGTACAATTCCAACTTCTTATATTATGTACAGGGTGAACGAAACTCAAAGTCTCAGCTCTATTTTGAGAAAAGGATAAACTACATAAGAAATCTGAAAAGAGGTTCTTAAGTTTGATTAAGTAAGGTCCATTTTAAGCTAAATTTTGTATATTTTTTCATATTTTGGAAACTAAAGTATTGACGTAATTGAACACTTTCCTTTTCAGAAATATACCTATATTTTTACATACTTAAAGAGCTCATTTTATTAAACAAATTTTGTAAATAAAAAAATTTGTAACTTTTCAGTTAACAAGGTATAAGCAATTTTATTGTAAAAAAATGTATTATTAAAAATTCGTAATTGCTACGATTTAAGCAAATAGACTTTGGAAATGTAATAAATCAAAAATCAAAGCATACTGACATCTGTCAATAATTCAACTAGTGGTCGACGGGTTTTGGCCCGTATATTATTTATTTGTGGGAAATCTCAGAAGTACTCTAGAGAGCAGTTGAATACGCTCTGAGATACCTCCAACATGCCTAAAAATATTTAATACATTTATTTTCAAAGGCCGTTTGATTAAATCGTAACGATTGCCAATTTTTAATAATATTTATTTTGCAATAAATTTTATCATAACCTTTTAACGGAAAACAAATACCAAATTTTTTAATTGCAAAATTGAAATAATAATATTCTTCCTTGAAACCAAGAAAGATTTAAAAACACAACAAAGGTTGCCCTAACGCGTTTCGATAGCCAAGCTATCATGTTCAGAGAGACAGATTGGCTATCGAAACGCGTTACAGCAAACTTTGTTGTGTATTTTTCTCTTTCTTGGTTTCAGGGGACAAGATTCGTATTTTAATTTTTAAAGATAACCAAGAACCAGTCCGTTTCTCGAAAATTGCAAAATTTTTATAGAAAAATTAGCTCCTTTTAAATGTGCAAAATTAGAGGTATGCTTCTTGAGAGAAAATATACAGATTTGGCCTTAAATGGGTCTTACTCAATCCCAATTTAGAACCTCTTTTCAGATTTTTTTATATCGTTTTTCCTTTTCCTACAGTAGAGCTGATACATCGAGTTTCTCTCACCTTGTAATTGTAAATCGGAAAAAAAAGGTGCTAGTACAATTTCAAGGAAAAAGTGGGGTATTTAATTTCATCATAATTTTTTGAAGGCGAAATTTTAAAATTAAATTTTTACATAATTTTGGAGCTAATTTTAAAGTCTCAATCTTTTTTCAAATTTGAATTTTTCATTTTTTTATATGTATAGGTTATTTAATTTTTTAGGAAAATCATGCAAACAAATTTACATCTTTTGATCCAATTCCAGTAAATATTTTTTAATAAATGTTAATTTTTGCCCAATATTTTTCTTTTTCAACCGAAATTATAAGATTGAAATGCAAGTGTTAAGTATTATTTTTTAACATGAAATTGTATTTTTTTCAAATTTTTACTTTTTGATTTATAATTAAAATTAATCTTTCCAGAAATTGCTATAATTGGTTTTATAAAACTGTTAAAAGTTTAGACACTTTCTTTAGAAATGTTGAAGGTTCAAGGATAAAGTTCGAGTTTAATGAAAATGTTTAATTGGAACCAATTTTAAATTTTAAAATAAAAAAATTTAAAATTTTTCTATAATCCCAAGTTTGTTTTTAATTTTTAAGTTTGTTTTTGTCATTTGGTATTCAAATTTAAATTTATTTTTATAAATTCAAAGCTTAAAGTTGAAAAATTGAAAAAAAGTGTGCATTTGAAAAAGATAATTTAAAAAAATCACAATATTTCAATTTTAATCTCGATGAGTCTAGAAAAAATTAAATTTTAATGCATTTTACGGGTTAAACAATCAAAATTATAAGAATAAGTGTGAACAAATTGATTTTTATTGAAATATTTCGAAGTTAAAATTAAAAATTGTACTTTTTACAGAAAGCATGGATCTTAAGTTGCAATTTTAGTTATTTTGCTCTAAAATTTCACTGTCAGCTTCAAAAGTTAAACTTGTGTTCACCGAAACTTTTTTTGTCAAAATATTAACTACACTCGAAACATTTGGGCATTTAAAATCAAAAATTTCTTTATTTTCTACAAATTCCGTGGTAAAATAATGGAAATAAATACATTTTCTTTTCAACCTTTTTCAATTCTCTTTTGAAATTCTATTATTTCAAATTCAAAAACATTTGTATAATGAATTTTTTGTTTTAATTACACAATTTTTTTTAGTTTAAACTCGAAATTTTTTTAATGAAAATTCTGCTTGTGAATTTACGATTTCAAAGATGAAACCTTTTTGTGAAAATTCTGAATTAGATTAAATATTTTAAAACTTAGTTTTTTGAATTATACCTTTTTCAATTTTTTTAATTTAAATTTAATAATGTTAATTTTTGTTAACATTTTGATCTTAAAATCGACGAGAAAAGTTAAAATTTTGCTAAAAAGATGAAGTTTGTGAATTAAATTTCGCGGAAAAATTTTAAATTTGTTAAAAAATGTATATAAAAATATTAAATTTCGTCATTTTTCTACTAATTTTCTGGTTGTTTGCAAAATTTCACGAAATCTTTTCCTTCAAGTTTCAAAATTTCTTAATAAGAAATGTTGCAGAGATTTAAATATGTTGGATGAAATTTTGATTTTTGTTTAAATGTTGCTTTTGTAGAAATTCGATTTTACTTTTCTGAAAATTCAACTTTGCTTACTTGTGTTAACAATTTCTTAAACTTAGATGTAGAAAAATTCAAAATTTCTTGAAATTTCGATACATTTTTTCAAAAGAAGTTTCAGTATATCGAAATTTTGATTTCTTTATGTAAATTTTAACTTTTTTATTTTCGTAACAATGGAATTTTATTGACGAGTAAAAAGCAACAGATATTAAAAATTGCACAATATTTCAATAAATATTTGGTAACATCAGACCAGGTTTCGCAATACTGCATCATTGGCGACTATGCCAGCAAATTATTTAGCAGTTGTTATGCCAACAAGCTCTACGGATCGCAGACCCATACGGATATTCCGTCTAATCCGAATTCTTGTCGAAAA
Organism: Dastarcus helophoroides; assembly: GCA_028583605.1. NCBI lineage: Eukaryota > Metazoa > Arthropoda > Insecta > Coleoptera > Bothrideridae > Dastarcus > Dastarcus helophoroides. The sequence continues at coordinate 31,123,515 of CM053331.1, read as the reverse complement.
CCTGGTCCGATGTTAGCAAATATTTATCAAAATATTGTGGAATTTTAATATTTGTTGCTTTTCAATCGTTAATAAAACTTAATTGTTATAAATATTAAAGAATTCTACGAAGTAAGGTGTGGAAATGTCAACTTTTTTTTGAAATTTCTTCTTTAAAATCGCAATTTTCTTTAGATTTTCTTTTCCCATTTTTGACATAGAAATCCTTTTTTCTTATAACTGATGGAAATTCTCTCTTTTTTCTTGAAATGTAGAGTAGATATTTCTCAAAATGTCGATTTTCCAAATAATTCTATTTAAAAAAAGTAAAGTTTATCCATAATTTGTACGATTTTCAATATTTTTAAAATTTTTAATTTTTAATTTGCTTTAAAAAATATTTTTTCTTAATAATTCAGTATTTTATATAAAACTTTCGACATTCCTCCTCGAAATTCTCAGTTTTCTCTAAAATTACTTTTATAACAATTTCAAATTTCTTCTTCAGTTTTTAACTTTTTGCAAAAATTCGATAACTTTAAATCTCATAAAATTTTAATTTTTTTTCTAAAATTGCGGCCTTACCTCAGATTTTTATTTAAAAGCTTAACTTTTCTGGACATTTTGTCTATTCTTAAATTTTTTTTATAAAAAATCTCAAGCATCGAAATTTTGATTTTATTTCTTGAAACTAAAATTTCTCTTTTCAATTTTTTGTTTTAACTCTAAAATTGGTTCTTTGTAAAATTTTTAGGTTTTTTTTTTGAAATTTCAATTTTTCTTTTTTAAAACTCAACTCTTTTGAAAGTTTTTTAATTTCTTTTACTTATCTCGAAATAGGTTCGAAATAGGGAATTTTCTTAATGTTTGTTAAATATTTATAAAATATAATTTATAGAACTTTTGAATTTTTTAGACGAAATTACTAATAATTCCCAAAAAGTCGACTCTTTCGAATTTGAATTATTCGTCAAATATTTTCTTCTCTAATTTTCATATAAAAATTCTCAGTTTTTTCTTGAAAAACTTGCTTAAAAGAAATGTCCTTTTAAATTTCGTGTTTCTTCAAATTTCCACTAATTTGAAATCTCGATTTTATTTTCAAACTTGTTACGTAAAATTCCAACGTTTCGTTTAGTTACTTCCTTAATTATTGGGTTTAAGGCTAAAATTTTTAGGATCTGGAATCCCAGCATTTTTTAAAATACATTTCGATTTCAAAGTTTCATTTTTTTCTTGAAATTTTCACTTTTTTTTTTAATTTCTAGTTATTACTGTAAAATTCAATTTTCGAAAATTTTTTCAATTTTCTTTGAAATTTTTATTTTTCCTCTCTAAAACTACTTATTTTCCTAGATTTTGCTTATTTCTTTCATTTATCTCAAAATATGATATTTTCTCAATTTTTGTTAAATATTTTTAAAATAAAATTTATATAACTCCTTTTGAATTTTTTATCAAAATTGCGAATAATTCCCAACAGTTCGACTATTTTAAAATTTGAATTATTTTTCAAATAATATTCTTCCCTATTTTTTGTTACAAAAAATTTTCCTTAAAAACTTGCTTAAAAGAAATTTCCTGTTTTTCCAAATTTAGGTTAATTTGAAGTTTCGATTTTTTTTCAAACATATTATAGCTACATATTTTTACTAAAATTACTTTCCTAATAATCCTTGTTTAGGGCTGAAATTTTTAAGACCTGAAATCCCAGCATTTTTTGAACACATTTCGATGTTCCCCTTTCGAATTTTTTTTGATCTCCAGTTTAAAAGTGATATGTTTTTCTTTTTATCTAAAAATTTAACTTTAAAACCGAAACTTCAAAATTTATATTTTACCTGAAAATTTTTGTTTAACACTCGAGTTATTTTTAGAAACTTTTACTTTTTCTCAACATCTGGGTTTTTTATGCGTAAATTTAAAATACATAATTTGGATTTTTTTGATAATTGCCTTTTATTTTGTTGGTTATCCTAAAATATTGATATACAAAACTTGTCCCCTGAAACCAACAAAAAATAATAAAGCTCAACAACAGTTGCTCCAACGGCGTTTTCGATAGCCAAGCTGTCATCTTCAGAGGGAGATACTATAGTAAAGAGATATACTGTATTATTTCTCTGACTTGGATATTGAAACGCGTTACAATAACTTTTGCTGGGTTTTCTAATTTTTTTTGGTTTCAGGGGACAACATTTGTATATTAATTGCTGCCTTTTCTCAAACTTTTTAACAATTTGAGTTTACATTTGATAAAAACTAGTAAAAGACATTCATATACCGATTTGATAATAACATGATTCCTACTTGCCTTTATTACAATTATCTTTTTTCTTCATATTACGGCATGTATTTAATTGCATTATTTCTCAAACCAGTAGCATATTTTATCCAAAATTCTTCCAAGAATTGAAATACAAATTTTTCTTGGTTTCAGGGTACAAGATTTGTATTTCAATTTTTAAATATAACCAAGGTCAAGTCCCTTCCAACCTTTTTTTTTATTTAAATGCACCTATCTTCTATTTATTTAGCTGCACTTTTTTCGTTCCTTAATAAATTTTGATAGCTAGAACAAAGTAACAGAATTTAATATAAAACAGTTTATTAATTTCCAGTCTCACCTCACAACACATTTGTGTGTCGCGATTCACCGGTTGAGGAAAACTGACCTAAAAAATTGGAAATATGACAAAAAAGTGAAAATACGCTGAAAAAGTGTATAAAATCCTAAATGCCATTACACTATTTTATACAATTATCCAAACTATATTTAATACCGGAGAAGCTAAAAATTTAATACGAAGCAGCTTCGCTTCCATCTTTTTGGGGGAATTTATCGAATATTAAATTGTCGTTTTCTGATCAAGATTTTAAAAATTTGCTTTTAATAAATAAATGTAGTATAACGCAGGCATTTTTTTTATCGTAAATTATAACGGACAAAATCTACAATTTATGGCAATATACAAGCAATGGTCAGGGCGAAATTTTATGACTGCGAGCTTTATGGGCCATAAATTTTGAATAAAGTTTCGTTTTGAGGCGTTTTTCTTTTGATTTTATCTATTTAAATGCATATGGAATTATTTGCACAACTTGAAAGGGGACGAAATATTGAAAAATATTGGAAATTAATTCTTGTTAATGATAATTTTATGCCAACAAGCATTTATTTTAAAATTCTAATTTTTTTCTGAACGACTGTATACTCAACAAGTTTTAGAATTAGATAAAATGTTGAGAAATTTTTATTAACGGATTTGTTTAGTTTTTGATGAAACTTTAAATATTTTTAAATATTTTGTTCTAAAACTCCTGACTATTCCAAATTTTGCACAACTTTCTCAAGATTTTGTTTCAAAATTCGATAATCCCACTGATTCTTGATTTTTTTTTATTCGAATCGGAATTATTGTCTCGAATTTTAAATTTCAAATCAAAAATGACATTTATTTAAAGCAAAGGATAATTTTATTATGACTTGGAGAACTGCCAATAGGATGGGATAACGAAGGCTCCCACGGCCAGAGTCAGTACAGGATATACTTCTTCCGGGATTGGACCGTGTCAAAGAAGTACTAAAAGTGTTCGACGTTTCGCCCACCATCGTAGGGGGGTTCTTCAGAAACGAAGAAAAGAAAAATAAAAAGAGAAATATGAGGGAATATGCAAAAATGAAAAGGCCAATTTCAAAACATCACAGCACGGTAACTCAGTATGTCCACCATACCAGGGGCGAAACTCTTCTGAATTGAAAATTGGTACAAAGGATAAGAAAGTTTAGACAGAAGAGCACGGTAACTCCGTATGTCCACCATACCAGAGGCGAAACTCTTCTGAAGAAGACCCCTACGATGGTGGGCGAAACGTCGAACACTTTTAGTAGTTCTTTGACACGGTCCAATCCCGGAAGAAGTATATCCTGTACTGCCAATAGGATGGATTTGGAAGTTCTATAGGAAAAAGCCTTCATCAACAGAAGTTCTCATTGTGTCAAGCTGGATCTCACGAGAATATAACACTTGGGGAGATCAGATCCAACAGTTTCTACGAGCATCTTCTAGTACTTGAAAAAATACATGTCTCCAGCCGCCTGTGCTCCAGTGTGGAGAGAATCGGTCAAACTGTCATCGTGGATTAGGCGAATAGTTCTTCTCTTTGAATTGAATCCGAAAGAGCCAAAGTTTGTGTCAAAATTAAACCCGAAATTTTCGACAAAAATAAAATTTTATAAAGAAATGTGTAATTTATGTAAAAAGAAAAACGAAACTGCCATTTTCACAAAATATTTTTGACTTTAAACCTATTTACTTTCAGGAGTCCAAATTTTGAGAATATATTACTTTTGAGAAAACTTTTGTGATTCCTCTTTTACAAATTTTCACTATTTTCTAAATTTCCAAATCGTAAATTTGTTTTATAAAATTTCGACTTTAAACTCATAAACTCGGAATTAAAATGAAACAAATTTCAATTTCTAAATTTCAACCTTTTTTGAAGAAAATAGAAATATTAACCAAAACATAAAAAACTCGAAAGTGTCAAAGTCAAAAAAAGATGTCGACATTTTAGAATAGAATTAAAACTCCGGCGCATCCGCCAAAACGCGACATTTTTACGCCACGAAGAAATGTCTTTATCGCTTTGTTCGAAAGCGAAATAATGATGTCATCACGGCCCCTCGGTCAACGCGCTTAATAGGCGACAACTTCCGTGGGGTCAAAGTATTAAAATGAGTTTTGGGGACGTTGCAATAAATTTCGTCGAGTAAGCAACACAATTGGAAGCAGCCATGATTTTTTCCGAAGCAATAAAACAGTCTAGTTTATTATGGTCATTTGATAAGTGCGATAAATATGAAAAGCACGCAAAGTTTTAAGCTGTGCGTCGTTTGTTCGTTTTCCGTCTCTTACATTCTGTCTTATTTTTATTTTGTTCGATGTTCGGTGGCAGAAAACACGGCCATATTGATTAGGAAACATGCCGTTCATGTGCCGATTGCGTTTTGTCCGAAGGCGGCCATTTTCTATCCTTGAAAGTGACCGATCATTTCATTTTGTGCCCTGTAATTGTGATCATGCAAACCACGCGTTGTACTGTTTTGTAGACCATATTGCCAAGGTCAATTATTTGTCATAAATTAAGCCTGATATTTCTTTTTTCTTTGACCTACATTTCAATAGGTCAAAAAAAATTCTTTCACGGACCCTGTATTAGAGTGATTTTAAAGTAATTAAATAAGGAGATTAGAGCTCTTTCTAAATTCTTATTTTAATCTTGAAATTTAGAATTTTCCAAATTCACTTTGAAGTTCAAGTCTTTAGGAAAAAATTAAACATCCTAAGTTTAAAATTTTTAATTTCGAAAACAAAATGAAGATATCGGGGAAACATTTCAAATCCAAAAAAATTCAATAAATATCTATTTTGTTGGATTTGTTTTACTTTTTCTCGAAATTTGAAGTTAAAGTTTGTAATCTTCATTTTTTTTTTTGATTTTAAACTTGCAGTGTCGATACTCTCTACCTTTTTTGCGAAGTTGTGTCAATGTAAGTCATTTTTTTAATGATTTTTTTTTCGTCAGTTCCTTCTTCCCACAAATTTAGGTTTCCAGTCAACTTTTGCTAAGGACTAGCAAGCTTTTATAGATTGCCCCAAGCAGCAATTGCACTGGATTTTAAATTTTCAATTGCTTTTTGGGACTAAATTTTCAATTGCTTTTTGGGACTCACTTCATATTTTAGATTATTCTTGACTTCTTTTTCGAAATTCGGATTTTTTTAGTAATAATTAAGATTTTTTTTCCAAACATTTGGTTCTTTTTGAAATATTTAAAATTTGTTAAATATTTTTTCTTTTTGAATATTTTTTTTGCAAGTAGGACACAACCTAGACTGCAGTCTGAGTTGTATTCTACTTGCATACGACACTGTTGGCGATGGCCATAGTTTCTCTATGAAACAATAGGTGGCGGTAGTACTGAGAGTCACACGCTTGAGATCTGCGAATTCTTAAGTACTTACTTGTCAGAACATTTGTTAGCATTCGAGTTTGATATACCAAACTTACGAGATCTAACAAGACTAAAACCGGTCTTTGGTTTCCAAACCTCGAATCTAATAAATGTTCAAACCTATTGGTCTGCGCATGAGTTTTTACTTTTGTTGAAAATTTTGAAATATTTATTGATTAGATTTTTGTAGAAACTTCGAATTTAAAAAAAGTGACTTTGAAAAAAAATTTCACGTGTTTGAACTAAAAATCTCGACTTCTTTGCAACGCAGACATTTTAATATATCTAATTTTTTTCAGAATTTTCATTTTTTTGTGGCCTTTTCTAAAAATGTTCGTTGTTTTAACAATTGCTGTAATTTTTTAAGTTCAAATTTTTCAAAGTTTCGACCTCTTCTAAAAATTTCGAACCTGTTACAAAATTTTGGCCTTTTTTTCACTGCCTCATATTCTAAGAATCTCATTTTTTTTAAATTATAACCTTTTCTGGAACATTTTTCAGTTTTTTAAATATTGAAATTTTTTTAACATTTCAACTTTTTCGGGACCATTGGGACATATATAGCCCAGGAAACTTTGATGTTAGGTCAATTTTAATTCAAAAACTCAAACATGTTCCAAGAAATAACTATTTTGGGTTAAAATTCACCCAAGAAAGTAAAGCTCTTTGAAGAACCTGAATATGTTCCAAAAAATAACTTTTTTGGATTAAAATTCACCCAAAAGAGCACATCAAAATCCCATGGCACATATATGACCTAGTGGTTCCGAAATGGTTAAATTATGAAAAATTTTATTTATTATATGAAAAAAAGCCAAAAATGGCTCAAACTTCTAACAAATTCAACTTTTTCTCAAAATTTCGACTTTTTAAAAATTTTGACTTTTTGAAACTTGTGACGTTTTTTGAAAACAATAACATTTCGAAATTTCCAGTATACCTACTGACTTTTTCTCTGAAAGTTTAACATTTCAACGACTTTTATAAAATGCTCATATTTATGAAAACTTCCACTCTGAGTTTGGTTTTCTTCAAAAATTAAAATATAAAACTTGTCCCCTGAAACCAAAAAAAATTAAAAAACACAACAAAGGTTGCTTTAACGCGTTTTGACAGCCGAACTGTCAGTTTCTCTCTGAAGATGACAGCTTGGCTTGCGAAACGCGTTAGAGCAACCTTTGTTGTATTTTTTAATTTTACTTGGTTTCGGGGTACAAGTTCTGTATTTCAATTTTCCAGTCTGAGAAAAATTGCCAATTTTAATAACATTTCGCAATTTTCTAAAAATGTTTGATATTTCTATAAGATATTCATGGTTAATTTCAAGTTTTTATTTTTAAATAATCTCGGCATTTTTCTAAAATATTGAGTTCACATAATTTTAATTTTGAAAATTTCGAGTTTTTCATAATTTTGATTATTTGCAAATATCAAATTTTTTTAGATTTCGACTCTTTTTTGAGTCTTCCGTTCATCATTTTTTTGAAATTTTTACATCAAAATTTCAAAATTTTTTAAACTGTGTCTAAATTTCTTGCTCTTTTAAAAAAATGTCGACATTTATAAATTTTATTTTTTTTTTTGAAATTCCTATTTTTATTACATTTTCCAGGTTTCTTCAAATTTTGTATTTTTTAATTTTTTTTTGGGATATTGCAGCTTTCTCAAGCTTCCATTTTATAATTTTAATTTTTTGTAAATATCGAATTTTTTAAAATTTTGAGATTTATTTAATTCTTCCTTTCATCAAAATTTCATTTTTTCGAAATTTTCACATCAAAATTTCAAAATTTTCTTGCTCTTTTAAAAAAATTTCGACATTCAAAAATTTTCATTCTTTTGAATTTCCTGTTTTTATACAATTTTTCAGTTTTCTACATATTTTGAACTTTTGAAAATATTTTTTTAATATTGCAACTTTTTCAAAATCCCAATTTTTTGATAATTTTGAGTTTTTGTAAATTTCATTTTTTTTTAAATTTCGACAATTTTCTGATTCTCCCTTTCATCAAAATTTAATTTTGTTGAAATGTTTACATAAAAATTTTGAAAATTTTTTGCTCTTTTAAAAAATATCGCCATTTAAATATTTTTATTTTTTTGAAATATTCGTTTTTATAAAATTTTCCAATTTTCTTCAAATTTTAAATTTTTGTAAATATTTTATGAATATTGCAACTTTTTCAAACTATCAATTTTTTTGTAAATTTCCAGTGTTTTAAAAGATAAATTTTATTTTTTTCAGTTTACCATTGTTATCAAAATTTTTATTTTTTCTCGAAATCATGACTAGTATATTCAGACGGGTTTCAAAAATTTTGGACATTTGAAAAGTTCTACTTTATTTCCAAATTTTCATTTTTATCACAATTTTGAATTTCACCAAAATTTGGGTATTTACAATTTTTTTTGACAATTTCGACTTTTTAAAAATTTTGATTATTTGTTTTTCCTTGTTTAAATGTCAACACTTCAAAATTCGCACTTTATTGAAACTTCCAGTTATAATAAATTTAATTTTTCTCAAAAATTTTCATTTTTAAATTTCGACTATTTCTCAAAGTTATGACTGTTTTGCAAATGTTCAGCTTTTCTCACGAAATTCGGCTTTTAAAACACTACTCTTTTACATTGAAATATTTATCAAAATTTTGGATCTCATTAAATTTTGTATGAAAAGTTTGCCCAATTTCAAAATTTTTATTAGCTGTAATTTTAACTTTATAAGAATTTTGATGGATCAATGCTTTTACTTTTTTAAAAGCTCATTTTTTCAGTATTTTTTCTAGTTCTTTAAATTTTAATTTTAAAACTAGTACTTTTGACAAGAATTTTGATATATCTAAATTTTCACTATTCTTAAATTCTCATTTTTATTACAATTTTGGATTTTCTCATAATTTTTGGGAATCTTAATTTTTTTTTAAATTAAGACTTTTCTAAAAATTTTGACTTTTTTGAAAATTTTGACCTTTTATCAAAATTTTAACTTTTGGCAAACTTTGGTTTACTTTAAACAATTCGTCTGCTGTTTTTTTTTTAACTTTGACCCTTTTGAAAATATTACCTTTCGACATTTTAGAACATTTACTAATTCTAAACTTTGGCATTTTAAAATTTTCACCTTTTAAGAATTCCCAAGTTTATTAAAATTTTGATTTTTTTTAATTCAAAATTTCGACATTTTCTCGAAGTTTGGATTCCGCTGTATATTTCAATTCCTAAAAATGATCTCTATGTTTTAATATTTGTGCTTTTTGTAATTTTTTAAAGTTAAACAAATTTCGATTTTCTCAAACTTTTGAAGCTGTAAAAATTTTAGTACTTTAAAGATTTTAATGAGTTGAAAATTTGGACTTCATAATTACAAGTTTCTTTCAACATTTTGACATTTGGTAAATTTGGTCTTCTTCTTTTATCAGCTTTTTTTTTACTATTTAATGTATTGATCTTTTTCCGAAAATTTTGGTTTTCTTTGACTCTTTCAACAACTTTTTAATTCCATGTCTTTATCAAAATTTAGTCTTCTGGTTCGGGAAAAATTGCCTTTTTGAAACTTTGGTATTTTTTAAAATTATGACCTTTTTAAAAAAAAGCAATATTTCGAAATTTTCGCTTTGTTCAGTTTCATATATTTGCCAAAATTTGGACCTTTACTCAAAATTTTGAAATTATCATATTTTCCAAATATCTCTCGTCATTAAAATTTCTCTCTTACATTTTAAGTTTTTTTTGCAATTGGGAAAATGTAAAGCAGCAACAACCAGCTATTCCGAGCTGCAGTTAACAAGATTAAAATAGCTGTGATGATAGCAAACCTCCGATAGGAGATGCAACATAAGAAGAAGAACCAAAGCGCAAAATATCTACAAACATATCTGTACCGACCCATTTTGCAACCGCAGGTGTACCAATTATTATACACATCAACGTTAACGCCAAGACAGGGGATGTGCAACTTTGGTTTAAACAACGATTACTTTTTATTTCTTATGCATAAGGTTCTATAAAACAAATAACATGATTAGATCACGACATATAAATCAACAAATAGTCCCGAATAATAATAGAAAACCATTATGAATGCGTCGGAGTTTTATGGTTAATTTAAAATTAAAGGCTCGCGTATTTATGTTACCCAGGGGCCGCTTTTATATGTTTGGTAAAGTAGACCATCCGGAAAATTGATTACTTTATTCAACGGATAAATTTTAGCTTAAAACTTGTTAGATGCCAAAAAAACCTACGACTTTTTGTCGAAATCGACGCAAAAACACTCCTTCCATTCCAAACACAATATCCGCTTTGTATATTTGCAAATTTATCAGATTCGTATCGAGTGCGAGCTTAGGGGATTAAAATGGCTTACGGACTGTGTTTCTATTCGAGGTTTTATCAAGTTCTCATCTGCGATGACCAGTTTACTACTCTGAAAGTATTTTAATTTATGCTGAGGGAATTTTCGAAAAGGGAATTCTGTCTCTAAATAGTGATAACATTCGTTATTTATTTAAAATTGTTATTATGTAGTATGCTTGGCACTGGAAAAATGTCACGCGTTTACATCAGTTGGTCGAGCTATGTAGAGCAAATCATTACTGTGTCAGTGGTATGTAACAGGTAAACGAATAGAAAGAAAATTTTAGGACATCAAATGGTTGGTACTCAACTTTCTGTCATTCATTTCATTTGTTATTTATTTCCTCTCATAAAGTAGTGAAGTAGTAAAAGGTTCTTACAATAACTAAAAATTTCCTTACGTGAAATCTACGCAGACAAGAACGTGAGTAACGCAAATTATATTACAATACGTTAAATGTCAAGAAGTAGAGTTAGTTTTCCATTATTTAGAAGGAAAGTGTATTCCAGTCTAGAAACACAAGTCTAAAAGATTCACGTTGCTTGTTCGTTCTGTTGACAAAAGAAACCCCAAAGAAAAACGAAAAGGGACAGTTTTTGCGCCCGAGAATGTCGGATGTGCATTTTAAATTTTCTCACCAACCGAACTAAAACATTTCAAGGATGTCTCTGTGACATGGCAAAGATTTATCCGTGCAGCCGTGCAACGTTAACGTCCTTAGTTCTCCTTGTGTATTGGAGCGTTGGAAATGTTTAGAAATAAACCGAACTTTCGGACCGAAGTTAGGTGGATGCATCCAATGGTAATAAAGTTAGAACGAAAAGTTCCTAACTTGGTGCTGTTTGTTTAGAAATACTTCTTGTTCGGGCCGATTGTTGGACCACTGTTACAAGTTTCGAGTAAATCAGAAAACTGACAAAAGCAGATTTTCTACTGAGATGAGACTAAACCCATGGCGATATCGTTGTTCCTTGCTTTAATTATCAGAGAAGTAAATATTGACTGTAGGAATTAAGGGCAGAAGAGACGTTATGAAAGAATTATATACTGCAAAGGAAGCCAAATTGGCACCTAATTGAAAGGTACAATTTTATTCAATATTCTTGATAAATTCAGCACGAAAATTGATTCTCTAAATATAGATGGAACGTTGCTGATAACATCACTACGTAATGATTAAATTTGTATCGAATGTTAGGCCAACCCTCCATTTGACCGGTTAATAAGAGCTAGGGTGATAATAATAATTTAATGTTGGCTCTTACCTTAGATTTTATCGTTTCATTTCATCATGTATTAAAATTATACACCATTTTAACTAGAAAATTACGAGGTGGGCGTACGAAAGGTGGATGCTCTCACAAGTCTACACTACAATTTTCATTCTGAACTTATTGTCGTAGAATATTCAAAGTACTCGAGGCTACTGAATAATTAGGAAGAATTTGATTTCAACTCAAACTTCTTCGAAAACGGAATTTACAATAACTGAGGATATAGTCAAAGGTAAACTGAATATACTTACTCATTTTTTCTTATATTTTAAATATAAAATTGAAATAGGATTTTTAAATGCGCAATTTCAAATTTTAACCTAAAATATCAAACAAAATTTTGATCTGAATTTTTGGGTTTGTGACATACCAAATCGCATTTGGGCCGAAGTTGCTTGTACTCAACCCATAATGCAAGCATAAAACTTACTTTAATTACCTAAGTTATAAATAACTTGGTTGCAATTGTATATTATTCTTCGCAAAGGGTGCGGCCATCGTAACTTGGATCGAAAAATATTTGTAGTGTGCTGTTTGATGTGGTAACTCCCAGAGTAGAAAAATACATAGTTTTTTTAAGCCGAACGCTTTAAATAAAGGTTGCAACTTGACTAACGTAGTTTTCAAGTAGAATACAACCTCGACTACAAATTTATGCAGCCCTCCAGACGTTTATAGTGAATCATAGGTAGCTGAACTACGACCAATTGAAACGGTGCCACCTAGCGAAGCGGTTGCTCCTAGGAAGTTCCCAGAAAACAAGGATTCTAATGCATAGACCAATAGGTTTGAACATTCATTAGATTCGAAGTTTGGAAACATGTCTGTGCATTAGAATCCTTGTCTTCTGGGACTTTCCTAGAGAGCAACCGCTTCGCTAGGTAGCAGTATTTCAAGTGTTGGTAGTTCAGCTACTTATGATTCATTATAAACGCCTAGAGAGCTGGACGAGTTTGTAGTCTAGGTTGTATTCTACTTGAATACGACTTGTTGGCAGTGGCTATAGTTTTTCTAGGGGCCAATAGGTGGCGGTAGTCCTGCGAAGTCACACGTTTGACGTCCGTGAATTCTTTAGTACTTACTTGTCAGAACATTTGTTAACATTCGAGTTGGATATACCAAACTGACGAGATCTAACAATATCGAAACAGGTATTTGGTTTCCAAACTTCGAATCTAATAAATGTTCAAACCTATTGGTCTGTACATTAGACTCCGTCTTCTGGGAACTTTCCTAGAGGGCAACCGTTTCGCTAGATGGTAGTGTTTCAACTGTTGGTAGTTCAGCTACCTATTCACTATAAACGCCTGGAATGCTGCATGAATTTGTAGTTAAGGTTGCATACTTGCATATGACATTGTTAACGATGACGCAGTTTTATTTATTTAAATTGGAATTTCAAGTTTTGTTTTAAATTTTGACATCCGATTTTAAAAAATTCTATTTAAAATGCGAAATTAGGAAGATATTTGTTTTTAACTTTGTTTTTTCCTAACGTATTGGTATTGTTGTATTTCTCTCTTTAACCTTAAATTGTTTTCTTTTTTCTTGGTAATTTTGACATATTTTGGGAAATTTTATTTTGTAGTTGAATTTTATAGACTTCAGATAAAATTTGAATGAAATAAAATTGCAGGTTGAAATGCAATATTTCTTGAATTAAATGTAAAAGGTTTTTCTTCAAACATTAATTTTTGATTAAGAAAGTCTATTATGTATATCAGAAATTTGGAGAAAAACTTTTTTTTGAAATTTCAAAGACTACGAACTTTTGATTTTATTATCAAAGTAATCCTTAATTTTTGACTTAAAAGGCCAAAATTTTGAAACAATATTCTAATTTTTTTTAATTTGATTCTTCACATGTTTTAACTTCGGATGGTCGACTACCAAAGTTTTGATTTTAAGAGAAAATCTGGAGAAAAATTGAGCAAAATTATGTTGGTAGTAATTTAGAAAGCAAATATTATTACTATTTAACACTATCAAAAGAAGAGTGTATTTGTGTACAGATATTATAGATAAAAACACAGTAACTATATTTTAAATGTTAACAACATTGCAATATTTAAAATTAATTTTACTTACATTGAAAAATGAACCTATAAGTGGCTTCAAAATGTCAATTTCACTTTAAATTTAACTTAAAATGTTAAAAGAAAAAGTTGAAATTTCTAGTCTTTTCTCGATATTTGAACTTTAATTTCGACACTTTGACTTTTCCAAAATTTCGAATCGAAAGTAGAAATTATCATTTTCGAAACATCAGAAAACTTTATTAACTTAAAATTTAAAATATTTACTCTTTTATCAAATTTGTTTCAAGCTATTTAAGCTTTAAGCTTAATTTTTTTATAAAGGTCCAAAATATTAGGTTAAATTCAAAAATATCCAATAATATAATTTTAACTTAAAATTTTGGATACAAATTAGACATTTTAATTAATTTTTCGAAATTTATATCTTAATGTTGAGATTTTTTTCCTGAAATTACAATCGTTAAGACCAGGTAAAAAAGACCCGACTTTATTTCAATATACAGGGTGTTTCCAAATTCATGTGACAAAATTCAGGAGGTGATTGCTCGTATGAAATTAAGATGGGTCTTTCCTATAGCAAAATTTCCTCAGCCACCCCTTTCCGAGATATCACCCTTAAAAGATGATGACTAAAATTAAGTTTTTATTTTTTTTCTAATATTTTAGTAAAGCTAGAAACTTCAAATTCTGTAATTTTCGTGCACTCGCAAAGGACTGACCACGGGTATTTTTTCAATATTCCTGTTATATTATACGGGGGTGAAATTAGCAACCCTTACTTTATTTCATATCAAAATTTTTTTCGAGATGAAGTTTTATGAAATAAAATTTAACTTAAAATCCTTGTTTTATTTAAAACTTTTTTTGTTCTTAAATTTTTTTCCCAAAACCAATAGCTGCAGAAAAAAAAATAAACACCATAATTTATAATTTTTTTAATACATTGAGTGGAAAACAGTAAAGATGTAAAATGTAATACGATTCATAATACATGCTGGAAATGACCACATCTACCTTGTTTTTAATTACAATGTTTTAGAACAGGGGTTCCCAACCTCGTGCCCGCGGGCACCATGGCGCCCGCGGAACGATTCGTATGTGCCCGCCACTATTCGACATAGACAGAATTTTTTCATAAACATTAATTAAAAATCTAAATTGCTTTTATTTATTTGTTAGAGTTTAAATATTTTTGAGTGCCTAGGTTTATGAAATACGTATGTTTGCGATATTATATAAAATTGAATCATTTTTCGGTTCGACATATTTATGCGAATCATTGTTTTCAAACATAAACTCAATAAAATCAAGATATAGATCTCGACTCATCGATGAGCATCTTTATGATTGTTTGGTAACAGGATTATCTAAAATTTAGAATGTATTTTGACTGAAGGTGGTCATTTCCAGCATTTATTATAAATCGTATTACATTTTACATCTTTACTGTTTTCCACTCAATGTATTAAAAAAATTATAAATTATGGTGTTTATTTTTTTTTCTGCAGCTATTGGTTTTGGGAAAAAAATTAAGAAAAAAAAAGTTTTAAATAAAACAAGGATTTTAAGTTAAATTTTATTTCATAAAACTTCATCTCGAAAAAAAGTTTTGATATGAAATAAAGTAAGGGTTGCTAATTTCACCCCCGTAACAGGAATATTGAAAAAATACCCGTGGTTAATCCTTTGCGAGTGCACGAAAATTACAGAATTTCAAGTTTCTAGTTTTACTAAAATTTTAGAAAAAAATAAAAACTCAATTTTAGTCACCATCTTTTAAGGGTGATATCTCGGAAAGGGGTGGGCTGAGAACATTTTGTTATTGGAAAGACCCATCTTAATTTTATACGAGCAATCACCTCGTGAATTTTGTCGCATGAATTTAGAAACAGCCTGTATAAGGTTTAATTCAAAAATTATAATTTTCTTTTTGATACTGAGATAATGATTTTAATTTGCTACACGGTTGGTCATCTCTAGTGAAAGTACTGAAAGTACTTGTTTTTACAAAAAAATGTTAAAAAAAATAATTTTTTCGTTGTTCATTTGCGTTGTTCATTTACGAAGTGTGTAAATTAAATAATGAGCCTGACATTTTCAAATATGCCTTCGGACACCGCGAGTAGGATGCGAAAACAAGGATAGATGGCGATGAACTACCTTCTTAAACAAGGATAGGTTGTAAATTTTGGGGAAAATTTTGTTCGATAACCAGTTCTACAGCTTGGAAGTTCTACAGATAATAGAGTCTACATAAACAGAAGTCCTCACTCTGTCAAGCTGGACCATACAGTAATTTGCTGCACCCAACTGTCTTGTATGCCTTAAAAATCTTACCCTTGGAGGGATCAGACCTATTGGTTCCTGCTACTTCCATGAAAATTCTTGTGGAAAAGAGATAAGTCAGCAACCATTCGCCTGTGTTCTAGTGCTTCGAGAAATTTGGTAATACTGCTGTCATTAATTAGGCGAATAGCTTTTCCGTGAATTGAGTCCAAAGGAGCCAAAGGGTGCTTTGGAGCTAAACTCCAAACATAAGAACAATGTTTTACTGTTGGCCTAACTTGAGCTTTATATAGAGTAAACAGCTGATGATATGTGGAGAACTTTTTAGCTCTAAAAAGAAAGCCTAGGTTCTGGGAGGCGCACTTAGCAGTGGCGAGCACATGATTGTCCCAAGAGAAATTATTGCTCGCATTCACTCCTAGGATAGACAGATTAGATCCCATCAAAAATATTTTACTGTCCATTAGTATGTTTATTGCATTATCCTCTAATGTTTTCTTAGAGAAAACCGCGGCCTGAGTTTTTGAGGCGTTGAAGTGAACCAGATTTTTCTTACCCTATTCCAGAACGATTTTGAGATCCCGATCTCTATCTGCTGTTCCCTAATCCGATCTAAAGCAGCGACGGATAATAGTTTGTAGGAGAAAAAAAATGACACCAGGCCCTAAAATTATTTCTTTGGGAAATCACACAGAGTTTGAGACGATTTTTCCACTCTTCATAGTAGTGCTGGAATTCGGTTAGTGGAATAGCCTTCAGCTGGTTGGCTACAGCCGTTTGAATATCTTCAGGTGGCCCAAAATGTTGTCCTAGAAGACGAATTTTTAATCCTGGGAACAGAAAAAAGTCACAAAGTCTGAAATCAAGTGATCAAGGAGGCTGAGGAGCTACCGGAATGCTTTTGTTGGCTTAAAACTCGTTTATGGAAATTGATGTGTGACAAGTCGCCTTGTCATGATGCAGGATCCAATTGTTCTTCATGTTTGGTCTTACACGCCTGACATTTTTAGGGAGTCTTTCGAGAACCTTTTGGTTGATTCATTGCCTGACCTTGTCACTCATTTTTGGAACTCACTGCGAAAACCCCTTTCACGGGAAAAACGATAAAGAACAATCAAATGACTTCGATCGAGTTTAAACTCATAGTGAACGCGTATTACATGCCCATCTGTCCCCCTTTATATGACATGCTTCCAGTGTTGCCATATCAAACGCTATGTTGTCAGTCTGATTACTTAATTTACAGAGCTCGTATATTCCAATTAATTTTTGAAGACGATATCATACTATAACAAAATGTAGTTATAAAATTTAGTAAGAAATTTTTCTATAAAAATTTGGTAAGGGAAAGCAGCCACGATAATGAATCAAATAGCAGATAAGCGCTCCAGAAATTTCCGCAAACGATAAGTCTTATCTTTACATTCCCTCTAGAAATCGTAACAGTACCTATAAATACGCGGTCCTCTTTCCCTCAGTTAGTTAGTTAAATAGGAAATAAATTATTTTATTAAACAGTGTTAATGAGTTAATTAATCAATTGTTTAAGTTATAATTGTAGTGTTCCGAAATCAGTTTGGAAATAAAGTGGTTACAATTTACGTGGTTTTAAT
Source organism: Dastarcus helophoroides (assembly GCA_028583605.1). Lineage (NCBI taxonomy): Eukaryota > Metazoa > Arthropoda > Insecta > Coleoptera > Bothrideridae > Dastarcus > Dastarcus helophoroides. Next base: position 31,105,946 of record CM053331.1, on the reverse strand, counting down.
TTTGAACCCATAACGCGCAACAATACAAATGACCATCTTTGACATTAACTGCCAAATGTGGTACTTTTTTAAGGTTTTTCATCATGTTGGTCAACGTTTCGGCAGATATGGCGGTTATTTCACTTCGTATGTTAGTTTTAATTGAGCTAAAGTCTTAGCTTGCTGTCGTGTACATTAGATTTTAAAAAGCCCACAAATAAATCTGGTGATCTGCGTGGCCAGCAAAAATCGTCATTTGGCAAAATCGCCAGCTGTGTTTAGTTGTTAAGCCATGTCAATATTGTAAGAAAAAATATTCAAATTTTCGATATTTTAATCGTAACGTCTTGCTCTTTTTCTGGGCATGCAACTGATTTCATTAAAATTAGCATAGCTTACAAATTTTGCGTTAAACGCTTTATTGTGTTATCACCTAGAGCATTGTTTGCTTTAACTTTTTTTAAGAATGCACGTTAATTTCTTATAATTAGAAAGGTATTTTGAATATAAAACTTCAAAAATTTTAGCACGTTCTTTCGAACTGTATACTATTCTATGGTGTAAATCTGCTTCGACTGACGTTGCCAGAGCTATATATATATATCATTAGCCGATTTGATAACGCCGTCAAAAGTTATAAAGTTCTTCGATGCTTTCACTTTGAATGCCCAACCCTGTGTTATATCAATATTTTGACTTTAAAACCAAAACTTTATATTTTGAGAAAAACTTGAAATTTAAATTATAATTTCTCAAACCTTAAAACCAAAAAGTCTTATTATCCAAACATTGCAAGTTTAAATTAGAAATTTTAGGAGAAAGTGGGCTGTTTTTAAATAAAGAATGTGTGTATAAGTTTGAAATATTGACCTTTTTTTTTCAAAACTTTGACTTCAATTTCGAAACGTAAACTTGTATGTCAAAATCTTAAAAAAATTTTAAATTTTAAACCACAAATCTGATTGCAAGAAATTTGAAGGTTCTTCTTTAGGCTCATAATACTTTCTCCAAAATTGCCAGCCTATAGTCAAGGCTAGATTAAATACGCGAGATGAATTTGTTGAATTTCCAATTTTTAGATTTATTTTAATCGCGTCTTTTATTGTGAGCAAAATGTGTATTTAAATTTGGAATTTCGAAAAAGTTACTAATTTTAATATTTTATACTTCTTACGGGATTGCACCGTGTCAAAAAACTACTAAAAGTGTTCGACGTTTCGCCCACCATCGTAGGGGACTTCTACTGGAACAAAGACTAAAGAAACAATAAATAAAAAGGGAATATAAGGGAATATGCAAAAATTAAAGAATGAAAAGGCCAATTTCCAAACATCAGAGCACGGTAACTCAGTTTGTCCACCATACCAGAGGCAAAACTCTTCTGAATTGAAAATTGGTACAAAGGATAAGAAAGTTTAGACATAAGAGCACGGTAAATCAGTAAGTCCACCATACCAGAGGCGAAACTCCTTAGAAGAGTTTCATTTTTGCATATTCCCTTATATTTCTCCTTTTTATTTATTGTTTCTTTTCTTTGTTCCTGAAGAAGCCCTCTACGATGGTGGACGAAACGTCAAACACTTGTAGTAGTTCTTTGATACGGTCCAACCTCGGAAGAAGTATATTCTGTACTGACTTTGGCCGTGAAAGCCTTCGTTATCATATTTTAATATTTTGTTTATGTTTCTCAGCTTAGCGATTTCTATTTTAGTATCTAAATAAACTATAGTCCATATAAAAACGATAATATATCTATTTCGTTTTATGATAGAAATATTCTTACAAAACGACAAACAAAATATTTTACCAGTTTATCAAACTAAGCTTCTAATGTGCAATAAATTGACATTAAACTGAAATCTTCTAGTTTACTAAGTTTTCCAATAGCCGTGTTGCAGTAAAAAATAAACTTTGGCTCGTTCGTGGAAACCTAACAAACATTTTTACTGCAGACTTCGAATCCGGTGAAGTGTGGGTGATAAAAAGATGGAAGAACGTTTTATTTGTTGCTTCCTTCCTATAAATGCTATGAAAGTTATTACACATGTTCCGTCTGTGTCTATTCTGCGAAAAATCTATCTCTCCAGCCCTGAAAAATTTGTGATGCATTCCTCTCTTTATCGACAGGCATGAAATATCTTCTGTCTCAGAGCGATACGTAAGTTGCTGTAGATGGTTTCTGATTGGATTTTAAACCGACATTTTTCACGTCAAGTCTGACTGAAAGCAATACGTGTTGCTTTCTATTAAGATTATCCTTTTGTAATAATATACATTTTTTTTCAAACTCAAGTTATACAGAATATCGTTGTTATAATATCATTAACTATTAGAAATCAAAATGAGGCAGTCATGTGGACTGCCGACAGAAGTCAAAACTTAAAAGGAAATAACGCTGATAAAATTTTTCCTGGTGCTATTGAATATGAAGTAATTTAATTGTTCTGGAACTAACCTAAAACGCTTATATATATATTTTGATATCTGCGGAGTACACACTTAAAGGTTTATATCACTTACATTAAACTCAGGTAACAGGCGTTTAATACTAGCTAGCCTTGATTCTGGTGTTATCCTAATCTTTCCGTTTATCCATCGTTTGCTGGAACGGACTGGTCCTTGGTTATCTTCAAAAATTGAAATAGAGAACTTTTCCCCTGAAAACAAGAAAGTTAGAAAACACGACAAACGTTGCTCTAACGTGTTTCGACATCCACACTGTCATCTTCAGAAAGATATCTTTCTGAAGATGACAGCTTGGCTGTCAAAACGCGTTAGAGCAACGTTTGTCGTGTTTTTTATTTATCGTGTTATTATCCAATGTATTCATTACAATTATTCCCCAGTTAAATCTCTCATTTTATGTCCAAGGAGGTTTCATCCCTTTACCACATCGGCAATTAAATAAATAATTACGCGACACGTATCTCGCCAGCAGAACTGGCATTTTCAAGCATACCAATCTAAAAAGATTAGCAACAGATGCATCGATGTCACCTGCATTGAGATTCAAATCGATACTGAGTGAAACCTTCTTGGACTTAATCACAAGCCGCAGTGTTTAGTTCAGTGCTTTAGTGACTCTCATTTTATAATAACAAAGATATACTCTATTTCATATTTTACAAGAAATACCTGAGTCATAAAAGCACAAAAGTTAAAACATTTAACTGTGTTATAATATTACCGAAATCAAAATAATTATTTAAGATTTTAAGAAATGTCATTCAAAATATAACAGCATCACCAAAAGCTTAACCAGATGTTACTAATTCCTGTCACACTGTCTAAATTGTTGGCAATGCGCAGGCGAATTATGTGCGTCGTGTAAAGCATATTTTTATTACGCCGATTTTAATCTCGCATTCGTCTTTCAAATTGACGGCTACCTGTTATTTGCCAGCGTTTTTTTCTTTTAAGCTTTTGCTTAGGCAGATAGTAGAAATATTAATTGTCACATTAAAACACAACTTAGATAATTAGAATATAGACATTTTCGCATATTTAATTTAACTTAAGAGGTGGGGTTAGATTCTCAGGCAATTTTAGCTTTCAAATCAACAAGCGACCGTGGCACACTGGTTTGGGCGTGACGGGTTCGAGATTCGAACCTCGCTGCAAATCTCGCGTTTTTTAGGTTCATGTCGGGATTTATTCATGAATATATGTGTCTACTAGACATTAGAGTATGCCATAGTTCAAATTAGTGTTATTGCTAAGGTGAAACTATTCAATTTTTCCCTATCTTTAGTCAATTAACGCACCAGAAGAAACGTCACTTCAAAAATGAATATATCACACAAATATGGTATTGAAATTTCAGGTATATTTATGTTTACGCAAAAAAATAATAATAGAAATATAAAACAAAAATTAAAATCATAATTTGGACCAATTCTTGGGTGGTTACTGGCACCAAGTCCCTTCGACATCGCTAAATAAGAAAAAAAATGCGACAGGTGAGCAATCGGGAATTAGTAGAAAGAAAAGGTTGCTTAGGTTATGTCTGAAAGATGAAAATATGCAAGTCATTGAATGATTCTCCCTGAGCTTGTCGGAAATGTCAGTGGCTGATTTGCTTTTTTTGCATGAAAGTCGCTGGTGAAAGATTTTAGAAGAAGCCTAACGCCAATAGATCAAAATTTAAAAAGAAATGGGTGCGACTTTAATAAACTGGCTAATACTCAAGAGATATTTTTTGATGATCATTACAAACGTTCTAAATTTTGAAAATCTTTGAGGCGGTCTCTCATGTTAACTGACAGTTTTTAAACCATGTGTTATCTACCGACAAAACATCTTTTTTTATAGACCCTACAACTCCCAAATTGTTTTAAAAAGTGGGGCTTAATATGCCTACACATACACTGCAACTTGTGTGGGCTCTGTTGGGTTTTGTTAGAAAATTCCATCGTTGACACATTTTTATAGACAAATACCTAACAACCGATAAATATTTAATATGCTCCCAAATTAAATAAACTGATTGTCTGAGCATTAAACATTGATTTTGTTATTTATTTTTAGTGGAATTTTATCAAATTTTCCTTTCATTGTGTTTTAAAATTTGTTTCTCTTTTCGTTACGCCACTTAATTAATGAAACCAAAGATATACAGTGGATGCAATTATTTTCATATTAAATCAAAGTATATGAAAATAGAAATAATTGTGCGGCAAAATAATTTTCTAAAAATTTCGTGCACAATTATTTATTTCTTTGCTAACCCTGCCTTATCACTGTTCCTGCCAAGTGGGTAACAACGCGGTAATCAGTCACTTATCGCCTTGCACTCGTGACGACCTAAGAAGTCGTAAACCATTTGTTGCTGTCAGTGGCCACATGTAATGTTTTAGTGTTTTTGGTCCGATTTGTCTCCCTTTTCAAAGGTCGAAGAAACTTTTTTTGCTTTTTCCAGGCTTTCTCAAACCGTGGTTATTATTAATGAAAATTTTTACTTAAACACTCTGCCAGCTGACTTCTCAAATATCATTGATATGTGAATGTGTAAAGGTTTTAGCTGAGGCTTGAATTTTAAATAAATGTGACTAACAAGGAAAGGTCGCGAAGTGTCCGGCGCCGATTTTGCTAATTTTTGGATATGTTTTAAAGGACCAAAATCTAAGAGACACGTATTTTTTTTTATCGGCTGATAAACGGTTTTAAGGGTAGTTTTACCCCCTCAAAGTTGAGGCAAAAAATGCAGATTTTGCTTTTTCTCGAATACCACAAATGATATTCAAGTCGTTTTTTTTCCAAAAGTTTTGATTTGACGAGAAATAAAAGAAAAATTTTTTTTTTAATTTTCCCACCCCCCTCATGGGGGCAAACTACCCCATTTAGAAGTTTTTTAATCATAAAAATGGTAATTACGACAGCAAAATTCTGAAAAAAATATATGTTATTTTATACACCAAAACTAATTTTACCTGTTTTTGGATTTTGTCGAAAAAAATTTTTTTGGGAGGTAAACACCACTTACACGAATACGTATATGATAGGATGTATTTTTATGATTTTTGTTTTATTTTTTTTTCTGAAGCGAGGTATTTCGACGAGAAACTAAAAAAATAGTTTTTAAGATTCTTTCGGTGACCCCTCATCCCCACCCTCCACCCTTCCCTTATAGGAGGGTGAGCTACCTACTTAAAAAACTGGAAAATTCGAGATTATTATGATCCCTCTACTATCTATATACACCAAAAGAAAAGTTTACAAAATTTGTTTAACTCCACCCCTCCTGATAGGGGTAAATTACCCCTTATGAAATTTTTAATTAACAAGAAAATAGTCATTATAACAGCTAAATTTTGAAAAATAAATGTTATTTTATACATCAAAATTAATTTCACTTTTATTTGGGTTTTGGTGAAGGAAAATATTTTAGGGGTAAACACCCTTTAGGTCAAACACGTATATAATAGGATGTATTTCTATGATTTTTAATTCGTTTTTTATCTGGAACGAAATATTTTAACGACGAATTAGAAAATTAATTTTTTTGAACTTTTCCAGTCACCTCTCTTCCTCTCTCTCCACCTTATATTACCAGAGGGTGAGTCATCTACTTAAAAAATCGAAAAATTCGAGATCATTACGATCTCTTTTTATACACCGAAAAAAATTTTAAATTTTTGCACCTTCGTAAGGGGATAAACTACTCCTTTCTGAGGTTTTTAAGTATTCAAAAAATTGTCATTATAACAGTAAAATTTTGAAAAAAAAACACTATATTTTATAACCAAAACTTATTTTATTGAATTTTTTTGGGGTTTGTCGAAGAAAAATGTTTGGGGGTAAACACCCTTTAGAGCAAATATGTGTATAAAATATCTATATAAAAACTGCGGTCAGTTGTCTGAACTTTATAAAAATTTAGAAGTTTTGTATATTAGATATACCTACACAAGAAATATGGGAATTTACCAAAACATTTAAGTGCATATTATTATGGCGGTAAAGATATTCGTTTCTTTTTTCCTGGAACGAAATATTTCAACAAGAAACAATAAAAATAATTTTTCCGAATTTTTCCAGCCACACCTCGCGTCCTATTTCTATCAGAAGGATAAGTCACCTGGGATGGGAAATGCAAAAATTTAAAACCTTTCTAAGCTCTGTTTTGTGGTATCTAGAGAGACAGCAACGATCTAGAATTTCCAGTTTTTCAAGTAGATAGCTAACTGGCTCATTCTACTGGTATGCCAACACGAAGGGTGGGAACGGTAGAACCAAAATTTAAAAATAATATTTTTCTACCTTCTTTAAAATACTTCATTTCAAAAATAACGAGCCGAAAATTATACAAATATATCTCCTATTGTATATAAATATTTGCGTTAAGGGTGTTCACCCCCAAAATATTTTCCTTTACCCAAACCCAAATACAGGTAAAATTAATTTTGATGTATAAAATAACATTTATTTTTCAAAATTGACCTGTTATAATGACTATTTCCTTGTTAATTAAAAATTTCATAAGGGGGTAATTTACCCCTATCAGGAGGGGTGGGGGTAAAAAAATTTGGTAAACTTTTTTTCGGTGTATATAGATAGTAGATGGATAATAATAATCTCGAATTTTCCGGTTTTTTAGGTAGATAGCTCAGCCTCTTATAAGGGAAGGGTGGAGGGTGGGGATAAGGGGTCACCGAAAAAATCTTAAAAAATTATTTTATTAGTTTCTCGACGAAATACTTCGCTTCAGAAAAAAAAATAAAACAAAAATCCTAAAAATACATCCTATCATATACGTATTCGTGTAAGTGGTGTTTACCCCCCAAAAATTTTTTTTTAGACAAAATCCAAAAACAGGTAAAATTAGTTTTAATGTATAAAATAACATATATTTTTTTCAAAGTTTTTCTGTCGTAATTACCATTTTTATGATTAAAAAACTTCTAAATGGGGTAGTTTGCCCCCATGAGGGGGGTGGGAAAATTTTGAAACATTTTTTTTCTTATATTTCTCGTCGAAACAAAACTTTTGAAAAAAGAAACGACTTTTTGTATGTGAGAAACAGCAAAATCTGCATTTTTTGCCCCAATTTTGAGGGGGTAAAACTACCCTTAAAACCGTTTTTCAGCCGATAAAAAAAAATACGTGTCTCTTAGATTTTGATCCTTTAAAACATATCCAAAAATTAGCAAAATCGGCGCCGGACACTTCGCGACCTTTCCTTGTCAGCATGTCCACCATACCAGAGGCAAAACTCTTCTGAATTGAAAATTGGTACAAAGGATAAGAAAGTTTAGACAGAAGAGCACGGTAAATCAGTATGTCCACCATACCAGTGGCGAAACTCTTCTGAGAGGAAAGAGGGAAAGGGAAACTTTATATACCATTCGTCTGCGCGATCACTCCCGAAGATTTCCGATGGAGGAAAGCATGTAACCGTCGTATCTGTTGATATTTTTGGGGAATTTTTGGATTTCAATGGCCTCGCGTATGTTTCTATTATAGTAATTGGGAATATTGGATATAATTGAAATATCATCAAAGAGAATCTTCTTATATTTCCCCTTTTTATTTATTGTTTTCTTTTCTTTGTTCCTGAAGAAGCCCCCTACGATGGTGGGCGAAACGTCGAACACTTTTAGTAGTTCTTTGACACAGTCCAATCACGGAAGAAGTTTATCCTGTACCAACTCTGGCCGTGGAAGCCTTCGTTATCATATTTTAATATTTTGTTTATGTGTCTCAGTTTAGCGATTTCTATTTCAGTATCCAAATGAACTACAGGCCCTATAAAAACGATGATATATCTATTTCGTTTTATGATAGAAATATTCTTACAAAACGACAAACAAAATATTTTACCAGTTTATCAAACTAAGCTTCTAATGTGCAATAAATTGACATTAAACTGAAATCTTCTAGTTTACTAAGTTTTCCGATAGCCGTGTTGCAGTTAAAAATAAACTTTGGCTCGTTCGTGGAAACCTAACAAACATTTTTACTGCAGACTTCGAATCCGGTGAAGTGTGGGTGATAAAAAGATGGAAGAACGTTTTATTTGTTGCTTCCTTCCTATAAATGCTATGAAAGTTATTACACATGTTCCGTCTGTGTCTATTCTGCGAAAAATCTATCTCTCCAGCCCTGAAAAATTTGTGATGCATTCCTCTCTTTATCGACAGGCATGAAATATCTTCTGTCTCAGAGCGATACGTAAGTTGCTGTAGATGGTTTCTGATTGGATTTTAAACCGACATTTTTCACGTCAAGTCTGACTGAAAGCAATACGTGTTGCTTTCTATTAAGATTATCCTTTTGTAATAATATACATTTTTTTTTCATACGCAAATTATACAGAACGTCTATGTTATATAAGTAATTATTAGAAATCAAAATGAGGCAGTCATGTGGACCGCCAACAGAAGTGAAAACTTAAAAGGAAATAACGGTAATAAAATTTTTCCTGATCCTATTCAATATAAAGTAATTTAATTGTTCTGGAACTAATCTAAAACGCTTATATATATTTTGATATCTGCGGAGTACACACTTAAAGGTTTATATCACTTAAATTAAACTCAGGTGACAGGCGTTTAATACTAGCTAGCCTAGATCCTGGTGTTATCCTAATCTTTCCGTTTACTTATCGCTTGCTGGAACGGACTGGTCCTTGGTTATCTTCAGAAATTGAAATAGAGAACTTGTCCCCTGAAAACAAGAAAGATTAGAAAACACGACAAACGTTGCTCTAACGTGTTTCGACAGCCAAGCAGTCATCCTAAGAAAGATATCTCTCTGACAGCTTGGCTGTCGAAACGCATTAAAGCAACGTTTGTCGTGTTTTTTATCTATCGTGATATTATCCAATGTATTCATTACAATTATTCCCCAGTTAAATCTCTCATTTTATGTCCAAGAAGGTTTCACCCCTTTACCACATCGGCAATTAAATAAATAATTACGCGATAGGTATTTCGCCAGCAGAACTGGCATTTATAAGCGTACTAATCTAAAAAGATTAGCAACAGATGCATCGACGTCATCTGCATTGAGATTCAAATCGATACTGGGTGAAACCTTCTTGGACTTAATCACAAGCCACAGTGTTTAGTTCAGTGTTTTAGTGACACTCATTTTATAATAACAAAGATATACTCTATTTCATATTTTACAAGAAATACCTGAGTTCTAAAAGCACAAAAGTTAAAACTTTTAACTGTGAGTGTTATAATATTACCCAAATTAAAATATTTATTAAAGGTTTTAGGAAATGTCATTTAAAATATAACAGCATCGCCAAACGCTTAACCAGATGTTACTAATTCCTGTCACTCTGTCTAAATTGTTGGCAATGCGCAGGCGAATTATGTGCGTTGTGTAAAGCATATCTTTATTACGCCGATTTTAATCTTGCATCCGTCTTTCAAATTGACGGCCATCGGCAATTTGCCAGCGTTTTTTCTTTCTTTCATTTGCTTTCGCTTAGGAACAGAATGGAAATATTAATAATCATACTAAAACACAATTTAGACAATTATAATATAGACATTTTTGCAGATTTAATTTAACTTCAGAGGTGGGGTTAGATTCTCAGGCAAGTTTAGCTTTTAAATCAACAAGCGACCGTGGCACACTGGTGGAGCAATTTCTTTGGGCGTGACGGGTTCGAGATTCGAACCTCGCTGCCAATCTCGCGTTTTTTTGGTTCACGTCGGGATTTATTCATGGGTACATGTGTCTACTAGACATTAGAGCATGTCAATAGCTTAAATTAGCGTTGTTGGTAAGGCAACCCCATCCGTTTTTTCGCTATCTTTAGTCACTCAACGCACCTGAAGAAACATCACTTTAAAAATGAATATATCACACGAATGTGTCATTAAAATTTCAGGCATATTTATGTTTACACTAAAAAAATAATAATAAAAATATAAAACAAATATTAAAATAACAGTTTAGACCAATTCTTGGGTGGTTACTGAGACCAAACGCCTTCGACATCGCCAAATAAGAAGAAAAATGCGACAGGTGAGCAATCGGGAATTGGGAGAAACAAAACGTTTCTTAGGTTATGCCTGAAAGATAAAAATATACACGTCATTAAATGATTGTCCCTGAGCTTGCCATAAATGTCAGTGGACGATTTGCTTTTTTTGCATGAAAATCGGTGGGAACAGATTTTAGAAGAAGCTTAACGCCAACCCTGCAAAATTTAAAAATAAATGGGTGCGAATGCAATAAACTGGCTAATACTCAAGATATATTTTTTGATTATCATAACAAACGTTTTAAATTTTGGGAATCTTTGAGGCAGTCTCTCAAGCTAACTGACAGTTTTTAAATCATGTGTTATCTACCGACAAAACATATTTTCCTTATAGACCCTACAACTCCCAAATAGTTTTAAAAAGAGGCAATTAATATTCCTGTGAATGCACTACAACTTTTGTGAGATCTGTTGTGTTTTGTTAAAAAATTCCATCGTTGACACATTTTTCATAGACAAATACCTAACAACTGATCAATGTTTAATATGCTCCCAAATTAAATAACTGCTTGTTTGAGCATTGACCATTGATTTTGTGGATGCATTGTATCATTACTTTTGTTTGGTGGAATTTTAATCAAATTTTAATTTCATTGTGTTTTAGAATTTGTTTACCTTTTCGTTACACCGCTTTAATAATGAAACCAAAGATATACAATAATTTTCATATTAGATCAAAGTATATGAAAATAGAAATAATTGTGCGGCCAAATAATTACGTAAGAATTTATTGCACATTAATTTATTTACTTTGCTAAGCCTGCCTTATCACTGTACATGCCAAGTGGGTAACAGCGCGGTAATCAGTCGCTTATCGCCTTGCACTCGTTACGACCTAAGAAGTCGTAAACCATTTGTTGCTATCAGTGGCCACATGTAATGTTTTAGTGTTTTTGGTCCGATTTGTCTCCCTTTTGAAAGGTCGAAGAAACTTTTTTTTGTTTTTTCCAAGCTTTCTTAAACCGTGGTTATTATTAATGAAAATTTTTACCTAAACACTCTGCCAGCTGACTTCTCAAATATCACTGATATGTGCATGTGTAAAGGTTTTAGCTGAATCTTGTGACTAAATAAAAGCCAAAAAAAGGCAGAGATGTCTATGAAATAAGATACCAAATTGATTAATTGATTCAATAAGTTCATTAATACAAATCCCTACAAACTCACACCAGGGCATTTTTCGCTTTATCTATGGATAATAGATTACCTGGAATTAGAATAACCAGATTTTGCATGTTGGTTGGCTATTAATCAAAATAGTAGTAAATATATCCGCATATAATTTAGATTATATGGATTACGAAGGAGATACGAAAATGTGAAATAAGGGATAAAATAGTTTAAACTATTGCTATGTCCCATCAGAAACGTAGCTGGTGTCGTTGGCAGTGACACAATATTTACGGCTGCAAAAGTAAATGTTTAGGAAAAAAGCTCTTTGTGTTTTATTTAAACCTCAGCCCTTTGAAATTTTCCCTTTGGGAAGGGAGTAAAAGGAGTGAGCCGAATATATGTATCGGGCTGATTCTCTAACTTTCACTTGAGACCGGCACACTTGAATTATAGAACAACAACGCTTCTAGCTTTGAGACAGACAAGTGTCTCATCTAATATTTAACCATCGCGAATGGCGAATAATTTTGAGTTGGGATTGCATTTCTATATTTTGAAATGTAGGGCAGGCTGCAAGTTCAGTGTAACTCAACTTTGTTTCATTTTTATGTAATACGACATAAAACTATTTTATTAGACCTAAATTATATAATAATTTTTTTAACGTCTAATTCTTATTTATGTGCAGTTTCATTGGTTTTTTCTTCACCAGTCACTTTTCACAATCCTTAATTTTAGTACCTTCTATTAAGGAATGGCAATCTGTTATAGATTGCCACAAACAGCGATTGCGTTGGATCTTGGTTTGTCAATCGCTGTTTGTGACTCAACACTGAAAAACACTTAAAACTATACAGTGTTGAGTCACAAACAGCGATTGACAAACAAAGATCCAACGCAATTTATGTTTGCGGCAATCTATAACAGATTGCCATTCCTTAAAAGAAGGTTCCGAAGGATTGTGAAAGGAGTGACTGGCGAAGAAAAAGCCAATAAAACTGCATATAAATATAAATACTTCACAAAGAAATGACAGAGATTGTCTTATTCTTAGCTTAAACTTTGTTCCATATTATTAATTTGTCACTTTGAAAACAATTTTGAACTGCTTATAGTAGGTGTAACAGCATTTACGACACGCCGGGAAATGCCTTCATTGGAATTGCGTCTGCAAAATTAAAACATTTTCTAGGTTCAAAAGGTCAATATACAAAAACAGTAGCACAATGCATAAAATAATTAAAAGGTACATTTTTCCCAGAGGGCTAAAGTTGGGAAAAGAGTTAATGAACAATTACGAACAGTGCAATCTATTTTGAAACGAAATCGTTATAAAAATAGATCATATTTAAGATATGTTTTTCAATAATGATTGCAAACTAAAAACTTTTTACCTTTTAAAAAGCCCAAGTTTGACCAATACTAAAGTGTACTGTTTTCGTGTTTGAGGTTCAGCTCTAAAACACACATTGGCTTTTATGGACTCAGTTCAAAGAAAAGCAAATGGCTTGGCGCCATGATTTTAGGTTTTATGTCGATATTCTAATAATGTTGTTTCTAATAAAGGTGAATTTGTTCTTCTATGGAAGAATTCTTCAAATGACTACTGATATAACTTATATTTTATTAACCTTATCAGCATTTACAATATTAATGACCAAGATGGTAATAAAATATTCGATTTTGTCTTGGAAATGTTTATAGAAATTTGTTTATGTTCAATATTTTATAATTCACGACTTATCGATATAAATGTAAAAGCATTATTACGATTGATTAGAGGCGAACAAGCAAATTTAATGTTTACTTTGTGTCTTTACCTGATACAAACTAATAATCATTGCAGTAATTTGCCTTCTCCAAATTTGCAACTTTATTTAATTATTTTTAATAATACGAAGTAGAAAATGCCATACATTTTAGGTAAAAAAGCAAAAAATAATGGCATTGTTACCTTTGACACATAGTCAACAATGCAGGAAATTATATACATTATTCTTCTACCGTAATTTGTTAGTTAAATGCAAATAAAAATTAACTTGTCACATATTTCTTTCATGTGAACATTTCCATTTCATAAACCAGAATTTGTCTTTCTTTAAATGCAAGAAAATTCCATGTTATTAGAGACAATTCAGTATGAAATTTTTAATGTTTTATCAATAACTAAATAGTCAGGTGTATTTGTCATTACATGTTAATATTACTTCACGCACATCAAATTTTCACTGAGTAACGTAAACTGCTTTAATATGTCTCAAACCAGTTATTAAAAATGAATATTTAATTTTAGTCTGTACACGCGAATCAAGACTATGAAAATTTATTTATTACATTACTAAATGCGATACAGAACATTTAAGTTATCGATGTTGTTGACATATTACGATTGCAAAAAAAAATTGTCCAATTTCAAAGGGCCTCTGTAACTCCCCCTTTTTTCTCTAGCAAACAGTGCTATTTTTGTTGTCAAAAAAGGCACTATGCCATAACAATAGCAGAATGATTTACTCAAAGGACTTTGTGTTACCGATCTACGAATTAATTTGGTAGGTATATCATGATATTGTTCGGCCTGAGTCAGCACACACACACACACACACACACATTGGGCTAATCAATAAGTGATTTCCGGACTCCATTCAAACCACTCCGATTGTATTCGCGGCACGTTTACGCCAAAAGAAAGAAACACATTTCAAAACTACAGTAATTTATTACAGAGAGAGGTATTCATGCTTGAATAAGCGCCCAATAAAAGTAATAGTTCATTTTTCAAAAACTTGCCGAATCTTTTATCCACGGGAAATGGATTCCATTCTGCTTTTGGGTTTATGAGGAGTTCTTCGAATTGCGATGTTGGTTACGTGTAATGTACTGGAGAGCAAAAGCTTAGCATCAAATGGGATTCATAATATAAATACACAACTTAACTTATGAATTTGTCATTTCAATATAACGCCAAATGGTTTTAAATGATTTTATTGGAATTTATTTTTTTTATAAAAGACGTCTTTTAAATAAAACATTATTTTCATAATAATTACACTTTCATAATTATAGAAAAATATACACGACCAGTAGGCAATTTTACCTATTATGAATAATACAATGTTTGGATAAACACTGGAGAATTAATTTTGTTTTTATTTGTATTGAACAATACACCTATCGCCATTGTGTTTGTAATTAGGAAAGCGTTTTGTTTGTTAGCTTTTTAAAATTCACTTATTTTTTGCTAATCTTGGTGGTTTCTGACTTAAGGTTTTCAAATTAAGGGATGTGCTTTAGAATAATTTCTGCAAAAGGAGCTATTTAACATCAATATGCATATTAAAATATTCGGTGGTAATAATATTACATGTATAAAATAACAGATTGGCCCTCATTTAATTTTAAAAACTAAATTAAATATTAAATTTAATTAATTAAGTTACCAAATATTTCTCTGTAGAGTTTTTTTTGTTTGTTTTAATATGTATCAGTTTTATTAGTCTTCAACGTTTTATTTACAACTGTTACGTTGCATGAATGCAACATTGAAATATGTGAAGCTTTTGGTAAATAAAATAATTTTCATCTACGACGTTTTTTTGGAAGCGTTCACTTTTAACATTTATTAGACTGATTTTCGGAATAAGACGCTACTTTGCTGATTTAAAAGTCAAACCGAAACTTCTTAAGCTAAGTATTAAAAATAACATAATGAATAATACAATGTTTGAAAAAATTTGCGAGAATTAATATTCTACTACTGCATTAAGTGGACGTAATATACTGTTGAAAATTGAAACAAATTGTAACATTAAAAAAATGTATGCGGAATTTGCCAATTTCTAAATTTGTTTGACGTAATTTGTGACTTAATAAGTTATTCTGGTATTTAACCGCATGCAATTGTCATGTCATAAAAGTAAAATAGTTTCAGTTCTTTCTTGCGTCGGAATTTTATTGCAGTTAAACATTTTGTTTTTACCCTGGACACAGAATATATCAATTTCTATTTACATTTATTCACTGCATGTTCAATTTCTTAAAATTAACTCTGGATATTTCCTGCATTTAATTGTTAAATGTATGAAACTTTTTGTTGCACTGATTCTGGAAGTTGTGTTGAATTGACTACATCGAGTGACGCCAATTTTTTAAAAATTGAAATACAAATCTTATCTCCTAAAACCAAGAAAGAATAAAAAAACACAACAGAGGTTGTTCTAACGCGTTTCGTTAGCCAAGCTATCATCTTTAGAGAGTTACTAACACTTAATCCTAAAATTAACCCTTATATACTAAGAATATTTATTTTGTGCGTGATGGACCGTATCCGAAGGCCCATGCGCATCTAATCATAAATCTCACAATTTCTTATCTATCAACCTTAACTATTTTTAACAGAGATGAATGGCCTAAAGGCCCAGCTCAACCATTCATAAGGTTGTCATCTGTCTTATAAATGGCTATTTTTTTCCTTATTGCCCTTCTATTTGTTGTCTATAGTAATACGTAGCAAACTATAACATTGCTGTCGAAAAACGTGTTACCTGCTATAGAATTGACCCATAAAATTGAGGTGATACAATTTACCAGATTTAACATAAAAAAAGTTAAATATTGAAATAACAAATAAAAAAATAATTTGTTATACCTAGAATGTTTATGTCTCTTAAAGTGGGCTTAGTTTTAACATTTCATTTATTTTATTTTCTAAATAAAAAGCTTCTGCGGTGTTAATTATATGACAGAACGTTTTTTAAGATATGAACAGTTAAGTTGGATCCCTTTATGAATAACATAATGTTTGGTAAAACTTGGGAGAATGATTAGTTTAATAAATACTTATTCTGAAATGCTTTATTGGTTCTGATAAAATTAAACATAACTTTTGTCCAAATAAACATTTGGAGTAGACTTGCTAAAGTTGCGCTCACCGGACTGGATCGACCGTTAAAGTTGCTGCTTCCCTACCATTCCTACCATTGTCGAGTGATTGTGAGTGGGTTATTTAAAAGTGGCGCTAAAACTAGGAAGTCTAATTTGTTGTTCGAAAATTAGAGAGGGGGAATATTCGCGCAACTTTAACGATCGTATTTTGTCAACTTTAACGAGTGGATAACTTTAATGGGCGCAACTCTAGCGGGAGTTGACTGTATTTAAAAAAAATAGCTAAAGCTATTTTAAGCTAAACATTTGGCTCCACGGGAAACGGATTATATTTTAAATATGTCTTTCGAAAAGTTTGTCTGATGTACTAGAGAATAAAAGCAAATGTAAAATATTATTTTACATATTTATATATATATATATATATATGTAACAGTAGATGAAAAATTCTAAAATTTAAATTATTTGTGGAACCTTTTAAGTTACAGACTTTCAGGATTTTTTTTTTTCTATCCATCTTTCTATCCCTTGGCAGAATTCCATAATAAAATTTCTAATTATGATATTCTCTAAAACAAAAGAGGTGAAGAAAAATGTTATTGTGTCAAATCAAACAGTAAACTTCCATCGCCATTACTTGCTTGCTTACTTCAAACAACAAATTGACATAAATTGCAGTTCCCGGTTGTAATCCACAATAGGATTAATATCAAAACAACAAAACTCACCAGTGCAAGGTGGATTAGCATTAGCATTACTATTAACAAAGTAAATATTTTGTTTCAGCTTTACCAGAGGATGATCCAGTGATAACTGGCGTCGAGCCGCAATATCAAATAGGGGATGAGATAAATTTAAACTGCACTTCAGGGAAGAGCTATCCAGCATCGGCACTTCACTGGTACATTAACGAACAACAGGTACGTTCAATAGCGACACAAATAAAACCCAGTCAATCACTTATATCGCGTTCGATAAGATGTAGTCCATACCTTTTCCATTAAAATTCTGAAGTAGTTTGCTTCAAATTGAAACGTTACTTTTTGAAGTTTATTTTACAAGTTTTAGTAGTGTAGATAGGTACGCTTATGACAAGTTTAGTTAATTTGCATCCTTTTATAAGAAACCAAACATTTTCAATCAATCAGCAGTATGTAGAAATTTAGCTGTTCATCTCATTCCTCTGTTATGTAAGATATTAATTTCCATATTTCCTTATACACTTAATAGGCTTTCTGAGTGCTTAATTTTTACTTTCTGTTTTAATTTAAAGAGGATATTTATTTAAAAATTTCTTAAAAATTTGTCTTTGGCAACTTTAAGCGATTTCATGCGAATG
Organism: Dastarcus helophoroides; assembly: GCA_028583605.1. Taxonomy (NCBI): domain Eukaryota; kingdom Metazoa; phylum Arthropoda; class Insecta; order Coleoptera; family Bothrideridae; genus Dastarcus; species Dastarcus helophoroides. The sequence continues at coordinate 31,088,130 of CM053331.1, read as the reverse complement.
TTCAACCGATCTATCTTCACGAGAACAGTTAGGATAAAAAAAAAATTTTGGTTTTTAATAAGTAGTCTGCCTTTTATTATAATAAGCATAACCACTTTATGATTATAAAATACTACACTTTCCAGTTTAAAGACAATTATTCTAAAAATACGCTCTAAAGTGTTTTCCTATTGCAGCATTTGCAAACATTATTAGTCAGGATTTTGTTTTGATAGCGATGCAATCCTGGCAAACCGCAGTTAGATTACAGTATATTTGACGTAGTTTTGCTTTGTACTAGATTAACAATGTGACTGATTAGGAAGCTCTTAGATCTTGCTATTTGAATCGGTTTCCTGGGACAATTTGTGCTTACAAGATATCGGTAAACAGAAGTCCTCCCAGATAAACACATTTATGATTTAAAGAGATAAACAGGGCTATCTGTTCTTTAAAACATATTTAATGATTTTTAAACTGCGTTTAAAAAAGAATAAAACTCATTTGTTGTAATCTTTTAAGGTAAAACTGACTTGGAACTTAAAATTTCGAACTTTTAATTTAAATTTGATTTAAGTATAAGTTTAAGGAAACTAAAAATTGTCAAGTATGAATTTGACATTTTAAAGAAAAAACCTAAAATTATAAAAAAAAGCTCTAAATTTACCACATAACAATTTCTGAAGATTTCTAATTTATTAAAATCTCTATGAAATAAATAAAGATAGAATTTTATTTCTAAACACTGAATTTGAAAAATAAAATTTTAAAATTCTAGAAATTACAATCAAGACTTGAAATTTTTAGCAACAGTGCAGAATTTTGCTTGAAAAATAAGATTTATAAAAAAGAGAAAATTTTGCAAATTTAAATTTAATATTGGAACAAAATTTCTCTAAAAGTGTGGATTAAAGAATAAAAACTGAATAAAAAATAGTAGCATTTTAAAAATTATCCATTTGTGTGTCTATTTCATGCAGAAAAATTGGTAATAGTTAGTTAGTTAATTAATTAAAAAATTAGGTTTTGAAGATACTTTTTTATATAATTCAAATCTTCTACAAGCTTAAAATTAATCAAATTCCATGTCATTGTGATAATTTATGACACAGTTAATCGACAATTTGACGCTAGAATTAAAATTTAAAAATGAAAGTCAAACTTTTTAGAAAAAGGACAACATTTTAATTCCAAAGACTGAATAAAAATTTATCTTAACTTAAAATTGAAAAGCTTTCGATAAAATTTGAAAATAAAAAATTAATATCAAGTTTATTAACATAAAACCAAATTTTCCAATTCCAAGCATAAACTGGAACATCTTAATACAAAATTTCAATTTTAAAATTAGGTCTTTTCAGTTGTAAATTAGAAGGTGTAAAAAATCAAAATTTGGTAAAAAAGAACTTAAAATTTGTTGTAAAAACATTTTTTATTTTTAAAAACTCTCGAAATTTGGCGGTTAAAGTAGAAAATTTGAGAATTTTTTTATAGTATTATTTTTTTCTTGAGGTTTAACTTCAAATTTTTTAAAATTTGATTTTATTTCCTTGAAATTTGGGCTTTTTTTTAAATTTTTACAAAATTAAACTTTTAGAATATTTATAATTTGAAGAATAAAGGCGAAATTTTGACTAAATTTTCATATCTAATTAGATTACATTTTTTCAAGATGTTTACTTTTACCTAAAATTTGCATCGCTTCAATAATTAAGATTTTTTTCTGTGAAAATCACGATTATGTTAAAAAAGTTTCGTTTGATAAAGTACAAAATTAAAAAAATAATAATTTTAAGGTTAAAATAAGCATTTTGAGAAAGCAATCAAAATGTTCAGAGGAAAAATATTCAAAAAAGGTTCTTAAACTTATACTTACTATATTTTAGAGATATTGACCCCAAACTTGACCATTCAACTTTTTTTGAAATTTCGATCAAAATTTCGAAACTTCTAGCAAAAATTTTTGGGAAAGTTATTAACAATGGAGTAAACATTTTTGAAAATTTTGACTTCTTTCTAAGGCTTAATTCCTTTTTTTATATTTTTCTCAATATTTTGTTTTTCCTGGCACTATATCTCGAAATTTGGACGTTATCCTTCCAATTTTAAATTTTTCTCCAAAACTTTTTAATAACCATTTGAATTATTGCTCCAAAGTTTAATATTTTTAGATAAAGTCGAAATTCTGGAATTAAAGTCGAAATTTTGCTGAAAAAAATCATCGAAAGCTTTCTTTTAAAATTTTTGACAAAGACAATTTGATTTTTTCTAAAAATTTGGAATTTCTTTATTAAAGAAACCAGGTTTTTAACTACAACTGAAATTAAAAATAAATAAAACTTCCTTAAATTTGGATTTTATAGCTGGAATTTAAATTTCAATATTTCTAATTAAGAGAAAAATTTTTAAAACAAATGTGAAAAATTCTAAATAAAAAGTAATTGCAGATTCTGAATTTAAATTTATTTTAGAACAAAACCGAAAATTTGGGATTAATAAAAAATGTTGTAAAAAAAACGCGAAATCTCCATTTTGAATTTGAAATTGTAGGAAAAATATTATAAATTCTCAACGTAATCTCAAAGATAGGTGAAAAAAGTCTAGATCTTGCGAAAATTTGAGTTTTACAAAAAAAATCTATTTTTAAGGCAAAGGATCGAGAAAAAGGGAAGAAATGTTGAGTTTGTATCTGACGTTTCGAGAAAATCGTAGAAATGTTTAAAATAATTAACTTTTTACGCAAACAAAGTAAAAAACAAATTCCTAAAATAAAAGATTTGACTTTTGAAATAGAAAAAGAAAAATAGAAAAAAGAATCCTAATATCGAGGATAGGATTGTATGCAAGTGGAATACAACCTGAACTGCAATTTCATACAGCCCTCTAGGCAGCAGTGAATCTTAGAAAGCTCTGAACTACCAACAGTTGAAACACTGCCACTTAGCAAAGCGGTTGCTTTCTAGGAAAGTCCCTAGAAGACAAGGATTCTGTTGTACAGAGGTGGATGTACCAAAATGACAAGATCGAAACCGGTCTTTGGTTTCCAAGCTTCAAATCAATAAATCTCTAAACCGATTGGCTAGTGCATTAAAGAATAAGGTTCTTTAAAAAAAGTCAAAATATTCAGAAAAAGTATAAAATTTTGGGGGTGCAAAAATTAAAAGTTTAAATCAGGAATTTTGGAAAATAAGTCACCATGTTAACTGTACTCTCTAAATTTCAACATTAATCCCCTATTCTATATTTTACTTGAAATTTCGGCTTTCAAACTGCTTTCTAGAAAAAAATGCAAAATACGGAATTTGTAGCAGAAATGTTAAAAAAAGTCAAAAAATCCATTGTAACGTTAAAATTTTTGAAAAAACACTTTTTAAATGTAGTTGGAAAGGAAGTCTACATTTCGCGAGAAAGTCAATCAATGATAATAAATCGTGATGAAAGCCTGCAAAATTAAAATATATTGAAAAAGGGTCAAAATTTCGAACAAAACTCAATGATAATAAATCGTAATGAAATCCTGAACAATTATAAAGTATTCAAAAATTGTAGAAAAAAATTAAATTTTGATTTGTAAGTTTAAAATTTCTAGAAATTTGCAGATTATATTATTTATTTAAAAAAATGGTAAATGTTTAAAGGAAGAGTAAAGACATTTAATTTAAAATGAGAAATTTGAGAAAAAAGTCTACATTTGGAAAAAACTTCGAGAATTGCAAAAAATCGAATTTAAATCGATAAATAGAATAAACTGTAGACTTAAACTCCGAATTTTGGGACCAAATGTAAAATTTTAAGAAAAAAAGTGCCAAATTCTGAAAAGAAAATACGAAATTTTAATTTCAAAATTAACATTTCTGGAAAAATTGAAATTTGTAGATTATGGCCGAAATTTTGAGAACGTGGTAACAATTTTCAGAATTCACTAAATCTTTTTAATTTTAACGAGAGTATTTGAAAAAAAGCCGAAATTTTTATCAAAATTCGAAATTAAAAAAAATATTTATTTTGCAATTACGGACCACTTTTGTCGTAGAAAATCATAGATTACTCGATTCTTTACATTTCCCACAAGCTAATTTTGTTTATTGATGTATATGGTAAAATAATAATTTCGTTTCGAAATGATTTTTATTGCCATTTGTCACTCCACTTCACTTTGTTTCTCTTTAGTAATAAATCTTCTACCATTCTGAATCAAAAACAAGAAGTTTTTGTACTACATTTTTCCATTTTTAATCGATTTACAAAGTGGTCCGTAATTCCCTGACATTTTTCAAAATTGCAAAAATGCAATTTTTGCACCAACTGTTTTAAGTTGTATAATTTAATACAATTTGACCAAACTGCCGCGACCCAAAGAGAGATTATTAGTTGTACTACAAATTGAAGCTTTGAAATTTTCAGAAAAAAACATTTTTTTGCCAGTTTTTAGCCAACATAAAAAGGCGGTCCACAATACCCCAGTCTCCCCTACTTGTTAGAGTTCCTGGTTAGTGTATCTAGTTTGATTATTTTACCTTTACAAATAAAAAATATGTAACTAGTATATCACAAGTTTATTACTCCCGAATATCATATAAAGGTGTGTAACGTAGAGTGTTGGGGTGAGAATTTAGTTTCTCAGAAATCACACGTTGTCCAACTTGGGTGAAGGTTTTTTTCAAAATTGTTAGGTTGCGAAACAAACTCAAGAAGTTATTGGAAACAGTTTTGTTAAAGACGTTCCTAAAAGATATTCAATAACCGTAACAGTACCTAGTTAGCTCTAAACCAGGTAGTACCCTTACGAATATTTAACAGCAGCAAAAATAATTTGACCTTCAAATTATCCCGAAATGGAAAATACAACACATTAAAAACAATGCCCTTGAAAGCCTATAATTGACACTCACAATTTTAATTGCAAGTTATATGTTTAATAATTATAAAAAAACAAAGATTTAATGAGGTATCTGCAATTTAAATCAAAGCAGCATTTAGTTCATCATTAAATAACATCAAATTTCAATGGAAATGGACTGATAATTAATTGAGTTTATTCCATGTAAAATAATGTACCAGTTTTAACAACGAAAGGGGTCATTAAATATCAGTAAACAGATTGCACTTTGATCTGTACTTTTAAAAATATCTTTCTCTTTAATTTAATTTATGGGTTATTATCCTTTAGAATATGTAACTCAGTTAAAATTTAACATATTTGCACCATCTAGCCACGATTTTCTTTAAAGGGCGTGGGTAAGGATTCCCATAAAAAATTCCATAGTTCGCGAGTAGATAAGGGTGGTCGAACAAAATTTTTTAAGTACGTACTTGACACTATATAAACTATTTAAACAACAAAACAATGTCGAAACTCCTTCTTGAAGTTCAGAATTCAGATAATGATTTACGGCACAGTTGTCATTAGCATTCATATGTAACTCAAAAGGAAAATCAGATTCTTCATGAAGAAGGTTTGCTCTTTTAACAACTTTGTTAGATATGTTCTATACTTGGAGCATCTTATAGAATTTAACTTCACAAATGTATCTAGTTTGATAATGAAACAAACAATTGACAATTTTAACCACTACTGTGTGGAATTCTTGAATATTCATAATATCTCTTTTGTTTTTTTTTTGTATTTGCCGTTAATATAGTTTAATAGTTATGAATGAAACAACTGCTAAAGTGGAATAAAAATTTTTATAAAAACAAAATAGTTTTTCTTGCTAATTTGGTAGAACAAAGAAGCCTAACGGTGCGTTTACGTTGGACACTTTATTTCGTATATTTTTTCTCTATGACATAAAATATTTTTTTTACTGACATAAGTGTCAACTAGGGAGGCTTCGTTTTTCGAGCTGTGTGGATAAGTCTCACATAACTTCTCTCAGGATACTAATGCACAGACCAATAGGTTTGAACATTTATTAGATTCGAAGTTTGGAGACCAAATACCGGTTTCGATCTTGTTAGATCTCGTCAGTTTGGTGTATTCAACTTGAATGGTATCAAATGTTCCGACCAAACTGACGAGATCTAACAAGACTGAAACCGGTGTTTGGTTTCCAAACTTCGAATCTAATAAATGTTCAAACCTGTTGGTGTGTGCATTAGAATCCTTTCTTCTGGGAACTTTTTCCTAGAGAGCAACCGCTTCGCTAGGTCGGCGGTTTCAATTGTTGGTAGTTCAGCTACCTATGTTTCACTATACACGCCTGGAGAGCTGCATCAATTTGTAGTCTAGCTTGCATTCTACTTGCATCTCTCAGGATAGTTGACACTTGCCATATGTCAGAGAGAAAGGTACAGAATAAAGTGTTTAATCTAAATGCACCCTAAAAATCAAAATTTTGTTGCAGGTCGTCAGTCCTATAGCTTTAATCAAACATCCAATCACTCGCTACCGGCATGGGCTGGAATCATCGACATTGGGTCTCCGCTTCACTTTGAGTAGTCGTCACTTCCTCGGAGGTTCGATGAGAGTGAAATGCGTGGCTTCCATGTCTCCTGTGCTTTGGCGAGGAGATCGTGAAAGTATAGTTCAAAGTTTACCCATCAAGGATATGAGGGAAGCCCTTCTACTTGGTGAGTGGACCACCCTACTTCAAACCCCAACATTTTTCGATGGTATGCTGTGTGTGTCATGTATTTCCATCATCATTTGATCTGATTTTTTGATTGAAATAATTAAGGGGAGACTATTTGTCGCATAATAATAAAATTAATTAGATTTTTACTAGCTGTTTTGCAGACCTGCTTTGAAAAAATATTTAAAAAGGAAATTAAAATTTTAATGAGAATGTGTATGTCAAAATATTTTTTCTATTGTTGAATATACAAATAGAATGCAACCTAGACTACAGTATGCAGCCCTCTAAACATGTATAGTGAATTATACGTAGCTGAAATGCCGACGGTTGAAACACAAATGCCTAGCAAAACGGTTGCTCTCTAGGAAGATCCTAGAATACAAGATTTTAATGCACAGACTAATAGATTCTTGTGACTCTACAATATCCAATTGCTGGAACATTTGTCGATACTCGAGTTGGCTATACCAAACTGACGAGATCTAATAAGATCGAAACCAGCCTTTAATTTCCACACTCTCAGTCTGATAAATGTTTAAACCTAATTGACATTGCAATATTTGTGAGCAGTTTTTAATTATTTAAACCAGGGCTTCGAAACTTAACTGAACCGAAACCGGAAACCGAAAAAAACCGTTATTTTTGTAGGAAGGAAAACCGGAACAGAACCGAAAAAAAATAACTGTTTTTTTCGGTTTGTTGAATTTGTATGTTCTTAAAATAATTTTACTTTACCCTAAAGTTTGGGATTTTGACATTTCCCTTTCAAAATTTTACACAAACTCATGCAACTTTCATCTCAAAATTGCGAGTTTACTTTGAAGAACATTTTTTAAAGATTCAATTAGAAACTTACAATGTCCACCCTTTCAAAGAAAATGTTGATTTTATTATCAAAATTTCAAGCCAAATTGAATTTTTAGTTGTATAACTTGAATATCCTTTTTTTTAATTTTCGGCTCTTTTTTGAGATTTGGACTTTTTTCTCGAAATACTTCTTTTCTTTTCCTAAAATTTTGAGTTTAAAATGAAAATTTTATGTGCTATTGTAAATATGGACTCAAGTACTGAAGTCCTTCATATTGAAGCTCAGTTTCCTGGCAATTTTATTCGCAAATTCGATTTTTTTCGAAAATTTCAACTCTTTCTTCAGAATATCCACTCAAAATTTGTTTTTTTTCTCAAACTAATATTTTCCCTTTTATAATGTAACACTTCTCTTGTTTTGAAGTTATTAATATAAATTTTTAGATTTCTTAAATTTTTTCCTTCAAATTTTACTTTGATTTCAATCTGCCAATTTTTTTCTCGAAGTTTCAAATTCTAATAATTTTTTACGATGCCGACTTCAGAAAACTTTCCAAAATTCATGGATTTGGCTCTTTTTCTCAAAATTTTCGACAAAATCTCGCCATTTCTAATTTTTCCTAGAAATTGAAAATTTCAAGTCATATTTCTAGAGAAAAATACAACATTATTCCAAGTTTAAAGACGGAATCTTGAAATTGAAGGTCGATATTTTAAGGGTAAACTTGAAACATGTTAGAAGATACCTTCCAATTTTATCTAGTTTGGTTTACGCTATATTTAACTTTTTGTTTTTAAATTTCGACTTTAGCCTCGAAGCTGCGATTTGTTTTTTCAGATTGTTCCGAATTTAAACAATCGTTTTGTAGAATTCGTTTAAAATTAAAAAATTGGTAATTTGGAAAATAAGATTCTTCAGGAAAATTAAAAAATTTCTAGAACGGGCGAATTTTAAAACATCGCGAAAACTCGAACTTTTGAAATTAAACATGGAAATTTCGAAAAAAATGCACATTTTGAATGAAGCTATATTTAGCTTCGAAAAAAGTCCCAATTTTGATGATAAAAAGTAAAAATTTTCAAAAAAGATTTAAATCCTGAAAATATTAAAATATTTCAAAAAGTTGCAATTTTAAAATAAGTGAAAATTTTCGAGGAAAAAGTCGGAATTTTCAAAATAAGTAATTAAAACTTCGAGAAATAGTAAAAAGTTTGACTTAAGGTGCAAATTTTCAAAAAAAGAAGGTAAAAAAAATATTCCAACATAATCATATTATAAAAAATTACAAAATTTTAAAAAGGAGAAATTTTTCAAAAAAAATCACATTTTGAAAGACTTACAGCTTCGAGAAAAAATCGAAATTTTGATGATCAAAGGTTAAAATTTTCAAAAAAAACTAAATTGTGGAAAAGGTTTGAAAATATTAAAAATGTCGAAATTTTAAGAAAAATTTAATTTAAAAAAAAAGACATTAAATGAATATCTATTTTTTTAAATAAAAGTTTAGTTTACTACATAAAAGCCGAAACCTCAAAAAAAATTTGAAATTTAAAAAGAAATCTCAGTTTTCAAAAAGATCAAAGCTTTGAGAAGTTGTCAAAAGTTGAACCAAGGTCAAAAATTTATAAAAACAGGGTAAAAGTTTTTAAAAGTCAGTTTTTAACTAAACATTATTAAATTTACAAAATAAATCAAAATTTTGAAAAAAAAAATAACTATTTGGAGAAAAGATCGAAATTATGTGTAAAGATTTTCAAAAAAACTCAGAATTTGGAAAATAAATTAAAATCCTACAGAAATGTTAAACTAAAAAATTCTTACGAATAATAAAATAAATAAACATTTTAAAAAAGTGGAAGCCAAAAAAAGTACATTTGAATTTCAAAGTTTTCAAAATATAAAGGCGAAATGCTTTAAAGAAATCGAGAAATGTTTAAGAATTTTCAATGAAAATCGAAGGCAGACTTTTCAAAAAGTAATCATTTTTAGAAAGTTTGAATTTTGCGAAAAGGTAAACATTAAAAAAAAGTTGAATAAAAAAAACACTCGGAGTCGATATTTGCAAAAAGTTAAAACTTTGAAGAAATTCAAATTTTTAAAAAGAATTGAAATGTTTTGCTAAATTAGAATTTAAAATAAGTTAGATTTGCAAAAAGAAGATGAAATTTTGACTCTGAAGTTTCTGATATTACAAAAATAAGGTCAAACATTTAAACTTCGAGATCAATTGCAAATATTTAAAAAAAATTGAAATTTTCAAAAAATAAAATCTCTAACAAGAACAAAAGTTATAAAAGTAAAATGTTCAAACAAATCTAAACCAACCAAATAAGACAGAATTCTGAGAAATTTGGGATATTCAAAACATTAAAATTTTGAAAAAAGTCGAAATTTTCAGAATTAAGTTAAAATAGTTGTATAACTTGAATATTTTTTTCAAAATGTTCGGCTCTCTTTTGAAATTTGGACTTTTTTCTCAAAATATTTCTTTTCTTTTTGTAAAATTTCAAGTTTAAAATGAAAATTTTATGTGCTATTGTAAATATGGACTCAAGCAGTGAAGTCATTCTCATTGAAGCTCAGTTTCCTGGCAATTTTATTCGCAAATTCGATTTTTTTCGAAAATTTCAACTCTTTCTTCAGAATATCCACTCAAAATTTGTTTTTTTTCTCAAACTAATATTTTCCCTTTTATAATGTAACACTTCTCTTGTTTTGAAGTTATTAATATAAATTTTTAGATTTCTTAAATTTTTTCCTTCAAATTTTACTTTGATTTCAATCTGCCAATTTTTTTCTCGAAGTTTCAAATTCTAATAATTTTTTACGATGCCGACTTCAGAAAACTTTCCAAAATTCATGGATTTGGCTCTTTTTCTCAAAATTTTCGACAAAATCTCGCCATTTCTAATTTTTCCTAGAAAGTCAACATTTCTAGAGAAAAATACAACATTTATATTCCAATTTAAAGACGGGATCTTGAAATTGAGGTCGATATTTTAAGGGTAAACTTGAAACATGTTAGAAAATACCTAATTTAAACTTCCAATATTTATCTAGTTTTGTTTACGCTATATTTAACTTTTTGTTTTTAAATTTCGACTTTAGCCTCGAAGCTGCGATTTGTTTTTTCAGATTGTTCCGAATTTAAACAATCGTTTTGTAGAATTCGTTTAAAATTTAAAAATTGGTAATTTGGAAAATAAGATTCTTCAGGAAAATTAAAAAAATTTCTAGAACGGGCGAATTTTAAAATAATGTCGAAGTTATCGCGAAAACTCGAACTTTTGAAATTAAACATGGAAATTTCGAAAATAATGCACATTTTGAATGAAGCTATATTTAGCTTCGAAAAAAGTCCCAATTTTGATGATAAAAAGTAAAAATTTTCAAAAAAGATTTAAATCCTGAAAATATTAAAATATTTCAAAAAGTTGCAATTTTAAAATAAGTGAAAATTTTCGAGAAAAAGTCGGAATTTTCAAAAAAAGTAATTAAAACTTCGAGAAATAGTAAAAAGATTGACCTAAGGTGCAAATTTTCAAAAAAAAGGTAAAGGTTTCGAAAAAAAATATTTCAACATAATCATATTATAAAAAATACAAAATTTTAAAAAGTAGAAATTTTTCAAAAAAATCACATTTTGAAAGAGTTACAGCTTCAAGCAAAAATCGAAATTTTGATGATCAAAGGTTAAAATTTTCAAAAAAAGTCTAAACTGTGGAAAAGGTTTGAAAATATTAAAAATGTCGAAATTTTAAGAAAAATTTAATTTTTCAAAAAAAAGACATTAAATGAAAATCTATTTTTTTAAATAAAAGTTTAGTTTACTACATAAAAACCGAAACCTTAAAAAAAATTTGAAATTTAAAAAGAAATCTCAGTTTTCAAAAAGATCAAAGCTTTGAGAAGTTGTCAAAAGTTGAACCAAGGTCAAAAATTTATAAAAACAGGGTAAAAGTTTTTAAAAGTCAGTTTTTCAACTAAACATTATTAAATTTACAAAATAAATCAAAATTTTGAAAAAAAAATAACAATTTGGAGAAAAGATCGAAATTATGTGTAAAGATTTTCAAAAAAACTCAGAATTTGGAAAATAAATTAAAATCCTACAGAAATGTTAAACTAAAAAATTCTTACGAATAATAAAATAAATAAACATTTTAAAAAAGTGGAAGCCAAAAAAAGTACATTTGAATTTCAAAGTTTTCAAAATATAAAGGCGAAATGCTTTAAAGAAATCGAGAAATGTTTAAGAATTTTCAATGAAAATCGAAGGCAGACTTTTCAAAAAGTAATCATTTTTAGAAAGTTTGAATTTTGCGAAAAGGTAAACATTAAAAAAAAGTTGAATAAAAAAAACACTCGGAGTCGATATTTGCAAAAAGTTAAAACTTTGAAGAAATTCAAATTTTTAAAAAGAATTGAAATGTTTTGCTAAATTAGAATTTAAAATAAGTTAGATTTGCAAAAAGAAGATGAAATTTTGACTCTGAAGTTTCTGATATTACAAAAATAAGGTCAAACATTTAAACTTCGAGATCAATTGCAAATATTTAAAAAAAATTGAAATTTTCAAAAAATAAAATCTCTAACAAGAACAAAAGTTATAAAAGTAAAATGTTCAAACAAATCTAAACCAACCAAATAAGACAGAATTCTGAGAAATTTGGGATATTCAAAACATTAAAATTTTGAAAAAAGTCGAAATTTTCAGAATTAAGTTAAAATAGTTGTATAACTTGAATATTTTTTTCAAAATGTTCGGCTCTCTTTTGAAATTTGGACTTTTTTCTCAAAATATTTCTTTTCTTTTTGTAAAATTTCAAGTTTAAAATGAAAATTTTATGTGCTATTGTAAATATGGACTCAAGCAGTGAAGTCATTCTCATTGAAGCTCAGTTTCCTGGCAATTTTATTCGCAAATTCGATTTTTTTCGAAAATTTCAACTCTTTCTTCAGAATATACACTCAAAATTTGTTTTTTTTTCTCAAACTTATATTTTTCCTTTTATAATGTAACACCCCTCTTTTTTTGAAGCTATTGATATAAATTTTCAGTTTTTTGCATTTTTACCTTCAGATTTTAGTTTAATTTCAATATGCCATTTTTTTCGATGCGATTTTTTACGATGCCGACTTCAGAAAACTTTCCAAAATTCCTGGATTTAGCTCTTTTTCTCAAAATTTGCGATAAAATCTCGCCATTTCTAATTTTTTCCAGAAATTGAAAATTTCAGTCAAAATTTCAAGAGAAAAATACAACATTTATATTCCAATTTAAAGCCGGGATCTTGAAATTGAATTCGATATGTTGAGGGTAAACTTGAAACGATGACATGTTAGAAAATGCGTAATTTAAACCTCCAATTTTTATCTGGTTTTGTTTACGCTATATTTAACTTTTTTCTTGAAATTTCGACTTTAGCCTCGAAGCTGCGATTTGTTTTTTCAGATTCTTCTGAACCTAAATAGCTTTAAAATCAAAATTTAGTTAAGTCTTGAAATCGTTTTGTAGAATTCGTTTAAAATTTAAAAATTGGTGAAAATTAGATTCTTCAGGAAAATCAAAAAATTTCTAGAACGGGCGAATTTTGAAAAAATGTCGAAGTTATCTCAAAAACTCGAACATTTGAAATTAAACATCGAAAAAAATTCAAATTTTGAATGAAGCTATACTTAGTTTCGATAAAAGTCCCAATTTTGATAATAAAAAGTGAAAATTTTTAAAAAAGGTTAAAATCCTGAAAAAATTCAAATATATCAAGAGGTTGCAATTTTGAAAAAAGTGAAAATTTTCGGAAAAAAAGGTAGAGGTTTTGAAAAAAAATATTTCAACATAATCATATTATAAAAAATACAAGCTTTTAAAAAAGAGAAATTCTCCAAAAAAAAATCAAATTTTGAAAAATTTGAAGCTTCCAGAAAAAGTCGAAATTTGAATGATAAAAGATCAAAATTTTCAAAAAAAGTCCAAATTGTGAAAAAGGTTTGAAAATATTAAAAATGTCGAAATTTTCCGAAAAATTTAATTTTCAAAAAAAAAAGACATTAAAGGAAAATCTATTTTTTTAAATAAAAGTTTAGCCGAAACCTCGAAAAAAAGTCGAAATTTAAAAAAAAATCTTTGTTTTCAAAAAGATCAAAGCTTTGAGAAGTTGTCAAAAGTTGAACCAAGGTCAAAAATTTATAAAACCAGGATAAAAGTTTTTAAAAATCAGTTTTTTAACTTAACATCATTAAATTTACAGGATAAAGCAAAATTTAAAAAAATAATAACAATTTGGAGAAAAGATCGAAATTATGTGTAAAGATTTTCGAAAAACTCAGAATTTGGAAAATAAATTAAAATCCTAGAGAAAGGTCAAACTAAAAAAGTCTTACGATTTATAAAATAAATTAACATTTGAATAAAATGGAAGCTAAAAAAAAAGCACATTTGAATTTCAAAATATAAAGACGAAATGCTTTAAAGAAATCGAAAAATGTGTAAGAACTTTCAATAAAAATCGAAGGCAAACTTTTAAAAAAGTAATCATTTTTAGAAAGTAAGAATTTTGCAAGAAAGTGAACATTGAAAAAAAGTGCAATAAAAAAAACAAACACTCGGAGTGATATTTGCAGAAAGTTAAAACTTTGAAAAATCCAAATTTTTAAAAAGAATTGAAATGTTTTGAAAAAATAGAATTTAACACTAGCTAGATTTGCAAAAAAAAGATGAAATTTTGCTCTGAAGTTTCTGATATTTACAAAAATAAGGTCAAACATTCAACCTTCGAAATCAATTTCTAATATTCAAAAAATTGAAAATTTTCAAAAAATAAAATCTGTAATAAGAATAAAAGTTATAAAACTAAAATGTTAAAAAAAATCAAAACCAACCGAATAAAATTTTGAGGAATTTGGAATATTCAAAATATTAAAATTTTGAAAAAAAGTCGAAATTTTCAAAATCAAGTTAAAATTTCAGAAATTTGGAAGTCGAACGAAAAAAGATCGACTTTATGAAAGTGGGTTTTTTGTCAAAATTTCCGAAATAAGTAAACATTTTCAATATAAATTGAATTCTTCAGAAAAGTCGAAACTTTCAAAAAGTAAATAACCAAAGGATCCTTTCTCTTTTTTCATCTAGGCGAAAGCACGGATATCAGCTAACTTTTTTTTATAAAGTTGAGGTTTTTTTGAAGTTTGAACTCAAAATGAACCCAGAATCCAAAGTTTTATCCTGAAATTTTCAAACTCGCAAAATCGAGGAATATTTTCTTCAAATTCATATATGCTGTAATATTTAAAAAAAGGGAACATTTCCTAAATTATTTTAGAGAATCAATTTAACTAAAATCTTTTAAAAAATTAAAAAATGAGTCACCCGAAACTGAACCAAAAAAACCGCTATTTTTGTCGGTAGGAAAACCGGAACGGAATCGATATGATTTTTTTCCCAGAACGAAAACCAAAAACTGGAACAAAAAAAACAGTGGTTTAAACACTTAAATGCCGTTTCAAAACCGTATGTAATAGTTAATGAAAAGTCGGTCTCATATTTAATTTCTTATGCAGATTTAATTATTATTAGAAATAAGTTTGAAGTTCCCAAACCAGTCAAGTGCCGAAACAATGACAAAAATTTGCTATTAAAAAAATAAATGTTTTGGCAGAAATATTTTTACTAATTTTCTTAATTGATAGGTCCTCTATATTTGTATATTTTCGGATGCAAAATAAAACCCGCTTTCACAGGTTTTTAGACTAATGAGTACTGCATATTTACCAATGTTTAAAGCTTTTATTTTGCTACTATGAACCCTTAATTTTTGCAATCAAACATCTGTTTACAAAGTCATTGATTTGTAATGAAACATAATACATAAACGGTGTAGTATCAAAGGCTCCACTTTTACAATTATAATTCCGCTAATATTTTGCTAATTTCAAGGAATTTGTTACTGGCATAAACAAATTCCTTCTTTTTCGGATAATTTGAAACATCAATATTCAGTGATTACTGTAGCTGCTAGTGTCTCTGCTCCTCCCTGAAATCATCACATCATCAACGGCTTTGTCTTACATTCATTAAAAAGTAAAAGTACCGCAATAACAATTCCTATTTTCTTTCCAGTCAAAAACACATCGTCAAGTAGCATATCAAGAAGCGGTTACGTTCTTCTATTTTTAGTATGTGTACTATTTGTGACCTAAGTGTGTGAGTGTTACTCAAACGTACTAAATTTTACCAAATTGCAAGTTATTTAAGTGATTGTGCTTACCAAGACTTACATCAAATAAGAATTGAATCGAAAAATGATCTCCGTTTCTATTATAAATAATTGTTATTTTGTAAATCTTGTAAAGACCTTGTAGTCAATATTTTAATTTATTATTTTGTCATGAATTCTACCAAAGTATTTCGTATCGGTCTAAAAGAGTAGAAAACAACCTAAATCGCTATTTTTCTAGAGCCACATCTGATTCCCTACCCGATAACTGTCAAACTTTGTGATTTAATAACTGTCACATTTATTCACATAAGTGTTGAACTTTTTCGGTTAATTGTACCTATGTTCTGTCAAGAAAAAATCAGTTTTCGCAATGCTGGAAAACTCATATAAGTTCAAGGCTCGTGTAAAGTTATAGAATTTGTAGTCAATTGATTTTATGGATGTTTTACAAAAAACATCAGTTTTTTTGGGGGAGTAATAATGCGTTTTTTTTCGGAGGCAGTAATATTTCCGAAATTAGGGTACAATTTTTCACGATGTGTCATAATTTTATTGTAGACCAATCATACGTTTTGTTTATGGTAAATTCGAATGTACATATCTGTAAATATGTCTGTACCATATCTAGGCATTTTCCTATATTACATAAATATATTTCTTTAATAATTGTGTATTTATTCCTAGATATTTTTAAATGTATTTCATATAATTCCTGAACGAATCCAATGTAATAAATGTTCTGTAATGGAACAGTCGAATCTTCTAAAAGTTGGAAGAATTTACAAACCACAGACTGGCTTTGGCCTTTCCTGGCCTCATTAATATGGTACCAATAATGAGATCAACAAAAAGAGAACATTTAGTTGACATTATTTGTTGAAGGGACATACCTAAACGCATATCACGCCGAGGGCGCTTGTATTTAATAGAGTTTGTTATGATACAAACCCATCATACATAATTTAAAGTTACCTCACTACAGTGACTTTGGGCTGTATCGTACTTCTGCTTATGTTAAAATTACGAATGCATTATTAAACTGGATGGATTGTTTTTAGACTATAAATGCACTCGTACTATCACAATTATATGAAATATGTATTAAAAATATCTAGAATGCTAAAGCTTTATCATGTAAACATAGATTATTTAGAAAAATTCTAACCGCCGACATAATACTACTTAAGTTTTATTTTTTGAGAGCTGTAAATGTTGACTGTAGTTAAAACGTTTTGTTAATTGTACATAAATATTTTAACTTTCAAAGTTTACGTTTGGGCCTAAGATTATGATTGTAAGCTTTTGATTATGTGAAATTGAAAACGTTAATGTTTTAGCACAATTCTACTAGCACAGCCTAACAATCATTATATATAAATTATACCTAAGGGTAAGACTAAAAAAATTATATCAATTATTTTGAAACGAATATATTGAATAAATTTAATTTGTCAGTGATATCGAATAAATTTTATTGATTGATATGTAATGTGTATTATTTTATTTACAGACCCAACTGAATAGTTCAGTTTAAACATTTTCAATGAAATCTGCATTCGATCTCGGGGATTTTTAAATCAAAATGATGGACGTCGACAACGTTAACTACATAACACTCATTACACTCATTAAATACATAACACTCATCGACAATTTAGCACAAAAAAAATTCCTTCGAAATATGAATTAAATGCGTTGTTGTTGTTAAATGTAATGAATCATACAAATACATTTTATATTAGCTTCTGCTCTTGTATCTAAATGTTTTAACACTTAGCTCCTAATTTAAACCAGATGCTCCTTCAGTTGATGAGATTAACAAGGTGGATCATCCTGCTTGAGTCATCGAAGTTCTCAGGTAAGTTGTACAAAAATAGGTTATTTTCTTTTTTAAACAAGTATAAGCAATGGCAGATGTGTCAAAATGAGTGGGCATAAAGGCAACCCAGATGACATGAGAAATTTCCCATAATTTGCATGTTGCTGCCACGAAATTTTTTTGCACAGCACTTATTTCATCTATTTACATATCATTAGGTAACACAATGAATTATCGAGTAACTTCACCGAAAAAAAAATGTTCTAAGGTCATTTCAGGTTTTCTAGATCTTTAAGAAGACCTAAACAATCAAAAATAAAGATTCATAGATATCTAGACTTTTTGAAAAAATTGTTCAAAGGTCCCCAAATTTATGTGAAACTGTTCTTATGGAATTCTGAATCTTAAGAAAACTTATCCTTTCAGTTTTTAAAGAAACTTCTAAGAAGCTCCAAACTGTCAAAGACAAACTTGTATATAGTTTGAAATTTACTTAAAAACACAGAAAAAAATGAACTAATCAACAAAATTCATTTAAAGCCTTAAAAACTAAGAAAGCATTAACTCTTTGACCAAATTGACGAAAATGTGTAAATTCTTTTTTGTTTGGTGGAACGGACTGGTCCTTGGTTATCTTCAAAAATTGAAATACAGATCTTGTCCCCTGAAACCAGTCAAGATTAAAAAACCACAACTTTTGTTGTGTTTTTTAATCTTTCTTGGTTTTAGGGGACAAGTTCTGTATTTCAATTTTTGATAACTTCTAAAGTTTGAAGAAAATTATATCTCTCTGAAGATAACACCTTGGCTATCGAAACGCGAGCAGCTTTCGTTGTGTTTTTTAATCCTTCTTGGTTTCAAGGGACAAGATTTGTATTTCAATTTTTGAAGATAACCAAGGACCGGTCCGTTCCATTAAACAAAAAAAATTATGTCTCACCTGGATTACAAAAATGATTAGCGAAACTAAATAATAATCACATTAAAAAGTAATAAATAAAATCCTACGTTCTTAAATAGATAATTTAATCAAAATATAAATTTTTTTTAAAGTGATGACTTTTAACTTAAACACTTATAATGCCGACTTTTTTAAAGTCGTCTATCAGGATTTCTATATTTTTACCAAAATTTTGATTTTACTTTCACACTTTCGACCTCTTTCCGAAATTTCGATGTTTTGTTTGAATTTTCACCTTTTCAAATGTCGATTTTTTTTAAACTTTGACTTGTTTTTTGAAAATTTATATTTTTTTAAATTTTGACCAGTGGCGGCTGGTCTTAAAGAGCGCAAGAGTTCCCTCTCCTCGTGAAATGAGCGATCTATTCTTTTCTGTTTAATGTAAAAGACTTGTATTTATAACATTTTTAGACACAAAATAATGATATACTAACTAACTAATAATATTTGTGAGTGACTTGGAATAAAGTACGAAAACGTTTGTTTTATTTATATTAAATATTATAAGGAAATTTAAATAAGTTAGTGCACGCAGAATTATGCCTATGAACGGGATACGGAGAAATAAACTACAGAATACCACGGGGTACGCCGTTCTGCGCTTGTGCGATATTGCCTAATGGTAAGTACGAGTCAGAGTTTGGAGTGTGTATTTACGGTTTATGATGCCAAATGCGTAGGTGCCGGCAGATCTGATTGCGATTGTTAATTATGCCGCTACTGGCCTAACTGCCAATAGTACCGCTATTCACAAGGAGATAGCAGTACCCATTCTAGGGTCTAATTATCAATTTTTAAATTTCGATTTAAACAATTTTGATAAAAAAGTAATACACTTTATTTCTTTAAAAGATCGTAGAGCGGATTTTGTTCAAACATTTTTTTTTGTTTTTTTGTAGTTTAATTAAAACTTTGTAATAAAATATATTTTATTTTCAAATGCAGTTTTCATGAAAAAGTGATATAATTTTATTTCTATGAAAGCAAACAATTTTAATTAGGTAACCCAGAGCCGTAACGACGCCCAACCGTACAGCGTACTTTAAAGGGGCTCAGAAATGTCGAAAATGTTTTTTTTTTGTACTCAATGAAAATAATTTACAGATGATAACCTAAAAATATTTTGAAGGTTATAAGATGTTAATTAAATTTAATTCTTCAAAATACTATTAAATATCACCCTTTTGTATATTGTCTTAAATTTAATACCTTGCTATGGCACTGGAGTCACCTAAACTCTTATCTAATTAATTTTTGCATCTACGCGCCCCCTGTCAAAAAGTAGCCAGCCGCCACTGATTTTGACTTTTTTTTAAATGTCGACATTTTCTCAGTGTCAATTTTGAAAAGAAAGATTTTTTCAAAATTTTGAGTTTATCCAACATTTGAACTTTTTTTAAATTTTGGCTTTGAAAATTTCAGCTTGTTTTCACAAGTTCGACATTGCCAAAATTTTGACTGTTTTCAAAATTTGAATTTTTCTGATATTTTTTCATTTTATGAAAATTTAACTTCCAAAATTTTTCGAAATTTTCTTTATTTTTCATAGTTATAATTTTATGTTCAAATTTTAATTTTTTCAAAATATGGGCTTTAGAATTTCAACGTTTTTTAAAATTTCAAGTTTAAAAAAAAATTGTTACTTTCTAGAACTTTTGCTTTTTTTGAAGGTGTCATTTTTTAAATTTTAGAGTTTTTGTTTGTTTTATGTCCCAAAATTTCCATTTCACTTCAGAATTTTAACATTTTAAAAATTGCTACTTTTTTGAAAATCTTGACTTTTCAAATATTTTAATTTTATTGAAGATTCTAATTTTGTTTAAACAATTTGAGTTTCCAAATTCCCAAATTTAAAATTTCGTTTGAAATTTTGGGCTTTTCTTAATCTTGTCTTTGTATAATTTAAACATTTTTACCAAATTGCTACTCTTTTTGAATATTTTGACTTTTAATGTTTAGCTTAGGCATTGAAACTTAAATATTTAGAAAGTTTTGACTCTCTCTAAATTTTATCTTTTTCCAAAATTACGACTTTTTTAGAATTTATACTTTCAGAAAATTTCGACTTATTTAAACATTTTAAAAATTTTAAATTTGTTTCAATTGTCCCCCTGTTTCAAAAAGTTTTAGAGAAAAAAATATTTAGCCTATAATTGAAATTTTCATAAGCAGTTAAGAGATTATTAAAAATAAATCTTTAAAAAAATCTGTCTTTAGGCAGTTTAATTTTCGTGAAAAAAAATAGGGATTTGTAAAACGGTTCTGGAGCATATTCTCTTTCAATTTACCGATTAACACAAAAAAAATTCACATTCATTTTTAAAATAATCTATCCTTTAATTTATTAGCAATATTTCAAGACTAACTTAAAATTAACATTTTTTTTTCTAAAGAAAGTCGAAAATTTTAAAGACAAATATTTGAGAAAAAAGCAAACATTGAAGAAAATTGTGTAAGTTTTGAAAATTTCCCCCTTTTTTGAAAATTTTTGCTTTTCGAGCAGGTATTTCAATTTTATTGAAGACCTTAATCTTTTTCGAATTTTTCAACTTTTCAAATTCCTAAATTTAAAATTTCTTCTAATATTTTTGGATCTTTTTATTCTTGTTTTTGTTTCAATTTTGTCATTTTAGCCAAATTTCAATTTTTATTGTTGAGTTTTTAAAAAAGGTTCTAAAAATTTAATATTTGAAAAGTATCGACTCTCTCTAAATTTTACCTTTCTTCAAAATTTTGACTTTTTTCACTTTTGGAAAATTTCTACTTCTTAGAGAATTTAAATGCTAAATTTGAAGCCATTTGTTATTTTCAAATTTTTTGAAAATTGTAAATTTTTTTTGGTGGAATCGACTGGTCCTTGATTATCTTCAAAAACTGAAACACTGAAATCTTGTCCCCTGAAAGCAAGAAAGATTAAAAGGCACAAAAAAGTTTGCTTTAAGGCGTTTCGATAGGCAAGCTATCTATCATCTTCAAAGAGATGCTCTAAAGATAAGGAAGTATCCCTCTGAAGATGATAGCTTGGCTATCGAAACGCATTGTTGTGTTTTTTAATCTTTCTTGGTTTCATGGGACAACATTTGTATTTCAACTGTAATTTTTTTTCTGAAAATTTCAATTCTTTTTATAATTCTGCCCGTTTTTCAACAATTTCCGATTTTTTTTAAATTTCAACATCTTTAAAAATGTCGAGATTTTTGGGAAGATTAATGCAAAATTTTTATTTTATTTTAAAAAATTGATTTTTTGACAACTCTTTATTGCTTTTCAAAATCTCAACTTTATATTTCGAGTTTTGTCAAAATTTATAATTTATTTTCAATTCCAAATGTTTCATTTGGACATTTTTCAATATTTTAATGCTTCTTAGGTTTTTATTATTTTTAAAAATTTCCACCTTTTAGAAAATTTCGAGGTTTTTAAAAGCTGAGTTTTTTTGAAAATGTAACCTTTCTTAAATGTCGCATTTTTTAAAAGTTTAGCTTTGAAAAGGTTGAGTTTTTTGAGACGTTGAATATTACAAAATTTCTATTTTCTCTCAAAATTTAATTTTTTTTCCAAATTTCGGCAGCTTTTCAAAATTTTGATATTGAGTTTTTCTTTAATGTCAACGTTTTTGGAAAATATCATTTTTTTAATTACAACTTTCTCCAAAATTTTTAGTTTTTTTTTCGGAATTTGGGCTTTTGAACAATCAAATCAAAATTTCAAAAAAGGCATTTTTTTGAAGTTTCCTTAAAATGTCCACCTTTTCTGAAATTTTAATGGTTTTTTTGTTTAAAAAATGTTGAGTTTTTTCAAAGACAGATTTCATTAAATTTCGATATTTCTTGATTCCGAAATTTTTTCTAATTTTCACATTTTTTCAAATTCTGGCTTTCAAAATGTCAAATTTATGAAAATTACAAATTCTATAAAAGTTTTAAATTTTTAGGAAATTTTACCGTTTTCGATTTTGGAAATTGTGTTAAAGAATTTTTTTGTTGAACATTTCTGCGTTCTCGGAGATTTATGTTCTTTTGGAAAATTTTGACGAACCTCTAACATTTCGACTTTTGTTTTTAAAAATCAATTATTTTTCAAAATTTTGTCTTTTTGAAATCTATTATTTTTTGAAACTTTGATTCTTCAGCAAATTTTCCACTGTTTCGACTGACAAATTTTGATTTCTTTACTTCTCGAACTTTTGCAAACTTTCCACTTTTTGAAATTTTCGATAATTCTTAGAATTGCTTTGACCTTTTTAAAAATGTTGACAATTGTTTTTTAAATTTACAATTTTTATTTTCTGGAAAACTACGACCGCAAAATTTTGCCTTTCTTTTAAAAATTTGTTTTTTTTTTGTTTTTTAATTTCAGTGTATTTTTCAAACTTGTGACCTTAAAAAATTTTGACAGTATTCTAAAATGTTTAATTTTTTAAAGCTATTCTTTCAAAAAAGTTTAAATATGTATTTATTTATTTCTATTTTTTTTAATTTCGACTTTTCCTGAAAATTCTCTCTATATTTCAAAGCTTGGATTATTTCGAAATTTTAGAGTGTAAAAAAATTTTGCCTTTTTCCGAAATTTCATCTTTTTTAAAATGCGTTTTTATAAAGTTTGGCATTTTCGCTTTTTTTTTAAATTTTAAGAATTTTTAACATTTTCACTATTTTATGTGATTTTAATTTTTTTTAAGGATTTCGACTTTTCTATGGTCGACAATTTAAGAATTTTAAAATTTGAATTTTCTTCCCAAGATTATTAAAAGCAAAATGAATTAAAATAATGAAATTTCGAGTTAACGTAAAACCCTAGAAAAATTTCTGATAGTAAATGAGTAACAGAGAAATTATGGTCTAAAATGAGGATTTTTTCCAACTTTATAAAGGTTTAAAAAGCGTTTTCATTTCAAAAACTAAAAATTCCGTTCTTAGTTTCGAAATTTAATTCTAAATATAGAATTTGGTAACAAAAATGACTCTCAATCAGAAATGTTAAAATTTAAATGGAAAAAAAATTTGAAAAGAAACCTTTCCTAAACGATTTTCGATATTGGAAATTGTGTGGAAAAAATTTTTTTTGAAAATTTTTTCGTTCTTGGAAATTTACTTTCTTTAGAAAAATTCTGACTAACCTCCAATATTCCAACTTTTGTTTTTAATAATTAATTATTTTTCAAAATTTTATCTTTTTTGCAAACTATTATTTTTTGAAACTTCAATTCCCCTTCAAATTTTCGACTGTTTTGGCTGTAAAATTTTGATTTTTTTATGTCTGAACCTTTTGCAAACTTTCCACTTTTTGAAATTTTCGATAATTTTTAGAATTTTGATTTTCGAATTTATGAAAAATTTCGGTATTTTTCAAATTTTTGAATCAATAGAGAATGTCAATTTTGGATTTTTTTTTGATTTAAAATTTTTATTTTCTTAAAAACTACGACCACAAAATTTCACCTTTTGTTTGAAAATTTGGATATTTTAGAAGTTTTATAATTTTTGTCTATTTTACATTTCGTGATTTTTAAAAATTTTGACATTATGCTAAAACGTTGAATTGTTTTAAAGTTTTTACTTAAAAAAAATTTAAAATATGTATTTATTTATTTCTAATTTTTTCAACTTTCTACTTTTTTTTAAAATTCTCTCTATATTTCAAAATTTGGATTATTTCGAAAATTTATACTGTTAAAAAATTTGGCCTTTTTCCAAGATATCATCTTTTTTTAAAATGTGTTTTTTTTTAAGTTTGACATTTCAAACTTTTACTTTTTTAAAAAGTTTGTAGAATTTTTAACTTTTTGACTATTTTATGTGATTTTGATTTTTCTGAAGATTTCGACTTTTTTATGGTCGACAATTTTGGATTTTTAAAATTTTTGAAAATTTAAATAGTTCTTTAAAATTATTAAAACATAATGAATTAAAATAATAAAATTTCGGGTTACGTAAAACCCTAGAAAAATTTCTGTTAGTAAATGAGTGACAGAGAAATCGTAGCCTAATATCACAATTTTTCTCCAACTTTGAAAAAGTTTAAAAAGCGTTTGCATTTCAAAAATTAAAAACTTCGTTCTTAAATTCGAAATTTAATTCTTAATTTAGAGTTTGGTAAAAAAGTATCACTCTCAATAAAAAATGTCAAAATTTTAATGGAAAGAAAAAATTTGAAGTCGGATGTTGCTATATTATTGAAATTTTATAACCAAAGGTGAAATTTTTGTAAAAAGAGTACGAAATGTGCCTTTACAGCGTATAATTTCATAAGAAAGTAAAATTTTTACTGGTATATCCCAAAATTTTTGTAACAAAATGAATATTTTGATCCCAAATTTTATAAAAATATGTCGAAACTTCTTAAAAACTGAAATTTTTACTTCTAAATTTCAAATTTTGATTGTAGAATCACTCAAATTTTGATTTAACAGTCGAAATTTTATAAATGGTGTCTAACTTTTAAGTTTAAACCAATGATTTTAGAAGAAGGTCGAACTCTAAATTTGTAACCGAATTAATCTCAGTTTATCCATTTTAAAATCTAAATAGAAATTTTGGGATGTCTTAAATTTTTAAGAGATTTTTAAATTTCCAGGTTAACATTATTAAAAGGGTTCAGATTTGGGGTTTTAATATATATAATAACGAACAAAATTAACAATTGCAGGTTTAAATTAAAGTAAACTCTAAATTTTCAAAAGAAACATTTCAAACAAAACTTATGATTTACAGCAATCCTTTAAATCAAGTTTATTTTCGAATTTTCGACCTTAATCTCAAAAGTTTTGACTATCTTTCGTCGTTTTGGCATTTAAACCAGATATTTTGCTCAAAGCCGAACATTTCCACAGTAACATTTCACACAGTAACATGAAAAGGAAACATTAAAGTTCGGTCCTAAAAAAAAATTAAAAAATCTTCAAGGTTTTATTATATATTGATACCGCTTGAAAATCCATCTTTTTCTGGCTTTATTTTAATTGAGTAAATGTGCAAAACACTTTTCGTGTTGTTTTAAAAATATTTAAAATGGTTCCACAGTGGGCTTCCTAAAGTTCAAAATTCATTTGATTTCAACTCTTTAATCGAATGTTCGCTTACTAACGTCTACTTCTATATGAATAAACAGCTACTTCTATATTATATAAAGCTGATGATCGTTTCTTTGCAATAGTTACCTGCACGAGATTCTAATCTGAAAGAAAAATTAGTTTCCTAATACAAAACACAAATTACCTCCAAAATTGACAGCGATTCGCACAAGATGTGTCTTTATTGACGTTATCTCTCATTTTTCGCACTGTGCATTTCGAATTGACCAAACTTTATAACCTGTCAGTAGTTCAAATTAAGGTTAATGGTAATGCGCAACCATTCGTTTATCTCTTATCTTTAGGGCGTTGACTTTTCATTTCAAAAATCGACTTGACTCGGCGATTTTCAGAAAAATAATTTTCATGAAAGTTCTTGACTCTACTTCAGTTTTAAGAGCCCACACAGTAATATGGAAGTTAGTTACAACAGTTAAATGCCAATTTTGTCTCAGGGTCTTTGTTTAAATGTCTATAATTCCCTGGCACAGTCCCCAGCCCTCATAATTTCGCTAGATATAAGTAGTTGGTTGTGAGGACAATTTATTGCAAACTAAGAGCGCACATTATGCACATTTATCCATTCCACGAGGTAATTTAGGCCAATGTTGCATTCAAGAGATCTTTTTGTTTAAGAAACACATCTTCCATTTATGTATGAGGTTATCTTAACGCCTGTGGCGGCAACTGCACATAATTCAGATAATTTACTGCACACAAGGTGATATTGTGCGGGTTTACAACGAGGCGAACGCCAAGATTTAGAGACGTGCCGTTGTGGCATGGCGCTTCACTGGCTCATTATTACCATAATAAATGAATCAATTCATAACCTACCCTATTTACAGGCAACCAAAACACTTCCGTTAACTTTATTGATGTTGATGTTCAAATTGTCGGCTGTTGAGTCTGCTGCGGGCGCCACCCTCACAAAATATCTTAATGCTAAAACAACCAATGTTGTTACTGTAAACACGCATTGTTATTTCAGCTGGAGTGTAATTATATGTACTTGTTTGTAGTGGTGGATTTGGCAAAAATTGAAACCTACTCTGCATAAATAGCCATGAAATTTAGAGAGGTACTTTTCCGAATTGTTTCACCTGGTATTCGTAATTAGCAGTCGCACTGAATGTCCCTCTGAAATAGATCTGCAGCAATATATAAAAATTTTCAGATTTGCCTTAACGCAATTTTTTGGATGTTTTCATAAATCATTATCGTAGTAAAATTAAAAACATCAAACCAAATAGTTGAAGGTCCAATTTACTGAATTTTAAATATTACAGCGTACGAAAATAAAATTCAATTATTTAGTTATTTTGCCAAGTTACAAGTCAGTGAAGATAATTATCTTGAAGAGTTTGGTTTTGCTAACAACCAATAAAAACGAAATTTTCTACAAGTGCATATGTGTCCTATTCTTCACAAACGATAAACTCATCGTAACTTGGATCAAGAAGTGTTTGTAGCTGGATATTTGATTGTGAATCGTAACAAAAAAAAAATTATTTTAATTGGGTTTCTTGCCTAAGATTTTGAAAATATATTGTAAATCATTTGAAGGTACTTTCTCGTTGTCAATTCTTCCTCTCTTAGTCTTCTAACCTTAAAAAATTTAGAATTATTTTATACTTATTTATCGTTAGTTTTCCACATATAATTTTAAAAGATTCTGCATTGTCATGATCTGAATTCATTTTATTGATCAACGACGTGCTTTTTTTTCATCCGGGCTTTTGAAATTTTCGTTCTTCTTTTATATTAAATTTTTGTCCACAAATCTAGATCTAATAAATTTTTTTCTACAAATTAAATAATGGGTTAATGGCAATTACTTCCTAGATGCTCTATCTACATTAGACGTGAAAGCAAGAAATCCTAAAGGCTTCGCTCTCAAATCAATGAAGCTGGGCGAGTCTAATAAAAGCACACGAGGCAACAAAAGCGAGAAGCTTAAACTTTATACAAAGAGTCCAAATAACTATCGCAACGGCATTAAATGCAGCTAGAATCAGTCGACCATCCATCCAACTGCAGAAATTAAATTTATTAGTTTTTATGTACTTTTAATATGGTGGACTTTCGAGTCCTTTGGAAGAGCGGCCTCCGCTTGGAAAATTGTTTCTGTCACACAATATATCAGACATGAAACGCTATCGATTGCCCATTATAAATTGTACAACCTGAAATGCTCGTCTTATTTATAATTAATACACTGTAAACTGAAAGTTCCGCTGGTGCTTTGCCGTTTGATTTTATTTTTTATTAAGATTGATGATCATTTGTGTGGAACGAATTTAAATTAGAAGTAATTTGGAAAAAAAGGAGATTGAAGCAAATCAATAGGGCAAGTCCTGGAAATTACATGAAGTTAATTGGTTAGGTTTGGTTTTAATGAATGCTGTTAATTTTTAATGAAGTTCGCTTTTATTGGGTGCAATTTAAGCAGTCAGCATTAGAACTGAATAAATAATGAATTAAAAGTATTTTTCAATGCCCTTTTAGACCATTTTACCCTAAATGAGTAACACGAAAAACAATTGCTTAATGATTATAAAAATTTCATTGAATAGGCAGTAAAAGTCTGAATGTTCTTGAAATATACATTATATTTTTCAGTATTTTTATACTCAGTTTTATTTCACCAATTATTTTTAATTATTTCAGGTAATTTAAAATATCAAGCAAAGTAATGCTGACATGTAATATAAATATATATCGGGACTTATACTGCGACATTTATTTTATCTTTTATTACATAATGTTAGTGCCTGAGGTGCTTTTATTCTCGCTACAATTGATGTTATAACATTTTAAAGGCAATTATTTCATATCTAAAATGTGAACTAGAAAATAAATTATATCACGTATGAGCTTCGGAATGCCCAAGAATGTTCCTAGCAATAAAACGTTGTATTAATCATATGAATGCATGTAAAATGCCACCTTTACGATTAGCTTGGCTAATAAACAACCAAGAATAACTTTAATAGTAACAAACGGAACCAAAAACCAATTCCTTGTGCCTCACATCTTAACAAAATTAAACCAAATTCTCTATTCCCAGAGATCATCATTCCAGTACCTTGATATGATCTCCAAAATAGCAAATTTTCATATGTAGCAGACCAAATCAAATTCGATTCTTTTAACAGGAAGCCCAAACAATTCTATTATTTTTGTAACAATCGAGAATCACAAATTAGATTGGAAGATATTTTTTAAGTTTAATCCGCTCACAAAGGGCAACCCCATTATGCCTTCAAAATACTGCGAGTAGGATGCGAAAACATGGATAGATGGCGATGAATCGTCTTTTTAAACAAAGATAGGTTATAGTTCCTGGGGAAAATTTCTTTCGGTTACGAGTTACATAGTTTGGAAGTTCTATAGCAAGCGAAGTTTCCGTAGACAGTCCTCACTGTGTCAAGCTGGATCGCATAGGACTTTGCTGTCTCCGACTGTTGTATGCCTCAAAAATGTAGACCTTGGGGGGATCAATTCTATTAGTTCCTGCAAGCATCTCTCATGACAGTACTTGTAGAAAAGAGAGTCACCTACCATTGGCCTGTGCTATAGTGTTTCAGAGAATCAGTGAAACTCGTCATCAATTAGGCGAACCGCTCTTCCTTGAATTGAATCCAAAAGAGCTAAAGTGTGCTTTGGTGCTGAACTGCAAACATGAAAACAGTATTCTAGTGTTGGCCTAACCTGAGCTTTGTATAATGTGAGTAGCTGATGAAATGTGAAGTACTTTTTAGCTCTAAAGAGAAAGCCTAGCTTCTGAGAGGCGGACTTGACAATGGCGCGCACATGATCGTCCCGAGAAAAGTTAGTGCTCGCATTCACTTCTAGGATAGACAATTTAAATCCCATCTGAAAAATTTTATCGTCCATTAGTATGTTTGTTGCATTATCCCTTGATGTCTTCTTAGAGAAAACCTCGGCCTGAGTTTGTGAAGCGCTGAAGTCCACCAGATTCTTCTTAACCCATTCCACAATGATTTCAAGATCCCGACTAATCATCTGTATCTGCTGTTCCCTCAGAAATCTAAAGCAGCTACGGATAATGTTTGGCTGAGGAAAGAGACGACATCAGGCTGCTGTTATCTGCGTAACTAGCGGATTGGAAGTTGAAGCTAAGAGATCATTCATGTGTAACAGAAACAGAGAAGGAGACAGGGCACACTCTGCATTAATCGCAAATGTCTCGGATGAGATGCCATCGACGACGGGCTGAAGAAATCTGTCAGCGAGAAAATTTGATATCAAATGTTATAGTCCAGGAGGAAGACCATAAGATGGTAATTTGGCGAGAAAAGATCGGTGCTAGACTCTGCCAAAGGCCTTGAGATATCCAATGCTGTTATTTGCAGGAACCATTAAACATATTTGAGAACACGTACAGGCCACATCTAACAACATTTCAGAATTGTGGTTTGGATGTCAGAAGTTGGAGTTTTCTGTTAAAATTTCTACATTTTAAGAATTTCAAGAAATTTAAATTTAAGAAAAAAAACTTTGGAGAATATGCACTATATACGAAGTAAAATTTATTTAACCTTCAGCATTAAGATTTCGCCTATTAAGGTTACTTCGCAAGTCAATTTCTTCCCTATAGATTTTCTTTTTTCTGTCACTATATATAAAGTGATATTGTGAAGGAGATAGTAAATAATAAGGTTTCCTGCGTTACCTTTCTTACGTAAAAGCAATTTGAAATTACACATCCCACACAATTTCTATGTTTCATTCCGTAGGTTAGAAAAACATCTTGACATTATGGCAACATAGCAGCTCAACTTCTATTTCTAGAAGCTTTTGGCTAAAGCTCCATTTCACAAATCGTATCTTATAAACAGTGCAGTTTTGTAGCTGGGAAAATTTACTGTAAGGCGGCTTGGCAATTGTATTATTATATCCACGCGTTCGGTCTATGCTAAGAGTTGAGTAATCCTGGTAGTTTAGCGCTTACTTCTGGCTTATGCAGTACGGATATAACCTTCTAAAACGATTACTGCCGGTGAACTACCCAAGAGAGCTACAATGTTTAATAAAAAACCAAGTAGACTGTACAAGTGCAGTCTTCCAAACATACAGTAGCCGAACTACTAGCAGTTGACCCACTAGTATTTGGCAAAAAGAGTCACTAAAAAAATTCCGAAAATTTTTATACCCCCAAAGCAGAACTCAGTAAAGAATAAACTATGATATTTTCATCATAAATCAAAATTTTGAAGAAAACAAATTTTTATTCGATTTATAAAATGGATTCAGAATTGAAAATATGAGTCTAATTGTCTCCCAAAATTTTGAGCTTTTACATTAGACTAGATTAGATTAGATTAGATTTTATATGGGTCGTTTCGTTTTTCTCTTCTTCCACCCCGCACCTCGACCTAAGGAGATCTTTTGTGCATACCCTGATCTATGTAGTTCCCAGGTTCAAACTCTTGTAGAAGTTTATTATAGACCTGAGTTTGAGTTTTTTCACATCTGAGGTGTCTAAGGACACCCATCCAAGTAGGACGTGCCTTTTGCGTGTAAGCGCATCGCACTTGGATAGTACATGTTCTGCAGTCTTCGCAGCTTCTGCGCAAAAACGAACATAGGTCTGTTTCAGCCTAACCCATTGTCTTGAGGAGGTACCTCATAGGGTAATGTCGTGTTAAGAGGCCGGTTAGGATCCTCAATTCGGATTTTCTGAGTTCTAAGTAGGCCTTTGTTTTTTCAAGCGTTCCAAATATAAATCTTTTCGCCTGCCACAGTCCTGCGAGTCCTGCAGTCTCCAGTGGGAGATTCTTGACTTTGTTTCCCATTTTTTGACCTCATTGTTGATTTGACTTTTAGAAAAACTCAAAGCCGGTTCAGGTTCAAGAAATAATGATACAGATCCTTCTCTAACGAGTTGGTTCGCAGCTTTATTTCCTTGTATTCCTTTATGTCCTGGCATCCACTTGAGGCTGATCCTGTTATTCCTTTCAGCCTTCTTCGAAGACACTCGTAAGCGCAGAGTTCTATTACATGTATTTCAGTTTGAAAGACAGTTGGGTCTATTCCCAAGGCTTTATAAAACCTATAATTA
Source organism: Dastarcus helophoroides (assembly GCA_028583605.1). NCBI lineage: Eukaryota > Metazoa > Arthropoda > Insecta > Coleoptera > Bothrideridae > Dastarcus > Dastarcus helophoroides. Next base: position 31,056,606 of record CM053331.1, on the reverse strand, counting down.
GGGCCATAAATTCCCACTTCAGTCTCATGTGCTGTCTTTGATCCATCTGTAAACCAGATGGATAATTTGTGTTTTTCTTCAGGTACTGATTAAGCGTTAGTGTGGCTATCTAATCGAGTTCAAAGGAATGATCAAATTCGTACCTGGGTTGCATGTAATCAACCGATTTTGCTGAAATAACCGAGCTACATTTCTTGAGGACTTCCATGTGACCAGCAAAGTCTCCTTCTTTAAATTGTTTTAATTGCAGAAATCTTAAGGCATCTTTGATCCCTTCCCTCTTCACTAAAAGGTGGAGAGGAATTAGACCTAGCATTGCCTCCATTTCTGCTGTTAGGCAGGTGTTCATTGCCCCTGTTATGCCCAGACATGCATAGCTTTGAATTATGTTCAGTTGGTTTTGGGGTGTTTTTTCATTATTTTTGGCCACCATACTAAAGGAACGTATGTGATCAAGGATGTAATTATCATCCTATATGACCAATAGGTCATTTTCTGTTTCAGACCCCAGGTTTTGCTGAACAATCGGCGGCATGTCCAGAACGCTGTCGCGGTTCGCTTGATTATTCTAGTCAAATGAGGATTCCAGGTGAGCTTTTGGTCTGGGACTATTTCTAGATATTTAGTTTCACTTGAGAAGTTGAGTTGAACTCCATTCATAGTGAAAGCTGTTAGATTTAGCTTCCTTCTCTTCGTTAAAGGAATTATAATTGTGTTATTTGAGTTTACACTTAACTTTTGGTTTGAACACCAGTTGTTAATGGTGTTCAGGGTTTTTGCATTAAATTTGACAGTATTTTATCGTTTTTGCTCCTAATGACAGTAATATCATCTGCATAACCTATTTCTTCAACGCCCGAGTAAAGCACTATATTTAGGAGGTCATCAACCACGATGGAGCACAGCAGTGGAGATAAAACACCTGCTGAATCACTGCCTAAAGTTGCTTTAATCCTTCTCCAGTCGATGATAGGTTTTTCAAAACCTTTTTTGATAGCTGCTGCTTTTATGGATTCGTATGAGGTGTTAACAAAAGCACCCTCCATGTCTATAAATCCTCAAAGAGCTACTTATTTGTTTGAGTGTGCACTTTCTATCTTTTTGACAAGATTGTGTAAGGCTGTCTCTGTGGATTTGCCTTCTTGATAGGCAAATTGATTATAATGAAGCGGATTCTTTGACAGTACTTGGCTTCTAATGTGTTGATTCATAATTTTTTACATTATTTTAAGGAGAAATGACGTTGGACTAATGGGTCTATATGATTTAGAATGCAGACGATCGTTTTCCTGCCTTTGGTATATAGACCACATTTACGTCTTTCCAGCTTACTGGAATGTAGATTTAAAAATATGGAAATATTTAAAAGAAGGGCAAAGATTTAAGAATAAATTTTAATTTTGGACAACACAAAAATTTTCAAAGGTGCTAAAAATGTGAAAAAGTCAAAATTTTGAAATAATATCGAAAAGTGAAAGAGCCAAAATCTTTAAAAATAATTAAAAAAATTTCCAATGATGCTGAAATAAAAAAAATAAACATTTTTATATTAAAAACCAAAAAAATAACAAAAATAAAATTTCTGAGTAATTTCAATTTAATTTTCTTATAAATGTTAAAGTTAGGACTTTTAAGAAAAAAGTTTAAAATTTTCAGAAATAGCTAAAAATTTCAAAAATAAGTGATATCTGTGATTTAAAAGAATATGAATTTTCAAAAAAGTTTAAATTTTAAAATGTCAAACTTTAAAAAAAAATCTATAATTTAAAAAAACGCCCAAATATTCAAAAAATAAAATGTTTAGAAACTTACACATTTTGGAATTTAAAAAAATACCAAAATTAAAAAATATCGAAATTTTAAAAAAGCCAAAATTTTGAAAAAAAATTATTCTTCTAAAAGCATTAAAATTGCAAAGAAGGGAAACTTCAACATTTAAAATGCAAACTCAAAATTTTAAAAATTTCTGCTTTAATCTCAAATATTTATAAAACAAAGCTTCAATTTTTAATAAAAATTCAAGGTTGAACTCCGAATTGGGAAAACATCAAATTTTGGGAAAAAATCAAAATTTGTAAAAATAAAATTTGGTGTAATATAAAATTGTAGGACAGATTCGATATTTCCAAAAAAAATTTGGATTCCACGAGAAATATGTGATTTTCAAATTTAAGCTTGCAATTTTGATATAAATTCTTAATTTTTAAGTAGTACGTCTCAAAATTTTTACTCAAAAATTGACAACCACTTAAACATTCCAAATTTGGAAATAGGTTAGAAATTTTGAGAATTCTGTTTTTCAAACTTTTACTCTTGATTCAAAAATGAGACTTTGTTAAAATGTTAATTTTTTCTGAAAGTTTCTACATATTTGTAGAAAAAATAAAGAATTAAAAAAATCGAAATTTACATAAAATATCAAATATTTATAACGCATTCTCAGTTTTCGAGTTTATAAAATTCTAGACCACACTCCAAATGTGGGGAACAACTTCAACTCGAGAAAAACCTAAATTTTATAAAAATAAAATCTGGAAATTCGGTGTAATAAAAAATTGTAGGAAAAAATTCGAGGTGTTGAGCAAAATTAGCAACCACAAATTTTTGTGATTTCTAATTTAGCTCAACACCTCGAATTTTTTCCTACAATTTTTTATTACACCGAATTTCCAGATTTTATTTTTATAAAATTTAGGTTTTTCTTGAACGCAATTTTCCAGTAAAGCACTTTTTACCTAAAAATTGACATCTTCTAAAAAATTTGTAATTTGGAAATTCGGGTCGAAATTTTGGGAATTGTGTTTTGTTGTTTATTAGAAAATTTTTATTTTTAACTTAAAAATTGGTCTATTTCTAAAAAGGTTTTCTGAAAAAGATGATAGTTTGACTGTCGAAATGCGTTACAACAATCTTTGTTGTGTTTTTTAATCTTTATTGGTTTTAGGGGACAAGATTTGTATTGCAATATACTTTTGAGCCAAATCTTATAGTAATGAATCCATGAGAAAAGAATTAATAGTAGGAATAATAATTAAACACGTATTTGCCTAATTTTAACAATACAATTCTTAAGGAGATAAGAATAAAAAAGTTTGTATATTGTACAAAAAAATTACAAAATCGTTTTATAATCCAAAACCTTCTCACGAATATATGAAAGAGATGACCTATCACGTATTTTTTGGCCCAATTTTTATATTTTAATTTGTCTAGGTAACAAATTTTGTTTCTGATTTGAGGCAGGGCGGCCTTTTCATAGATTTGCTTATTTTTAACCTATGTCCTACAAACGGCACAGCATGAAAAATAAAACGCTTCGCAGAAATGTTTCCCTTTATATAAACCTAGCCACCATCAAATTATAGAATTAAACCCATGTTCGTTTTGTTCGTTTTTCTGGTTCTGATTTTTTAAATTGGGTTATTTGAATGTCAAGTGACATAACGTTTTTGTAAAGTAAAATTTTTAAGAAAATATTTGTAAACATTTGAACTTAAGATTAAAACTTTGGAAATAAAGTATAAATTATTTTATAGAGTACTGTACCTATCAACATTTGTAAAAAATGCAATTAAGTTCGTAATTTTTATAAATTTCTAAATTAAAAGTGCGTTGACCCATTTTTGATAGGGGGGAAGGGGAAATTATGGTTTTGTGCCGCCATTACGCTAATTTAGATTACCAACATACAGTGTTTCCTAAGATCGAGTACTGAGGGGGGTGTGTTTTTATTTGTGAGTTTATGAGAAAAATTCATTCCCTGTAAAAACTTCTGCTTGACCTGAAATCTCTGAAAATGAAATTTTTGCGAAACAAGGTGTTCAATTATTTGAAAATTTCAAAAATAGCCAAAAGTAAATTGTCGTTATTTTTGGCGGTATCGAAAATTGTTACTAAAAAATGTTGTTTGCAATAAAAAACTGTTCAAAATCGAAATTTTTGTGGATTTCCTAAAAATTAAGCAAGCAGGTTAAAAATCAAGATTCGACATAAGAAAATAAGAAGCATTTGATAACAATAAATGATTAAACTAAAACGTCATCATTCAAATGTATTGCCACCTGTTTCTGTGCAAAATTCTACTCTCTTTATGATTCTCTAATGTACGGACCAACATGTTTGAACATTTATCAAACTCTGGTTTTGAAAAACAAATACCGGTTTCAATCTTGTTAGATTTCGTTAATTTAGCATACCCAGATTGTCGTGTCCAGGGAATAATTAACCATTATCTAGCTCACGATCGTTCGAAATAATTCGTTAAAATCAACTGTCAGAGCGAATCTTTCATTTTTTCATTATTTTTTTGTCTCCTTGACTACACACTTTTTTGTTTCTTATTTGCCTACTACATCATTAGAAAGTCCGTGTCCCTAACATAGTTTAACCTAACCAATGCTTTGCTTGAGATATACACTAAAAAATTACAAATATTCCTAAATGTAATTTGTGGCGAAGCTGAATCTTCTGCTATCTTTGGAGAGAAAAAAACGGATGACTGTGATAGGAATTGAAAAAAAAATCAACTTGGTAATCCTGCCTCAATATAAATATTATTGGTGATTTGTCAACAATAAGAAATTAAATACGTATTCACTTTCCTTTTTAAGTTTGATTAAAAATAATTTTTGTTGCAATATTTTAGATCATTCTTTGTGATGTTTTTTCCAGTGACCAAATTTTTTTTTTTGTGGTTTGTACAAGAATCTTTGGAATAGCTTCAACAGCTATCATGCAAGCAGAATAGACTCATAGCGCAACAATGCCCACATTTAGAGTACTGTGTTATTACGGTCCAGGGTTATTCTATTTGCAAAATTTTTGAAATGAAATTAAAAGTTGAAATTTAAGGCTCTTTTTGTAGTTCTAAACCATATTTTAGAGATTATTTTTCTCTTTCAAGGTCATTTTTTAGAATTTTCAAATAATTGAACTCCCTGTATTAAAATCAAACAAATTAATGTCATTTTCACTAATTTAGGACCAAGCAGGGGTTGTTATAAAGAATGACTCTTCTCGTATATCTACAAATAGAAAAGAAACTTCTCTTCAATACTCTATCTTGGGGCATAGTATATATTCTAATATTACGTCAAACTCCATTGTCATGTTCCAGAATTTCAGTATATTCAGATGTGTGAGAGAATACCTAAGATGTTTTTTGATTATCAAACAAATCCGTAGAGTTTGAGTATGATCCAAATACATGGCAATCATAATTCGAAGTGTCTGAAGTTGCCTGAATAAAAATTGGTTTCCCAATTTAGGCGGTAGGCCCGGATCCAATAAATAATCCCTAACAAGTTATTTTAGGCGTAAAAGCAACTTTTCGGATTTACTTCGATCGTTGACACAAATTACATCTAAATACTGTCGGTTCGAAACCTACACCCCCAGCACATGAAAGAGCCTTTTATTATTAAGCATGCCGTGAATTTGACAGTGTCACTGTGTGTGTGTGTATGAATAATTTAGGAGGGTTTTAATGAATAGATCAAGTCGGCGAGATCCAGGCAACTGCGATAAGGTAAACAGCGGAGAATAGTTTCTAATTGTCCATTAATCACTTGCATGCATTCAAACAAGTAAATTGTTCCGTTAGTCGAATTCCGTGTGTACATTAAGGTCGTCATGACAATGTTTATTTGGTTGTCTTACTAATAACGTCTAAAGTAAAGCAAATATTTGCTGGATTCGGACCCAACTGGTTGTCTGGTGGAACGACGTTATTATTTAGGGGGTTCTAATTGCGTTATGGTAACGTGTACATGCTAAATTTATGGGCGGTCTGCGACACAAAATTAATGTATCCGAATATAAGCTTTCGTTTCTAGGTCATTAGCTTTTGATTAAGTCGTTACTCTATGTAATTTATCGCATTTTTTGGTCCAATCCGAACGACAGTCTGATAACTTCGTAGAGTCAAAACTAAAAATAAATTTTCTATTTTATTAGGCAGCAAATCAGCAGGAAAAAATTTTAAAAATCGGTCATTTTATTGAGAATTTTCTGCAATGATGCGTTTTTTTAGTTACTAATTTTTAGAACAAAGAAAAGGAGGCACTATTATTATTAAATCTATATATCGATATCTGGTTTTAGTTTTTCACAAATGTTATTTTATAACATTTAAAAAGTTAAAAAAAAAGTAACAAGTTTTTTAAAAAAGCAGCCAAATTATATATTTCAAGTATACGCATAAAAAATACAGACGTTGAAAAAAGGTCGAATTACGAGGGTAAATCAAATATGAACCGAAATGTTTATCATGTCGCCATGAGGGCGATGGGAATGTGCACATACTCTTAGACATATTAGGTGGGGATATCACGCGACTTCCTGTGCTCAAGCGAATTCCGTTTTCGCCGTTCGTCGGTTGTAAATACAATTAATGAGCAAGAGGTTTATCCTCACGTTGCACAGCGGATTTTTATTAAGTTTCTTGCCGTTGAAGGTGTAAAGCCAGCTGAAATTCTTTGTTGACTAAAAGCACAGCTGCTACTAATAATAAAAAGCACAGTTTGAGGATACTTTTTTGAAGAAAACTCAAGTGTATGAATGACACAAACAATTCTTGGAAGGACAAGCTCAAGTTGAAAATGGATCCCATGCCCGTCGTCGGTTCTTGCGACAGTGTTTTGGGATTTTAAAGGGGTTGCGCACCTTGATTTTCTGCATGAACGTCGTATGGGTAATGCTGCCCACTACTGCCAGCTACTGGATGAAGCAAAACGTGCATATCGACGGAAGAGGCGCGAATTTTCGGTTAGAAATGTGATTTTGCTTTACGACAATGCCCGCCCCCACTCAGGCAATCTGACACATCAAAAATTAGAGGAAATGCATTGGGCAACATTAGAACACTCTCCTTATAGTCCCGACTTATCACCATGCGATTATCAGATGTTTGGGCCACTAAAAGAAGCTCTAGAAGGTGAGCGATTCCACGATGATGCTGCTGTTAAAATATTTGTGAGCAACAAAATCAGGAGATTATGTACATATAAAAATGGTAATGAGTTTCATATATGTGTCTTGTACCAATAAATTTTTAAAAACAAACTCCTGTTCATATTTGATTTACCCTTATATTATAATTTCATGAAACATGTTGGAATCTGTGCAACATTTTTGTAAAGAAAATGTTGAAATTTAGAGGGAAAATCTTCAATATAGGGGAAAAGTGGCCTAAAATAATCCCTACAGGTAAAATGATCCCTACCCATATATTTTAATATTGAAGGAGGCATATATGGTTATAGTACTTTACTATAATCACCGAAGATGTCGCCACTATTTGAACCTTGATCAGTGCATTTAGAATGACGTGGTGAAATATTCCAGAAAAAGAATATTTTTTTAAGTTTTGATGTGGGGTAAGTCAATTAGAACAATTCGTGCAACATTTAATTTTTACAGATATAAAAATGTTTTAAAAATATAAGCAAAAGGCTTTAAGACAAGCATGGGATGAGGACAAGATGCGCCAAGCTATAGAAGGCGTTAGAAATGGATTACCTTATAAAACAGCGGCGAGAAATTTCGAGGTACCGTTAAGAAGCTTAAAAAGATGCTTTAAGGAGCAAAATAAAATAGCAACCAATCAATTTAAAAAAGTTGGTAGCAAAACTAAGATATTTATCGAAGATCAAGGAAAACAACTTGTAAAGTACATTGTAAGATCGATGGCATATCAGCTTGCAGAAAAAAATGGGATTAATCATCCATTCTCCAAAGAGACAAAACTTGCTGGTAAAGACTGGTTTACTGGTTTTCGCAATCGGCACCCTGAACTCGCGTTACGACCACCTGAGGCAACATCAACAGCTCGAGCCCAAGCTTTCAATAGACCAGTAATTGAAAAATTTTTTAAGCTGCTTAAGAACATATTAGATAAAACTTATTTTTTCCCGCGTAGAATTTTTAATTTAGGTGAGACATATGTGAGTACTGTTCCAGGTAAAAACTGCAAAATTCTTGCAAAAAGAGGATGAAAAGAGGTTGGAAAAGCCGTCTCCGCTGAGCGAGGTATTTCAGTGTATTGCTGTAATTTGTATGTTAGCGGTGGCTCCGTTATTCCACCGATGTTACGTTTCTCCAGAAAAAGCATAAAAGAAGAGCTGAAAGAGAAAGCCATTCCTGGAATAGTATTTAATGAAAATGATTTAGGATGGATGAATGCTGAAGATTTTACGGATTGGTTTGATCATTTTTTACATTATGCAAAATCAACATTGAAAGGCCCAGTCCATTTAATACTGATGGTCACCTTTCACATACAAAGAATTTAAATGTTTTTAAAAAGGCTTGTTCTAATTATGTTACCCATTTTATGCGTCCCCCCTCATACTACCCACAAGTTATAGCCCCTTGATCTCAGTTTTATGTATCAACTTAACCACTATCATGGTGAAAATTGGTTGACTAATAACCCTGAAAGTGTGGTACCTACTTTTCAAATCTCAAAGATTTTTAACATATATATGAAAGCATGTGCACCAATGAATGCTATTATTGATTTTAGAAAAGCTGGCATTGCTCCTTATAGCCAAAGTGTATTTTGTGATTTTGACTTTGCAGCTGCTAAAAAACAGACTAAGTTCAATCTGCCATTGCAGAAAATTTGTCCCAAATTGAAGATAGTAATCACCATAATGATGAAATACGTTTGTCCACTCCTCCTGAACAAGTTACCCAGTTAGAACATCCAAATCAATTTAAGCAGACAGAATCAGATTTGATTTACTTGGAAAATTACAAGCTAAAAGAAAACCCATCCACATCTTCAGTTCTTGACGATGTCACACATCTTGATAATATTAAGGCAACTTCAAGTCCAAATGTTTTAATAAGGTTTTACCTAATGATGTTCATCCATTTCCAAAAATGACACAAAAACAAAACACAGCAAAAACAAGAAAATCTGTAGGAACAGTTATTTTAATCAGCACTTCTTATAAAGACCAACTAGTGGATGAACAAAAGAAAAAAAAAGAAACAAGAGGAAAAGAAGGCTCTAAAGATAAAAAGTAAAAATATATTGAAAGAAAAAAGGAAGGAGGCAAGTTTCACGTGTGATAAGCAGCGCAAAAAAAAACCAGAATCAAGGCCACCAAGGATCGGAAGAAGAAAATGACGAGGATGCACAATCTTTTATTTGTTCTGAAACATTTCTGACATCCATCGCAGGAGAGGGATGGGTGTAATTTTTTGACTGGAAACGGTGGGCGCATCATGCCTGTGCTGGTATTGAGGCCGACTGTTGCGATCTGTATAAGTGCAATGATTGTATCGAAAGAGTTAAAATTAGTAAAATTTGCAAAATGTTGTGTTAACTCATATGACTATTTTTATTGTTTATTTATTTCTTTAGTATTTACAGTAATGCAATCAATATATTCTTTAATTTTGTTTTATTTCCAAAAAAAGTATAATTTTTAAACAGTTACTAATTTTTCGGGTGGGATCATTTTGCTCTACCGGGGGAGATTATTTTGCCCGACCCCTAAGGGTAAAATTATCCGTTTACAGACCTTTGTATTATTATTTATTTAAATAAAACCATACTTTTTTTTATATAGAAATGTGATGCTAGTTCTCATATACAGGGTGTTACAAAAGTCCGGGCCGCTACTTCAGGAGCATATTCTACACATTAAAATATGAAAAATGTTGAAATAGATTTTTTTCTTTAAATTGCCTCTTAACGGAGATATGACCATTTAAAGATAGCGCCCCTAAAGTAGTTTTTTTACTACAAAAAGTTAACGGTTAGTAGCAAAGTCATGAAATTGGGCAAGCAGTTAAAGAATTGGATTAGGCATATTCTCATGTAACATATTTTTTAAATAAGCAGTAGTGTGGTGTGTAGGGGGTTGCCCGCCATTATTTTTTGCCGTAACTTTTTTGTATTGCAATATTTCAACACAAAAGTGCCATAATTGTAAAAAGCAACATTTTTTATACAAAAAAGGTACTCCTTCTCAAAGTCGCTAAAAGTAACCGTTTCCGAGAAAAAGGCGTTTAAATAATCCTATCCCGTCTTCGAAATTCTAACTAATTTGTATAAGAAAAAATAAGTTGGTCATGCAAACTGATCGTAAAGAAAACAATTGTACTTGACAATATCTGCCAGAGATTGACGTTGTGTCACTGATAAAATTTGGTCGTAAGCTGTAAACTTTAGCAGTTTTTGTTGTCAATAGTAAGTGTAGTAGTTTTTTAACTTTTCATTATTTTGATAAAATGGACTATTCAAATCAAGAAATGGCCGATATGCATTTAATGTACGGGCTTGCAAATTGTAATCGTGCTGAAGCAAGACGGCTTTATGCTGAACGTTTTCCTAATAGACACCTACCAGGAGAAAAATTGTTCCAGAAAATTCATGCTCGTTTATGTAAAACAGGAAATTTTGTTTTCAAAGGCGAACGTGTTGGAAGGCCAAACGCAGAAGTTGCTAATTTAGAGGAGCGTGTGCTTCAGCGAGTTGAAGAAGATCCATGTGTCAGCACTAGACAACTTGCTTTACCCGAAGGAGTAAATCACGTAACTATCTGGCGAATTTTGAAATTTTACCAATTTTACCCCTATCATTTTCAAAGAGTGCAAAGGTTACTTGCTGCTGATTATCCTCCAAGAATAGAATTTTGCAACTGGCTATTGCATAAGATCGCTGAAAATGAGAACTTTCCATCGCTCATATTATTTACGGACGAAGCGGGTTTTACCAGAAACGGGATACTTAACTTTCACAACATGCATCAGTGGCAAGTTGAAAATCCCAATGCAGTTATTCAGTCGAGACATCAGCAACATTTTTCACTTAACATTTGCGGAGGAATAATAGGGGACTCTCTAATTGGACCGTTCTTTTTACCTCATAGATTAACAGGAGCATCATATAGACATTTTTTGGAAACAGAGTTACCCGTGTTACTTGAAAATGTTCCACTCATAACAAGACAGCGAATGTGGATAATGCACGATGGGGCACCTGCCCATTTTAGTGCAGTTGCTAGGGAATTTTTGAATAAAAACTATCATCAACGATGGATAGGTCGAGGAGGTCCGATACCATGGCCAGCTAGGTCTCCTGACCTCAACCCACTCGATTTCTACTTATGGGGACATCTAAAGCAGATCGTCCACTCCATACCAGTTGACAATATCAATGATCTTCGTGAACGAATTGAAAATGGGTTCAACCAGATTCACAATACACCAGGCATTTGCGAAAGAATAAGGAGTTCCCTTAGAAGACGAGCCGAGCAATGTATTGCTGCAGGGGGCAGTAATTTCGAACACTTGCTTTGATTTTTTTTTTCTTAATTTTGTACTATTTTTATATCAATGCAGTTAGTAGTGGATACATTAGAAATGTGCAAAACGAATTCTAATAAATGCAACAATTTTGTTTAAACGCTTTTTTCTCGGAAACGGTTACTTTTAGCGACTTTGAGAAAGAGCACCTTTTTTGTATAAAAGATGTTGCTTTTTACGATTATGGCACTTTTGTGTCGAAATATTGCAATACAAAAAAGTTACGGCAAAAAATAATCGCGGGCAACCCCCTACACACCACGCTACTGCTTATTTAAAAAATATGTTACATGAGAATATGCCTAATCCAATTCTTTAACTGCTTGCCCAATTTCATGACTTTGCTACTAACCGTTAATTTTTGTAGTAAAAAAACCAATTTAGGGGCGCCATCTTTAAATGGTCATATCTCCGTTAGGAGGCAATTTAAAGAAAAAAATGTATTTCAACATTTTTCATATTTTAATGTGTAGAATATGCTCCTGAAGTAGCGGCCCGGACTTTTGTAACACCCCTGTATAATAGAGTCTTTCGCTTTAGGCGGATTTTTGTCTTAAGGGGACCATTTTGGGCCACTTTCCCCTAAATTTCTTTTAAGTAAATTTAAGGTTTCCCCTAAAATCTCTTACAAAATTCAGATTTTTTTCACAAATTTTTGACTTTTCCCCAAAATTTTGATTTTAGAGTCAACATATTAACAAAAAAAATAGATATTTTTTTTAAGCTCAAACTAGGAAATTTTGGAAGAAAATAAACTAATTGGAATTTATTTTAAAAAACCGAATTTTTAGAATTCAAGTTTAGTCCAGAATTTTTAGGCAACAATTTAAGTTTTGAGATAAGCCCGGGATTTGCAAGAAGTGAAATTTAGGAACATTTTTCGTTTAAACTGAACAGTTTCAGAACTATAGTTCAAAAATGGTTTTGTGTTTAAAATTACAAAATTTTAGGATAAATTTTGGAGCTATTGAGAAAATATATATACAATTGAAGAATCAAATATAATACTAATAAAATATAAATTTTATCTTAAGTAACCCACGAAATCAGGGGGGAAACGGTCAGTTCTTGCAGACTACGAGCTGCATCTTTAGGACTACTGAACAGGGATTTAAAAAAATATTTTAGTACCGTTAGATATAATTCTTTCAAATGATACCTCGCAAGATATATATTTACTAAAACTTGATATTCGGTGACCAAATTAACCCTCCATTTTCACTTTGTTATGAAATATTTTCTTTTACTAATCGTTGACTGGCGATATTTGCCTATGTCGGCAAAATCCAACACTTGTGTCAAATTTCAAATTCCTACCTTGCATAGTTTTTGAAGAAAATCCTTATGACGGACGGAGGGACACGAAAGTGATTTTTCCTTCTAAGATGCGAAATACTAAAAAGCAACATTCCAAAAATATTTCTTATGGTTCTTATGTCTGTTAAGCTCTAAGTATACTTACAAATTTTGATAATTAAGCGCAATGCGGTCTAATTTATTTTATTTAAAGCTTGAAAATTCATCTTATGTCCGCATGTCAATCCAGCTAGTAAAGAAATAGTTATTTTATTTAGTTTTCCTATTTTAGCTTTAAAGTTAAAATGTTTAACATTTCTATCGCCTTTCTTAAGTTTCCAAAATTAATTACGTACTTTCAACAGAAACCTGTAACGCCCCTTTAAGAAATTATTAATGGCTTAATGCTAGTTAACTAACACTTATCAGAAAGTTAACATAAAGCTTTCGCATAATGAACGAAGCATTAAATTAAACTTGAAAGTTTGAGCCAGCGCAGGTTATTGGTCTATGAGTTCGGTCCAAAGTAAGTGAAATTACAAGGTAACCGAAGTCCATTACACTTTTCGGGTTAGACAAAGGCAAACAATGAAGTTCGGTTCATTGTTTAAATATGATCCTCATATTCATAGTTCATAGAAAAGATTGCTGAACTTTATTATTTTCCAAACAAAGGCTCCAAACTACTTTTATGCAGCGCGTATTATACCTAGAACATAAAGAATTCGTTCCAATTTTCTTCACGTGTTATGACTGCCAAAGAAATATTAGGTTTAGGTTAACTCTATTAGAGTTATATTTAATGTTTAAATGGGAGGAAATCCGGAAAATTAATACACTCTTCTGATAAATTTCTTTTAGGAGATACATTAAAAATTATAAATACTTTACTTCAGCGTTATTCAAACTCGCATAATAAGAAAAAGGATTTTGCACATTACTCTACCACAGCCTTACTCAAAGTGTGCTCCGCAGATCCCTGGTGCTCCGCAAGGTAGGGTTCCACTGGCAGTCATAATAAAATGAATACATGCATTAAAGAGGAACCTATCCTATCTAATATATAAATGCGAAAGTGTGTTAGTCTGTGTGTTTGTCCGCTTTTCACAGTTCAATTACTGAAGCGATTTGGTATACGAGGCATTTTTTGCTTGACGAGATCGCTAATAGGATACGTTTTTTTTTGACAGCTTTTCAGACACCCTCAAATTAATGTTATGACTCCATTTTCTTATTCTATGATAAATTTAATCGTAATCGCAACTAATCTACATAATAAATCTCTAAGCACTGAATGACAGGAAATGCACAGCCTAAAGAGTTGGGTATAGGAAAATAAAATTTTTTAATATTCTTCCCCGTAATACATAGGTGAGTACTAAGAGAGGATTTTTTAAAATTCAGCTTCTAAGATAATCAAAATGGGCATTAATGGATAGACGATTTTTATGTAATAAATAATAAGCAAAATTGTATTTAAACTTGCCTATATGCGTTGAAAGCTAATATCGTTAACCGACAACATTTTCTTTTTAGATATTTTGAAGTTTCTTCTAAAAATTTCGAGTTTCCAGTCAAAATTTTCTGCACACAATCGAAAATTTCAATATTTTTTTTGGATTTTTTTTTCAAATTTTTTTTTTAAGTTTTCGCTTAAAATATCAAGTTTTTAATTTACTGAAATAAAACACTTCTTCCAAACTTCGAATTTATTTAAAATTTTAAGTATCAGATGGAAATTTGGATTTTAAAATTAAGATATTAAATTGTTCCAGATTCCCGAAGAAAATATTAAATTTTCTCAAAAAAAGATTATTTTTAGAAATGTTTATGATTTTTTTTAGACAATTCGATATTTTTCTAGTTTTAAATTTTAAGTGGGGATTTCTAATGATTTTCTTTTTAATGTCGAATTTCGAAATAAAATCCATGTTTAAATACAAATTTTAAAATTTTCTTTCATTTATTATTTCTCAAATTTTCGAGGGAAATGTTAAATCATTAAACTGAAAAAACAGAAACAGAATCAAAGAAATTATAAATTTTTTTTAAACTGTAGGAAAGAAAACTTCTTAAGTTTTCGATTTTTTTTTATTCAAAATTTCGACCTCTTTCGAATTTCTATATTTCTCATTACGATTTTTGAAATTAAAAACTTTTATTCTAAATCTCTATTTCAAAATGTCAGAATAACAAGAAGTGCAAATTTGGATTTTCTTGGGATGAATGTAAGATTAAATTTTGAAAAAAAATTAGACAATTAAAATACAGGCTGACCTTAAAAAATGGTACATTTTTCGTATAAAAATAACGTGATTTAGCCACATTTACCTTATACTAAACGTTGATATTAACAGAGATACAGGGTGTCAAAGTTGAAAAAAAAATTGTAATTTTTTTCGCGTAACTGATGAACACATTGCGCTATAGACAAGAAATTTGGTGTAGGGGAATTTCTTTGGTTAGGAAATTCTAAATTGCTAACAGATTGTCAGTAACTCATAAAGGGCGCCACCTGGGCTACCTTGTATTATTATAAAATATCATAACTTTTTTGTGCCTTTATGTACACTTATTTTAAATAGATATTTTTATTTACCTACATTTTTTAACGTAAAAAAGGTATACTTTTAAATGTTCATACAAGCAACCCTTTTTAAGATATTTGCCTTCAAAGTATGTCGTACGTATATTTTGAGTTATGTAAATGTGAATTTTCGCAGTAGGTTTCATAATAAAAGTAATAAAACTGACTCTACAATAGTTAATATTAAATATTACTCTACTGACGTTATTATTATACATTTTTTTTTAATTTCTAAAGCAAATTTAAATAAAATACCAAAACAAAATTTATTTTCAAAAATAAGTATGTGGGAAATGACTTTTTTTATGTAAAGGGATTGCAAACAGTTAAAAAACTGGCTGTCTGTTATTAAAACTTATCTCCAAATATCTGCTTTAACCACCAAGACTATTAAAATTTTCTTGTGCGGACTCAGAGATCATATTTCACATCTCTATGTTAGAAAATAAATTACGTCTTAATTTTTTGGATTTTCTTTATTGAGATTTTCAAAATTTAGGTAATAATATTATCAGCAAAGTAATATTTGACATAAATAACTTTCAAAACTGTCTTATGATTACTTTTTTTCAAGCCTACTTCGAAAATCTTAGTAATTTAAAACCAAGGCACGTCAAGCTTTAAAGGCAAATATCTTGGAAACGGTTGCTCGTATCAACTTTCAGAAAGTACACCTTTTTTACGTAAAAAATATGGGGAAATAAAATAATCCATTTAAAATTAATATACGTGGGTGCACAAAAAAGTTAGGATGATTTAGAATTATGCAGGATAGCGCAGGTAGCGCCCCCTATCAGCTATTGGTAATATGTTAGCAAATTAGAGTTTGTCGACTTAAGAAACCACCTTGTGCGAAATTTCGTGCCTAGATTACAATTCAGGCCCTAGTTATACGACAAAATCGAAATTTTTTTTTTCAACTTTGACACCATCTATCTCTGTTATCAACTTTTGGTATAAGATAAATGTAGCTAAGTCACATTGTTTATATTCGAAAAATCCACCATTGCTTTGTATATAATTATTTATGGTCACCCTGTATATTATTATCGAAATTAAAAATTGAAATTTCCTATCTAAAGTTAAAATTTCGAGCCTAAAGCTGAAATGCAGGGATTAAAGTCAAATAAAATTTTCAATTCACACAAAACTATTTCTGGAAATTTTTCGTGCAAATGCAAAATTTGGAAATGATGTCGAAATTTCGGGAAGAACTTTCAAAGTGTTTAAGAAAAATGTTTTTCCACAATTCGCTTTAATTTTCATAATTTTCAAATCGAAGTCAAAATTTTTATGCTTTTCTTTCAAAAACACTTCTTAGATTTTAAACTCTAAAATACTTCCAAATTTCAACTTTTTTTAACTTTTCGTTAAAAATTTAAAAATTTCGCAATTTAAAAAATATTATAAATGTCCAGGAACAAAAAATATCTTTACATCTTCAAAAGTTTTAAAAAAAAATCAACAATTTCAAAAAAAAATCTAAATTTTGAATAAGGGTAAAATTTTTGAAAAAAAATGAAATTGTGAAAAGTTACAATTTCGAGAAAAAGTAAGAAATTTGATTATATGAAAATTGAAAATTTTAAAAAGAGTCACAATTTTGAAAATGATTCAAACATTTTAAAAATGTCGAAATGTTGAGAAAAATTCAATTTTTAAAAATGTGATAATTAAAGAAAAATCATTTTTTTAAATAAAAGTCCAATTCACTACATAAAAGTTGAAACTTTGAAAAAATGTTGATATTTTTAAATAAAATTATCAAGATTTTCAAATAGGGTCAAAACTTAGAGAAATTGTCAAAAGTTTGAACAAAGTCAGAAGTGTTTGAAAATAAATATTTCAATATAATCATATTTATGACAAAAATCAAAATTAAAAAAGTTACAATTGCGAAAAAAGCCACAATTTGGGAAAATATCAAATTTTTTGGTCAAAATTTCCAAAAAAATTCAAAAATTAATCAAAATCCTGAAGAAAAACAAAAATGTAAAAGCCTTGAAATTTAAAAAAAAATGGAAATTAAATGTAAAAACGAAAATTCGAAGTTTTCAAAATTGAAATGTTAAAAAAATTTCAAAATATTCCAGGAAGCTGATATTTTCAATAAAAATCGAAGTTCCAAAAGTAGAATTTTGACAATAAAATCGAAATTTGGAAAATGTCGAATTCTGAGGAAAAGGCAAATTTTAGGAGAAAGGGGCTCTTTTAGGAAAAGAAAGTTAAAATTTTGACAAGAAAATACTGAATATTGGATATTGAAATAAAATTTAGATTTTCATGAAAAAGAAAACAGTCGAAATTTCCAAAAAATCAGATTCTAAATTCTGAAAAAGAACAAACATTTAGAAAATTATCGAAATTGGAGAAAAAAAAACGAAATTTTAAGAAAACTTCGAAAAGGACAAAAAATCAAAATGTTCCAGAGAAAGTCAAATTTTAAGGAAAAAGACGAATTTTTGAAAAGAAAAAGTAATCTAAACTGCAAGAGGATTATAATTAGGAGAAAATGATCAAAATTCTGCGAATAACATGCAAATTGTGAAAAAAAGAGTTTATTTTTTTAGTGAAAATTTGAAATTTTCTAGAAAGTCACATTTTATCGAAATTAGGAAAAATTTTAGGAAAAAAAAACTTTATTTTAAGAAAAATATGGAAATTTCGTGGGTGAATATTTATTTTCTCTTGACTCCTCGACGCTCGTAACCACCTCATGTGGTATCAGAAAATATCCATTATTGTCATACACGTCGAAATTTTGACAAACAAAATGAAACTTCCAAAAAATGTTGTCGTAGTTCTCTTAAAAAAAAATTTAGTTTCAAAAAAATATACATTTTTTTATCAGAAGATCGACCAAATTTCGAGAAAAAGGCAAATTTTAATAAACAAGCTGACATTTGCAAAATTAAAAAAAGTCGAAATTTTCAAACAAAAATAAAATTTCCCGAAATGGCGAAATTGCGGAAAAAATGACAAAATTTTAAATAAAAATTAAAATTTTTGATAAGGTCATGTTTGATAAAAGAAGTCAAATTTTATGACAAAATGCAAAATTTCAGAAAAAAGACAAAGTTTTTAAGAAAAAACGAAATTTGTGAAAAAATCGAAATCTGGAAAAAAATATTTCAAGCAAAGAATGAATTTTGAAACTGGAAAGAAAATTTTTTGTCCCCCATTTGAATACATAAATTTTCGGTTTGCTGCATAAACTAGAGGTGTGGGGGAGGGGACAAGCGCCCTACCTTAAGCTATTCTAGCTACGCCTATGGTTAGCTACGATAGGTAGCGGAAATAAAACTATGTGTTCAACTATCCAGGGTTGAAATCTTGTCCCCTGAAACCAAACAAGTTTAAAAAACACAACAATATCCAAGCTATCATCTTCAGAGGGATTCTCTCTCTGAAGATGATAACTTCGCTTTCGAAACGTGTTAGAGCAACCTTTATTGTATTTTTTTATCTTTCTTGGTTTCAGGAAACAAAATTTGTATTTAAATTTTTGAAGGTAACCAAGGACCAGTCCATTGTACCGAAATTATCCAAAGTTACAAACAGTTTATGCAATTTCATGGCTTGTTAAATTGAAAGAGTTCGATTTGTCTTGTTTTACGTATAAACTCGAAAACAGCATAAACATTATTCTATTTTTGCTAAGCTGCTCAACCAAAACAAAAACTAAGAAAAATAGAGGGCCCCTCAAAAAAATCTAATCGGGCCTCGCACTTATTGAATCCTGGCCTGCCCATATTCGGACCTTTCCCTTTATATTTTTTATGTTTTCAATGACATTGCCACTATAATTCTATTAATTACCTAAACGAACTGATGAAAGATAGGACACTGGTTTATGGACAGTATAACATCTAAGTCCTCCTAATCCAATATTCATTATTAAACAAGTTGAAAACTAATAAAACCGTGTCAACAAAGTTCAACAGAAAATCTTATAGTTTAGCAGATTGATTGTGGGGGTGTAATATGGAAAGTGGTTTTTACTATTTTGTGTGTTTAATTAAGAATTATTTACAAAGTGAACTTACTGAAACCAATAAAGGTATTAGTGATTAAACATATCTTTATTAAAAAGTAAAAATACGCAAAATAAATAAAAATCATTTAATTTACATTAGATGTTATATGGCTTTAGGTAACATTGGTATAATCTAGAAGGTAAATACTGCATGTGTATTAAAACTCTGCTCAAGATAAGATTACTGGTTGGTATAAGCCAACAGATCACTAGATGCAAGATCAGGTGAGTCAGGCGTATGGTCAACCACTTTAAAATTAATCATATAAAAAACACCTCAAATACGTTGATTGTAATAATATTAATATGAAAACCTGATAAAAATTCATTTTACAAGCTACAAAGTCACTTATTATATTTTATATTTAACCTTATGTAAATATATGAATCTAAAACAGTCACCCACTGTTTAATCTACAAATTAATGTGCTATTATTATAAAAAAGAATTCAAATTCTTGTTTGTATAGACTTAAGTATTCATAAAGAAATAATTACTGGCCTGACGACGACTATTCATCAACGTCGACAAAAATTGATTAAACGACGCCAGAGGAATTAGTTATAACAAAAAAGCCGAATCATTAGAAAAGAGACTAACAAATTTTCGTGGAAAGGGTGTAATTGTGTTGGCCGGGCGATTGACTGCCGATTTCCTCCCCTGGGAATTCATCAATACAATTCGCCCGGCAATAAATCCTCGGTAAATAATAGTTCGCCGACACCAATTTTACCAATTGCATAATTAACAGCCTTTTATTTGATTTATGCGCTTGACCAATAAATGTTGCTTTCCTGGCGCCGAAAAAAATCCGTCACATAAATTTCATATTTCAATATAATATACCGCGATTTGTTTTGGTAAATTTTAACATATTCTGCTGCAACAATCATTTTCGCTTATTTAACTTTATTAGTCGTGAATCGTTGTTATGGTCCAACGGCTCTAATTCCCGTAAATTTATTTAAATTTCCATTTAGGAATTCATATTGTTTTGTTTGCAAATTGTACAAGTCAGTCTCATGAAATACCAGCGTCTCTAAAATGTCATCTGGGTAGATTTCATAAACAAAAATTTTTTTTTTTATAGAAGACTTTGGAGTGCCTTCGAATATTAGAAGTTAATTTTTAGCGATATATTTTTTCTACAATATTCTTAAAGACTTTATAAATCGTACAATCAGGGGCTGATCCAGGAACTCCCCCACCCCTTTGCAAGATAAATATCCGAAATTCTTATATTAACTTGTGATCAGGTTAGCATAGATATTTTACATACTAGTAACGCTTTTTTTCGAAATTCGATCAGTTATTGTGTCTGCAGAGTATAACAAAATTTAACAGGTTTTTCACATAATTAATCGGAAGTGGCCCAATGCAGAAAATTTCTCCTTTCCTCAAAATTTCAAATTTTATAATAATCATAGGTTTTTTTACGACTTTTTTTCGAAATTTCGACTCTTTTTGAGAATCCGACTCTAAAAATTATTATTTTAAAATTTCGAATTGGTTGAGAAAATTGCGTTTTTTAAAAAATCCACTTTCGAAAATTTCAACATTTTTAAAATTTCTACTTTTTTCAGAATTTCCGCTTATTTAAATTTTGTTTTCAGCTTTTTCTAAATTTTTCGACTTCTACTGAAAATTGTGACATTTCTCAAAATGTCAACTTGTCCTTGAAATTTAAGTATTTGTGAAAATGAAGATTTTCTTAAAAAAATATGCAATTTCTGACCAATTTAATTTTAAAAAATTTCATCTATTTGATAATTTTAAATTTGTTAAAAATATCAACTCTCCAAAGCTGGTAATTTTTGAACTTTTCATTATATTTGAAATATTAAATTTCTTTTTGGTAATTTCGACTTATTCGTAGTGTCCACTGTTATAGGATTCGCCTTTGAAAATCTTAGACTTTTTGAAAATTTCATGTTTTTAATTTTAGGTTTTTTGAAACTTTGATTTTTTTGGTAAAATTTTTTTTTAGAAAATGTCCCTTTATTTTTGAAAAGTAGGAGTTTTCCAAGGTTTTTAATTTTTCAAATTTTAATAATTTTCCAAAACTTATGCCTATAATAATATTAACTTTTTTTGAAATATTGGTGTTTTGAAAATTTTTAATTCTTAAAACTTATTTGACATTTTTTCATACCTTCAAAATTTTAAAAAATATCGACTTTTTTTCAAAATGTTGCCGTTTTTGAAATTTTGCACGTTTATTTTTGGCAATTTTGAAAATTTGGCCCCTGAGATTTAATTTTTTTTCTAAATGAAACTTTTTTGAAAATTCAACATTTTTGAAAATATTGATCTTTCTAATTTTGTTTTTTTTTAAATTTCACTTTTTGGAGAATTTCGACTATTTTGACTTTCCTCGTAGTCTGAATCTCTTAAATTTAACTAATTTTCCTTAACGAATAGATTCAAAATTTGAAATTTTATTTATTTTATTTTTTGAAACTTGTACCTTTTTAAAAATCCTAATTTTTGAAACTTTTAACTTTTCAAAATTTTGGTATATTTAAAAATTTCAACCTTATTTCAAATATTTGTTTTTTTTATTTCATTCTTTTAAAAAATTTCAGGGGAAGGGGGCAAGTGCACTACCCTAACCTATTCCAGCTACGCTTATGGTTAGCTACGATAGGTAACAGAAATAAAACTTTATGTTTTCAACTATCCAAAGTGTAAAATCTTGTCCCCTGAAACCAAGAAAGATTAAAAAACACAACAATATCTAAGCTATCATTTTTGGAGAGAGATATCACTCTGAAGATGATAGCTTCGCTATCGAAACGCGTTAGAGCAACCTTTGTTGTGTTTTTTAATCTTTTCCGGTTGCAGGGGACAAGATTTGTATTCCAATTTTAGGAGGTAACCAAAGTAACCAAGTACCGAAATTTGAAATTTTATTTATTTATTTTTTGA
Organism: Dastarcus helophoroides; assembly: GCA_028583605.1. NCBI lineage: Eukaryota > Metazoa > Arthropoda > Insecta > Coleoptera > Bothrideridae > Dastarcus > Dastarcus helophoroides. Next base: position 31,034,437 of record CM053331.1, on the reverse strand, counting down.
AAGTTGTAAGTTTTTGAAAATCCTAATTTTTTAAAATTTTGTCTTTTCCCGATTTTGGTATATTTACCAATGTTATCCTTATTTTAAATATTTGTTTTTTTTATTTTAATATTTTAAAAAATTTGAGCTAAAAGAATTTCTATTTGTAGAAAATTTTTATTTCAAAAATTTAAATTTTTTAAAATGGCGCCATTTCAGAATTTTCATTTACATTCACTTCACTTATCAAAATTTCAACTAATTGAAAAATTTCTATTTTATTTTTTAAAATTTTGTTTTTTGGAAGTTTTTGCCAAATTTTAAAGTGATTGACCATGCTTAAATTTTTTAAATTTCGACTTTTTCAAGTTACCAATGTTTTAAAAAATCCAATTTTTTTTAGTATTTCGTGTGTTGCTTGTAAATTTTGACATTTTGAAATTCCACCTTTTATTAAAATTTCATTTTAAAAACATTAAAATTTTCGGCTTTTTTCAAATTTGAATTTTTGATTTTCACTTTTACTGAAACGACCACATTTGCATATTTCAATTTTTTTTCTTAATTCAACTTTCCTAAAGTTTTGGTTCCTTGAAATGTTTTTTATTTTTCATAATTTTAACTTTGTTTCAATGTTACGAGTGTTTTGTAAAATTGACTTTATATTTAGAAAAACTCGTTTTTTTTTTGAAAATTTTGTCGAGGGGAAACTGAGACTTAAAACTTTTGAAAAGTTGAATTATCTTGAAAGAAAGATACACGTGCACACAGAGAGAAAGAGAGAGAAAGAGAGAGAAAGAGAGAGAAAGAGAGAGAAAGAGAGAGAAGAGAGAGAGAGAGAGAGAGAGAGAGAGAGAGAGAGAGAGAGAGAGAGAAGAGAGAGAGAGAGAGAGAGAAAGAGAGAGAGAGAGAGAGAGAGAGAAAGAAAGAGGGGTGGGAGGGGAAAGAAGAATTTGAAATTTTTGAGAAATGTACAATTAAAAAAGTCTAAATCACTAAATTAAGCCAAAATTTTTGAAAATTTGTTCAAAAAGTTGTAAATTTCAGCTGACTTTTTCAGACCAATTCGAAATTTTCAAAAAGGTCAAATTTTTGCAGCAAGTGAAAGAGAGAGAGAGAAAAAGAGAGATAGAGAGAAAGAGGGCAGGGAGGGGAGAGAAGAATTTGAAATTTTTGATAAATGTACAAATAAAAAAAGTCTAAAACACGAAAAAAAGTTAAATTTTTTGAAAATTGAGAGAGAGAGAGAGAGAGAGAGAAAGAAACAGAGAGGAATTTTTGATACACGTCGCAAATTTAAAACAGTCAAAATTATTTAAAAAAATAAATTATCAAAAAGGAGTACACCTAAAAGAGGTAGTTTTTGACCAACATTTTTAGGAAATTCAGAATTTGTCAAAATAGAACCGAAATTTTCAAAAGAAGTTAATATTTCCAAATGTTAAACATTTTTTCAGCCAAAATTTCGAAAATCAAGTAAAAGAGAAAGTTCTAGAAAAAATCGAAATTTTCAAAAAGTCAAAACTTCGATAAAAATAAAATTTCATCCTGAGGCAAAAATTTTTATTAAACTGTTAAAATTATTAATAAGGCTGAAGTTTTTCAAAATAAGGAAGGATATTTTTTGGAAAAAATGAATTTTTTGAACAATTCGAAATTCACAAAAATTAAAAAGTTTAAAATTTTCAGCTCCAAATAGAATTTTAAAGCAAGTAACAATTTTTAAAATACTTAACAGCAAAAAATTTCAAAAAAATATCAGAATTTAAGAAAAAACACGAGTAGGGGTGGATATTTAAAATAAATTGTAGGAGGTCGTTTTTCGTAAAGCTTTAAAAAAACCAAAATTTCCCAAAAAAAAAACATCCAAATGTTGAGAAAGGGTCAAGTTATTAGAAATAAATTTTAAAACAAGAAAAATTTTGAAATATTACATGGTAAAAAAAATTTATTCAGAAAAATTTTGATTTTTTAAAATTAAACATTTTTTAGAGTTGCATTTTTCGATAAAAATTTAAATTTAGCAAAAAGCCAACATTTTTGTAAAAAGTAAAAATTTAAAAAGAAAAAAAAAATTCTGAAAAAAGTGGCAATTTTTAAAACAGGCAAAATTTGGAGATAAGGTCAAAATTTTGAAAAAAATAGTAATATTTATGTAGGTCTAAATTTTCAGTATATAAAAAATATCGATTTTTTTAAAATATCCAAATTTTTAAACAATTCGGAAGTTGCAAGAAAATACCAAAATTCAAAAATATTCGAAATTTTCAGATAAAGTTCAGTCCTTTAAACGAAAGTCCGATTGAAAATGATTCACCCTTCACTTTGAAGAGTTCAACTTTTTTTAATATTTTTCAAACAAGTTGATATTTATAAAAAATAAAAACCTCAAAACTTTGAGGAAAAGTTGAAAATTTGAAAAAAGTAAAAATTTCAAAATTGTCGATATTTGGAAGTATCAAAATATTCAAAATAAGTCACCATTCCGGAAAAATGCATATTTCGAAGACTAGTGGAAATGAAATGTTAAAGTTTTCAAAAAAAAAGCTGAAAATTTACAAAAAATTCAAACAAAAATTTCACAAAATTTAAAAAATGTTGAAATGGTCACATTTTACAAATATGGCAAAAATTTTCAGAAATGTGGAAATATTTCGAAAAAACTATGAAAAATTTGAAAATTTGAAGTTGCAACATTCAAAAAAATTTGGCTTTTAAAGAAAGTAAGTTTTTCAAACCAGTAAAACCAAAATTTCGAAAAAAGTCAATGTCTCGGAAAAATCTCGAAATAAAAAACTGAAATAAATAGAATATTCTAAAAGTACATACAAATTTTAAAATATGCAGCAATTAAGGAGTCTAAATTTTGGAAAAAGTGAAAGTCTTTAATAAGGGGAAATTTTGACGGTAGAAATTTAAAAATATCGAAGTTTTTAGAAAATGGAAATTTTTAAACAAATCAAAATGTAGCTAAATTTTCAAAAAATTCAAAATCTTCAGAAAAGTTCGGTGTCCCAAAATGTTCACAATAATTCTAAATATTTAACAAAGGTCGAAAGGGGAGTAAAAAGGAACAACAGCATCCAAGTGTCTAAAACAAATCACCACTTTTAAAATAGTACAACTTTTGAGAAAAAGTCGAAATTTTGAAAGAAGCCCAAAAAAATCTAGATTCTGGAATTTTCCAGTCTTTAAAATCTGAGGTTAAAAAACCAAATTGTGGGAAAAGTGACATTTTCAAAAAAAAGTAGTTCATGTTTTCATAAAGTCGAAATTTTCAAAAGAAGACGAAATTTTGAAAAAAGGTGAAATTTCGAAAATCTTAAATTTTTAACAATAGTCAAAACTTTAAAAAAGAAAAATTAAAATTTTCATATTTTCGCTCTTTTTCTCATAACAAGAGTTAAGAATTTGCAACAAATCAATTCAAGTTAATTATATGAAAACCAAGTAAAATTTCGCTACTTGACATATACACAATTCGACCACAAGTGATACTAGTTCTAGTTATTTTGCCATTTTTCTATGTAAAACAGTAATCTGTCACATAGTTTGCGTTCATGCGGTCGAAGAGGAACATAAAATCATTCTAGATTTTTTTTTGTGGAAATTGTATTAACTTCTTGGGTCTCTTGAGACAAAACTCGATGTACAACAGAACAGAGGATCTAATCTAGCATCTTTCAAGGTTAATCATCCGCTTCAAAACTATAGAGTATCAAAATTAGGTTTAGCTCTTGCCGCAAAAGAGTTTTTCAGAGAAATTTTGATCAAAAATATGCACAACATAATTAAATTTTCTACTAATCTGAGTGCGATTACCCATTAGTGTCACAAGCACCCCATACGAAACTTGTTAACTGTCAACGTTGGTGATGTATTTTACGAAGAAAAATGCTAACATTTTCCTGATATGTCAGGGCAGCCATTAAAAAAATTTAATTACTCAACCATTTTTTCAACAATACAGAGACAACATAACCGAGTATAATCAGATTAAAACCATAAAATACTCATCGCACGCCCAAATGAAGTCATATCTTCTCATTAGTGACGTATGGTTAGGCCTATGCGTTTAAGACCTTCGTGATAAAACAGCAGATATGGAATCGTAATAATAGAGTTCGATTGGGGCTTTAACAATGAACGTATGTAACCATATTCGCTCATTCGTTAATTAGAGAATCGATTTTCTGTGTTGACGGGGTTCATGTTAATTGTTCATTCAACTCGTTATTCGTTAGAGCAAATGCGTGCTATTAAAGTACAATTAGGAAGATGCTCGATTTAGAGGAATACAAAGAAATTATGATATATCTATACCAGTTTTTTACAAAGTTTTGAACACAAAACTCTTTCAGGAGTAAGCAATTCTGGCCATCACTCAAACCTAAAAAAAACTGAATTTCATAAAATAATGTTCAGTTCTAATTGTTTTTCTCAAAAACCAAATTTTTCGCCAAATGTGGATTTTTATCCGGAAATTTTAAATATCTCACTAACTTTTAATTTTATTTTCTAAATTTCGATCCTAATATTTGGAGACTAGAATTTTATCGGAAAAATTTTTCAACCCTGATTTTAAAATTTTGAATTTCTATATAAAATTTCGACTTGTTAAAATTTGTAATGTTAATTTTTTCCACTCAATTTGAATTTAATTCCAAAACTTTCCGACTAAACTTTAAAATTTTGATCTACTCTTTCGAGTTTTACTTCCGAAAGTTCTAATTTAACCTCAAAATTTCGATAAATCGTTCTTAAAAATGTCGAAAGCTGAGTCGAAAATTTAAATTTCAGATAAAAAAATTTGTCTTTGAAGTCGAAAAATTCTATTTAAAAGTTGAACATTTAAATACAAACCTGATAATATTAAATTTAAAAATTAAGAAAAAGTTAAACAATTTTGAACAAACCCGATTATTTTCTCAGTCTTTTAATTTCAATGTGCCAGTTTCGGTTTTCTAATTTTTTATTTTCTGGAAAATATTCCAAATTTCCCAAATTTTGATTTTTTCCACAAATTTTAAGTTATTTCTTCAAATTTTCCTATTTTATTTTTGTTTAAAAATTTGGCATTAACATCTTTACTTCAATAAGATATGAAATGATAACCTAAAGAATAAAATATAAGATTTGAATGAAATTAAAAAAATTGGACTTTTAAGATGAAATTTAAGTAAAATATTAACGATTTAAAATTAATCCTCAAATTTCGACAAGACATTAGAAATTCCAAAAAAAAATTCCAAATGACTCTACCCCCAAAAAAAAGTTTAAACCTTGAGTAATTTCTGACAAATAGTAAATTATAATTTAAAAAAAAGATTATGCCGAAAAGTCGAAAATTTTGACTTTAAAAACGAAATTTTACAAAGTTCGAAATTCTAGCTTCATATTTCCTGATTTAGGAAGATATTACAGGAATATACTAAATAACTAGAAAAAACGTTTAAAATTTTGAATGATTCCTCTTAATGTTAACTTTCTTTAAATAAATTTCTAGTTTAAATTTGAAACATTTTTAAAAATTTTGTTTTTAGTTACGAATTATTTCCGTTTCGATTTTTAGTTCAAAATTTCGACATTTTTTTAGGGGTTTTAAATAAAGATTGATATGAAACCTAATTTTTAAAAAGAGTACATGGAAACTAAAAAACTCTAAAGTTCTAGAGATTCTATTTTCAAAATTTATATTTTATCAAAATTTCAACTTTTTTCAAAATTTTCAATTTGAACTTAAAATTTCTGATTTGTCAAATTTGTTTAATAAGCTTCAATTTTATGCTTCGGTGTTTATTCTAATTTTCTTTGATTTCAAGTATTTTTCAGAAATTTTCATTGTTTCTCAAAATTTTCAGTTTTAACTTTAAATATTGTTCGCTCCAATTTTTAATTATAGAGTCCAATTATGAAGAAAATATAGATATATTCAGATAAAATACCCAGAGAAAACTTAAAATTAAAAAACATATAAATCTAATATTAATATTATAAAAAAAGTACTTGGACTGGATCATCAACACAGAGCCCAAACTGGTAGTCAGAAACACCCAATTTAAAAAGTAGGTCCCTTTTATGGTACAGATGAAGAGTGATAAAGGATTTATGGAAATTTCTTTTATAAGGGGATAAATAGGGCGTGATATCAAGTTTTGAAATTAACATGGAACAGAGTTAATAGGTTATTGCATTTTATAACCAAGTTTGCTGTAAATAATCCATCAAAAAAATAATTAAACGCGTAATTGGTGAATTTTAATAATTTACCTCCTGCTTCAATAAAAAGTCAAAATTTCCAGATAGTAAAAAAGAATTTTGTAAAAAAAAAATGGAACTTTTGAAAGAACTTCCAAATTTTCCAAAAAAAGTTATATTTTGATGAAGTAACCACAAATTTTGAGAATAAAATAAAATTTTGAATTTTGAGAAAAATGTTGCAACTTCGAAAGAGAAGACGATTTTTAAAAATAAACTCGAAATTTTGGGAAAATATTGGAATTTTAAAAGGTCGAAATCTCTCAGAGAAAATTAAGTTTTTATAAAAGAAAAACGACAAATAATACCTTAAGAGCTAAACAGTATACAATACTAATAAAAATGTTGCAACTTTAAGAAAAAAAGACAAATATTAAAAATAACATCGAAACGCTGAGAAAATTGTCCATTTTCCAAAAAGTAGAAATTTCTCAGAAAAAGCTAAATTTTCATTTAAAAAATAAAGACAAATCAAAAAATTCAATAGTTAGAAAAATTAAATATTGAGAACAAAAACTTGCAACTTTCAAAGAAAAAAACTATTTTTATAAATAAACTCTGAACTCTAATAAATCGTCCAATTTTATAAAAGCCGAATTCCTAGATGAGATCAGATTTCAAGAAAATTGTCAAAATAGTGATTTTATTAAATTTTTGAAACATATGAAGGAATTCAAAAATACAAATTCCAGAAAAAATGAAAATTTTGAGAAAAATTAAAATTTTGAAGAAAAGTTTCGATTTTCTTATTTCGAAAAATAATTGAATTTTGCACATAAATTGAATGGGAACAATATGAGTTCAAAAATTTTTAAAATATTCAAAACGAAAGACAAATTTTGAAAATATTCTCGAAATTTGAAAACATGAGTGGAGATTGAAAAAAAATTACAAAAAATGCAGAATACTAAGAAATACAATCAGCTACACAGGGGATTTATTTATCACATTTTATGCGAGTAGATCAACCAAAATACGTTTCAGCCTAAACATTTTCAATCCAGGCGAAGCCGGGGCAGCTTGCTGATGAAGATATATTTCTCAAACTTTCCAAATGAAACCTAAAATTTTTACCTTTTTGCAAAATCATAACTTTATTAAAAACATACCAGAACAAATACTATTTTTTAAATAAAAGTGTAGTCAAGAAAAGTGACCATTCCGGTAGAATATAAGGTGCTTGTTTCCATAAAATGTCAAATTTTGCAATAACGTTTCGACATTTCGTCTTTTCTTTCAACTTTATTCTTTTCTCTTTGAGTGTAAACTACTTTTTAGACATGTTTTATATATATATCTCTTTATTTTGTTTAACACATTGACCATAATTTTGAAATTTTAATCTTCACTCAAATTTTTGAAAGAAAGTGGAAAGTTCAAGATTCGATACTTCAAAAAAACATTATATATTTTGAAATGAAAATAAAAGTTTTGAGGAGAAGACTAAGAAGAAGAAGACTGAATTTTGAAAAGGAATTTATTAAATTTAAAAAACATTCGTCTTTTAAGCTCCAAATTAAAAATAAATTTCAGTTTCAAAATATTCTTTCCAGAAAAAAAAGCATTTTGGATTTTCAATTAAAGTTTTGTAAAAAGCTTTCAAATGAAAAATCAAATTTAATATTTTTATTAAACTCAATAAAAATACCTGAGATTCTTAATTTCACAAAATTTCAGGAGAAAGCAAAAATGTAAAAGATATAATTTATACCAAAAAGGAAAACCGCTGCAACTTCTCTAAAAAAAATTGACAAAATTAACTATTAAAATTTAGCGATGAAGGCAAAATCTGTTGAAAAATCTTGGGTTTTTGACAGATAAATATATACCAAATTTCGAATTGAAGGTGACATTTTTAAATATAAAAATAAAATTGTAAAAGTTATAAGGAAATATGTTTTTAATCATATTTCAAAATTTGGATTTGTACATCAAAAAATCGATCCCTAGCTGAAAACTCGTTCAAAACAAAGCGAAACGTTTAGAAAAATTTTTCCTCAAAAAAGTTTTAAATTTTTAAATCTCATTTTATGTTACGAAGAAATATATAATGAAAAAATATATCTCCTGAAATTTTGTGCTCTTAGATATTTTTGGGGAAATCTTTGGGATTTTATAGGTATTATGGCAGCTCTAAATTTTTTGAATTTAAAATAAAACTAAGGATTTTTTGCTATCATAATTTTAAGAAAAAATAATATTAATAAACATTTTAAGAAAAAAATTAAAAAACTACATAAATTAACTATAAATTACTGGAAGAAACATAAAATTTTCAGACAAAATATTTCTCAAAATTTCAAGTTTAAACTAGAGTTTGCGTATTTAGAACTAAAAATAATATAAAATTATAAAATATTTTATCGAAATTTCTAATTGTTAAACAAAAAGTTTAAAATTTAATTCAAAATTTCGAATGAAAAGTTCGACACTTTTAATTTAAGAAACATTTTTTTCAAATGTGGATATTTTTTAAAGCTTCATTTTAACCCAGAAATTTTTGGTTTAAAGGTAAAACTTCAGCTTACCTTTAAAACTGAAATGTTTAGAACATTGTTGAAATTTCGAAATAAAATAAAGTTTTCGGAAAAAACCTCTAATCCGTACACAATTTTTTTTTGAAATTTTTAATTTTAAAGTTGAAATTTGATCACCACGATGATAGTTAAAATTATTTTTAATGCCCCTAAAAAATTTTTTATCAACTTTTTGTAATATTTTCATTAATGTTTAAAATACTTTGAAACTAAAAACTCCCAAAATTGCTAATTTAGAGACAAAAAGCCAAAAGCGAGAATGATTCAAGTGAAAGTAGTTAGTTAGTTAGTTAATATTTTAGAAAAAAGTCCAAATTTCTTAGGTTTTCTTTTAAAAGTTTGTTGGAAATTTGATATTTAAGTAAAATTTTCGAGATTAAAAATTGAAATACAAATCTTGTGCCCTGAAACCAAGAAGAAATAAAAAACACAACAAAGGTTGCCCTAACCTGTTTCCACAGCAAAGCCACCACCAAGTATTTAAATTTTTGAAGATAACCAAGGACCAGTCCGTTCCACCAAAATTTCGGGATTTATTCAGGATTAAGTATTAAATCAAGGCTAAAATTTCAAGAAGAATGTGGAAATTTTCAAGATTGAAATCAATATTTCGGGAAAAAATTAAAAAAGTTCAAAATTTAAATTAAGATTTCGAAAAAAGACTCGAAAATTTGAGTTTGAAGTCAAAATTTGCAGGTGAACTCTATTTAGGTTGAAACTGAAAATTTCGCGAAAACACTCAAACTGTGGCAATCCAAATTTAGAAGGTTTCAATGAAAAAATATTTTTTATGACAGTACAATTAAAATTTTCATTTTAGTTGGAAATGTTCTATAAAAAAATGAAAATTTTAAATTCGTATCTCTGAAAATAGCAGAAATTTAAACAATAATAAAACAAAATATTTATAAGAAAATAAAAGTTGTAATTTGAAATTTAAAATTTCGGGGACTGCATAGGGACTTACTTTTCAACTTCACATACGGTAAAGTTCGCGACTTAATAAGGCCTTCATTTCAGATGCCCCAAAAATTTTTCCTACTCGTCGCCAGCGCTAGATAGAGCCCTAAAACCCCCACTTCTTTGCGACTACCAGAACCTTTTTTTAGTTGACAATTTTACAGACAAAAGTTACTTTTTTGAATTCCGCTTGTCGACCGCTTCATAGACAACTAAATGGCAATGAAAAATGTCATGAATGTATAAAAGTTTTTAATTCAAGTACTATTAATTATGATTTTAGAAACAAATAGGTAAAATATGTGTAACTCGTAGTACAAGTTCATTGCCGGACTTCAATGTTAGTTACCTAACGCTTTGGCGAACAATTTACATTGTTGTTCGCATTTTTGTGACGTTTTGCATTTACTGCTAGATGCACAACATGCTATTCCGCGTTTAACATTCTGAGAATCTTAAGAATAAAGTTGTAATCTTTAAAATTTATTTTTATTAAGATTTCATAATAAATGTTTATTTCTCAATTTTTACTTATTTACCAAAAGATCGAAGACTAATGCGAATTTTGGAAAAAAGTCGAAATTAGCAGGAGGCCAAATTAAAAAATTGAAATACAAATCTTGTCCCCTAAAACCAAGAAAAATTAAAAAACACAACAAAGGTTGCTCCAACGCGTTTCGATAGCCAAGCTATGATTTTCAGAGAGATACTAACACCTAATCCTAAAATTAACCCTTATATACTAAGAATATTTACTTTGTGCATGGTCAATCGCATTCGAACGAGCATGCGCATCTAATCATACACGTCGTAGTGTCATAATTCGTTATCTATCAACCTGAACTATTTTTAAGAGAGATTAGTGGCCTAAAGACCCAACGCAACCATTCATATGGTTGTCTTCAGCCTGATGGTTGCATTTAACATACAATTCATATTTACTGAGATGAGTGGCCTAGAGGCCCAGCGCAACCTAAAGTTGTCTCCAGCCTTAAGGATGACTAAGCTTTCTCATGCATTTAGCATAGAATTCTTATTTACTATTCTTAACAGTTTATTATTATTATCTATCGTATGATCTAATTCAAAAGCATGTCGAGCCACACTTGACTTCTCAGTTCTTTCGTACCTCAAATGAGCCCAATGCTCCTTCAGTCGGATTTTAAGAGATAGTCTAGTCTGCCCGACGTACATTGAGGACAATTTTTACAGGAAATTTGGTAAATACCAGACTTGACCGTTTGTTCTACTTTAGCCTTCAAACTGCCCAAAAACGAATTTAGTTTGCCGCTAGAAGCGTAAACAACTCGGAAACCCTGTTTTTGTAAAATTGCAAACCATGTTTAAGCGAGTGTTCAAACGAAAGGGAGACGAACTTAAAGTTTTTGTTTTCATCAGCTAGAAAAGTCGATTAGGTTTGTATTTCAATTTTTGAAGTTAACCAAGGACCAATCTGTTCCACCAAAAAAAGACCGCATTAGAAAAAGAATCTAAATTGTTAAAGAACCTTCAAGATTTATAAACTTAATAAGGGAAGTATTTCTAATTAAAAAAATCGTGTCTTGGGACCACTAGGTGCCAGAGCCTGGGGAATAGTCTTAGGGCTTTATAGAAAGAAGTCAGCGATATTAAAAACAATCGCGTGATTAGTGTTATGTATGCTTACATAACTGAACATCCGGCGCATCCACCAATCTGAATAAAGTGTTAGCTGGAAGGTCAGAGTAATTTCAGTAAGTAAACGGCGAGGTATTTGTATATTAGGTTAAAGCAAAAGCTTGTATTTATAATTTTTCTACAGAATGCCGACGTCATTTCTCATTAGGGATGAAAAGGGTAAAACGAAAATGACAGCTTATTAGGAGGGGTTTGTGCTGCGAGAAGGTATAACCTAAAGAGATAATTAATCAAGCTGTATGTGTAACTTCCTTCATATAGACAATTTCTTCATTCTCCTCGGATTTGTTTAACGCCAACATGGAAGTTTCTATCATTAGATTTCAATAATAACGAGGAAATTCGAACGCTGTGACTTACGAATTCGCGCACAAAGAGACATCCATCTCCTGCGATAACAGCCAGAAAAGACGCAGTATCCTATTGTTGACGTTCATGACGAATTTTCACCCGTCACCTTTTCACTAATTCCGTTTAACTAATTTCTCCAAACAAGCATAATCCTGTTTACGTGATTAGTGATGTATAAGGGCAAATATAGGATGCACACACCGTTAATAACGTTAATAATAATTAGCAAGTGTTGTAGTTCTGTTGTGTCATCCGACAATTTCCAATTTTCGTTCGCTTGAAGGTGTTTCGCCACAGCAGGCACACACGGCCTGGGGCTTAGGAGGTAACACGAGCGACAAAATACGGAACGCCCCAGATAACAAAATGTATGGGTAAGGAAACATCTGCCACAAATCAATTATAACGGACCATTCATGTAAATGTACCACCGGGAGATAATAGAAAACTGATCAATTATATTCGACACAATGAAAAATATTAGATGAGGAGAATCCGTGCAAAATTAACAGAAATGTTCTTTTATATTTCGCTCTGTTGGAAACGCCACCAGAGAATTGTTAATTCAAATGAACGGAAGAACGAAATTTTATTAATTTAAAGCCTGCTGCTCCATTGCAGTGCACTTTAATTAATCTCTAGTGCTGGTATTAAGAGTTTATTATAAAGAGCAGCAAAAGGAATAAAGAAATTTATCCTGAAACTCCCTGCATATACACTTAGATATTCAGGAAGAAATTCTTAACAAAAAAATACTTATTTGTTCAGAGCTTCTAGTAAAGAAATAATGGTTTGTGCTAACGAAGATATGCAGGTGAGAGTAACATAATGTACAGGGTCAGCATAAGAAAAATAATCGATACTCAAACCCACACTAGTAAACAAGTCAGAATATTAGAAATATTTTCAAAAAAATGCTATCAAACTGACCTAGCTTTTTATATTTGTGGTTTGGATGCTTATAGTCTTGTAGTCGTGTGCAAACGAATCTAATATTTATTAGTAATGAAATATAATTAACACTTTTTTATCTATTGCACGTAATGTTCCATATCTTATTAGTAGTGTCATCTCAGAAGCACAAGAGTATCCCATTATCCCTTTTATTTTTAATATATTAACATTTATTTATAATGAGGCGAACGATTAATAGAAAAGAAACTTATTGTTTCGCGTAACCATCATTCTAGTTTGAGTGGCCAACGTGGTATAATGTTAACAGTATAGTATGTTGGTAAAGCGTGATGGTCACGCGTGATGATACGCGAAACCATATTTTGCTCCCTACCTAAAATCGATCGACGCGCCTAAAGAAGTTTTTACTTTAAAAAAACTGTATAAGCCACATAGCTTTACCGCACTAGTCACTCACCCTGTAGGGTTTAAAAGCTTTAAAAATATGTTACCATTATTTTTATCCAAGTAATATAAGCACGAAAAAATGCAGGAAAACCTTAGTCAATGGTTGTCGATTTATTTACGACCTGAATCCCCACTATTCGTGCCATATACTACATGGAAGAACGTAAAAACCCCAAATCGTTAAAAAGCAGTTTATTTCGATACTAATTTCATTTATTATAAAAAAGTGCGATGGAAATATTTGGAGACCCATTTAAACTCATTTTGTTTAACGTACACCGAATACCTATTGTTTTTTAGGCAAACGCAATTAAAGTTTAGAAAATCCGACACCCTTTCCAATTACCACCCTCATATGTTGGCAGTAACAGACAATTTGACATAATTGAGATTGATATGCTAAAGGCAGAGAGTGTCCCGAAAAAAATAAAGCAGGAAATGATAACGCGAACCATTTTACGAAACAAGAGGGTTGCCGTCACATAAAAACAGAACTTTTTATCATTTTATACATCGAGCGAATCGATAAATCAGTTGAAACGTTTAAGAAATTTAAAACGTGGGGACTATTATTTGACGCAAATATTGTTCTTATGTGTGTGTTTCCCTTTTGCTAATTTTTCTTTCGGAATTATTTATTGCTACCATTTATAACATTATGTTAAGATAAAAGCTTTTAAGCATTATAGTTCTTTTTTATTGCTCTGACACAAAGGGTTGTTGTTTACATAAATGTGTCTAGTAGATATTCCATCGCATATATAATTTAGTTTCCTTTCATTTTAATGTATTTAGACCCGATAAAATGCATGGGGTGTCCAGTATACATAATTTACTAGTTCATTCTTATCGTAATTAATACTATTTGCCAACCAAAAATAGTGGGGATTGAAAAATATTTTTTTAACTCTTTAAATACATTCAACACTTTTCAAAGTTCTTTTTTTTCTGTTACCTAAGAATTATTGTGCAACATATTTTTATATATTGACATTTAAATTCTGAGGATATTCTAAAATTATCCAGTAAATTAAATATAAACTCATAAATAGAATACATTTTTTTAAATATAACAAGAATAAGAAAGGGGTGGCTTTTGAAGGTCCTTAAAAACTGCATATTTTTTCTATGCATTTGAGCTTATATTTTCAATTTAAGCAATAATTATGTACCTATCGAATTTAAAATTGAAACTCGCGTTTTTTTTTATAAAGGTATCATTTTTTTGGACTTTCGATTTGTTTGTCAAAAGTCTAGGATTACAGGATAAAATTTTACTTTCTTTCTAAAATTTAGACTTTAAACTCGTAATTCGATTTCCAGAGATTTGTATTTTTTGGAACATTGAACTTAAGCTTTAAGTCTCGATATTTTTTCTCAAATTTTCAGGTTAGATTTTCTACCAATTCTAGGTTTATAAAATATTCAAAAAAAATGTCGCATTTTTCAAAACAAATATTCAAAAAAGGGACATTTTAAGAAAAGTTAAGATTTCGAAAAAGTTTAAAAATAAAAGGAAATGTTTGAAACAGCCAAAGTTTTAAAAACAACATTTACAAAATACCGTGTTAAAAAATTTTGAAATTAAAAAAACTCAATTTAAAGAAAAGGCAAAATTAAAAAATGGTAAATTTCTTGGTAAAGTCCAAGTCTTCAAAAATTTGCAATTCTGGAACTTTTTTTTAATTTGGTCCCTTTTGAATGAATAGAAACTTGGAAAACCCGAATTTTTTAAAGTGAATTTACAAAAGTGAGAATTTAAGAAAACACGGAACTTTTTTTTTTAAGTTTAATCCACTCGCAAAAGGTAACCCCATTATGCTTTCAAAGCACTGCGAGTAGGATGTGGAAACAAAGATAGATGGCGATGAACCACCTTCTTAAACAAAGAGGGGTTGTAATTTTTGGGAAAAATTCCTTTCGGTAACAAGTTCCATAACTTGGAAGTTCTATAGAAAAAAAGGGTCTCTGTAGACAGAAGTTCTCACTGTGTCAAGCTGGACCGCACAGGAATTTGCTGTGACCGGCTGTCTACTACGCCTCAAGAATCTTGCCCTTGGGGGTATTAATCCTATTAGTTCCTGCGAACTTGAAAAAAAGATCTAGAAAAAGGTAGAAAAAGAGAGAAACATTTAAATAAATGACAATATATTGAAAAAAGCTCAAATTTTTTAGTCAAAATTTTGAGAAAATTGTCGAAGTTTTCAAAAAGTAGAATTTTTAAGAAAGAAAATTTTGAAACCGATAATAATTTTGGAAATATTCCAAACTGTAAAAATAGTCGAAATTTTTAAGAAAATTGAATTTCAAAGTAAAAATTTTGACAAAGTTACTAAATTTAGTGCGTCAAAAATTTCAAAAATATTTCAGTTTTTAAAACGAATGTGGAATTTTTTTTTAAATT
Source organism: Dastarcus helophoroides (assembly GCA_028583605.1). Lineage (NCBI taxonomy): Eukaryota > Metazoa > Arthropoda > Insecta > Coleoptera > Bothrideridae > Dastarcus > Dastarcus helophoroides. The sequence goes on along the minus strand of CM053331.1, from coordinate 31,018,909 downwards.
TGTACAATTTAAACAAAATTCAGTGACCCAAGAATGTTTAAGGAAAATTGAAATTTTCAAATAAAATGAATGTATTAAAAATGCTTAAATTTCTCAAAAAATTTCGTACAGATTTTAAAAAATGTAAGAGAATTTTAAATAGCTCATAATTTCTAAAAAAAAGTTAAAATTATTAAATATTGTCGAAATAATGAGATATAACAGAAATTCTTAAAAAATAACACAATTTAAAAAAGTCAAAATGTTGAGTTGGAAATTTTCAGAAAACTCGAAATTTCAAAATTTTTTTTACATTAAGTTATTATTGAGATAGTTTCAAAATTAAAAAAAAAGTTAACTCAGTTCTAAATATCTCAATTCGAAAAAATCTTGAAACCCATGTAATGTGGAAAATTGAAATTAATATATTCATGAGGCAAAAAATTTTCAAATAGGAAGTGTTTGAAAAAAATTGTATTTTCTAAAACAAATCTTAAACAAATTAATATTTTGAGAAGTAAAAATTTTTAAAATAGGTCGAAATATTAAGAAGAAATCGACATTTTGTAAAAGTCAAGTATTTTAAAACTCAGTCGAAATAATTGAAAAAAAAAAACGGAAACAGCAGTTAATGAAAATATAAAAAAGTCTGAATTTTTAAAAGAAATCGAAATTTTCAAAAACTACGTGAATTTCAAGAAATTTCACATTTTCAAAAGAAGTTATGAAATTTATTAAGAGAAAGGTCGGAATTTTTCAAAATAGTAAAAATATTCAAAACTAGGTCGACATTTTCAAAAAATAAGAAATTATTTAAAAAAGTCAAAATACGGAGAAAACCCAAATGTCGAAATTTTAAGCCTCAACATTTTCAAGATAAATTAAAATTTTAAAAAGGTCAAAATTTTGTGGAAAATAAAAATTAGAAGAAAAGTGGAAATATTAAAATGCCATATTTCAAAAACTTGCAAAGACAAAAAAGGAAAATTGTCAAACTACATCGAATTTGTAATGAATTGAAATTTTCAGAAAAGTTCATTTCAAAAAAGTCCACATTAAAAAAAGTCGAAATTTGTGAAGATAACCCTAACTTTCAGAAAAGTAAAAGTTTTCAAAAAAACAGGGGTCAAAATTTTAAAAATCAAAATACAATTGAAAATTTCAAATAAAGTTAACATTTTTGCAAAAAATCGAGTTTTTTAAAAAAAGTTATACATCTCAAAACAAACTTACAAACAAGTCAAAATTTTGGGAAGCAATTTTTTTAAAAGAAAAGATCAAATTTTAAAAAAAGGAAGAATCCTGAAAAAAAATCAAAGCTTTCAAAAAAAATCGAAATTTTCTAAATAAAATTGAATTTTAAAACGAATAGTTTAAATTTTGAAAATTGGTAATCAACATTTTCAAAAAAGTTGCGTTTTTAAAAAGCAATCCCATGTTTTAATACGAATTTAAAAGATTTTAGAGTTTCGAGAGTGAGCATGTTGAAAAAAGATGGAAACTATTAAAAATAAAATAGAAATGTTGAAAAAATTTCAAAGCATTGTTGATATTTTCAAAACAAAAATAAACATTTTGATTAAAGTATGGAATTTACAGAACGTCAAAATTTTTAAAAACAAATTACTTTCCCAAACTGGAATTTTTCAAAAACAGTTCAAATTTGGGAACAATCTTTGAATTTGAAATTTTCAAAAAATAATTGAAACAATTTGAAAAAAGTTTCAAATGAAGCGAAAATGTTCAGAAAAGTCGAACTGTTGAGAGTCGACGTCTTAAATTATTTCAAAATTGAGAAAATTTTATGATTTTGGAAAAAGCACCGAAAAAATTATACCATATTTTAATATCTGGTGTATTAAAATATAAATTTTGTCCCCTGAAACCAGCAAAGATTAAAAATTGCAACAAAGGTGTTTTTTAGTCTTTCTTGGTTTCAGGGGACAAGATTTGTACTTTAATTTTTTAATTTGGCCTCCTGCTAATTTCGACTTTTTTCCAGAATTCGCATTTGTCTTCGATCTTTTGATAAATAAGTAAAAATTGAGAAATAAACATTTATTTCGAAATCTTAGTAAAAATAACTTTTAGAAATTACAACTTTATTCTTAAGATTTCCAGAATGTTAAAAGCGGAATAGTATGTTGTGCATTTAGTAGTTAATGCAAAACGTCGCGAAAATACGAACGATAATGTAAATTGTTGGCCAAAGCGTTAGGTAACAAACATCGAATTTCGACAAGGAACTTTTACTACGAGTTACACATATTCTACCTGTTTCTAAAATCGTAATTATCGGTACTTAAGTCAAAAACTTTTATACATTCATGACATTTTTCATTGTCATTTAGTTGTCTATGAAGAGGTCGGCAAGCGGAGTTCAAAAAAGTTGCTTTTGTCTGTGAAATAGTCAACTAAAAAAAAAGGTTTTGATAGTACCATCCTCACGAATTTTAATATAGTCGCAAAGAAGTGGAGGTGTTAGGGCTGGCGACGAGTAGGAAAAATTTTTGGGGCATCTGAAATGAAGGCCTTATTTGGTCTCGAACTTTACCTCATGTGAAGTTGGAAGTAAGGCCCGATGCAGTCCTTGAAATTTCAAATTACAATTTTTATTTTCTTATGAATATGTTTGTTATCTTATTGTTTAAATTTCTGCTATTTTCAGAAATTGGAATTTAAAATTTTTATTTTTTCATAGAAAATTTCCATTTAAAATAAAAATTTTAATTGTAGTGTGATAAAAAAATATTTTTTAATTGAAATTTCCTAAATTTCGACTGCCAAAGTTTATGTGTTTTATAAAATTTTCACTATTAACCTAAATATAGTTCATCTGGAAATTTTCGAATCTTTTTTCGAAATCTTAATCTAAATTTTGAACTCGTTTAAATTTTTTTCTCGAAATATTGATTTCAATCTAAAAATGTCCACTTTTTGCTTGAAATTTCAACCTTGTCTTAATACTTAATCCTTACTTAATCTAGAAATTTGATTTCTTTTGATTTCTTTTCTTTGATTTCTGATTTCGTTATTTATACTTCTAATGGAAAATTAAATTCGCTTTTGGGTAGTTTAAAGGATAAAGTAGAGCAAACAGATAAGTCTGGTATTTACCAAATTTCATGTAGGGATTGTCCTCAAAGGTATGTCGGACAAACTAGACGATCTCTTAAAATCCGACTCAAAGAACATTTGGCTCATTTGAGGTACGGAAGAACTGAGAAGTCAAGTGTGGCTCGACATGCTTTTGAATTAGATCATAGGATAGATAATAATATTAAATTGTTAAGAGTAGTTAATAAGAATTATATGTTAAATGCATGTGAGAGCTTAGCCATCCATAAGGCTGGAAACAACCTTATGAATGGTTGCACTGGACCTTTAGGCCATTCATCTCTGTTAAAAATAGTTAAGGTTGATAGATAAGAAATTGTGACACAACGACGTGTATGATTGGATGCGCGTTCGGGTGCGGCCGATCACGCACGAAGTGAATATTCTTAGTGTATAAGGGTTAATTTTAAGATTAGATGTTAGTTTCTCTCTGAAGATGACAGCTTGGCTGTCGAAACGCGTTAGAGCAACCTTTATTGTGTTTTTTAATTTTTCTTGGTTTCAGGGGACAAGTTCTGTGTTTCAATTTTAGTTTTAAAGGTTAGTTAAAGTTTTATCTTTAAACTCAAAATTTCTGAATTAAACTGAAGCTTTAAAAAATGTTTACATTCGGAAAAAATGTGTTTTCTTAAATTGAAATTGTCGAATTTTTTATTCGAAATTTTGACCTAAACTTGGAATTTTTTGTGTAATAATATAAAATTTCGATAAATATTTTTTAATTTTAAATTATTGTTAATTTTCAATGCGCAAATTCTACTTTCAACTTGAAATTTCGGGGGAAATATTTTGTCTAAAAATTTTAAGTTTCTTTCCATAATTTATGGTTAATTTTTGTAATGTTTGTAATTTTTTGAATTTTTGCTTAAAATTTAAAGTTTGTTACAACAAAAATACCTTAGTTAGTTCCATTTTAAATTAAAAAAATTCAGAGCTACCATAATACCTATAAAATCTCAAAGATTTCTCTCAAAATGTCTAGTTTGATTTAAAGGTTTGGTCTTTAGAGCATAAAATTTTAAGGGATATAGTTTTTCATTACATATTTTTTTGTAACTCAAAATGGCATTTAAAAATTTAGATCTTTTTTCAGGAAAAATTTTTCTTAACGTTTCGCTTTGTTTTAAATGAATTTTTAGCTAGAGGTCGATTTTTTGATGTACAAATTCAAATTTTGAAAAATGAATAAAAAAAATTATTTTCTTATATTTTTTTTAAATTCAAAATTTGGTATATATTTATCTGTCAAAAACCCAAAGATTTTTTAACAAATTTCGCCTTTATCGCTGAATTTTAATAGTTAATTTTGTCAATAATTATTATCAATATTTTTAAAGGGATTTTAGCAACGGACCAGTCCGTTGGTTTAAAGGGACAAGATTTGTATATTAATACACTACATACTAAAATTTGGTGTATTTTTTATTTGTCTTTGCGCGTTTGTTAATTTTTGTATTTGAGATGCAGGATAGTTTATTATAAATATAGATATATTTCAGTCAGGAAAATATAAAAAGGATGATATTGGTAGTAACCTAAAGGAAAACTCGTGGCCTAAGACTTTTGAAAACCCTCTTATTTGCTTTATTCATATGGAAATGACTCTTTTGTTTCACTGATATTTGAATATATGTCAATTTTATGGTATTTGAATAAGGGTCGAATACGTTATGGGTTCGTTCGGGAATATTTTAGATAAATTAGTTTCTTCAGCTGGTTTGTGATTTACATTGTAATGCTGAAATTTATCCGACCGACATTCATAACACATAACACTTCTAAAACATAACAGGACCGGAACGAAATTCAACATTTTTTTGCCGGATAGTTATAGGTAAAAGGTCAGTTTTGCTTTTGCTTTTACCCTTGGGGCGAATAATCTCTTAGAAAATAAAGATTTTGTTGATACAAAAGCAATACTTCAAATTACTCTACAAATCGTAAGGATGCAATGAAATAATTTTTACAGGGGTAAATCAAATATGAACCTAAAATTCTATCATGTTGCCATGAGGGAGTGTTGGGAGTGTGCGCATACTCTTAGACATGTAAGGTGCTAGGTGAAAATATCACATGACTTTCTGCTCTCGAACGAATTCCGTTCTCGCCGTTCGTCAGTTGTAAATACAATGAGTGAGCACAAGTTTAAGTGTCTTGTCGTTAAAGGTGTAAAGCTTGGCGAAATTTTTCGTAGACAAGAAACACAGTTTGGGGATATTTTTCTGAAAAACACTCAAGTGAATTAATGGCACCAAACATTTTTGGAAGGACGAATTCAAACTAAAAATGAAGCCCATGCCTGTCATCCTCGGACCAGTGTGACTGCGGAAAAGATTGACGCTGTTCAACGCCTTTTGGAAAGTAATCGCCGTTCAGCTGTTGGTGAAATTGCAGCTCAGATATAGATAAGCTTTGTGAGTGGTCAATCTATCATTACAGATGATCTGGGGGTTTCCAGAAGTTACTGACAGGTGGATATCTCGTCTTTTGACTGAAGAACACAAACAACAACGTCTGGAGATTCTCAGCACCTTCTTGGACCTTTCCAATGTGAAGGTGGTGGTTTTTTGCAACGTATCGTTACGCGTGCTGAAACTTGGGTCCACCATTACACCCCTGAATTTAAACAAGCAAGTATGAAAGGGAGAAGAAAGGGGGAAGGTGCACTAGTCAAGGCAAAAACTCGCCTCTTTGCTGGAAAGATTCTTGCAACAGTGATTTGGGATTTTAAAAGAGTTGTGCACGTCGTACGGTTAATGCTGCCTACTACTGCCAGTTATTGGATGAAGTAAAGCGGGCATGTCGGCGAAGGAGGCGCGAATTTTCTGTCAGAAATGTGGTTTTGCTTCACGACAATGCCCGCCCCCACTTAGCCAATCTGGCACATCAAAAATTAGAAGAAAGGCATTTGGGAAACATTAGAACACCCTCCTTACAGTCCCGACTTATCACCATGTCATTATCAATTTTTTGGGCCACTGAAAGAAGCTCTAGCAGGTGAGCGATTCCATGATGATGCTGTTGTTAAGACATTTGTGCGCAACTGGCAGCAAACAGGCCTTCCTTCTTTTTACGATGATGGCGTTAAAAAACTCTCAATCCGTTGGGACAAATGTATAACAAAATCAGGGGATTATGTAGAAAAATAGTTCATAACTTTCATATATGCATCTTGTACCAATAAATTTCAAAAAACAAATTCTTTTTCAGATTTAATTTACCCTAGTATTCCAAATTCTGAAATTGTTTGAAAGTTTTGTGGATAAACATGTTACTTATATTTATTGATTATTTGATAAGGATTTTAATTATTATAAATTGGAGAGTTTTATTTTCATTGTTATAGCCTTCTGAAACTTATCAGTCTAATTACTTTTAGGTTTTGTATAAACATCAAAATTCTAGGATATAGGTTGACTTTTTTTTACAACATTCTTAGTTTAAACCAATTTTCTTGTTACAGTTTTCATTTATCAAAAGCTTCAGATCTACATTTTCTAAAATTTTGGCATTTCTTTATTGAAATTCTGGCTAAATTTCATTAGAATTTCTCTTAATACTTTTAACTTTAACTTGAAGTTTTTCTATCAATTAGATTTTTATTTTGAATTAAACCTTTAATTTTTATAGCTTTTTATGAAATGTTTACTTCTAGCACAAAATTTGGACGAAAAAGATTTTATAAATTTTCAACAATTCGTTCTGAAAAACCCTCTTTAAACATAGTAACATCCTATAAATTGAAAATAACATCTACTAAAATATCTACTCTTTAGCAGACTTAATTAATTTTAAATACAGCATAAACGTTAGAAAACTTCTGACCCTTCCCAAATGCGATTTTTCGAGCGTAAAACTGAATTTGATAGCGATATTTTATAGGTAGCTTGAAAGATACTGTCGCTTTGATTAATGAAAATGTTAATGAACAAAAAACGACTGGTTATTAAAAATAGAATGTCTCTAAAGACCTTCAAATGTTAACAATGTTCTTCGATTCACCGAACCACATTAACCTATTTTTTTTAAGAGTTCTAATCTAGAAAACATTAGGAGACTTGTAAATTATATCGACATGGAAGCCGTTTTTGACACAAATTTCGCCTAACGAATCAACTAATATTTAAAATAATGGGAACATGATCTGTGGTGGTAAATAAGCTCTACTATCGTATTTATTTTTGGAACGGTTTATTAAATTTTCTTTTCTCGACACCCTTAATCAATTTGACCGAGGGGATCGAAATAAGTTTAAGTCTGGAATAAGTAAATAACGAGACGAATTCTTTGCGTATATACAAAAAAAAGTATAACTCCGCAATAACGGATAACTTGAAACATAATTTGCAACCCAAATTTTTCTATATAGCTAATGTTTATTGGGAACTCGTGGAAATATTGTGTTTCTTTGTCGCTCGGCTACTTGAAGTTGAATTTAAATTAAATCATATCGGCGTTATGCAAAGTGCGGCAAGAACAAATATACAGTTTTGTTTGCCTTTACTTGCGAATACGAATGGCGTGCAGATTTACAACGAATATTGCAGACACATTTATTTGTAAACTGAAACTGGTAGTTTACATTAACAATCTTACATTTTGGGGTTCGAAGTGCATACGAAACACCGACGTTGAACAAACATCTAATAATAAATAAATAAAAAAGTTGGTGTTTGAATGAGAAATCAATTACTACAAATTAGATAAAGCTCATTTGTTGGGAATGGTTTGTTTTAAAATTAGATTAGTTAGGCTTCAGTTTAAGCACAATTATGGGTTTTTAAACGGTTATTGAAAATAATACTAGCACAGGGACACAACGTTTGGTCACGGTCATAATAGCTGGTATAAGATGTCGATAACGGTACCACTTAGATGCAACTAGATTAACGAGGAATTTGACCCTGGAAATATGTGACAATAAAAAACACAGCACGTCAATTAATTTCACCCTAAACATGAATTTAACCCTTGAGATTATCCAGTTATGTAATTGGATGGTTTGTTAGTAGAAAGGGACCAAATAACAAGATCTTAACACCTAGCACCAGCTATTAACTGATCAATCAGCTGAATGAACTGAATTGGTAGGTAACCCGCAGAAGGAGCCCAAGCGTTTTGATTCCTTTGATCTTATTTCAACGTACGAGTACCTTAGAATATCAAAATTATTAGAAAAAAACACAGCAATTGATGAAAATATAAAAACCTAAAATTAAAAAAATCAAAATTTTCAAGTAAGTCTAACATTTCAAAATAACCGAAATTTTCAAAAATACGTAGTCGAAACTTCCAGGAAAATTTAAGATAAAAAAAGTTAAAATTTTGAAAAACAGAAAATTTGGAAAATGCACAAAATTTTAATAAAAAGATAAAATTTCACAAACAAAAATTTTCAATAAAGAATAAGTCAAATTTTTAAAGGTCAAAATTTTTAAAAAAGTAACAACTTTAAAAAATAGTCTAAATGGAAAAGAAGTGCCAATTTTTGAGACTAAAGAAAATTTTGAAAAAACATCAATATTTTCAAAAAATAACAATTCTAAAAAACTCGTTATTTTGAAATGGAGATTTTTAGAAAAATAAGTTATTTTTTTCAAACAATTTTCATAATCATGAATATGATCGCAATTTAAAGGAAAAGTTAAAATATGTAGCGGGTCAAACTTTCAAACAAAAGAAAACTCCAAAATCTCCGGAAGAACTTGAAGCATCAAAAAAAGTGTACCATTTCCAAAAAAAGAAAGATATTCGTGAAAAAGAAATAATTTCAAATTGAAGGAATAAAGTCAACATTTTAAAAATGATTCGAAATCTCGATATCAGAATTTTAAAAAGGCAATCATCGTGTCCAAATTAAGAAATTTGAAAACATATTAGTCAATTCTTCATGGTGGTGAAAGAAAAAGTTGATATTATTTCAGTCAAGGTTTTCATAAACGTACGAGCAGCTTACAGTATGATAGACTCAGACAATTGGTCGTAAATTTATAGTCAAGTGGATGTGACTATAGAAATTCCCATTTTTATTACAAAATTTGTTCTTTCCTTTAAATATTTTTTGCAAAATACCAACTTTTTCCATGGAAATTTCTTTTTCGCAAAATAGGCTTTATTTGTTTTGAAATTTCAAATAAATTTTTAAAACTGGCATTTTTTATATCAAAAACTGACTATCCCAAAATTTTAAATGTTCATGTTACAAATTCATCGTATTTTTTTCGAAAATTCATCATTATTCGAAATTTGACTTTTCCTAAAAATAGCGACATTTTTTAATTCCAGAGTTTTGCAATTTTTGGTTTGTTGTTTATCGAAATTTGTCTTTTCCTTAAATTTTGATCATCTTTTGATAAAGAAGTTAATGTTTCCAAAAATGTTATTTTTTTCTGAGATGTTGAGGTTTTCCTCAAAATTTCGTATTTGTTCGAAAAATTTTTTGTTGTTTTTGAAAATTTATATTATTTTATCCAAATTGGTGTTTTTCTCGAAATTTTGACATTTTTCTGAAAAATTTATTTTTTGAAAAATTTCGACATTTTTTAATCAAATTTACGGTGATGGAAATAAGTAGTTTCTCGAAATTCGTCTTTTTCATAAGCGACTATTCTTAAGATGTGACCATTTTCTTGGAATTGTTTTGCTATCCAAAATTTTCATTTATTCTATAAGATTTGTCTTTTTTCTCAATTTCTTTTAAGAACTGCAACTCTTTTTCCAAAAATCGTCCATTTCCAAATTTTTACTTTTTCGTATAATTTAATTTATTTTTCTTAAAATTGACTTTCTCGGAAAAATTTTTAACTTTTTCTCATAGTTTCCTTTGTTCCCTTTTCCAAGTTTCACTTTTTTTCAAAATTCAGCTTTTTCTGAAAATTTTACCTTTTTTCTGAAAATTTTTACTTATTTTTAAGTCCAAATTCTAACAACTTTTGATTTGTTGTCTATCAAAATTTGTCTTTTCTTAAAAATTGATCTTTTTTCATGAAAAATAGCAACTTTGTTAAAGAAATTTTAACTATTCTTTTTTTTTAATTCAACATTCTGGTAATTCTGACTTATTTCTCAAAATTTGCCCATTTATTTAATATTAGACTTTTTTGATGCCATGGTGAAGCTAGGTGTTTCCTCTTTTTCACTAACCAGTCAAGAGAAATTTTGACTTTTTCTTAAAATTAGCCAGTTCATAGAAATTTTCACAAAATGGCAAATTGGAAATTTTTACTAAATTTTGACTTTGTTGTCAAAATGTCGGTCTTTTTCGAATAATTTTGATCTTTTGTTTTAAAATTTTAATACTTTTCTCGAAGTTTCAATTTTTTTTCAGAATTCCTTTTTTATTTTTGAAAAGTTCAATTTTTTCCTCAAAATTTGTCTCTTTTTCAACACTTTGATACTCTTTAGAATCAGTCTTATATTGAAATTTTGACCATTTCAAAATCCTGTCATTTTCCTTACTAGAAACGTCTACTTTTTTCTCGAAATTCTTCGTTTTCTCATAGTCTCCTTTGTTCCTTTTTCCAAATTTTACCTTTTCTTAAAACTCAACTTTTTCTAAAAATGTTCACTTTTGTTCTAAAGATTGTAACCATTTGTTAAGTCCAAATTCCTACAACTTTTAATTTGGTGTTTATCAAAATTTATCTTCTTCTCAAAACTTGGTCTTTTTTTATGAATAAAAGAAAATTTGTTATGAAAATTTTAATTATTTTGTTTTTTTAATATAACATTCTGGTAATTCCGACTTGTTTCTGTAAATTTTACCATTTATTTAATATTAGACTTTTTTGACGACATGGTGGGGCTGGATGTGGCCCCTGCCTCTCTTCCACTAAGCAATCAAGAGAAATTTCGACTTTTTCCCAAAATTAGCCGATTTATTAAAATTTTCACAAATTAGAAAATTGCAAATTTTTACTAAATTTTGACTTTGTTGCCAAAATGTCGGTCTTTTTTAAAAAATTTTGATGTTTTGTTTTAAAATTTTGATCCTTTTCTCGAAGTTTAATTTTTTTCAGAGTTCCTTTTTTAATTTAGTAAATTTCAAATTTTTCCTCAAAATTCGTCTTTTTTTCAAAACTTTGATACCCTTGAAATGAGTCTTTAATTGAAATTTTGACCATTTCAAAATCCTATCATTTTCCTCACTAGAAACTTCTACTTTTTCCTCGAAATTCTTCGTTTTCTCATAGTCTTGTTTGTTCCTTTTTCCAAATTTTACCTTTTCTCAAAATTTAAATTTTCCAGAAAAGTTTTAATTTTTTTCTGAAAATTTGTACTTAGTTTTAGGTCTTAATTCCTACAACTTTTAATTTGTTGTTTATCAAAATTTTTTTCCAAAAAATTGATTTCTTTTATTAAGAAAAAAGCAAATTTGCTCTAAAAATTTTTAGTATTCTTTTTTTTTAATTCAACATTCTGGTAATTCCGACTTGTTTCTCAAAACTTGGACATTTATTTAATATTAGACTTTTTTGACACCACGGTGGGGCTGGGTGTGGCCGCTGCTTGTTTTTTACTAAGCAGTCAAGAGAAATTTTGACTTTTTCTTAAAATTAGCCCATTTATCAAAATTTTCAGAAAATGTCAAATTGGGAATTTTTACTAAATTTAGATCTTGTTGTCAAAATGCCGGTCTTTTTCTAATAATTTCGATCTTTTGTTTTAAAATTTTGATACTTTCTCGAAGTTTCATTTTTTTTTTCAGAATTCCTTTTTTATTTTGGAAATTTCAATTTTTTTCTCAAAATCCGTCTTTTTTTCTAAACCTTGATATTCTTCTTAGAATCAGTCTTATATTGAAATTTTGACCATTTCAAAATCCTATCATTTTCCTTACTAGAAGCCTTTTCTTTTTCCTCAAAATTCGTCTTTTTCTCAAAATTTTGTCTTTTTTTTTAAAAATTTGTCGTTTATGACTACTTTGTTCTCTAAATTTGACTTTCTCTGTAAAATTTCCATTTTTTTAGAAATTACGTCTGTCTTAAAGATTCTCCTTTTTCTCTGCTCCTTTTTTGCAAAATTCGTCTCTTGTTTTTAATTTCGTTTGTTTTTGAATTCGACTTTTTTTGAAACTTGGTAGTTCTTGGAAAATTTCGAATTTCTCCGCAGTTTCTAAATTTTACTCGAAACTTCGACTGTCCTATTTTTCTTAACTTTATACCTTGTCTGAAAATTTGTATCTTCTAGAATCTGACCTCTTAATAATTTTGACTTTTTTCTAAAAGTTTATTTTTTTGTAGAGATGTTCATAGTTATAATATTTTTGAAAATGATGTCTTTTACTTTGAAGTTCATCTACGTAGGGTTTCATACCTTAAAAGGAAAAAATGAAAACCCTTATAATTTCACTCTCGTGTCTGTCACAAAATAGTTTTCCTCAAAAATTATTTAACATGGAAATTTTAAATATTGCATAGCGTTAGTTCTAGATGACCTATGCAAATATCGCCAAGTAACGTTTAGAGAAAGGGATATTTTATGATAAAATGGGAGGTTAATTTAGTCTCCAAAAAAACACGATATATTTATCGTGTGACGCATCATTTGAAAGAGCTGCCTCTAAGGATTCAAAAATATTTTTTTAATAATTTTCGGTTAAATCGTCTGAAGGATACAGCTCAAAGTGTCTCAAAATGAACATTCTTTCCGTGTTCTCTTAGGTTTTTAAGGATAAATTCTAGATTTTAATAGAATTAGAGGATATTGAGCCACAGATTATTGAAGAACTGCAGATTTCTTTCTATAACTTGTGGAACAACAAATACATGCCAGTGGATAGCAAGGTGAGAATATACAAGACATGCGTGCGACCTATACTGACGTATGCAATCGAAATGAGAGTAGACACAAACAAAACCAAATCAATGCCGAGGACAGCAAAAATAAAAACGCTGAGAAAAATCACCTTGAAAGTACTTAGAGACAGAGTTAGAAAGGATGAGATCAGAAGAATATGCTAAGAGTGGACGATGTGGTAAAATGACAAGGAATACAGCAACGGTAAGACCACTTGGGAAGAATGGAAGAAGACAGAGTTGCTCAAAGAGTCCTGGAGGACACGCCTGTAGAACGTAGACCAACAGATGGAAAGACAGCTGGCAATTCACATCTCATGAAAACCAGAATGCCCAACCTGCTCTTCAAAAAAAGGAAGAAGAAGAAGAGAAAAAAGAAGAAAAAGAAGATCAAGAAGAAGAACTAATAGTTGCTGGAAAAAAATAGAAAAATAGGTACTTGCATTTCAAAGCTTTTTGACCTATATAGCCATAACTTTTTATTAATAAAAACTGATTTAGGGGAAGGATAGAATGCAAATCAAATTTGTCTTCACATTAATTCATTTATATCAATATTTTCGAAGTTAGCACAAGTTTATTAATATGCACGCAACACGGTAATTGTAGATGGAATCGAATATTTTAATAGGATCCAAGACGATCTCATAAGCTGTGTTAGTCATCGACTTATTGTGCATTGCGAATGAGTGATTTTTATCTGAGACATCAGCAACACAGTTATCAGTTCCATAAACATTTGGATTGATTGTGGAAGAAAGTGTGTATATCTAAAAATAAAACAGTTTTTTATTTTTCGATTATAACACAAGAAAATTTCAAATTCATACATAACTAAAACTGATTTATTTGGTCTATTGACTGTGCACTTTAGTAATTAGTGGTTAATCATAATTGTGCGAGCCCAACTTGCTCTTGGCTTAATTTTTTTTAATATATTCGCCTTTTTCTGAAGGTTTCGACTTGAAAGTTGACTTTTCGGGAACTTCAATTTGTGTCTCCAAAATTGCCTTATTTTTGAAATTCCTATTTTTTCCTCAAATCTGATTCTTTTTTTCTAGAAATGTCGATTTTTTTCTCCAAATTATCCTTTTGGATAATAATGTGCAAAGTTGTAGTTTTCAGGAGAAAAACTTTTATTTTTTCTTTGAAGTTTTGTTTTTTTTCTGAAGTGTGCTCTTTTTACTCAAAATTCGTCTTTTAATTATTTTCGAATTTATTCGTGAAATACAACAATTTTCTTAAAATTGAATTTCTTCGAAAATTTTCAAATTTCTATTCAATTGGAATTTTTTCTTGACCTTTCGGCGTTTTTTTTGTAGAAATTTTAGTTGTTTTTAAGACTCCGTTATTCTTCCGATTGAGCTCCTACTGGAAATTCTTTTAAAATCGAAAAAATAAAAGATTAATTTTAAGATTGGGTCAAAATTTTGAGAAAAACTTTTCGCGGAAAAATTCGAATCTTGTAGATATATTGAATATCGAATTTTGACATAAAAATCAAAATTTTGCTATCTCTCGAAGTCTTGATTTTTATGTTAAAATTAGAATTTGAGCTGGAAAATCTGAATACTTTCTAGTGAACAAAGTCTGTGTCGAAACATAACCTTCTTCAGGAAATGTTAACGGTACCCATTCAGATTTTGACTCTGAATTCAAAATTTTGACTTTTACAAAAAATTTTGAAAAAACAAACAATTAATTGGGAGGTTTTGTTTAGCTCAACATAAAATGTTTGCTTTTTGGAGAAATGTTGTCAGTTTCTTTAAAATTCAGACTCTAATTTCGAAATGTGGAACTTTTTTCCCTAAATTTTCAACAACATTTTTGAATTTCCATTCAATTTTTTAATTATTTCTTTGATTCTGCCACACGTTCTTTGTAAAATTTCGAGGTTATACTCAATTATAATAAATATTTTAAAATAAAATTATCAGGTTTTGAGAAAATGTGGGAAAATTTCTAGTGCAACATTCTACATTTATAAAAAAATACTCATGATATTTTTCTGTTTGTTTTTTATCATAAATTTCGAGTTAATTCTAAAAAGTTTTCCTTTGTCAAAATTTTGTATTTACGCTTTCAACTTTTATTGTTCTATGTTAACTCTTTTTAAAATCGAAAGTACTTTTACTCTTCTTTTATTTTTGAAATTGAGTCTTTAATCTAGAATTGTCCACTGTATTCCTTAAAATTTTGAAAACCTTTTTTCTGCAGTCCTTTTAATTAATATTTCCATTTTTTGCTTTGCTTATTTAATACTAATTTCTAAACTAAAATGTCAGCATTTGTACTTTTAATGTTTACTTTATTTTAAAACTTCAATTTTCATTTTGTTCTGATATTATACTTCAGTTTGTTATCAACCATGGCAACCGAGGGTACTCGCACAAGGTCAGCGATCTCAGGGGTCGAGTGCGACAGGAATGCTGAGGGAAAAAGTGCTTGCGATGAACCGAAATGCGGCGGCTGGGTTGAGGCATTCATTCGGGGTGATTCTTGGGAGACGTATGGGGGCGGCTAGCTAACGTTAACATTGATGGTTATTAAATGTATAGATTTTACTTTGTCTTTTCAAATGTTACAGTTTGATATTTTTGTAATAAACGGTTGTTTACATCAGAAGTGGGATAGCATTGGTGTGTTTTTGAGATTTTAGTGAAAAAGGTGTAAAAATATACCAGAGAACGCGCTCCAAAGTAAAAGAAGTACTGAGAAGTCGGCATGAAGCCAGAAGATATCGGCGATGGCAGGGGAGCTCTCGAGAGAGCTGAGCAAGCCATAAACGAAGGTGAAGACAGGAGGGTGTAAGGTCAAGTTATACATCCCCAAGAAGCTCAAGTGTGGTAATAATCGCCAGCAGGGTGCAGGAGAGTAGTGAGTCGATAACCAAATTAAATGCTTTTAGTAATGTTCTGCGTTGCGTCAGATGATTGATAAAATCATAAATGCAAAAAAAAATCCAAAATTATTAAATTTAGCAGTCAATCACAAATAATCTAAACGTAAACGAAGTAAACAAAGAAACGCATGCTCCTTCCTCTAAATAAAAGTATTTGTGACTCAACTTTACCCATACACGAGTACGTGATCGCCGAAATAAATGCTAACGGAGTAGAAGAGTAGAGCTCCATCATAAACAAGAGCGTTTTGAACGTTGAAAATCTGTTAGAACTTTAGGACTTAAATTAAATGATGTTTATTATAAAAAAAAAAAAAAAAGTAGACGGGTTATTGCGTTTTGACGATTACTCGACAAAGGGTTTTAAATTTAACGAAACAAATCTAAACATTGATATTAATAAAATAGAACAGCGATTCAAATACTTTTACAACCTTTAAATCTGTATAAAGGGTTATTCGCAAAAAAAAAGGTTTGCTATCGAACTTGTAACGAACTAATGAACATACAAATAATATCAAAACAATTCATCTTTTATCGAAGAAAAAGGAATGACATTTAGGTGATGGCATTATTCAGCTATCAGGTTACGGAACGATCTGTTAAAGATTCGAGTTATGATGTTTACGATTGCGACCAAAACAGAACATTGATATTATGGGTTTTTAAGGTGATTAGTTCGATCTGAAAAAGACCACTACGCATTTACATTTATTTTTACGAGAACATTGTTAGATTTTGGGTCCATAAATTAATCTGGCGTGCGAATCGTCCATTTTATTAATAGGTGTACCTTTATTATGATATTGCTTAGTAATTATTGAGATTATTCTAAAGAATTAATTCCTACAATAAACATAATCTAACTCTTGCATTATTGAAGTGCTAATTTTTGCGAACCAAGGTTGAAATATTGGAGTTGAGGTATCTGATCCGATAATAAAAGGGATAAATTATTAGCAGTAGAAAACACCTGGAGATGTTCACCAAGTTAAATAATATTTGGATTTAATCGAATATTTTAAAAAAATGTACACCCTGTTATTCAGAACAAAGTAAACCATAAAGTCTATTGTTTCACAAAAATATTATGTTGATATGGAGAGTTCATTCCTTTGAATTAGAAACTGTAGCAATTGTGTTATTAGTTAATAGATTTCGGCAGTACTTAGTCGGAAGGCCCCAGTGATTACTGATTGTGCTGCAGTAACAAATACTTTCAAAAAGGTAGAATTAAATCAGAGAATCGGCTGGTGGGTTTTGGAATTGAGCGAATACCAGTTTGGCATTAGATAATCGACTTGTCAGCAAATGCGTTATGTTGATGCTAGCGGTTGTACAAGCGACTACACTCATAATGTATGAATTGAAGGGTAGAGAGGTAAAAAAAAAAAATCACAAATCATGGTCCTCACTGGCTTGTATTTAAACGAGCACGTTTTTAAATTGTTCAACTAAATTTTGAAGATCTTTGTCTTTTTGCAACAGGTAAAATTTATGATCAGGAGGCTCATAATTATTGGTTTCTGCGCATGCGACGTTTGTATATTGTTGTATATTTCAAATCTGTAGAAAGCGTCGAATACCATAATCTTGTTAGAAAATATCCAGGTCCTTTTATAAAATTCTCACTGATTATCTAGGGTCCTTAATAAAAACGATATGAGATAACACTCAAGTATTCTTCGTTGTGGATGCGTTTACAAGGTTCGTTTTAATTTACCCTTCACCTAATACAAGGTAAGACATGTACTCACTGTAATGATAGACTTCTTCATAAGGGGTTTTGGTGCACCATTTCAAACTATTAACTGTGACATAAGTAAACCATTTACGTCTAATAATTTTGAAATATTTCGCAAAATTAAAATACGGTATCACTCACTACTTACATGCAGCTGGGCGACCAAGAGGAAATGGACAAGTTGAAAGTTACAATAGAACCATTCTCGATTCTTTGTCTACTATGGGAACATAAATAAACTATGAAAAATTGAATGAAAACGTTAACAAACTCCAGTTAGGATTAAATGGTACCATAAATCAGACATTAGGAGCATCTCCAAGTGAGGATCTAATGGAGTTTCGTGTAATAGGGCAGGTGACCTTATTACTAGCTGAAATGTAGCAGAGTATTGATGTTACAGCGGTACTACAACAAATAATTGAAAATGCATCTATTTGCCAGTCCAAACAAAAATGCATATTTCGATCCGAAGCGTTGTTTCCGATTAGCTCAAGCAAATGATTAATTTTCCTTAAAACAAATTCTTTCTTTTACAGCACAGGTACAAGTCAAATTATTACCAAAATAAAAAGGTCTTTAAGGTCACAACAACAGGAACACTGAAGGATAGAGTAAGGGAGGTTAGGTTCTTGGAGTAGGGTTACTACTCAGACAAGAACAGCTGGATAAGCAGATACCCAGAAAGCTCTTCAGTGCGGTGAAAGGAGATGGAATGGTGGTCAACTATTCAGAAGCGTTCCTTTCAGGTTCAATTTAACAAAATGGTTGGGTAAGTTAAGGACACTGATGAGTAGAGTAGGGGGATTCGGTTCTTGGAGTAGGGTTACTACTCAGACAAGAACAGCTGGATAACCAAATACTCAGGGTGCTCTTCAGTGTGGCGAAGGGAGATGGAATGGTGGTTAACTGTTCAGAATCATCATACTTTCGCGTGGGATTAGCCCATAGAGTTAGCATTTAAGTAGGAGTTTAAGTTCTAAAAATATAAGCTGCCTCTCACTAACCAGGGTACTAATATTCTTCAAAAATAAATAGAAAAGTAAATATACATGTTCTTATAAACTTTGTTGCACAGATCTACCACTGGAGTGAGGACACTCCAGCTGTCAGGAAGGGCCGAATGTTATCAACCATGGCAACCGAGGGTACTCGCACAAGGTCAGCGATCTCAGGGGTCGAGTGCGACAGGAATGCTGAGGGAAAAAGTGCTTGCGATGAACCGAAATGCGGCGGCTGGGTTGAGGCATTCATTCGGGGTGATTCATGGGAGACGTATGGGCGCGGCTAGCTAACGTTAACATTGATGGTTAAATGTATAGATTTTACTTTGTCTTTTCAAATGTTACAGTTTGATATTTTTGTAATAAACGGTTGTTTACAAGTTTTTAATTTCCTTCCCAAAAAGTCAAAATACGATTTTGTCCTCCAACATGCACAGACGTGCCTATTTTAAAAAATATATATTCATTGGTCACTGAAATATTTACAACATTTCAGACCTTTTAAACATACGTATATGTCAATTAAAAAATCGAAAATGACGAATCAAAATATATTGAAAGTAAGCAATGACTCATAAAATTACCAAGCATACACACCTAATTGGGTAGGAAGTAGTGAATGTGAACGTAACACATGTATCTCCTTTTACTCGAATTTCCAGACTTCCCTTCTACGTTATGCAATTTACCCCATCACGAGTACGGACCCGGGATATCCTTTGATGTAGCTATTATTGAGGTCGATCGTTCGATCGTCCATCAGCTGGCACCTATAGTACCTGATGCGCCCTCACACGTAGATTATTTAATCCCTTTCTTTTTTATTTCTCGTTTGCCTCACAAATATTGCTAATGGCTTTCATTCGCAGGGGAAAAGGTGGAGATTAAAGCGCCTTAACGACCACTGTGCAAACATTACAGAGACTATAACCTTTTGTAGAAAGAGATTGCAAAAAAGCGGGTTTTAACCGGCACAATTACTAAACTAAAGCTGTTAACAATACCGTGGTTTTTCAGTCTTATAAAATAGTTAATATAGTTTATATTTGCGGGAATGAAGAAACAAAATATGTGGACGTGATACTAAATTATAATGCACTCCATTAAATTGGAGTAGGGTAATCAAGTTTGTAGCCTTATCTTCTTTTATATAATATTAATAAAATTGAAACTCTAAGTGACTTCAAAATAATATATTTTTATAAAGCTAACATTGTATATTTAGGTGAAAATTTCATCAAAATCGATTTAACCGCTTTTGTGATTGACTTGAACAGACAGACAGACAGACAGACAGACAGGCAGACAGACAGACAGACAGACAGACAGACAGACAGACAGGCAGGCAGGCAGGCAGGCAGGCAGGCAGGCAGACAGACAGACAGACAGACAGACAGACAGACAGACAGACAGACAGACAGACAGACAGACAGACAGACAGACAGACAGACAGACAGGCAGACAGACAGACAGACAGGCAGGCAGACAGATAGATAGACAGATAGACAGATAGACAGATAGACAGATAGACAGATAGACAGATAGACAGATAGACAGATAGACAGATAGACAGATAGACAGACAGACAAACAGACAGACAGACAGACAGACAGACAGACAAACAGACAAACAGACAAACAGACAGACAGACAGAGAGTTTGTCTGTCTCTTTGTCCGGGCTAATCTCAGAAACGACTGAGCCAATTCTAATGAAATTTTTACTTGAATTTGACTATTTTTTAAGCACCCATTAGACTATATTTTCGGTTGAATTTCACTGTGTTAACAATTTTATATAAGGTTAAATATAACAAAAATCGGTGTGTTGGAAATATCTTCCAAGCAGTTAATATTATTGAAAAAATCTTAGTAAATAACTTGTTGACTTTACAATTTACAATTATTAGAAAAATGGCCAAAATTTCGAAAAAGTTTAATTTGTATACAAATTCTCGTAAAAAAATTGATATCCCAAAATCAAAATTAAAATTTTGAGATTAAAATCAAATTAGAGAAAAAAATAGTGAAAGCCCAAGATAAAAGTTTTTAGAAAAATGTTTAGCTCAAAAAACCAGGCTAGAGAACTTTAAAAAATTTTTCTCTTGAAAGGATCATTTTTTTGTTCACTTGGCCTATGGATTCCTACACAATTGTTAAAATGGAAATTGAATGGCAACCAGATAACGCATTGCATTACTTTAAAGTGTACACACCGCATTTTAAGTTTTGGAAGTGGACTCAATTCCACGGCTGCTAATCGATTACATGAAAGCACTTGATATCTCCAATCCAGAGAAATAAAATTCGTACTTTAAGTATAGAAAATCTAGAGCTTTAATTCGTTATTTGGGGTTTTATTTTCGGCTCGATCCAGCTTATATGATCACATTCTCCAAGCTGTTAAATATAGATTAGTTCTTTGTACGTAATTTCGCTTTAGGTGGCCCTTCCAATTCAAACATTGCAAATTTAAAGCTATTACCCATTACTTAGAAAAAGGAATTAATTACAAGTTAACTACATTTTTAATTACCTTTAAATTTTACAAAAAAATAATCGATTTTGTTTAATGTAAATTTTGACTTGTTCTTCAAAATTTGGGTTTAGTAATTCCGACTTTTTTGAAAATCTCGACTGTTCAAATTATTACCCTTTATTTTTAATTTCGCCTTTTCTCTTTTTTTCTAAAATGTCGATCACTTTTAGACATTCCGACTTTTTTTAGTAAAAAATATCGACTTCTGAATATTTCAACTTTTTTGAAAATTTGTTTTTTAAATTACTGGCTTCCATTAAAAATTTCAACTTATGTTTTACAATATTGACCTTTTGGAAATTCCAACTGTTTTTAAAGAGGTCAATTTTTATTAAACAATTCCACTTTTTTAAATTTTAACTTATTTTCTAAATTTCGACTTTTTGAAAATTTTGACATTTGAAAATATTCACTTTTCTAGGAATTTCGACTTTTCTTGGAATGTTAACTTTTGTTTAAAAATATTGACTGACGAACTTTCGAATTTTTCTCGAAATAATAACCTAATTTTGAAAAATTGAACCTTTTTTGGCTTTTTTCCAAATTTCAACATTTTTGAACTCCGATTTCTTTTCAAAATTTAGATTAATTTTTGAATATATTGACTTTAGCTCGAAGTGTTGAATTTTTTGAAAAATTTCGACTTTTTTAAAATGTTTGACTAACTTTTGAATATTTCACCTTTTGTTTTTTAATTTCCCTTCTCACCGAAAATTTATAGATTTTTTAAAATTGTTTTTAAAAATTTGAATATTTTGGAGAATTTTTAGTTTTTCTCTAGATTTATACCTTTGAATTTTTTTTGGTGGACTGGACTGGTCCTTGGTTATCTTCAAAAATTGAGATACAGAACTTGTCCCCTGAAACTAAGAAATTTTAAAAAACACAACACACGCTGCTTCTTGAATGACATTTTTGAAAAATCTTACTTCGATTTTTTTTGAAAATATTTGATTCATGTTTTAATGGCTTTAATTTTCGCCAGTTACTCCTTCCATAATTCTAGATTCTCTGTAGCCTTCTGTTAAGGATTGGCAATCTCTTATAGATCACCCCAAGGAGTAATTACGTGGGACCCTTGTTTGTCAATCGCTGCTTTTGACTCAATAATAATAAAAGCCAATAAAACATGAACGAGAATATCAAACAAAAAATGAATGAGAATATCGAATTTTTGCATTATACTTTAAAAATTTCGAATTTCAAATTTTCCAATTTATTTAGACGTCCAGATTTAACAAAATTGGACCTATTTAAAATTTTAACTTTTTCGTAATTTCGCTTTTTTTCCAAAATTTCCAAAATTTCGACATTTTTCAGAATTTCAATTTTTTTTTTGAAAATTTAGACTTTTTTTGTTAATTTGACCAAATTGTGACACAAAATTTTGAACTTTGCTCAAAATTTCGAGTTTAAACTTTTATTTTTATTTTGGTAATTTGATTCTTTTAATTTTGATCTTATTTTAAACATTTGCACCTTTTTTGAAAATTTAGACCTTTGTTCAAAATTTCGACTATTTCTCAAAGTCCTAGCTTTCCAATTTTTACTTTTTTTTCAAAAAATTCGATTTTATGTAACTTTAACTACTTTTCTTCGTTTCGACCTTTCGTCATCAATATCGACTTTTTCTGAAAGTTTTTTGACACTTTTCTGAATTCCGAGTTTATTCCAAAATGTTGTAATGATTACTGCCCAGCTCTGCTTGCTTAGCGAATGCATTTTTATTTCACCAATAATGACCCGTGTTATTGCCAAAAACATTTACAATATATTCGAATAATTTTTTGCAAATGCGAATATTTGTTAAATCACTAACTGATAACTAATAAAAAACCAATATACAGATAAGGAAAAATTTTCATTGTCCATGTAAAACGCTAAGAATTGTCCCTTCCATAGTTTTCTACGGCCGCTGAACGTATTCCCCTACTTTGACGCAGCATGCTCGTCTCTTCCAGTTTATATGTTAGAAAAAACTTGTCGAGAGTTTTAGAACGAACTGGAATATTGTTTAGCACAATCTGGCGGCCTATTTGAGCTCCTTATATTGTAATGTTTAAAAAAATGTTATGTTATATTCTTCATTAGAATTATTATTGATTTTGTTTAAGAAATCTCGTGTATTTATTTTGGTTATCAAAGAATATCAGTTTTATTTTGCCTCAGACTTTGATTAAATCAACGGACTAAAAGAACAAATAGCATGTGGTACGCACATTTTAATAAAATTGTTTCCTGCCAGTAGTAATCCCGTAATAAAACACGTTAGAAGCTATGATGTACTACTGAAATCTCCACCAGCACTGATCGCTGCGCTCTGCGTTGAATTGTTTACACCGGTGTAGGAGAATACAAGGCGCCGCCCATCTATCCCACTATTAGCTCTCAATATTAAATCTCTCATTAACATTCTCCCTATGGACAGTGTTTGACTTTCCTGATGTGTATATCTTTTAATTAGTAAACTGCTGATTACGTAGTTCAATTTCTGTATTTTTTTAACTAGCGTTTTGGTTTGATTTATTAAGCGTTCATGCATATTTTACAATATAATACTGACCGCTAATAAATCAATGCACTATTTAAATCATAGTTTATTTACTGGTGAGGGCGATCATCGGGCCGCTTGCAAGAGAAAAATATTTTTAGAAAATCAGCCCGTCAGGAGGTGAAATGACATGTTAAAATTCTGTACAAAAACAATTATTTATCTAATTACACGACTAACGGCTAGTTTCTTACATATATTTCAAAATGATTCATCTCCTTTTTTATTTCGACCAGTGTTAAAACCTTATATTAATACAATGTTAACTTTACAATTACACCACAGGGATAAGACGCCAAAATTTTAAAGTGCTTAATGACCAAAGTGCTCCATCCTTTAATACCCCGAGATATATCACTAAATTGTAATATTCGTACATAAATAGTAGTCTCGAGTCTCCAGGAAATTGTGCAGCTAATTCCCCCTAAACTCAACACAATATTAATAAAAAGTGGATTAACGGGAGATTTAGCAGGGAGGGTGTTTAGCACAAGTGCGTATGGTGTTGTGTCGTAATTAACGGAACTCGGTTAAGGTAAAAGCTGCTTTTCGTATGAAGTAAAGAGGCTTGGATTTCCGACAGGATGTGATTAATGTCGCGAACCGCCATTATGGCGTGGCCTTATGTGTCCCCGAGGCAAGTCGAGAATAGCCTGTTAGACGGCCCTTCACCTTCATAATTATATTTAAACCCGTGAGAGGACCAGACATCGGTTAAATATATGTCGAGAAAGGAACAAGTCATGAAATATTAATAATAATATAAAATGCGTCATGATATCCTCATTCGGTTTCCTCCAGTTCATTTTTCATTTTGTAACTAAATATTCATCTACAAGGTTTTAAGTTCTAAGAGCGTCCGATTTGCAAAATATTTTACAATTTTCCGCATTTTACTTCTAGATTATAATTAGAGCTGCAAAAGAATATCGCGCTAAATAAAATATTTTAAGCCAATTTTCTCCTAGGTTGTACTAGAACAAAAAAAGTAATACTCCGTTTGTGAGGAACTCGGGCTATATAGAAGCAAAGTTTCTTTCTGGTATTTTCTCTGAAAATAAAATTAACTCTAACTGGTTCTCTTGGCTACTTTAGATAACTTCCTTTTAGACGGTGAGAATATTTAATCTTTTTTCTGGTGCAATTATATTTAACGATTTATTTGTAGAAAATCTTGAAAACTCGCTGCAAATATATTTATCATTGTCCACTTTAATAACAAGTTTTTATCACAGCAAGACACTCTTGTGTAAGTAGAAAGTAAAAACTTGTTTTTAAATACTTTGCAATACATTGTGGTTATGTTTATAACTATGAAATTTTATTAACGATTAAAAAGCAACAGATATTAAAAATTCCACAATGTTTTAATAAAAATTTGGTAACACCGGACCAGGTTTCACTTTACAGCGGTTATACAATGAAGCTTGTTAGTAAAACAACGGCTAAACAAATTTTTAATATTTGTTGCTTTTTAACCGTATTAATCATATTAAAGTTTAATAGTTATGAATATAAAAGAATTCCACGAAGTAAGGGTAAGAAATATCAAGTATGGTTATGTCTCAGCAATCAAGATTTTTTATTTAAACTAGTGTTCATCTTTCTCAGTTTGACAAACTGTGACTTCTTTTTTAATAATAAAGAAGCATTTTCAGATATAGAATTAGCAGCAGTAACGTTGAAAGCATTTTATAATGTAATATATATTGATAAAGTACACAGCCTGATTAAGAGGAAAATTTTTAGAATTAGCAACCCAAATTTAGCCCAAACTTAAAAACTGTTACCTTAACAAAATTAATCTCTTTGTCGGGGCCCTATCAAAATTTAAAAAAAAAATTGGAAACGATATTTAATAACCTTCTTCATAGCATTGAAAACGATTTCGAAAGACCAATATTCCTAATTGTCCAAGATGATTCGCCAAAAGGAAGTGCTCGCGAAGAGCTGTTGCATTCCCTCACGTAAAATAAAAAATAACGAGTAATAATACAACTCTTTTAATTAAATGATCATAAAAATAACTAAAAGCTAAAAAATTGACGACTAGATTGAGATCAGCTGGTTTGAAAATGCTGAAATATAAACCAAAAACTACTACATATCTGAAAAGTCAAATGCAAATAAAACGGGAAATTTGAAAGTTGCTCAAAATATTAAGGTAAATTATAAAATTATAACATTATTTAAAAATATTAAACTCAAAATGTAACTTGAGATAAAGATATTAAAAATAACAATCAAGGACACTTCGCCAACTCTAACAGAACTATAACGATGATGTCCATAAGGGATATCCTCAAATCCGTTAACAAGCGAATATGATCTAACACTAATATGACTAGTCAAATGTGGCTACTCATATTCCAAAAATAAATTACATGTCAGACCTATCATACTTGCCAATATGCATAAATAAACCTTGGCAGCATTAAACATATTGTTAGGTCAGTAAATATCAATATTCAAAGGTAAATGTTCTCCACTCAAAAGACAACATAAACTAAGAAGTAAGCCACTGACTTACTAGGCACTCCAATACAATTAACAATTCAAAAACTAATAAATGCAAAATTTACAACACTAGAAAGTAAACTATATAAAACTAAATTTGTCCAAATACAATCAACATATTTCCTTATAATTATTATGAAAAACACCAAAATGAAACGTGAAATTCCAGCCTGCGCAATATTTATCGGATTTTTCCGATGAGATAATTAACCTGCCAAATTTTCCTCTAGGCGAAAGAAGGGGGTAGTTGATTTAGGATATCCTGAAGAAGGAAAGCCATTGAACTATCAGTATTTATTTCGCTTCTTCAACGACACACGGCACAAAAATGAAAAGAAGTGGAGAGCTCTATTAGGCGACTTCTACAAACACCTTAGCAGTCTGAAATGAACAAAAACGCGACCATCACCCTTACGGATGAATGCTACAACGTAAGTAACTTAGTACATAAACAAATATGTAAATAAATGAATGAAGAAATGAATGAATGAATGAATGAATAAAAATAAATAAATAATAACACGTGCCCCTACCGTTACTGGTCTGCACCTGTAGAATTGATCGAATCATCCTTCACCCTTCATTTATTCCCAACTAGAAGGCATATATTCGACTGGACAAAATAATGAACTGAAATAAAAATAATACATTATAACATAACAATACATACGATTTCGGATGAACCTTGAACTAAAAAAAAAACTGATGGTTTTCACATTAGTGAAGAATTCTTCAATTTTTCTTTTATTAAATACATTTAACAAATTGCACGATGTTTGAAAAAATAAATTTTTCAAATAGGATTTTCAAAATAAATCAAAAATTTCAAAAAATGGAATCAGTACACCTAGTAAAAGATATTTGAAAAAAATGAAATTTTTCAAAATATTCGAAACTGAATCAAAATTTTGAAAAAATAATAAAGAAAGAAGAGCGAAAATTTTTCTTCAAACAGTCGTAATTTCAGAAAAAAAAAACTTTCAAATTTGTCTTTTTTTATACAAAGAAGTCCAAATTTTGGAGAGAGTGGAAATTTTCAAAAAAAGTGAATTTTTCACTAATGCGATCAAATTAACGAACTCGGAATCAAAATTTTCATGAAAAGTCGGGCTTCACAAAAAAAATGGAAACTTCAAAAGGACCCAAATACAAAGAAGTTGTAACGTCTAAAGAAAAATTATATTTTTCTAAATTTCCATTTTTCAGAGACCACATTTCCGAAAAAGTTGAAATTGAATCCGAATATTCATGTAAACATTTTAAAAAAAGCAGAAGTTTGAAAAAATGTTCATCATTGTCAAAATTTAAAAAAAATAAAAATGTTTAAAAATTTGATAGTTGAAATTCAAATTGTATTATTCCAATGGAAGTCGAAATTCAGAAAAAAAGTCAAGATTTTGAGAGAAAGTGGAAATTTTGCAAATAAGTCAATATTTATAGAAAAAATGAAAATTTTATAAAATGTTCGAAATTTTGGAAACTGTTCGAAATTTTGAAAATTTTATGGAGCTACGTCTAAATCATGGAAAAAAATGAAAAATTTGAATAGAGTGAAAATTTTAAAAAACCCGAATTTTTGACAACATTTTTTAAAAAGTGGTGATTTCCAAAAAAATTAAAGTTGTGAAAAAAGTAAAATTCATAATAGTGTCAATATTTTTATAGATGAATGTTTCGGAAAGGTTAACATTTATAAATATAGTCAAAATTTTCTAAAAAAATAGAATTAAAAAAAGCCATTTACAAAAATAGTTAAAATTTCGGGAGTCAAAATTTTCAAAAAATTAGCTCAAGTTGCAAATACAGTCAAAATTTTAAAGAAAATAGGGAACATTTTATAGTCAAACTTTATGAAATAAAAATAAAAAAAATAGAACTTATCAAACAGAGGAGCAATTTACACAAATACTGAATATTTTAAAAATAAGTTTTGCTATGAAACAGTTCATGTTTTCGAGATATGCAAGTTGTCGATGGCCATAGTTCCTCTATGGGCCAATAGGTGGTGGTTCTAAGAAGTCACACGCTTGACGTCCGTGAATTCTTTGGTACTTACTTGTCGGAATATTTGTTAGCATTCGAGTTGGATATACCAAACTGACGAGATCTAACAAGATCGAAATCGATATTTGGTTTCCAAACTTCCAATCTAATAAATGTTCAAACCTATTGGTCTGTGCATTAGAATTTTGGAGGTATGTTAAAATTTCAAAAATGAGTGGAAATTAAATAGGAATTAAAAAAATAATAATCTCAAAAAGTCGAAAATTACAAAGAACGAATATTTTTTTAAATGTTTAATGTTTCAAAAATATTTGTTTTTTTCTAAATCGAGTTCTCTAAAAAAAAGTCAAAAATTTTAAAAAGTAGGAATAAAAAAAATTAAAATATAAAAGGAAGCCCAAATTTTGAAAAAGTTGACATATATGAAAGTGTCAAAATTGGCAAGAATATTTTTTTTCACGTAGGAAATTTAAGATAATCAAAGTTTTCAAAAATGGTTGAAATTTGGAAAAAATAATGCACACTCCTAAATAAGAAAAAAGCCAAAAAAATGCACAAGTCAAGTTATTCAAGGAAAGTAGAATTTTTCAAAACAGACGAAACATGTAATAATCAAAAGTTCAAGAAAGATTCGAAAAAAAGTTAAATGCTTTGGAGTAAAAATTTGAAAAACAACTCTTAATATTTAAATGGTCAAAAATTTCCAGTGAAGGCACAGACATTTTCAGCAAGTAACACTTTTCGAAAATATTCGATATTTTGAGAAGAGCCAAATTTTGAAGAGCCAATATTTTTAAAAATGCATAACTTAGTAAAACTAGTTCGGCAATTTCAAAAAGGTATATTTTTCCTATTTCACAAAAGGTTAAAATTTGCAGAAAGGCCAAAATTTCCAGAAATAGTCGGAGTTTTGACTTCAAAATTTGAAGGTCAATATTTTAAAAAAGTCGAAATTTATTAAAAAAAAGCAAAACTTTCAAGCATGTAAAAATGTTAAAAAGAAACTTGACGTTTTTTGAAAATGGTCAGAATTTACTAAAAAATGCAAAAATCTTCAGAAAGACATGAATATTTGAAGAAGTCAAAATATTTAAAAAGAATTATAATTTAAAAAAAAAACCGAAATTATGAAAGCCTAAACTTTCAAAGGCGTCGACATTTTTAAATGGATTTAAATTTTCCAGAATTATAATTTTTAAAAAGTATAGTTTTCAACATTGTCAAAGTTTCAAAAAAGTTAACATGTTAATTTAAAGGAAGATTGTATTATTTGAAAAAGCTGAAAAAAAGACAGTCAGGCGTTTGCCAGAAATTGATAATTTTAAAATTAAGTCAAAATTTCTAAAAAAAGTAAATATTTTGAATAAAATAGTAAAAAGTTTTAAATAAAAAATAAAAAAGAAATTTTAATGTAAAAATTTTCACAAAGGGCGAAAAATCAAATTAAAAAAAAAATAAAACTGCACAAAAAGCGAAAACTTTAAAAAATATGCCAATCAAAAAAAAAATCAAATTTAAAAAAAAAAATGTTATTACTCGATTTCTACGAATATCAGAAGAGTTTCGTTTCTGGTATGGTGGACATACTAAGGTACCGTGCTCTGATGTTTTGAAATTGGCCCCCTTTTTTCATTTTTTATTTTTTATATATTTCCTTGTATATTATTTCTTTGTTCCTGAAAAAGCCCCTTACGATGGTGGGCGAAACGTCAAACACTTTTAGTAGTTTTTTGATGCGGTCTAATCCCGGAAGAAGTATATCCTGTACTGATTTTGACCGTGAAGGCTTTCGTTATCGAATATCTTAGGAGTCTAAAATGAACAAAAACATAACCATCACCCTCACGCATAAGTGTTAAAGCGTAAAAAAATTAGTAAGTGAGTTAATTTATAAATAAATTAATAAATAAATAAAAGAATAAATTAACGAATAAATATAAATAAATAATAACACGCCCCCTTTTACTGCACATCAAATCATCCTTCACCCTTCATTTATTTTCAACTAGGGGCATATACTCGATTGGACAAATAATTAGCTCAAAAAAAATACTAGATAAATTATCCAAAATTTCGAATGAACCTTGAACAACAAAAAGTTGATAGTTTTAACCATTACTGAGTAGAATTTTTCAATAATACTTAAATTGCACGACGTTTGAAAAAATAAAATTTCTAAATAAGATTTTCTAAGTAACTCAAAATTTCAAAAAATGAAGTCAATAAACCTAGATAAAAGATATTA
Source organism: Dastarcus helophoroides (assembly GCA_028583605.1). Classification (NCBI taxonomy): domain Eukaryota; kingdom Metazoa; phylum Arthropoda; class Insecta; order Coleoptera; family Bothrideridae; genus Dastarcus; species Dastarcus helophoroides. The sequence continues at coordinate 30,988,513 of CM053331.1, read as the reverse complement.
AAAAAAAAGATTTTCCAAAATAGTTAAAACTGGATCGAAATTTTGAAACAATAATAAAGAAAAAAGAGCGGCAGTTTTCTTAAAAAAGTTGTAATTTCAGATAAAGCGAAACCTCTAAGATTCGCCGTTTTTTATAAAAAAAAGTCCAAATTTTGACGAGAGCGAAAATTTTCAAAAAAGTGAATTTTTCAGTAGTAAAGTCAAATTGTAAAACTCAGAACTTTACGTTTCAGAAAATGTTCGAAATTTTGAAATTTCATGGGATTGCGTCCAAATCATGGTAAAAATAGAAAATTTGAATAACGTTAACATTTTGAAAGAGTTTTTTGGTGGAACGGACTGGTATTTGGTTATCTTTAAAAACTGAAATACAAACCTTGTCTTCTGAAGCCAAAAAAGATTAAAAAACACCACAGATGTTGCTCTAACGCGTTTCGATAGCCAAGCTATCATCTTCAAAGAGATACTGGAGATGATAGCTTGGCTATCGAAACGCGTTAGAGCAGCAACCTCTGTGATGTCTTTTGGTTTTAGAGAACAAGATTTGTGTTTCAATTTTGAAATAGCCCAATTTTTCACATAGAATCTTTCAAAGAGCTGCGATTCCCAAAAGCACCTAAATTTGCCAAAAAAATTGGTAATTATGATAGTGTCCAAATTTTTATAGTCGAAAGTTTTGAAAAGGTTAAAAATTATAAATATAAGTCAAAACTTTCAAAAATAGAATAAAAAATAACCGTTTACAAAAATAATCACAATTTCGAGAGTGGGAATTTTCAAAAAAAGTCGAAGTTTCAAATATAATCAAAATTTTGAAAAAAAAAGACGAAACTTTTATAGTCAAAATTATTGCAAAAAAAACAATTGAACTTATTAAGCAAAGGCGAAATTTACACAAAAACTGAATATTTTGAAAGTAAGTTGTAGTTATGAAACAGTTCAAGTTTTTAAGATATATTAGCCTTTTAAGAATGAGTCGAAATTACACAAAAGAAAATAAAAAAGTCGAAAACTTCAAAAATTAATACCTTTTTCAAACGTCCAATGTTTTGAAAAAAATTGTTTTGTTTTAAATCGAGTTCTCTAAAAAATATCAAAAATCTTTAAAAGTAACGCTTTGAAAAATATTAAAACCTTAGAGAAGGCCCGGTTTTGAAATGCTGACACATTTAAAAACGTCTTAAATTTTTAGAAATACTTTTTGCATGTCGAAAATATTAAGGTATATAATTTTTCAAAAAAATTTTTGAGGAAAAAAGTTAAATTTTATAGAAAAAGGAAAAAGTTGAAAGAAAGGACAAAGTTTTTGAAAGAAATAAAAGTTTTAACACAAAACATTTAAGAAAGGTAAAATTTTTTAAAAACAGACGAAACATGCAATAGTTAAAACCTTTATTTTACCGATATTTACAAGAAATTTTGACCATTTTAAAACATTAACCTTCAAACTTCAATGTTGAAATTCCAACTTTTTCTGGAAATGTTGACTTTGTTTGAAGTTTGAAGGTCAATATTGTGTAAAAGTCAATATTTTAAACAAAATAAATGCAAAACATTAAAACATGTAAATATTTTCAAAAAACTTAGGGCTATGCACAAGAATGGTGGAAATTTATAAACATTTGATACTTTGGGGATAGTCTAAATTTTGAAAAATCAGTATTTTCGAAAACGTATAACTTTTAGTAATAATATTTTTTAAAATCAACAATTTCAAAAGTAGTATTTTTTTTTTAAAGGCCGAAATTTACACAAACTGTCGACTTTTTTAAAATTCTGACCTCAAACTTCAAAGTTAAAATTCCCACTTTTTCTGGAAATGTTGACTTTGTTTGAAGTTTGAAGGTCAATATTTTATAAAGTCAAAATTTTGAAAGAAATAGAAGTAAAACTTTGAAAGATGTAGGAATTCCAAAAACCTAAGGTTTTACGCAAGAATAATGGAAATTTACAAAGAAAGTAAAAATCTTTAGAAAGACAGGAAAATTTATAATTTTAAAACCCTGAATTTTCAAGAAAGTTTAGTTTTCTAAATGAGTTGAAATTTTCAAGAATCAAAACTTTAAAAAAATCAAAATATTTAAGATTTTTAAATCTCTAAACAAATGAACATGCTTAAAAATTTGATATTTTAAAGAAAAATTTTATTTTTAGAAAAAACGCCTAATTTAGAAAGACACTCAGGAGGAAGATTGAACATTTTCAAAATAAGTAGAAATTTCTAAAAAAAAGTGAAAACTTAAAAAGTTAAATCTTTTAAATAAATAATACAGTGGGAATTTTAAATATTGAAATTTTCCTTAATGAAGGATCAAAATTTTCAAAAAAATTGGGTTTCACAAAATAATGAAAACTAAAAAAATTCACATACCAAAGAAGTTGTAATTTAAAAAAAAAATTAAATTCGTTTAAAAAAATCGCTATTCTACAAAGAGACAATATTTCTAAATAAGTAGGAATTTTTAGATGAATTCAAATATTCATGTCCTTTTAAAAAAGGCGAAATTTTCAAAAAAAAATTTACCTTGACAAAACTTTCAAAAAAATAAAAATATCTAAAAATTTGATAGTTTAAAAAAAATTGTATTTTTCAAAAGGGTCCAAATTCAAAAAAAAAGACAAGATTTTGAGAAAAAAAAAGAACATTTAAAAATAAGTTAATATTTCAAAGAAAGTAAAAATTTTGAAAAAGGATTTTTAAATAAAAAATTAAGTGTAATTAATGAAGTAATGTTTTTTTCAATTTATTTAACATTTCTTCGGCCCAGTTTGAAAATATTTAAATTTTTATGGTTTGTTGACAATTTTCTAAACAATTTTTGAAATGCGACTACGTGATATTTAAATTTATTGAAAACGTTACTTCATGACAGTTTACAAATTAAGAGGTTAGTTTATTTTACATAAAATAGGAATAATTTATCAAAAATACAAAATTTTTATTTTTTCCATATCTAATTTTGGGTCTCCTATTTTTCATTATTCCTATTCTATGTAAAATAAACTCTCCTCTTAATTTGTAAACTGTCATGAAGTAACGTTTTCAATAAATTTAAATATCACGTAGTCGCATTTCAAAAATTTTTTAGAAAATTGTCAACAAACCGTAAAAATTTAAATATTTCCAAACTGGGCCGAAGCAATGTTAAATAAATTGAAAAAAACATAATATTTCCGGTCAATAAGGGTCTACCATGAAGAATAATGAAGTAATTTTAAATGTCGAAATTTTTAAGAAACACGAGCTTTTTAAGAAAGAAACAAATTTTTTAAAGAAAGTTGAGCTTCACAAAAAAAAACAGAAACATTAAAAGAACTCAAATACAAAAAAATTGTAATTTCTAAATAAAAATCAATTTTTTTTTAAATTTTATTCTTTAGAGACAATATTTCTAAAAAAGTCTAAATTATTAAATGAATCAGAATATTCATGTCGACATTTTTAAAAAAGCAGAATTTTGAAAAAATTTTTAACATCGTCAAACTTCTAAAAAGTAAGAATGTTTAGAAATTTGATAGCCAAAATCAAAATCGTATTTTTCAAAAAAAATCGAAATTTAGGAAAAAAGTCATGATTTTGAAGGAAAGTGGGAACTTTGCAAACTAGTCACTATTTCTAGAACAAGTGAACATTTAAAAAAATGTTAAATGTTTTAAAGCATAATAAAGAAAAAAAAAAGCCAAACACCAAACAAGTGTAATAATTAATTGAAATTGTTTTAAAATTTCTTTTTTTTAGAAGGGCAACATTTACAAAAAAGTTTTCCATAAAAGTGAAGATTTAAAAAGAAATTAAATGTTTAAAAAAGATTAGGTTAAAAAAAAACATTGGTAAACATTGTCTATCAGAATCTTTCAAGATTCAAGAAAATGTAAATATTGTTACGTGCGTTATCGGTTCGAATTGATACACGTGATGGATTTATTCCCACTTTATTACTGAACTCAACTTGAATCACCACAATTTACAATTAACTCACTTCTACTAACTTACTAATTGCACTGATTCTAAATGACTGACTCGAGGGAAAACTGACCGCCTTTTTATAGTTTCGGCCCGCGTCTTCCAGAACTTTCGGCAGATAAGGCTTATCGAATGCCGAAATTTCTGGAACGCTTATCTGCCGTTTGTTTCGTTATCGCGGCCGCTTTCCCCTTATCAGAACCTTCTAGAAACTTTTTTTATTTACTAAATTCTACAATTCTATTCTAAATCCTATTTCATCTATTTACATTACGTTACAATATTTTGAAGGAAAGGTTAAAAGTTGCAATATGTCGAAGTTTCAAAAGTTTAACAATTTTCAGAAAAGTCCAAATTATCAAAATTTTGAAAATTAAGTCAAGAACCTCTGTTTTACAGGAACAACAAATTTTACAAAAATAGTCGTTATTCTTAACAAAGAGTAGATATTTTAAGAAGTTTTCGAAAAAACTCGAGCTTTTCAAAGAAAAGAGAAAGCCTTGAACAATTCAAATACCAAACAGGTTGTAATTTTTAAAGAATAATTATATTTTTTTTTAAATTTCTATTTTTCAAAAGGGGAACATTTACAAGAAAATTTTTCCCTTAAAGTGAAAATTTACAAAAAAGTTTAAATGTATGAAAAAGAGTTTGGCTTAAACAAGAACATCCACATATTTAAAATTGGTAAACATATCTATTAAAATCTTTTAAGATTCAAGAAAACGTAAATATTTAGAAAGAAAGTTAAAAACTGCAATATGCCGAAATTTCGAAAGTTTCATAATTTTTAGAAAAGACCAAAATATCAAAATTTTGATAAAGAAGTCAATACCTTTTGTTAAGAAAGTTGACAAGAACACCAAACTTTAGAAAAATTGTTGTTTTCATAAAAAAGTAAAAATTTTGAAAAAAAGTTGAAATTCTGACAAAAAAAAATCGAAATTTTTAAAAAAATTCAAAGTTTTAAAATAAGCAGGAAATCTTCATACCCTTTCCGTCACATTTTAGAAAAGAATCGAGATTTTTGAAGAAACTCGAGCTTCTCAATGAGACGTGGAAGCCTCAAACTTAAACTAAAACTTAAAGATTTCCATTTTTTAAAAGGGAAATATTTACAGAAAAGTTTTCCATAAAAGCGAAAATTAACAAAAAATTGAAATGTCTAAAAAATGTGTAGGTTAAAAAAGAACATCCACATATTTAAAATTGGTTAACATTATCTATCAGAATTTTTCATGATTTAAGAAAACGTAAATATTTTGAAAGAAAATTTAAAAGTTGCAAAATACCGAAACTTCGAAAGTTTCACTATCTTCAGAAAAGTCCAAAATATTAAAATTTTAATAAAGAAGTCAATGCCTTCTGTTAAGAAATTTTACAAGAATATCAAGTTTTAGAAAAATTGTCGTTGTTTTCATAAAAAAGTAGCAATTTTGAGAAGAAGTTGAAGTTCTGAAGAAAAGAATAGAAATTTTTAGAAAAATCGAAGTTTTGAAAAAAACAGGAAATCTTCATACTCGTTTCGCCACAACGGCAATGTGACGATTGAGAATGTCAGTGAAATATGTGAAACCAAGTTAAATTTCGTTAATTTACAGAAAAACAAAATTTTACTATTTTTTTAATAGTGTGGCGTGTTACCGGTTCGAAAATGAAAACTTCGAATTGTTACACTTTACTTCTAAACTGATTTCGAAGCTCTACAATTATAATTCACTTAACTATTAGACTATTTGGCTAGCTAACTAACCTGACTAACCTACCAACTCACTATTTGATTAACTGATTGAGAGAAAGACGACCGCTTATTTATAGGTACCGTTCCGGTTTCTAAAACGGAACTTCGTACAGATAAGACTTATCGCTTGCGGAAACATATAGAGCGCTTATCTGCCATATGTTTTATTATCGCGACCTCTTCCCATTCTCAAATATTTCTAGAGTGTTCCCTGCACAATCACTAATACAAATTTTACAACTACATTTTGTTACAATATTATTTTGTTAAATTTTTTAATTTGACTAAAAATTTAAACATAAATTAAGTTAACTTTTTCGCACTTTTGAGTTTCACATATGAACTTTTAAATACAAGATTTAGAAACTTCTTGAATGTGCATATTTTTCTGATCGAGCTAGCCAACTGTCCCTCCTATGTTCAAATTTTATCTCAGAGACCTTCTGTAAGTGGAACAGTCATTTGGGTATATGTATATACTTAAATATTTGGAAAAACTGGATAACTGAACCACCTGTTTACAGGAAAGAAAGTATTTGCTTCTTGAGATTTCAATTTTGTATATTTTACTGTAATTAATGTCGAATATATGAAAATTGAAATGGAATAAAATTAAAAATAAAAGCCTATAAAATATAGTCACTTAATTTAATTTTATGAATAATTTTTCCAAGTCAAGAATTGTGTATGTCTCCCAATGCAATGCTTAAATTATTAAAGAGCATTTCCAAATGCAAGTACAAAGTAGTAAAGTGCAAAAGACAAGACTCTATTATTTATTCAAACTTGCAGCGAAGTAAATTTACCTTATAAGCATTATGTGTCCCAGTGTTCAGGTAAACTACCCGAGCGTTTCTTTTCGTTGCCGAATCGATCAAAATTTTTCAGGCCACAAACATCACCTAGCTCGCCTATCTTGCAAAGTAAATGATGTTTTATGTAAAGTGTTATAAGACTGAAACCAAAGTACACGCAAACTGAGCCATAATTATAGGCTGTGGAATGAAACACAAATGCTCGCTTTTTAATCTCCTTCCTGCTATTACTGTAGAAGTAATATATTGCGATATTAGCTCAATTATGGGCAATCTGTACCTGAATTGAAATAGGTAATGAAGTAACATTTTAACCTCTAGGTTACTTAATGAAATTGTTAAATTTAAGAAACTTTACAATTTTCTTTTATAAGAAATTCAATAAAATGAAACATTGCATGCATTTCAAATTGCCTTCGACCGCATTCTAGAAAAAAACTTGCAAAATTTAATGGGCATGGCTAATTTCAGAAATATCATATCGAATATTAGATGTGTTTAAGTATCATAAGTCAGAGATGTTAGAATTGTACACCATAAGTATCGATAGCTTGACTTTGTTCAGTTGTCTTTCAGTTCACTTCAGGTAACGTTCAGTCATCGTTAGTGATGTTAATGTTTCTCTGAAAATATCTTAAAAGCAGTTCAAATATGTATGTCTATATGCATACGTATAAATATTTCTCTTATACATAAATGAGGCTTCCAAACTGCAGGCAGAGGTTATTTTATTTGCCGGTGTGTTACAACTATACATTTTATTTTATTGATAGATTGGAACTTTGGAGCTTAATTTATGTTCGATTACAGTCACTGACGGAAGTTAACTTGCACATAAATAAAAATCCAAACTATATACCTATTTATAAAAAATATTAACCTTAATAAATCTTTCAAAATCCATTAATCCCCCAACAATATAACATTCAAATATTATTTAACTAATAAAAAGCCAAAAAAATAGTGATAATAATAATTTGTTTGAGTCTCTTTACTAATGAGCTAGAGTGCGTGATCGGATAGCATTCATTTACAGAAAACAGGTTCATTTTAACGCAGGCTTCGTAATTTATTTCTTCGATTGCATTCGAGCAAGGTGAAATTAAGCAATCTATTATCATTTTGACGCCTTTGTTTCACTCTAGGTGCGACTCGAATCTTTCCCGGTTCAGCCCCGCATATAATATCCGAGTTCGAGATTTATACAAACTTCACAGCCCTCTTTAAGTATTCCTAATCCGTAGCGTGTCCGAAGACAATGGATCCCGATGCCGACAAAATCAATGTTCGATAAGAAGTTGCCAAATTAAATCAACTTGCAGAATGGGAATACATTGCAGAGCTTTTAAGATAAGAGCCTTAGGAGTTGTCGGCCACATATTCTTTCTGAAGTAATACGCAATCGAAGTGTACTTCAGACGACTTTCAAAGCACAGCGTATCGTAGTCCGGCGCATCCACCAAAAAGTAAATGCTGCGATATTGATGATTTTATAGCGAGTTTGTGAATTGTATAAAATGTTTATTTAGCTTTAGATATAATAGATTCTTTATTTTACTGGAATTTTACTTTTTCAGCTTTCTAGATATATCTAGAAAGCTAAATATATCTATAAAGCTCAAAACGAAAAATTATAAGGACGATTTAGAAAAAAGTTTTCATTTCAGTGGTTCACAGCGACATATTAGTTAGGTTATTAAAAGTGCTACTCAAAAAAAGAACAACTGAAGGGAAAACCCTCGAATTTTGAGGAAAAAGTTCAAATTTCGGGATAACTCAAAGAATATAAAAATTTTTCAATAGTTGAGATTTCGAAAATAAACATAATATCAAAAGTTTTATAAAAGCACGAAATTTTTAAGCGAGCAATTGAGAAAAACAGTGAAAGTTTAAATAGAAATTTTGACAATAAAATACGATAGCATAAGCTTCAAGCATAAGCTTAAATTCAAGAAAATTGTTATCTTAAAATAAACCAAGATACAAATTTTCTTCAACTTTGAAATTTACAAGTAAAATTTGATGCAAAAGCGAAAATGACGATAATTAAAAATAAGTCGTTGATAAAAAAAAATTGAAGAGTTTATAACAGACTCTTAAGTTTAAAATAAAAATTTCGAAGCAAAAGTCAAAATTTCAAGATTAGAATCAAAATTTCACAATAAAATTAAAAACTCTGAGGCGAAGTGATGACGCTACAGTACAAATTTTAAAAGAAAAGTTAAGTATTCAATTTAAAGAGGATGCGACATAAAACAATAATCTCTCAATGGTCTCGAAACTTCAAAAAAAGGACGACATTTTGAATTAAAATTTAAAAATAAATGAACGTTTCTGAAATAATTTAAAATTTTTAATTAAATTTTTGAGAAAATAAGTAAAAACTGAAAGCTTCAATGTTTAGGAAAAGACGTTTAGAAAGAATCAACTATTACAAAATTGGTTTTATTATTATTAGATTTTAAAGGTTTTAGGTCAAAATAAACAAAATCATCAGTTGTCGAGTATGGAATAAAATGTTTATCTTAAGAAAAAAGTTTAAACTGTCCTGATTAAAGTGAAACTTTTCACATTAAAAGCCCAGAATTAGATTTCGAAATTTTTGCGAATAAAATCAAAAGTATGAGATCAATGCCAAAATTTTTAGAAATTGTTTCAAAGTTTTGGCTCGGTCTTATAAAAACAAATTAAATTTTGGATTAAATTCAGGATATTCAAAGGATTTTAAATCCAAAAATTTTTAAAATGTCGAGTTGACTCTAATTTCCCTCACAAATCTGTACCGTTTTACTTTTACGAATTTAGGAAATGTTTTGTGTGACGTTTACGTTTTCTAAGAAAAATAAAACTTTTTAATCTAAAATGAGAAAAAAATTGAAAAAAGTTCAACATGTCAAGATTAAGTTTGACTTATGATTTTTTTCTAACCTTTCTTGAATTTTATTGACATTTTGATGTTACGTTTTAAATTTTATTAAAAAGATGTCGAATTTTGTAGTTTAAAAAATTTCGAGTTTAACTCCGCATTTTAAGAAATAATTCAAATTGCAAGACAAACTGGAAATTTATATAAGCGATCTTTCGAGATTTATTACGAAATTTTGACAGAAACTTGGATTTTGTTAGAACTAATAAAATTTTTACAACTTTTAAATTTAAAATTTAAAGATTTTAATTCGGTACTTGAATAAAATTTTGAATAGTCGATTTTTTACTAAAAATTCAAAATCTCCTATTAGCCATAATTTTGGAAGACATTTTTTAGGAATTGTTTTTATAGAACTTTTTTATTTTTTTCTATAATGTCGATTCTTTTATAAATTTCATCTAAAATGTTAATCAAATCTTTTATGAATTTTAAGGTTCACACTAAATTTAGCATTTTTAAACTGGAAAATTCGGAGTTTTTTTAAAATCTTAATTAACCAGTTTAATGGGATTTTTTTTATTTTTTCCTAAATTTTTAACTTCTTAACAAAAAACGTTAACATTTTTTTGGTAGAGTTGATTTTTTAAATAATTTAATTAATTATGTTTCGAATATTTGAGTTATTTCTCAAAATTTTAACTTTCAAGTAAAAGCTTTGGAAAGAATATTTAAATTATCACTTAGTTACCCGTGTGGGGTTATTTAGGAGTGTTTTTCCCCCATCGGGCGCGTCCCCAGGTGGCGGATAGGGGAATGCCTCCCAGATATGGGAGGTAGGGGTAAATTATCCCCCGCGGACCAAAATAAAACACTCCAACCCAAAAAACCATGGAGCGTCTGTTCCATAGTGGGCGGCTCCATGGTCGGCGTCTGACCCGGATCGGGCGGCCGTAAACCTGGCTTTAGGCCAAATCATCCCCCACCCCAAATCCAATTCCCATGGAGAGCGATCCAAACAAATTTACACCGGAGCAGAGGGACGGAACCTCGCTCCCGGTCGGGACCGGTGGTTGTCAAGCGGGCCCCACCCGACCGTCATCCAGCGACCGCGGGACACCTTCGGCGAGTAGCCAGGCTGAGGTGTCTACAAGAGCTACTGGCGAAACAGCACCGGGCGGATCCAACGATCCACCCCAAATCCCCAGAGTCCGGAAAAGAATTTCCGGGGCTCAACAAAGGAGAAGGCAGAGGGAGAGGCGGGCAGCAAAAACTATTGCCACCTGCAACACCTCTGCCGAACAAAACAAACCCGGCCCTTCAGGACCGGCCGGCGACCATGCGCCTCAGGGTGCTGATCGCCGGCCGACCTCAAGACCCGGTATGAAGAGAGCACGATCGAAATCGTCTCCTGGCCCTTCTCCTGGGAATGTTCCCAAGAAGGGACCGGGTAGGCAGAGGCCGGCCGCAGGCTCTTCTAAAACCACATTTAGCGAAATGGTGACCAACCATCTAAGGGTGGCCATCATTGACAAAAAGGACTGGAACTCCAGTGCACTTGGCCGGCTTACAGCCCACCAAGCTAAACTGGTAAAGGAACGGTTGGCCGAGCTCCTGGACATTGAACTGTCCCGGCACCCGGCGAACCCTCCTACGTTCCAGAACTGCATTTACTCGCAGGAAATACTTAAATTTTCCTGCGACAACGATCACTCCCTAGCTTGGCTAGGGACTACAGTTAGGGGGCTCCCCCCTTTATGGGAGGGTGCAAATCTTGACCTTCTCCCAGTGGATCAGCTGCCTAAGTTGACAAAGGCCACCTTGTGGGTTCCCGAATCAATCGAGGACCCGCAGGTCATCCTGGGCCGACTGACAGCTCAAAATCCCTGGGCCAAGGTAGACGACTGGGTTGTTTTCCACAGCGCCAGCAAGGAGGAGCCTAAGGGTACCATACTTGTTTTTGGAGTTGGGGAAAGCACCCGGAAAATTTTAGAAGAACGCCAGGGAAGGGTAAGTCACCTCTTCTCTTCCCCAAGAGCAAAACTTCATGACTCATCCTCGTCGCTGAGTCGGGAGGTGGGGGTTCCGTCCTCTATGGAGGTAGAGGAGCCGTTACCCCCCGACCCAGGGACGGAGATAACACAGCCACCCCCAGCTTTAGGAAACTAGAACACCCGGAAAACCGGGCGTTTCGTTTCTTGAAACTGGGGGGGCAAGAACTAAATGTCTATGTCATTCTGGTAGCCATGGCTTCTGGGAATGGTATAGGCTTTATACAAATAAACCTCCAACACTGTCGAGCAGCGACTGCAAACCTATGTCGTTTTCTCGACAGACATGGAGAAATTATAGCCCTTATACAAGAACCGTGGATATATAACAATATAGTCTGCGGTTTAGGCAAATTAAGTGGAACAGTTTTTTACCTCAAAAATGGGGACAAGCCAAGAGCTGTCATATATGTCCCGAAATTACTGCAAGCGAATATCCTACCCCAATTCTGCTCTGGAGATCAAACAGCTCTCCGAGTGGAATTTGCGCGTCGAGAGGGAAAAATATCACTTGTAATAGCATCGACCTACCTACCAATAGATTCGAAAAGACCACCACCCTCTGAGGAAATGGCGGGACTGATCGACTTTTGTGAGGCAGGTAATGTAGATCTTATAATTGGATGTGACACAAACGCCCACCATACAGCTTGGGGGAGCGAAACAAACAACCCTCGAGGTACATCTTTACTACAATACTTAAGTAGTACCAAATTAGATATACTCAATAGAGGCAGTGAAGCTACCTTTGCTACCTCCAGAGGCCAGAGTGTTATCGACATCACCCTGGCGTCTATGAGTATTACCAAAATTATAAATGGCTGGCATGTATCTAAGGATGCAACAATGTCTGACCATCAATATATAAAATTCAATATTTTATGTTGTAGGTTGGAACCCAAACCGTACAGGAATCCCAGAAGCACCAACAGGGAGGACTATAATACCCATCTGGAAGGGCTCCTAGGGACTGTAGAAACCCCACAGAGAATCGGGACAGTTGAACTGATCGAAAAATACGTCACTTTAGTGCGAAAAAATATCATTACAGCATATGAGAAGGCTTGCCCAATGAGAACTAAGCTTCGAGAAACCCGGGCAACCCCTTGGTGGAACGGGCAACTTGAAAAACTTAGATCTCAGGCAAACAAGCTCTTCAATAAAGCGAAGAAGACAAAACTGGTATGTGACTGGGAGGCTTATCACAACCACCGGAAACAATACAAGAAACTTATTCGCAAAAGACAAAGGGAAAAGTGGAGAGAATTCTGTAGTGACGTAGAGTCTACTACATCAGTTTCCCGACTGAAAAAGATACTCTCGAAAGATCCAAACCAACAGGTAAGCATGATAAAGCGGGCCGACGGTACTTATACCAGTACACCCGCACAAACAGCTTCAGAGCTCCTAAATACGCACTTTCCAGGATGCTGTGTTATACCAGGCCATAAGTGGCAAGGGCACTCAGCCTCTCACCCTAGAAATAGGGATTGGGAGCTGGCTGTTCAGATGGTAACTGACACAAAAGTAAACTGGGCCGTACAATCGTTTGCTCCCTTCAAATCGCCCGGGTTGGACGGTATCTACCCTGCCCTGCTTCAGTGGGGAATGGTGTGGATACAAAAATACCTGGTGCAAATTTTCAGGGCGTGTATTGCCTTTAAATACATACCCCGAGAATGGAGGGAAGTCAAAGTAATTTTTATTCCAAAACCGGGTAAACCTCAAGGTGAGGCTAAATCATGTCGCCCAATCAGCCTAACGTCTTTCCTACTGAAGACGTTGGAGAGGTTGTGCGACAGACATATAAGGGATAGCCTCGATATACACTACCCCTTACATTCAAATCAACATGCTTTTACTTCCGGCAGATCTACCGAAACTGCGCTACACTCAGTAGTTAGCAGGATCGAGAGATCGCTAGAAGTAAAAGAACACACCCTAGGTGTATTTCTGGACATAGAAGGTGCCTTTGATAGACCTAATTTCAATAGCATTTCTTCGGCGCTTGAGCGTAGTGGTATTGAACCCGCCTTGCGGGAACTCATACGACATATACTTGAGTGGCGAGCAATACAAGTTACAGTAGGAGACTATACGGTCAGAGGAATCGTAAGTAAGGGATGTCCGCAAGGGGGTGTCTTATCCCCCCTTATATGGTTAATCATAGCGGATGACCTTATTCGAAAACTCAATGATCGGGGTCTCTATACAATTGGCTACGCAGATGATATAACCATTCTGCTTTCAGGTAAACACGAGGGAGTACTCTTCGAGTTAATGCAAGACGCCTTATATATAGTCGAGAAATGGTGCAAACAACATTCCCTAGCAGCAAATCCTGCAAAGACGGAAATGGTCCTTTTCACAAATAAAAGGAAATTAGCGCGACTAAAATTTCCCAAACTCATGGGAACCCAACTCGGGTTGTCAAATCGAGTAAAATACCTTGGTATTGAACTTGACAGCAAACTGAGCTGGAAGTACCACATTGAAAATAAATTAAACAAAGCTTACAAGATCTTCTGGCAATGCCGTGGGGCCATCGGGAGGTCTTGGGGGTTATCCCCTAAGATGACCTTTTGGCTATACACGGCAGTCATCAGACCAATTGTTAGCTACGGAGTTATAGTTTGGTGGCCAAAGACAAAGTGCACCACTATAAAACAAAAGCTAAATCACATCCAGAGACTAGCGTGTCTGGCAGTGATAGGAGCAATGAAATCCACTCCAACAGCAGCAATGGAGGCGATCTTGTGCCTGCCACCTCTCGACATATTTCTTGAGGGGGCGGCACAGGCTTCTGCTCTCCGTTTGCGAGCAGGAGGAATGTGGAATACGGTAGGCAAAATGGTGGGTCACCGGCGCATAATGGAGGAGGCGCTCCAAAAGGTACCTATTCTGGATGCGCCGATGGACCATCTACTGGTGAAATATAACTTCACAAAATCCTACCGTATAAAAATGGAGGAAGTACAAGCAAGGATACCAGACGTAAGTATATACACGGATGGATCGAAAACAAATACGGGCACTGGAACAGGAATCTTCTCGGAAGACCTGAACCTAAGTGTAAGTATTAAGCTAGATAAATACTCAACAATCTTTCAAGCGGAGATGTTGGGAATTTTGTATAGCGCCGAACAAATGACGCAACTGAACATTACAGGAAAATATATCCAAATAAAGACGGACAGCCAGGCAGCCCTTAAGGCCCTGAGGAATGTGAAAACAAACTCAGTGCTAGTATGGAAATGCCACCTAGCTCTAGAACGTCTATCACAAGAGAATGCAATTGATCTAATATGGATCAAAGGACATTCTGGGAAAGAGGGAAACGAACGCGCTGACAAACTGGCGAGGAAGGGTTCGGAGGGACAATTCGTTGGACCAGAACCAACCCTTCCCCTGGCAAGATCAACCGTAAGATCCCTACTTAACGAAGAAACTTATCGTAAACACAAAGCCTTATGGGCATCAATAACAACATGCCGACAAACTCACGCATTCATTAGAATGCCGTGCAGGGAAAGGGCAAAACTATGCCTACAACTCTCAAGGAATAATCTCAGGAAACTTGTAGGGATATGGACAGGTCACTGTCGATTAAACAAACACCTCCACAGAATGGGAATCATAAACGACCCGAGCTGCAGAGGGTGCTTAGAAGAAGATGAGAGTGTCGAGCACGTGATGTGTCACTGCCCGGCACTAGCATCAATCAGAGGATCCACGCTGGGGGACTTCTGGCCTAGTGTGGCCAGTTTGAGAGAGGCGCATCCAAGGGACGTTCTTCAGTTTCTCAACAAGGTTGGGTGGCTGAATGAATGACCAAGGACACCTCTATCACGGGGATAGCACAATGGGCCCGGAAAGGGTGGCCTAAGTGCTGGCCTAAATTTTTAGGCAACCCACAACGAATCCAGAATCCAGAATCCATATCACTTAGTTATCATATTATCAAATTTTAAATTTATTTAAGAAATGTTTTACTTTAAATCACGACATTTTAACTTTTGTTTTTTTAGAAAAAATTGATTTAGAAAATTTTTACAATTTTTCGAGTTTAAAAACGTCATGATTAAAGTCGAAAATTTAAAAATAATTGCTTTAATAACTTTGGTATGTTTCTTCCTATTAGCATTAGCTCCAAATTTATACTTCTTCAAAATATTTTGACTTTCTTTCTCGATAGTGTTTTAATTCCCCTGACGAGTTCGAAAAAACAGTAAAGGTTTTACGAAATATCAAAATGTCTTTTCCGAATTCTGCTTTAAGACAAACTGTTGGATAAATTTGATTACAAATCTTACCCCCTCAAACGAAAAAAGATTAAAAAACACAACAAAGGTTGCTCTAACACCTTTCGATAGCCAAGATATCATCATCAAACTCTCTGAAGATAATAGCTTGGCTATCAAAACGCGTTAGAAGAAACTTTGTTGTGTTTTTTATTCTTTCTTGATTTCAGGATCCAAACACTATATTTTAATTTTTGAAGATAACCAAAGAACAGTTCGTTGCACCAAAATGTTGAATGTTGTTAATTTTTTTAATTATAAATCTGATCTGTTCGAAATTAAAGATTTGTTTTCGAAATTCCTAATTTAAACTTGCCTTAAAATTGTTATAGTTTTTTTTTGAAAATTTTAAATTCAATCCTTTTTTTTTCCAAAAATGTTTCCCTAAATGTGGGAAATAATTCTGCCAATTTATTTCAAAAATTTCAGATTTAAAAAATTGAAAATTTCTGGTTCGCCAGGGTAAATTTGTTAACAATTAACATGTTTCACTTTTTGTTCGAACGTTAAAAATTTCTAAAAAAGTTATTATTTTCAGAAATGTTTATTATTAAATTTAGTCGATTTTTCTTAAAGTATAAACTCGGTCGTAAATAAAACCATTTCAAGAACAACTTTGTCCGCTTTATATGTAGACTTGTGGACATTTCCAATTAAAATTTCAAATTTAAAAAATCCAAGATTAAGGTCAGAATTTCGATACATGTATGACATTTTTCACAAGAATTTTCGCGAAACTTTCAGGTTTCTCGAAAGGGTCAAAGTTTTAAGAAGGTATTTGTGAGATTAAAGTAAAAATCAAAATTTTAGAATCTGAATTTTAGGAAAAAAATTAAATATATAACACAGACTTCGCATTTACCAGAAAATCTAATAAATAATTAAAATTTTCAAAGATAGTCGAAATTTTGCGATGAAAGTTAAAAACTCTAAATACCATAAAAACTTTTATAGGCAAACCTTTTTGAAATTTAAAAGAATTAAATGCATTGCGGCATTAAAAATTGCAATGGCAACAATAATTATAGAAAATATTAAAATTTTGAGATTGCCCCAAATAAAAAACCTAAAAATTGAACTTGTAGCAAGTTAGAAAAAGAGTTGGACACTAAGAGAAAACTTGAACTTAAAAAAAAAGTGTAAATTTCCAGAATTTAAAAGAAATACCACAAATCCAAAATATTCTGGTGCTAACTTTAAATTTCAGTTAAAAGTTAAAATTACGAATTTAAATCGAAATTGGACAAAAATGTTTAAAAAAAGACTTTCCTTCACCTGACTTCAAAGCAATATGTTTAATTAGAGCACTTTTCATGGGCATTTTTTGCATTGAAGAGAATTTTACAGAAGATAAGTCAAAGATAAACTTTAAAAAAGGGAATATCCTTCGGATAATTTTAGCATTTTAATCCCATATCTGTTTTTTTTTAATTAAGATAAATAGGCGACATGGTTCAATTGTACTGCATCACAATATCAGGCAAAACTTAAAGGGGACTGGGTGGGTAATAAGAGTAAACGTTAAATTATTTTTCTTGAAAATTTATTATGCTCGAAGCTTTTTATTTTTATTATGATGGTTTAAATTTCTATTTTGTTGCCTAATTTTATAAGGTTTTTGTGTTTATGCTTTCATTCTATAAAAATGTAAATGTACTGGGAAAAACACCTAGAAAATAATAAACAAGCAGAAAACTTTTTAAAAATAGGTATTTAAAAATAAAAAAACAGGAAAAATTAAAATTTAGGCAATAACACACGAAAAATACCAAAAAAAGTGAAAAGGTAGGAAATAGGATTTTACCTAAATCCCGGACTCTACTAATAATAAAGGCCGGAAACATTAAATTTTGCAATTTTTGAAGTTTTTGTTATTTTTTGGAACTACTCATATTCTTACGTCAACACAGCACTTTCTTGCAATTTTTAACAAAGTTCCCTTTTTAGACAATCCGTTTTTTTGGTGGAACGGACTGGTCCTTAGTTGTCTTCAAAAATTGAAACACAAATCTTGTCCCCTGATAGCTTGGCTATCGATACGCGTTAGAGCAACCTTTATTGTGTTTTTTAATCTTTCTTGGTTTCAGGGGACAATATTTGTAATTTAATTTTTGACAATCATTTTGCAAAATTTGAATTTTTTTTTAAATTCCTAAAATCTTAATGCATATAGGTTGGCGTTTAAACTTAGATTTGCAAAAAGAAATCAAAAAACTGAAATAAAAATTATTATCAAAATGTTGAAATTTAAATTATAAAAAAATAAACTTTACGCATTAACAAAATTCCTGATACAACAAAAGTTCAACTTTTTATATAAATGGTGGATTTAAGTAATTTTTTAAAGAAAAAAGGTAGAGCATTGGATTTCGTCAAAATTTTGATATTGAAACAAAATTTTTTAGCCAAATTTCGAGTTTATTTTTTAAATTTTTATTTTTTTTTTCTAGAAAATCAGCTTTACGTTTTTATAATTTAATTCTATTAACATTTGCACAATTTTATTATAAAACTTCACTTTTTTTCAATTTTAGCTAGCTCAAAATCAAAATTATAAGACTGAAGTGAAAGTTTTGAGGTATCTTTTATTCCATTCTTTTTTTCGAAATTTTAATTTTTATATTTCTAGCTGAAGCCAAAACTTCCAAAAAATTTAAATTGTTGTATGAAAATCTAAAAAAGACAATTTTTCTTTTTAAACATTTTGAAGAATAAAGTTGAATATTCGAATTTCTATCAAAATGCAAACTTTTGATCCCTTTAATATAAATTTTAACCTAAAAAATTCGGAATTTTTCTATAATTTCATTTTTTTCTCTAATTTTCGACTTTTTTCCTGACATTTTGTACCAAAACCTAAATTTGATCTCATAACTTCCTAGGTTATAGATGAAAAATCAAGAAAGTCAGAAATTAGAAAAGGTAATTTAGGAAAAAATCGGAAAATTTCGGTTTAAATTTCAACTTTTTCTAAAAAACGTTAAATTTTTAATTCACATTTACGGTTAAAAAGTCGAAATTACAAAAAAAAAGTATAGAAAATTTGATTTTTGGTGAAAAATTTTGAAATTAAAATTATAAATTACGCTTTTTATTAGATAATCGAATCTTAGTTGTTTAATGATTTTTTTTTAATTTTGGCTAAAGGTTCAAACTTTAGACCTTATTTAACTTTTTTTTCAATATATTTAATTTATCTCCAAGTTTTGGCCCTATTCCCAAAGTTCCGAATTTTTTCGAAAATTTTTTATTGAAAATGAAAATTTGCTTCATTTTCTCGTAGTTTCGAGTTAAAATATACAAAACACAAATGTATATATATATATATATATATATATATATATATATATATATTTTTCACTTTCCAAAATTTTGTAGTTTCAAACAGAAAAACATTTTTCTAATCATTTTTTCTCCATATTTCTGAAACTGTTCAGTTTAAACTAGAAAATTTTTGTAATTTCAATTTAAAATCAAAATCAAAATTCATAGTTGATTAAACATTTTTTTTGTGAATCTCGACTTAACCTCAAATTTTAAACCTTTTTCCTGAAAATTATAAACCAAGTTTGAAATTTCAAAATTTGATACTTCTTCGTAAATTTGAAGAAGTTCAACCTTGTCGCAAATTATCTAATTTAAACTTAAAAGTTTTAATTTTTTTTGTTAACATATTAAATCAAATTTTCTAAATTTTATCAAAAGTCGAAAATTTGCCAAAAAGAAACGAAATTTTGTAAAAGAAATTTCCAGGAAAAACGTTATATTCCTTTACAAATATTTAGGCAGAAAAATTGAAATTTCAGCATTTTTCTTCAAATTCCACCTTTTTTACATAATATTACAAAGACTTTTAAATTTTCACATTTCTTTAAAAAGAAATGTTGCAGACATTTCAACATGTTTCATGAAATTTTGAATTTTCGTTTTTCTTTCGTTTAAATTTATCCTCCTTCTCTCTCTCTCTCTCTCTTTCTCTCTCTCTCTCTTTCTCTCTCTCTCTCTCTCTCTCTCTCTCTCTCTCTCTCTCTCTCTCGACTTTTGGCACATTTTTTAAAAGAAATTTCAGCACAGAAGTTGTTTCAGATTCTTTCTCTATATTTCAAAATTATTTGAAATTTTTCTTATTTCAAATTTCACCTTTCTCTAATTTTCTTTTCTCAATTTTTAAAAAGAGAAAGAAATCTAAAATTTTCTTTAAAATTATAGAGATTTTCTCTGTTTATTGAAATTTTAAGTATTTCTCAAAGCGTTGACTGTTTTTTAAAATATTTCATATTTCTTTCAAAAAATGTAATTTTTTTTCAAAATTATAGAAATTTCGTTATTTTTCGTGAAGTCCTAATAAAATTTTTAGTTTGGTTAATAAAAAGGTTTCAGAAGGTTTGTTTTTTGATTTAAAAGTTCTCTTTTTATTTCGTAAAAAAGTTTTGACATTTATTCTTTTTTTTTAATTTTTTTCTAAAAACTACTTCGAGTTTTCGAGTTTTTTGTTGAAATTTTAACTTTTTGCGAAATTGAATATCTCTAAATACCTTGTACAAATTAGGGATTTTTTTTGAAAATATTCCCTTTACCCCAAATTTTTTTTTAGAAATTTACAATTCCTCAAAATTTCGACTATTCTTTAAAACTTTTTAAGAGAAATTAGCAGTGTCGAAGTTTTAATTGTTTTCTGAAAACTTCGACTTTTTTCTATAATATTGTTTAAATATTTAAAGATTTTGCTTTTCGAATTTTCTTAAAATTTTATAAATTTCTTTTTTAAAATTTTAATTTCTATTTTTATATATTCTTTTTTTATGTTCGTTTAAATTTTTTTGACGACATCCTGAAATAAGGCATTTTTTCAGCTTTTGTTAAAAAGGCAAAAAAATTATTGTTCTCAAAATTTATAGAAATTTACAGTTTTTTATCAAAATTGAGAATATTTTCAAAAAGTTGGACTTCCTTCTGAAAAAAATTCATCAGATTTTTTCTTTTTTTTTAGAACAGTTTTTTCTCAAAACTTCAACTTTTTTTAAATTTTGAAATTTTCTTCAAAATAAGGAACTTTTTTTTCATGGAACGGACTGGTCCTTGGTTATCTTCAAAAATTAAAACACAAATCTTGTTCGCTGAAACCAAGAAAGGTTTGGTTGGTTTCTGGGAAAAAGATTTGTATTTCAATTTTTGAAGATAACCAAGGACCACCCAAAAAAAGTTTTCTATTCTGAGAAAATTTTGTATTTTAATTTAAGGAATTTTTTTGAAAAATTTCAAATTTGAATTATTCCTCAAAAGTTTCTTTTCTTTGTATCAGCACAGATAATTCTGTCATTCCTTTTGCTATATTTTGACGACTAAAAGAAATAAAACGGCTCATTTTGACCGTTTTAAATTGGAAGATCTCTGTATAAACGAGTTACTTTTTTTGCGACATATTTGAGTAATTCTAACGACACACTTGTGTGTAGAGACACACCGGTTAGAAAACATTGGTTTAAGGTATCCAATATTTGGAATTTTGGACAGTCTTTAAGATCGATGTTTAGATATAGATTTTTAGTCTCTAAAGATCATGTTTTATGAACATTGACGAACAAGGAAGATTCATCGTCCTTGGTGTGTCTGGACATAGATGATTACTGACTGCAGCAAAAAAGGAAACTTCTGAAGCAACAATTCGTTGAAATAAAACAAATAGCATAATTGCAAGTAAATTATCTTACAAATTAGGGAAGCTCTAAACGAACAATAATGCTATTAGGCGACTTTTTACAGGGTGCAATTTTCTCTCGATAAGTCGGCCCCGTCAGACGTCCAAGGAATTTCTGATAATAAAGTGATCCAATTAGTCTGGGCATTTGTATTCAAGACAAAATATTGCTTTTGTCCGTAATTGGAGCATTTTATTGTTGGCAGTTTAATTTTGATGGTCTGGCCCCTTAT
This sequence comes from Dastarcus helophoroides, assembly GCA_028583605.1. Lineage (NCBI taxonomy): Eukaryota > Metazoa > Arthropoda > Insecta > Coleoptera > Bothrideridae > Dastarcus > Dastarcus helophoroides. Next base: position 30,966,844 of record CM053331.1, on the reverse strand, counting down.
CTGGAAAAACAGGCGCAATTCGCCTCTAAGAACTTAATATATGCAAATTGAGTTTTTGTCGGTGCGGGTCGGACTTCGTGCACAGGCTGACCCATTATTACATTATATTATTAAATCGCGTGCCCTTTCCATATTTATTTCTTTTGAAACGTATATATCTTCTTAAATTTTGCATTCAACGGGCACTATTAACGGTCTCTCACTTAACGGGTCTATTTTAATATCACAATTTAGGAATCGTATTTAATTCTGATTCATGGTTTAATACATAAGGTTGAACTACAAATCTTGTCTCCTGAAACCAAGAAAGATTGAACAACATAACAAAGGTTGCTCTAAAGCGTTTCGATAGCCAAGCTATTATCTTCAGGGATAATAATTGAGTATCTCTCTGAAGGAGATAGTTTGGCTGTCAAAACTTTTTTGGGTTTTTTTATCTTTCTTGGTGTCAGGGGACAAGATTTATATTTCAATTTTTGAAGATAATCAAGGACCAGTCAGCTTCACCAAAAATAAAAAAATAATAATACATAACGTTTTTAATTGTTGAGTTACACATTAGTAACATAAAGCTGCTTTTTTGCTTCGTATGGCTGCATCTATAGCTAGTACCAGCAGCTTCGGGGGCTTTTAAAAAATGTGTACAAAGGGTGAGTGATGGAAAAGCTATGACAGGTCTGCTAAAGCTGACACGACAAGATAATTGTAAAAGTCACTCAATGTCTGGTAACTGCCCGCGCCCAACAATAATGATCACTGCTAATATTCAATAATTTTAGACGATTGCGGCGCTAGAAACTCTAGGTACAGTACACCCTGTATATAAGATAACGAAATTAAATGTATTGTGATAATTTATATGAAAACAAAAGCTGCTCAAATTGGTCACTAACATTAAGCTGACCACTTAGTTCCAACCTTCTTCTTCTTTCTCTTTTTCGTCTTCTTCCTATCCTCCTCCTCCTCCTTCTTCTGCTCCTCCTTCTTCTCCTTCTTCTGCTCCTCCTTCTTCTTCTTCTTCTTTTTAGAGATTTTGCGATTTGTTAATTCTGGTTATTCCTCTGTTGTAGTTCCTGGGATGTTGATTGCCAACTATCCTTCCATCTTTTAGGTGGTCTTCCGGGGGGATAGGTGCCTGTTGGTTTTCCTTCCAGTGCGATGCGTGGTAATCGATCTTTTCTCATTCTGTTTACGTGAGCGTACCATTTTCTTTTTCTTTGTCTACCTCATCGCACGATATCATGTAAACCGTACTGCTTTCTAATCTGTGTGTTTCTTACTCTGTCTCTCCTGGTCATTCCCGCTATAGTTCTTAAAGTTTTTATCTCTACTACTCTTAGCATACTCTTGGTCTTGTTGGTTTCTTCTCGTGTCTCTATTCCGTATGTCATGATTGGTCTTATACATGTTTTGTATATTTTGATCTTGCTGACTGGGCGCATATATTGATTGTTCCAAATGGTCTCTCGTAGATAGCCTGATATTGCGGCTGCTTTGTTAATTTGGCTTCTCAAGTTGTTTGCAGATTTATGTCTACTAGGGAGATTATCACCGAGTTACTTAAATTGGGTAACTTGCTCTATAAGATGATTTTCAATGACGAGTTTACATCTGAGGTGGCCTTTTGCGATGGTCATACTTTTAGTTTTATCACATATTACGTTGTTCGCTTATTTGATAGAATTTAAAAAGTTGTCGCTGCAGGTTGTCTTCTATTTCTGCGACAATTGTTGCGACATATGCGTAACATTCTATTTTTATTCATCCTGTATCCCAGTTTTAATGAGGCTACTTCTTCAATTATTTTATCCATTAGGATATTAAACAAAAATAGACTGAGGCTATCTTCTTGTCTAATTCCTCCTAGAATCGAAATGGTTTCTGATGTTTGTTCTCCCGCTCTTATCTTTATTGTGTTGTGAATATTGAGGTTGCAAATCAGTCTGAGGATACTGGCTGGTGTCTTCTTTTCTTCCAGTCTGATGTCTTCCAAGCCTACTTTGTCAATTGCATTGGTTAGGAACCAAAGCTGGAATGTTAAATTCTATTGACTTCTCTTTTATCTGTTTAATAATAAATATGGCATCTGTTGTCGACCTTCCTCTTCTAAACCCTTGTCGATTTTCTTTGTTCTCTATTTGTTTTTCCAGTATGTCTTTTAGTATTTCAGTGAACAACTTTATCGTGGTGTTTAATAGTGTTATTCCTCTGTAATTCTCTGGGCGAGTCCTTTGCCCCTTCTTACCTTCTTAAAAATGAGGATTGTGATGCTCTCATGCCAATCTGTAGGTAGTTCTGATGAGCATAGAATTTTATTAAAAAGTATTGCTGTATTTCTGACAAACTCTTGTCCACCCTATTTTAGAAATTCATTTGGTATATCTTCTGTTCCAGGTGCTTTTCTGTATTTCAAGCTTTTCGGTTTCGCTTTTACTTCGTCTTTTGTGAGAACTGCGTCTGCTGCTCTTTTGTAGTCGACATCTGATGCTTTTTCGATGTTATATAGTTAAGTATTCTTCCCATGTGTTTATGGATACGCTCTTGGTTTGTACATACTCATTTAGTAAAATTTTATATTTTGTAGCATTTTCCATACTTATCTCTGTGCCCCATACATGTCGTGTTCCATGTCTCTGGTAAATTTAGCCCAATGTTTCCTATTAATTGCTTTTATTCTTGAGTTTAATGCATTTCTTATTTGTATGTATGCTTCATGTTTTTGTCGGTTGATTTTCTTTTGTAACACAAAAAACTTTTTCTTTTTTCTGCTAGTTCCTTGACTTCCTAACAGAATCATACTTTAGTGATGTTCCTTGAGTTAGTGTTGACTTTTCGTTTTCCTATAATTGCCTCTGTGGCCTGTTGTAAACACTCTTTTATTTTCTGCCAGCAGCTCTCTACTTTCCCTTCGGCTATTGAGTCATATTTCTTCAGTTTGTTGGTTTGTCTACTTCTCTATAGGTTCCGCGTAGTTTCTGTTGCTGGTGACTCTATCTTGTACTTTTCTATGTAATTTGGAAGTTTCTTGATTACGCGAAGGCGTTCCATCGACATTTTGCAGAGGACAAGATTGTGGTTTGTTCCCAGATTAATGATTTTATTGCTCTGACGTCAAGTATCTGCTCGTAAATATGAAATCTATGCAATATTGGTGTTCTCTCGTGTTATTGAATGTGTACTTATGTTGCCTTTACTGTCTTTGTGATATTTAGGTGTTGGTTATTCTCATTTCGTTACTGGCTCAAAAATCAATTAGAAATGCACCGTTTTCATTCATGATGGGCTCGATCATCAATGATACCGATTATTAACTCAATTTGAAAAAGATTTTGTGTGCACGTTTTGAGTTCTGATGCATGGAGTTTTGAAACGATGTTACTGATTTTTTTCTGGATAAACAGACTTTAAAGTAAACATTTTCAGTAGAAAATTAAAACATCGACGAAATAAAAATGTTAAAAAACTAACTGTAGTCGCAGGATAGGAATTGTTTCAGCAACGATCGTATTCTTTGAAATTTTGTTTTTGAGTTTCCTTATCAAATGATATGACTGGAAATATCAGATATATAACTATAACATGACCATATACCATATTCAATTTGTTAAGCTTTTTAAGTGCCAGCAAATTCGAAAGACCTCGTATTTTAATTAAACGTCGGCGGGGAATCCCCGAATTGCAAATCACGATATCCGAGCACAATAAAACATCAAAGACTTGCAATATTTACGCAATAATTTAATTAAATTGTTCACCGCACGATATCGTCACCAACCACAAAATGCGACGAGGTTAAATGTACGAAATAATCGAGTACATTGAATTTATCACGGTTTTGTATGAATTTTAATAAAAGTCTCATCCCCATTTATTGCCAGACAAAAAGGCCGGCACGAAATTCTAAAGTTTAACATTTCATATATACACGACGAGAATGAATGTAACGCAATTTGTTTACCCCTAAAAGTACAATGAACTTTGCCTTGTATAAGATTTTTCAGTTAGGATTCCCCGAGAAGAGATATTTTGTCTAATGTTTGAGTTTTGTATCTTTCAAAGAATTTTATTACGTCTGGTGTATAAATATTTCGCCACGAATTAGATTTTCCTTCAGCCTTTTAAGCGATTTTGTGGAATATAATATGAAAAGCAAGCAGACTGATTCCAGATAATCTTTGAGCGGCATAAATAATACGTTTGTTCCATCAAGTTAATATCCGCTGTTACATATCCAAATTTCTTTTATTTTACAACTGAGGTATGCTTGTATCAAGCTCAGCAATCTAGATTACCATAAAATAAAAGCTTCGACAGACATAGCGGATTATTGTAATGTAATATATTTCACAATAAAGCATAAAATACTTACAACGCTGGCTCGCTGTTTAAATCATCTATTTCACTCTTTATATTTGAAAATTGGCACAGATTGATATTTTAAAAAATTACTAGAGGATCAATTGAGTACAATTTCAAAGAAAATGCTTCATCCTATTTGGTATTAAAATTCTTAAAATCTATATCCATTCAGTAGACAAGATGGGCAGTCATAGACACTGCGGACAGACGTAAAAACTTGATACTAGAAACAGTGTTTTTTTCATTTAATATATTAAATCCAATTCTAACTTACCTAAACCAAATTGACGATGCACTGTACGACTTACGCATTGATGGGTAATTCTAACTCGATAAATACCATAATTGAATTTGCGTATAGCTCGGCGAAGGTAATCTTTGTAAATTGGTTAGGATTACCGGCTGCTAAATCATATGCGCGAGAATAATAGATAAAGCCTGCAATCCATTGCCAATATTCTAATCTAATCCACGGATATCGCCATATTCGCAGCACAAAGCCGCTTATAGCTAATACGGCAGTTCCGGCACGTATATGAATAAATTTCTGATCAGCGGGACAAGTATTGCGGAAGTTGGAAGGACTCCGGCGGACCGACTATGATGCCGCAAAAGCACTCCCTTTCTTTGAAGATATTATCTACCTTCTAATTTCACTAACAACCGAGAATGTTATTATTGGAAAAGTGATATTGCGGAGAGGACAACTTTTAATCAAACCTTGGAAGCGTCTCCTCCATCCGAACCTTTTTATGAAACTTACTGCATATTCCATAAACTAAAATAGCAAAAGTAATATTCGGGGTGCGCTCATCTTAAAGAGCCGAGAGCTTAGTGGGATGAGTTTTAGATTTATGTATTACCTACTTAATAAAACTCTAAACACTGAATGAGAAATCACACACAGCCTAAATCTGTGAGTCTAGAAGTATGAAGTTTAGCAGAGAAGATCGCTAAATGACGTAGGTGAGCAGAAAAATAGGATTTTTCAAAACACAGTACCTAAGATGGTGAAAATGTGTATTATATTTTATATACGATGAATCAGTCTGCAGGTTGTATGCTCTCAATGAACAAAGCAAAGAATTGTATTTAAGTTCCCTATAGACGTATGTTCCTGCAAAAACAAAATATTGTTGCGTGTTATCAGTTCGATAATTAAAACTTTGTAAATTGTAAACCTTTATTTCAAACTTACTTCATAACACACAATTATTATGAATCACTTAACTAACTGACTATATGACTATCTGACTGACTGAGTAACTGACCAACTTAAGGGAAAGACGACCGCGTATTTATGTCGTTACGGTTTCTAGAACAGATCTCCGTACAGATCGGACTGGCACCCGCGGAAGCATCTAGAACGCTTATCTGTTGTATGCTTCATTCTCGCAGCCGGTTCCCATTAACAGATGTTTCCAGAGAGTTCCTTATACTACACAATTGCTAATACAAACTTTACACTTCCTTACAATTTTTTGAATAAAACGATAGCTGCACAAGATGAAAAATAGAATAAAGCAACAAAATAATAAATCATTGTTATCATCAATACCTTGGAAAAAAAAATACGATGATTAAAGTTAAGAGTACGATATAATTTTGTAAAAGTTCAGGTAAATATTTAAGTACCACTTGCTTGCACCATAAGAAATATGAAAAGATCTAATTTTCTAGAAAGCGTAAAATCTTTTTAAATGAATGAATGGACCCAATATAATACTATGGACACGTAATACATTTCTTATTGTTAGTAGCTGCTTCTGTTTTTTTTTTTTTTTGTTAACATTTCCCAAAATGATGTATATGATAAAAGAGAATTATTGCCAAATAAGTAAAACAAGAAAGCTATCCACACAGCGTCAGTAAAAGTAAACAACATTCCACAAAGGACTCCTGGTAATTATCTCCAGTAGGGATAAAAGGAAAGTAGGCACGAGGTGTTGGCTACTTAAGCTTATAAAAATATTTTATTATAAGCTATTTTCAGAGAAATGTATATTTTTCATTACTGTGGTATATGTTCTCTGAAAAAACTATGGGCTTACTAGGATATAGATGGTTCCTAAAAAAGCTAAAATACTGCTTTAAAAAATCTGTAAGGGTTTATTCCACGAGAGTGTTCATCTGGTGGTTCAAACTAAATAAGGTAAAAGTGCTTTTATTAAAATTTGAAGATTTTTTGTTAAACTATGTCAAATTTATAAGGCATCAAACTTTAACGTAGCCTTTACTTAATGCAGGTACCTTATCAAGGGTTCCGAAATGGGAAATGACCCTCCTCCGCGACTCGTATTATAGAAGAAAGGTTTAACCAGATTATAAAGGGCTCGTTTCTTTTTCGAAGGCTAGCGTCCCAAAATTTTCCACTAATGATTCTTAAATAAAGCCAAAAATTGTCCCAAAATGCTCTACTAACTCCTAAAAAACCATAATAATTAAAAATATAAACCACATGAATGAAAGACATAACAATTGTTTGCGTCTATCCTAGTTTTTAATAGGTTTTAAGTTGTTGTTAAAGAGAAGATGAGAGGGGCTACGTTAAATCCTTCACTAAACGAGGCATCTGAGGCGATATTGCAAATTAAAAACTTGAAACCACAAAGAGAACCCCAGTTTCGTAGATAAGAAATACGATTTAATCAATGTCAATGGAAGAATATACCACAAGTCATAAGAAACCGACACTGTAGTGTACCCTCCAAGAGCTCCTACCCGAAAACTCGGAAAATCATTTGCACAGCGGGATTGTCACTTATATCACTCAGTGTTAATGTTACCATTCTTCTTCTTGCAGTGCCTATTCGCTTCGAATGTTGGCGACTAGCATGGCTATTCTTACTTTATTGGTAGCTGCGCGGAACAGTCCCATTGTGGTCATGTTAAACCTTTTTCTTAAATTCTGAAGCCATGAGATTCGTCTTCGTCCTAATCCTCTCTTACCGCACACTTTTCTTTGCATTGTATTAGTTGGAGAAGGCCATATCGTTTTTCGTTTCTCATAATATGGCCCAGAAATTCCAATTTGCGTTTCCTAATTCTAGCCGTAATTTCGCATTCCTTCCCCATTCTGCGTAGGACTTCGTTATTCGTGACATAGTCAATCCATGAGATTTTTAGGATGTGTCTTTAACACCACATCTCAAACCCTTCAAGTTTTTTTAATGAGGCTTTGAAGAGTGTCCAAGCCTCCACTTCGTAGAGCAAAACTGAAAAAATATACCTAACATTGGAGTAGAAGGATCTTGGTTTTTAGCGGCAAGTCATGACTTCTGAAGACAGTACTCATTTTCATAAATGCTGTTCTAGCTTTTGCTATAGGTTGTTTTATTTTTAATGAGTGGTCCCATTGACTATTCACATTAGTGCCAAGGTATGTATAGCTTTCAGTCCTTTCAATTGGTTGTTGGTTGATTATCAGTTGTGTATTCGGGATTATGCTTTTACTGATAACCATGTATTTTGTCTTCTTTATATTTAAGTCTAATCCATAGGGCTGGCTGATTTTGGTTATGCGTGTCATTAATGTTTGTAGTCCTTCCATACTCTCTGCGAATACTACTGCGTCGTCCACGTACCTAATGTTATTTAAGAGTTCGTCATTGATTACTATGCCTTTATCACATTTTTCTAAGGCTTGTTTAAAGAGCCAATCCACAGACACAAATTCAATAAATTTCCACCTAAAGGTTTCTTCATGAAACTGATTTTCCAAATCAAAACAAGTTAATATCAGTTATCAGAGTAATAGGTTTCTTCTCCTTCTCTAGTCCATTCTCATCCACTCCTGGACATAAGCCTCCTTCATGTTGTACCGCTCTACATCTTGAGCATTCAAGATCCAGTGTTTGCAAGTTCGCCTCTGAATATCGCCTCGCCATCTTTTTTGAGGGCGCCCGACACTTCGTTTAGTTTCCCTGGGTTTCCGTTGTATTACCGTATTCGTCCATTTAATATCATCTCTGGCGACGTGTCCTGCCCAGCGCTCTTTATTAGTGGTTACACGTTCTATAACATCGACGACTCTCGTTCTCTCTCAGGTGGTTTCGCTTCTGACTCGGTCTGTCAAACTGATCCCCAACATTGCCCACTTTATCTCTCGTTGGCATACCCTTAAACGATGCGCCCTGCTTTGTGTTAGGGTTACTGTCTCGAGGCCAATTGTCATAACAGGCAATATGCAAGAATCGAAGACTTTGCGTTTCAGGTTGATGGGAATGTTTGGCTTCCTGGAGATACGTCCAAGTTTCCCAAATGCAGCCCATGTCAACTAGCTCGCCTGGTGATCTCTGCAGTCTGATTTTCTTTGTCGAGCCTGATGTTTTGACAAGGTACACGTATTCTTCAACCACTTCAAGTATGTGGTTGTCGAACGTAACTTGAATGTTGTCTGGACTCATGGTTTTTTTAAGGTTCATCCTCAGTGCCACGTCTCCGAAACTATTTTCAGCTCTCTTAACATATCTTTAAGTTCATTCGCGTCGGTGCTCATTAGGATGAAGTCACCAACAAAGCAAAGGTGACTCAGAAACTTTCCGTCGATATTGACTCCTTTCTGCTGCCATGCCATATTTTTGAAGACATCTTGTAGTGCGAGCGTAAACAGCTTTGAGAAATAGTGTCGCCTTGTCTGACTCCTCTTTTGATGGATATCCTCCCGGTGACTAGGTCTTCTTCAAATTTGATGTGGAAAGTGGCGTGTTTATAGATGTTTCTGATGAGGTTTGAGTATCTTAAGTCAATCCTTGCAGCGTTCATCGCTGCCAGATTGCCCAGATTTTTATAGGATTGAACGCTTTTTGGTACCGGTTAATGCCAGACGGAGTGAGACATTGTATTCAGTGCATTTCTCGATTAGTGTGCGCACTGTTTAAATATGCTCGATCATGCTGTAACCCTTACTGAATCCAGCTTGTTCCACAGGTTGGTAGAAATCGAGCTCATTATTGAAACGGATGGTGATTATTCTGGTTAAGAGCTTGTACGCTACCGAGAGAAGGTTGATAGGCTGGTAGTTTTTGATGTTCATTGGATCGTCTTTTTTAAAGAGGATGGTGACCTCAGAATTCCTTCACGCATGGGGAATTCTTTCTTCTTCCGGGCATTTGTTGAGAAAAATAAAAAAGGCTTCATCTAAAGCTTTTCCTCCAGTCTTGAGAATCTCATTTGTTACTTGATCTTCTACGAAAGCCCTTCGGTTTCTTAACTCTTGCAGTGCGAACTTTAGTTCCGACGTTTTGGATGACTCGGTCTTTATTCTCACGGAGACGGTATGGTTCTGGTGTTAAGTAACTGTACAATCTTCGATAGAAGTTTTTGATACTAGCAACGATTTCACCTTTCTCTGATACTATTATACTCTGTTCATTCTAATCTTGTATATGTGCGCTTTCCCTTTAGCCATTTTCGATCGAAGGACTCTCACTATCTTCTTCTTCTTTTTTGGATTTTGGTGTTAACTGACTGTACAATCTTCGATAAAAGTTTTTGATAATAGCAACGAGTTCACCTTTTACTGATGCTATTATACCATGTTTATTCTCATCTGGTATATGAGCGCTTTCCCTTTAGCCATTTTCAATCGAAGGACTCTCATTATCTTCTTCTTCTTTTTTAGATTTTTTCTGCGTTGTATGCCCTTAAGTCTCCACGAATCGCTCTCTTTACTATTTTATCTAGTTGGCAGTGCGTCATGATCCATAACTCTGCGCTCTTCCAATAGTCTTATCGTGTCCGGAGTAAACTTGGTATTTCTGTGTCCTCCAAATGTGCAGACTTTCTTGGGTGCCACTCGGATACGTTTGACTAATTTTTCTATTAAGTTATTTAAGTTTAGGTTATTCAATGCCTTCGTCGGTTCCAGTCTTTGTTGTATCTATTTGCTGAATTCCTCCTGCTGTCTTCCTAACTCAGTCTTTGTTGGTCTTTTTAATCTGCTTCTTTCTTTCCAGCCGAGTGTCGACACATATTATAGGTTGGTATCGATTTAAAGCAAGATCATATTCATTCATTTGCTAGAGCAAGTTTGAATTAGGATCAACTAGTGAATTTGTACCATATTGACTCTCCAACGAAGACGGTCGTAGTTCAATGTTGGCACTTTCTGAGTTACATACACCAGGCATTTAAGCTCCATAATAGTTTTTATTGCAGATCGAATTTACACTGAGATGCATAGGCAGTTTCCAGTATTCACTCATTATATTTAATTGCAAACTACATATTTGGAAGCCATAATTTTTGTGGAAGGGACTTGTCCTTGGTTGTCTTCAAAAATTGAAATACAAATCTTGTCCCCTAAAACCAACAAAGATTAAAAAACACAACAGAGGTTGCCTTTAGATAGTCGAGCCATGATCTTCACAGAGATACTATAGATCATAGCTTGGCTATCGAAACGCGTTAGAGCAACCTCTGTTGTGTTTTTTAATCTTCCTTGGTTTCAGGGGACAAGATCTGTATTTTAATTTTTTTACAAATTTGGAGTTACTGCATATTTAATTTCACATTTCACAATTTTTAAAATCTACATTTATGTAGCAAATTTCACGATTTTTCAAAAAATATATTTTAAACGTACAGTTTCTTTGTAAATATGTAGACATTTTAAATTTAATTATCTGGATACTGCAAATAATGAGTTACTACAGTCTTTGTTTGATGAGGCGATATGTTACCTGCGATAAGCAACATAAAAGTTAGGAATAATTAAACTGCAAAGAGGTTGCGATTTATTTAGCCCTTTAAAAATTGTCAACAATAATATTAGGTTTATGATGGGAATATATCATTAACATATCCATGCTATCCACCCTCAGGTTACAGTGCCTTCGGACACTTAAAGGAGCGTATATAAAAATCTCAAAAAGAATTCCACAGTTCACGAATAAATATGGGTGGTCAAACGAAATCTTAAAATAGATTACCTAAAAAGAGATAAAATTTTATTTCTTTTAATGAGACATTTCACGCGGTAGCAGTCAGACTCCGGATTTACATAAAACAAGTTCAAAATAAAAGTCAGTGAGGTCCATGAAATTCATAAGGTTAAATAAATTCCGGGTTTTTCTTTTTAATATTATGTTTCATGTTAGTAGTAATTAAAATCAGTAATAAAAATTAAACAATTTTCCTTAAGCCGAAAAATGTTTTTTATCAGGGTTCATTAACCATTAGATAGGCAAGTAAATTTTAAATTGTTGAAAGATTATTAAAAAAAAATGTCATTATGTGGGGATGATTATTTCCCTGGAATCGATTTATTATTTCTAAATTGAGTTACCTGAAATTATTTTGAAAATCACTGATTACAAACTATTTAACCATTTTTGAAAAAAAAAAATGAGAAAAATTTAGTTGCAAAGTGATCGACATATTGGATTACCGAGCATTTGGACCTTGAATGTTGGTTTTCTTTGGTTTAGTTTTCTTTGTTACTGAATACGATTTGGTGGGCGAAACACATTAATTTTTCGATAGGATCACATTCATGTTGTGTTTCTTGTTCACATAGCTTCGAAATTATGAATAATAAAATGTGATAAGAGTGAAAAACTTTGAAAATATATAATTTGAAATCATCTTTTACAACTAATGATTGTTTTCGTATGTAAAACGGAATAAAACGCTGTCTACCTTAAAATAAGAATTTGGCGAATTCGGGTCGTCGAGGTGACGGGGGCTAGGCCAAGGCAAGGCGGAACTATTTTTCATGGTGACAGGTAGACAGCTGCTTGTTGATAAGACCGTGTTCAAACAACGATGTATAGTGCCCACTGCGCTTGTCACCGGAGATACCGCAGATAACACGCACAAAGCCCGACTAAAGAATCATTGCCCCATCTTTCTAACAAATCATTTTAGCTCGCGTATACACGCCAGGGTTTTATAAAATCCCAAAATGCTAATTTGCTTCCTCGACGTAATTTTGACGTGATAGTTAACGTTTAAATGGAAAATTCTTTATTCAACCAAGGTTCAAAGGAAAATCCTAGATCGGGGGGCTAACAACAATTCTTACAAATTTCCACCGAAATTGAACTTACTTTTTTAGTTTTTGAATAGTTTATTAGTAAATTTGGTTTTGCATGACTTAGATTTTTTAATTTTATCTTAATGTCCTACGTCACTGTTTTATTTTTTATCAGTTCAAATGTCTTTCTGAACGAATTCACAGTTCCAGTGTCACTAAAAACATTGAAAATATAATACCTCACGTGCACAAACATTAACGTTGTACACTTCAGATTGTCGAGAATCGAGACATGCACGGCAACCAGCAGAGTGTCTCCTTAAATTAAAGTAGCCGCATGTTATCCCCACTACTTTGCCACCGTCTCTTTGTCAGATGGATTCAAGTAGACGTTGCAAGGCTAGGATACGAGATGTCAGGAAATACAAACCGGTCTAAGTAGCAACCGATTGCTGCAATTCAATATGACTAAGCCTGAGTGTCGTTCCTGCACCAGCCATTATTGGTGTACCACTTTTTATGAAAGACTAAATTAAACGTTTTATAGCTAAACACAAATATGGTATTTTATCGTAAACTTCAAATTCAGAGTGATCGTTTAAAATTCAACAAAAGTCATTGTTCAAAGAAAAGCTTCCTAGCCCCAAAAAAAGATTATTTGTTAGAGGAAAATTTATTTTCTTTTTATCTTGTATTTGTTGCGGTTCAAACTACACCAGCTAATCACTTTGCACTTAATGCGTAAACACTACAAGGATGTTGGGGCGCTCGCTAATCTGTTGAAATCTCAATATAAGGGCCGGCAATCATCGTCCATACAGACTAATTAAAATCCATGGCTCCATGGCTCGCGCAAGAATAACATTATGTATGCTCTTAAGTTAATCGAAATGCTTGAATACAACGAGGCGATCTGGGCTGCACAATGATACTTAAGTAGAAGTATTCCTGTGTCGGGAGGATAAAGCGACTTTATATCAGCTAGAAGCCATGAATAAGAGATGGAAGGATAATAATAACAGTTTCTGGAGCTCACCCGACCGCATATCAATTATGAAGCCCTGAACATGTGACTCGCTTCTCTGAACCTAACTTGCATTTAAATAAGTTATACTACTTTAGTTCTCCCTCCTCAAACTGACTTATTACATGTGAAAGAATCATGTAGGTAGAGCATATACAAACGTATAAAGCGTTTTTTTTTTTTAAATTGATACTTCACAAATAGAAAGCAATACGATTAGAGGAATATAAATTGAAAAATTTTAGTCAGATTTGAACTTTTTATATTTTCTTCAGTAACGTTTATCAACAACAATACACGTATATATTTTTAAGTTTCCTTATTCGCTAACAAGCAGTATTGAATTTGAAACTTGGAGGCTAACTTATTTTAAGGTTTTTTTTAAGTTCAATTTACTCCATGTAGTTAGTTCATTGATCTATAAATTTTCTTTTTTCTGTCAGATATTACCCATACACCTGCAAAATTAACAGGGCTCGAAGCCAAGATATTCAATGTTAAATCTACGATTTTTAACATGAAAGTTTTAGGGCAGTATAGGTGAAAGAATATTTTTGAAGAGATTTTATTTTATTATGGTCCAATCTTTATATATATTTTGATAAAAAAATTTTATATTATCGAGGGTGATATTGGGAATAAAATAGTAAAAGGTGAGGATGACTAGCGTTACCGCTTTTGAGTTATCGAAATTTGAATTATATCACGAAATTTTGATACCACATTTCGCATGTTATGGAAACATTTTGAAGTAGCAGGAACATAGCAGCTTCACTAGTCCTTCTAGATGCCTTTGGCCGCTTTGGATACACTTCTGTCTTGGAAATCTTATTGCATAAGCAGTGCAGTCTTGTCGGTTCAAAAATCTAGTGCAAAACAGCTTGGGGGTATTATTGTATCCAAGCGGACAAATCTATACTAAAAATTGAGTGGTGACAACAGTCTGGTGTTTCGTCTTGCTGTGCAATAAAGATCTAACATTGTAATAACTTTCTGCTAGCATTATTGCTGGTAAACTACCTAAATACCTTAATTGGTAAAGCAAAATTATTCAGAGATCATGGTGTAAGCAGTTAAAGGAAGGTTGTTGTAGCAAAACAAATTATTTTTGTGTTTATTTTTAAAGAAGTTTTTATATAAAAAGAAACTATTAGAAACTGCTTTTTCGTCATCTTATTTCCAAAATTTATACTCAAAAATGGAGTCTCTACGTTAGTGCCAAATTCTTAACCAGTATTTGTCAAAGTGTTATTTATTTTGCTTTTGTATAGCATTAGGTTACATCTACAAGTTTTTATTTGTACCAACTACATGCAAATGATGTTTAAACCAATACAGAATTGAAACAAGTTAGTTCAAAGTTATTACTTTTACAATGAGCTAGATCAAATCAAAGTAATACAATAAATATGTTTACTAAGATGTGGTTCTCCAGTTCGGCATCCATTTTAGTAGTTTAAGTAATTGAACTCGAACAAAACGTACAATAAAAAAATCACTGCCATTTTCCTGATTAGTGGAATCGAGAAAAAGTCATCCCAAACCCACTGCACATCACATTAACAACAACAAATAGACATCGGTCGAATTTAATAAATTACTGGCCCAGAACAGTAAAAAGATCTCACAGATGCCCTCAACCATGAGAAAAGCGAGACATTTTGATGTGAGAGGAGCAATTCCTTACCGATCACAAAAACACGTAATTCGATTGCCACGCACCACTACATCAAGAACTCGTCCCGGATAATAGAAGGGAAGAAGGCGAAAGGTGGATGACGGACTTTGTTTTGAAATGTGCCCCTGCAACCTTCGATATCACGCCATACCTGAATTTTCAGTATTTTATTTCGCTAATAGATCGTTTGTTTGACATCAACTGAAATTACTGAAAAAAAGATGTTTTAAAAAATTTGATTTAATCTAAAAATAAGGAATATTTTCGAAGTATTTTTATTGAAGCTTCCTACAATCAGTCAAATATTAAATATTTAGGACTTTATCAACATTTTTAGTTTAAGCTTAAGTTTTTTTTAAGGTAGTATTTGAAGTCGAAGATAATTGACGATTTTATTTATAAATTATCGTCCCCATTTCAGATAAAATGCAAAATTCGCCTGTAAAAATTTGTCACTATGGTTATAGAATTTTCTTTATGTTTGGACCATTTCGACTCGTTATTATAGTAAAACGAACCGAACTGGAGATATTAGAAATTATCAGCATTTCTTCATTACCTGTAATTTTTTAAAGTCTAATACATAACGTAGAGCAATAAATGTCGATCTGTCAAACATTAACATTTTTAAAATCAAATGTTTAATTAATTTTCTGGATGTATTTTTCCTTGAAAGTTGCATTGTCTTCGCTCCCTCTAAGTGGATAAATTAAGTTGACCCACTCAGTTCATTATCTTTTTACGTGCGGTGATCTTCTTGTGGTGTCTGACATATTTAAAGTTTATTGACCCACTTAAAGTTCATTGACCTCTTAATTTCTGTCACCCACTTAAACTTTTATAACTTTTCAGCATAACTGAACTATTTCTGGTTCATTAATTTTTTAAACTCATTGAATCACTTAAAAATTTATTGACCTTTTCATTCACTGTTTTTTATATATCGTATTTATGTCAAGTTTATTATTCGTTGAAGTTCATTGTCCCACTCTAACTTCGCTTATCTTTTAAGTTCATTGATCCATTTAGAGTTCATTAACCTTTTAACTAAAGTAGCTCCCTTATATTTTCTGACTAACCTAAATGTCGTTGGCATATTAAGTTTCATTGAACCTTTAAATTCAGTCACCCACCGAGACATTAATGCCCCTTTTAAGTCAATAAACTATTTAAGGTTTATTAACCTTTCAAACTCACTGAATCAGTCAAAAATTAATTGACCTTTTCATTCACTGTTTTTTATATATCGTATTTATGTCAAGTTTATTATTCGTTGAAGTTCATTTTCCCACTCTAACTTCGCTTATCTTTTGGATTCATTGATCCATTTAGAGTTCATTAACCTTTTAACTGAAGTTCCTCTCTTTTAATTTTTGACCAACCTAAATGTCATTGGCTTATTAAGTTTCATTGAATGTTTAAATTCAGTCACCCATCCAAACATTAATGCCCTTTTAAAGTTACTAAATTATTTGAGGTTCATAAATCTTTCAAACTTATTGAATCACTCAAAAGTTGACTTACCTTTCCATTCATTGTTTTTTTACATATGGCATTTATGTCAAATTTATTAATCTTTGAAACTCATTGTCCCGCTCTGACTTTGGTTATCTTTCAAGTTAATTGATCCATTCAGAGTCGATTAACCTTTTAACTAAAGTAGCTCTCTTAAAATTTCTGACTAACCTTAATATCACTAGCTTATTAAGTTTCATTAAACGTTTAAATTCAGTCACCTACCCAAAGTGCCTAAACCATTTAAGGTTCATTAACCTTCCAAACTCATTGAATCACTTAAAACTTTATTAACCTTCCCATTTATTGTTTTTATATATCGTATTTATGTCAAATTTATTAATCTTTAAAGCTCATTGTCCCACTCGGTC
This sequence comes from Dastarcus helophoroides, assembly GCA_028583605.1. NCBI lineage: Eukaryota > Metazoa > Arthropoda > Insecta > Coleoptera > Bothrideridae > Dastarcus > Dastarcus helophoroides. Next base: position 30,949,919 of record CM053331.1, on the reverse strand, counting down.
TTTGCTTATCTTTCAAGTTCATTGATCCATTCAGAGTTCATTATCCTTTTAACTGAAGTAGCTCTCTTGTAGTTTATGACCAAGCTATATGTCACTGGCTTATTAAGTTTCATTGAACTTTTAAATTTAATCATCCGCCTAAACTTTAATGACCTTTTAAAGTTACTAAACTATTTAAGGTTCATTAACCTTTCAAAGTCATTGAATCACTCAAAAGTTTATTGACTTGCCATTCACTGTTTTTTATATCTCTTATTTATGTCAAGTTTATTATTCGTTGAAGTTCATTTTCCCACTCTAACTTCGCTTATCTTTTGGATTCATTGATCCATTTAGAGTTCATTAACCTTTTAACTGAAGTTCCTCTCTTTTAATTTTTGACCAACCTAAATGTCATTGACTTTTTAAGTTTCACTGAACTTTTAAATTCAGTCATCCATCCAAACTTTAATGCCCTTTTAAAGTTACTAAACTATTTAAGGCTTATTAACCTTTTAAACTCATTACATCAATCAAAAGTTTATTGACCCTTCCATTCATTGTTTTTTATAGATCGTATTTATATCAAGTTTATTAATCTTTGTAGCTCATTGTCCCACTCTAACTTTGCTTATCTTTCAAGCTCATTGATCCATTCAGAGTTCATTAACCTTTTAACTAAAGTAGCCCTCTTATAGTTTCTGACTAACCTAAATGTCAGTGGCTTATTTGGTTTTATTGAACTTTTAAATTCAGTCGCTCACCCAAACTTTAATGCCCTTTTAAAAGTACTAAACTATTTAAGGTTCATTAACCTTTCAAACTCATTAAATTACTCAAAAGTTTATTGATCTTCCCATTTGCTGTCTTTTATATATAGTATTTATGTCAAGTTTATTAATCTTTGAAGCTCATTGTCTCACTCCGACTTTGCTTGTCTTTCAAGTTCATTGATCTATTTAAAGTTCATTAAACTTTTAGCTGAAGTAGCTCTCTTGTAATTTCTGACCAACCTTAATGTCACTGGCTTATTAAGTTTCATTGAACTTTTAAAATCAGTCACCCACCCAAACTTTAGTGACTTTTTAAAGTTACTAACTGTTTAGGATTCATTAGCCTTTCAAACTCATTAAATCGCTCAAAAGTTTATTGACCTTTCCATTCATTGTTTTTTATATATTTTATTTATGTCAAGTTTATTAATCTTTGAAGCTCTTTGTCTCACTCTGACTTCGCTTATTTTTCAAGTTCATTAATTCATTTAGAGTTTAATAAACTTTTAACTGAAGTAACTCTCTTCTTCTGGGTTACCTAAATATCACTAGCTTATTAAGTTTCATTAAACGTTTAATTGAAGTCGCCAACCCAGACTTTTATGACCTTTTAAAGTTACTAAACTATTTAAGGTTCATTAACCCTTCAAACACATTGAATCACTCAAAAGTTTATTGATCTTTCCATTTACTGTTTTTTATATATCCTATTTATTAATCTTTAAAGCAAATTGTCTTACCCTGACTTCGCTTATCTCTCAAGTTCATTGATCATCCATTGAGAGTTCATTAACCATTTAACTGAAGTAGCCTGAAGTACCTTTCCATTCATTGTTTTTTTATATATGGCATTTATGTCAAATTCATTAATCTTTGAAACTCATTGTCCCGCTCTGACTTTGGTTATCTCTCAAGTTCATTGATCATCCATTGAGAGTTCATTAACCATTTAACTGAAGTAGCTCTCTTGAAATTTCTGAGTAACCTGAATATCATTAGTTTATTAAGTTTCATTGAACGTTTAAATTAAGTCACCTACCTGAACTTTAATAACCTTTTAATATTACTAAACTATTTAAGGTTTCTTAACCTTTCTAATTCATTGAATTACTTAAAATTTATTGACCTTCCCATTTATTGTTTTTATATATCGTATTTATGTCAAATTTATTAATCTTTGAAGCTCGTTGTCCCACTCGGACCTTTCTTATCTTTCAAGTTCATTGATCCATTCAGATTTCATTAACCTTTTAACTGAAGTAGTTCTCTTGTAGTTTATGACTAACCTTAATATCACTAGCTTATTGAGTTTCACTGAACGTTTAAATTCAGTTACCTACCCAAACTTTAATGACCTTTTAACATTATTAAACTATTTAAGGTTCATTATCCCTCCAAATTCTTAAATCACCTAAAAGTTTAGTCACCTTTCCATTTATTGTTTTTATATATCGTATTTATGTCTAATTTATTAATCATTGAAGCTCATTGTCCCACTCGGACTTCGCTTATCTTTCAAGTTCATTGATTCATTCAGAGTTCATTAACCTTTTAACTGAAGTAGCTCTCTTGTAGTTTATGACCAAGCTATATGTCACTGGCTTATTAAGTTTCATTGAACTTTTAAATCTAGTCATCCGCCCAAACTTTAATGACCTTTTAAAATTAATAAGTTATTTTAGGTTCATTAATCCTTCTAGTTCATTAATTTTCTATATTGTTGTCAAAATGTTAATATTTAGGTGAAAACAACTTTTTGCGTTCCAAAATTATAAATTGACATATTAGCTATGGTTTGAGGAATAAAAATACTATGAAATATAATAAAGAATAGAAGAGGAATCTGTCTTGTTATTTACTATCACCATTTTAGAGTCAGTACAATTCAATTTATTTCTTATTTAAATTATAGCAACCGGCAAAAACCAAAATGGAAGCCTATTGTTATTTATCTCTAACAACATAAAATATCGAATGGTATATTTTATCGATTACGTGTACACGAGATATTCGGGCAAGCCAATTCGATCTACAAGTGGGAGACAAGAGCCTTCAGACACAAAGGCACGTTCCATTATAGATATTAGGGAATGATTCGGGTAACAAAGAAGCAATTGGGATACATTCGAAACCGTCAATAACAGGGCCGTTACTTTATTTTCATTTCCAATGCAGCGTAACAAGCATTATATATCACCTTTCATACATTTTGCAATTTCTGCTCTCTCCATTTTCCATGGTTTCCTTTTTTTTCGTTGCGCCTCAGTCGAAAGAGCTACATTCTACCACATCAAATAATTTGGGATATATTGAAATTTTTATAGCTCGTGTCATTGAAAAACGGTGAAGATGAACATTAATAACTTGAATGTAGGTTAGGCGGCATCTTGTCCTTAGAGTTTCGTTCTTGTAGTCGAGGTGGCTAGAAGGCAGAAAATTCAAAATATTCATGAACTTGTAAAGTCAGTGCCTTCAAGGTCAATATTAATATATAAACTTGTACCAAGTAGATCAAAAATACAGATGCATTAATCGTTAGACGTCAACCAACTTTAAATGTCGATTTAAAAGGACGATGAACTTCGCGTAAGTCAGTAAGTGACTTAACTTTAAAGGTCGATAACCTATAAATGGTTCAATGAACTGATATGATAGCTATAAGAACAGGTAAAGTTAATTTTAATTTTAAAAAGTTTAGTTAAATCAGCAGATTTAATTGAACTAACAAGACGTAGCAAATTTTACATTATTTAAAAAAGTAGTAATAAGGCTGATTACTTAAGTTGTTTATAATTTTCGTATAAAATTCAGCAGGTCTTGTTGCAATACCCTTTACTGAAACATTCTCTTATAGGAAAGACAGAATTCACCGAAGACAATCATCACATTGCACCAACTTCTACAATGAGTTTAAGTATAACCAAATTAACTACTTTTAGACAATTTATAGGTTAATAAAGAAGGATTCAGGAAACATGCATAAGCAACAAACTACGTCATAAAAGAACGCAGCAAAAAAACAGTGGCTCATTTAAACTTCTGCTTTGTCTGCCGTTTTTCCCTTTTTAATCCTGATTGATCGCAGTTGCGTTTTATGTGGGTCTATTCGGCGTCCGTTAATATTTAATATGTGAGAGAACCCTCGATTAGGCGAAAGAACAAAACACGGTCCACCCTTTTCGTTTTCTCTGTTTCCATTAGGAGAGCACGCGACTCGAGCACCTGTCACTTATATCTTATTGCGTGCACTATTCATTCCCCATGCTGGCTGCCACGTACTGCGTTATATACAAAACGACTTGATGTGATGTATACGAATAACCTGCTCGTTATAATTTCATTGGCTCAACAAAACCTCAGTCAGGGGAATTACAGCTTAAACTATATTAGGGTCGTAAATTATTCCCAACAAAGTTGTCATAATTTGCATTTTTTTTTATCTAATACACCGATTATGACCTTATTGCTCTATTAAGCATTTTCGTGCTGCTTGCCTTTATTTTTATTAAAGGACTCAAATTTTGCAAAATAATTAGCAAAAAGGATTTTATACCATATAAAAATCAACAGGTCTTTATGCAACCTGGTCTTTGTCTTCAAATTTTTTTGAGATCAGAGTGTTTAAGTCATTAAGTTATTAATTTAATCACGTATTCAGAACGGTTAGCAAAGACAGAAAACCAAAAAAAAAAATTATTTGATTATTTAGTAAGCGCAATTTACCTATAAACTCCCCCTAACAAGGGGCTCCTGGTTCGCATCAAACTCCCTTAATAAACATTGCTTTGTAAGTGAACAGACCTCAAGTTATTACGTCACCAGGTGCAGCATAAAGCAGACTGTCGAAAGCAAATATCGCTTACTAATGGACAATACATTTTTACATATTTTTTCGCAGTAAAATGGTTTGTATTTACTTGTATATATGTTGTGTTTCCATACATTTGAAACAAACATGAAAATAATTGTATCAATTTTACATTTTCGGTTTCTTTAATCAGTATGTCTAGCGCAAAATAAATGAGGAATTCTATGAAATAAATGATGTAAAAAACTAAAACGGGAATACTATAAAATTTGATAATGATGCATTGAAAGAGGGCTGTGCCGTGCTATGATGCAAAGAGGCAGCCGCATCAGGCGGCATCGTAAGGAGGCGGCATAAGCAGCTTAATCAAAATACAATTTGAGCCGTTCAGTAATTAAAAATTTTTTACACATCACTTTCCTACATCGGTATATGTCAGGAGTGAGTAAATACAACCCTGAGCGTTGCATGCTGCTTTTTGTTGAGTTGACGACGGCTCCCGTTAAAATTTTAATGTATTTTATTAATTCAGAACTGTTTTTATAACTATTGCTAAGAGTTTAAGCTAAATATTAAATAAAATGTCAAAGGTAAAAAAAATTATAAATTACAAAATAAAATTACTATTTTTGAAAAAGTTTACAACTCTTTATCAACAAAATGTCGAATTTAAACTAAAAATTTGAAAAAAATAAAAATTAATTGATACAAAATAAAAAATCTTTAAAAAAAATTTTCAAAATTTATAAAGGTCTACATAAAAAATGTGGACAATCAAGTTACCATTTTGAAAATAGAAAATAAAAGAAGATAGAGGTTCTTTGAGGAAAATTGAGAAAAAAAGTTAAATGCAATACATAATTTTTAGAATATAGAGAAATTTTAAAAATAAAATTTATATTCTTGGAAAAAAACTAAAAAAAATCCATCATTTTTTTCTTAGAATGTCGATTTTTTTTAGAAATTTTTATTTTTTCTCAAAATTCTGAGTTTACATTATTAAATTTATTATTTTCGAGACTTAATTGAATATTTCGAAAAGAATCGATATTTAAAATAGGGCTTTGAAAAGTTTAAGATAAAATGTCGACAAATCGGCAGCAGATAAATTTCGAGAACATAATCAATATTCTAAAAGTCAAAAATTCAGTCCTAGTGTCAAAATTTTAGGGCAATCTATTTGTGAAAAACTAGAAACCGAAGAAAAAAAATTAAATTTGGAAAAAATTATAATTAATCTACGCCCTACATAAAATAATGTCAACACTTTAAGAATAATATCAAATCGAAAAATTTCATTATGAAAAACTATTTTCGAAATTTCGAGAAAAAAATCTAAATATTGATGCAAAAGTCAAAATTTTAAATAAAAATTTAAAAACCAAAAAGATTGGTGGAACGGACTGGTCTTTGTTTATTTTCAAAATTAAAATACTGTCCCCTGAAACAAAGAAAGACCTCTCTGAAGATGATAGTTTGGCTACAGAAATGCGTTAAAACAAACTTTGTTTTGATTTTTAATCCTTCTTGGTTCCAGGGGACAAGATTTGTATTTCAATTTTTGTGGAAAGCCAAAAGTGAGAAATTTTTGGAAAAATGTAAAAAGTCAGAATCCTACTTACAAGGAAAGGTCGCGAAGTGTCCGGCGCCGATTTTGTTAATTTTTGGATATGTTTTAGAGGACCAAAATCTAATCTCGAATTTTCCGGTTTTTTAAGTAGGCATCTCACTCTCCTACAAGGGAAGGGTGGAGGGTGGGGATGAGGGGTCACCGAAAAAATCTTAAAAAATTATTTTTTTAGTTTCTCGTCGAAATACTTCGCTTCAGAAAAAATAAAACAAAAATCATAAAAATACATCCTATCATATACGTATTCGTGTAAGTGGTGTTTACCCCCCAAAAAAATATTTTTCGGTAAAATTCAAAAACAGGTAAAATTAGTTTTGGTGTATAAAATAACATATATTTTTTTTCAAAATTTTGCTGACCTAATTACTATTTTTATGATTAAAAAACTTCTAAATGGGGTAGTTTGCCCGCATGAGGGGGGTGGGAAAATTTTGAAAACATTTTTTTCCTTCATTTCTCGTCAAAGCAAAACTTTTGGAAAAAGAAACGACTCGAACATCATTTTTGGTATATGAGAAACAGCAAAATCTGCATTTTTTGTTCCAACTTTGAGGGGGTAAAACTACCCTTAAAACCGTTTATCAGCCGATAAAAAAAATACGTGTCCCTTAGATTTTGGTTCTTTAAAACATATCCAAAAATTAGCAAAATCGGCGCCGGACACTTCGCGACCTTTCCTTGTTAGAAAAAAGCCAAAATTTACAAAGAAAAACTGTAATAATTTACATTATAACACCTAAATAAAAAATTGCATTATCTTAGGAATAATTTCGAAATTAAAATACAAATTGTACTAAAAGGCTGGTTTCCAAACTTTCGAGAAAAAAGTGTACATATTGTTGCGGGCTATCGGTACGAATGATAATTAACACTTGTTGAATAGTACCCACTTTATTTTCAAACTAAACTCGGAGCACTACAACTGAATAATTAACTTACTTATTGACTTCTAGCTACCAACTCACTAACTACACTGACTGACTGATTGATTGAGGGAAAGCCAACCGGACCCTCTTTATGTAGATCCCTGGTTCGGGTTCTAGAAGTTTTCAGCAGATAAAGCTTATCGTTTGCCGAACGCTTATCTGCCGTTTGCCTCATTATCGCGGCCGCTTCCCCTTATCTGATCTTTCTAGAAAATTTCCTTATATTCTAAATTCCATAATTACATTTTGTTACAATATTGATACTAAAATCAAACTTTCAGAAACATATAAAAATCAATAGTGTGAAACTTTTATTTCGGGAAAAAATTGAAATTTCGATAAAAAAAAACTAAAATTTTTAATAATGATGAACAGTTTTAAATTTCGTAATTTTTTTTTATAAAAATAAAACAGTTTTGAAAAAATCTAAATTTAAAAACCTTTCTCGAACTATTCCAAATATCTTAAAATTTCAAATTGAAAGCTAGAATTTAAATAAAAAAGTCAAGCTTCAAATTGTCAAAAGAAGTCATAATTCCGATATAGATTTCCATATTTTGTATCGTATGTGCTGGCAGTGCTGCTTTAAGCTTACCATTGGACGACTTTTTGCAGAAAGGAACCAAACCACAAATTTTTAACTTGCAGAAGGGATCCAAGTACTTTGGTTCCTTTCTGCAATACCAACAGTTAATATATTAATATTTTTATAGGTGTAGCTAGAATAGCGCAGGGCACTTTACCTGCCCCAACCCCCCTCTGATCTGAATCAGTCGAAAATTTGGATTTAATTGGGGAAACTTTTTCCAGAAGTTTCCATTTTTTTCCGAATCCGTTCTTATTTAAAATTTCAAAATTTTCTCTAAATATAAACCTTTTTTCCCAAAATTAATCCTTTTTCACAACATTTGTCTTTTTTGTAATTTTTAATTTGGTTTTATACTTTTAAAATGTTATATCAAAGTTTTTTTCTAAATTTCACTATTCCTTAAAATTCCTTCATCTGCATCCTTCTCGCAGTGCTTTGAAGGCATAATGGGGTTACCCTTTGCGAGTGGATTAAATTTAAAAAAAAAACAAAAGTTTGCTCTTTCTGAAAATTTCAACTTTTCCTAAATTTGATATAAATTCTGGATGAATTATTAGAATTAGCGTTTTTTGAAATTTTGCTGGATCCTTTAGTAAAGTTTCAAAAATTGTCAATTTTTGTAAAAGGACAGAAATTCAGCAAAGTTTCAATCGTTTCTTTTAGTCCAACTTTCTGGAAATTCCAACTTGTTTCCCAAAGTTTTAACAACCAACTCGATACTACAGAGGGTGGAGTGCTTATCTCTCTCTGGCTTGAACATTAAACATTAAACAAAAAATAAATATTTAGCCAATATTCGGAATTTGCCGAAAATTCCATTATTTTTTCAAAATTCAACTAGTTTTCGAAATTTCAACAAAATTTGTCTCTGAGATATTTTGAAGTTTTACGAAATTTGTCCTCGAAAATTTGATCCTTTGCTTGTGATTTTGATCTTTTTTTTTAAGCCTCGGATCCTTTCTCAAAATTTCGCCTTTTTTTTGGTTTTTAAATTTCGATTTTTTTTTCGAACTTAACTTTACCCCAACTTAAAATTCGTCTCAAAATTAGGTTTGATTTCAAAATTTAAATTGATTTATTAATTTGTCTTCTCCATAACGAGTATTCACAAAATTTGACTATTTCTCAAAATTCTACAGCCAACGCCAATTATCAATTTTTTTGAAACACAGAACTTGTCCCCTGAAACCAAGAAAAATTAAAAAACACAACAAAGGTTGCTCTAACGCGTTTCGACAGCCAAGCTGTCATCTTCAGAGAGAAACTGTTTCTCTCTCTCAAGTTCTGTGTTTCAATTTTTGAAGATAACCAAGGACCAGTCCGTTCCATCAACAAAAAAAAAATCCATTTTTTTTTTAAATTTCGTATTTTCCTCGAAGATTGTCTTTTTTTTAGGAATTGTGATTATATTTTTTAAAATTTACCTTCTTTGTAATTTCAAAAAATCGGAAAATCGGCCTTTTGGATTTCTGCGCAAAAATTGCATTTTTTTCTCTACAATTGTTTTTCTTTCTAGAAATTTGGATTAATTTTTGAAATTCATTTCTTTATACATTTGACTCTATTCGCAAAATGAGACTTTTTTTTTCCTAAATTGACTTCCTCTTAAAACTTTTGCCTTATTTTCTTAAGATGTTTTTTTTTAATTTCCACCTTTTAGAATATAAGTTTTTAGAAATTTTGACTGGATTTTTAAAGTTTGGTTTTTTTAATTTTCTTTCTCCAAAGCTTCGATTTTTATTTCAAATTTTAATATTCAACATTTCCAAAAATTTTCACTTTTTTATCGAAATTCATCTTTTTCAACTTAATTCTTCAAATACTTTTTGCAAGAAAATTTCAGAAGTCTTTTTTTCGACACACCTCAATTTTTTTTCTATTCATTTTTTTCTGAAAGACGACCTTCTGGAAATTAAAACTTCAAAATTACAACCTTTATTTCAAAATGTGAAATCAATCTTCTTCAACTTAATTCTCAAAACATTTGTTGCAAGAAACTTTCAGAATTCGCCTTTTTTCGAAATACCGCAATTTTTCTTTCTATTCATCTTTTTCTGAAAGGCGACCCTTTTGGAAATAACAACTTCAAAATTACAACTTTTATCTCAAAATGCGATGTATATTATATTTTTGGAAATAGTGATTTTTTTCTCCTAATGGCATCCTTTTATACAGTAACGTACTAAGTTTTATTTTGCAATCCCAACTCACAAAAATATGAAATTTTAGTAGATTCAGAAGTTCTTTTTGATATAGTGTAAGTAGGTACATTCTTTGTGCATATGTATTTACATGTACTGCTAATTTATAAATTAATGTCAAACTAACAATTTCTCAATAACTGTTTTTTGGGGTTGGTTCCATTCTGCTAAAAGTCGTTTAATTAACTTTTGATTTTAATGTATTTGTTCTTCAAACATAATCCACGATAGGGTATCATGACTTAATCGAAGGCTGTTTTGGTTGTTTGTTAAAAAAAAATCTTTTATGGAGCGGCATTTTTAAGAGTTGTATCATACTGAGAAAATCTACTGCACGGCATCCACAAAATAATTGTTGAATGGTCAAACAGCCAAATTATTTTATTTCGGAATTTCCTAACATAACCCAAACCAAGGATATCAAACGTTTTCCTCACATATATACAAAACTGAAAACATTCGTATCAGTTCTAGACAAATTTTTTTCGGGCATTAGCCACTTTTAACACTTGTTTACATTTCCTATCAAAATATTCCCTACTATTCACGATTTCATATTAACTTTGTTCTGAAATTTGTTACCGCTATAAGACAATTTTCATGCGAAAAAGTGAATCGTCCAAGGACTCTCATTTATCAACTAATGATTTATATGTTTACATCTTTCAGACATGGCATAACGAATGTTTCTCCCGATTTTTTATTGCAAATTGTGACACAATTGTGTCTTTTTATGGATACCTAAACTGCTTGGAGTCAGTTGTAGATGCAATATAGTAGGATTAAAAAGAATCAATCATAGAGCCACAACAATTCACTACTTATTTTCGTACCATGCATTCCTTAAAATGCGTACATAAGTTTTTTTCAGCGTCAATGTATATTTAAACAATGATTGACGTATTTGAATCATATACAGATGGACCATAAGTAATGGTACATAGAGCAACAGCAGATTTTTCGTATAAAAATAACGTGATTTAGCCACATCTACCTTACACCAAAAGTTGATATTAACAGAGATACAGGGTGTCAAAGTTGAAAAAAAAAATTGTGGTTTTTTTTGCATAACTGATGAACACATTTCACTATAGACAAGAAATTTGGCGTAGGGGGGTTTCTTTGGTCAAGAAATTTTAATTTGCTAACAGATTGCCAGTAACTCATAGGGGGCGCCATCTGCGCTACCTTATATTAATCTAAAGCATCATAAATTTTTTGTGCCTTTATGTACACTTATTTTAAATAGATATTTTTATTAACCTACATTTTCTAAGTGAAAAAGGTATACTTTCTGAATGTTGATACAAGCAACCGTTTTCAAGATATTTGCCTTCAAAGCTTGCAGTACGTTTATTTTAAGTTAGGTAAATGTGAGTTTTTCGCAGTAGGTTTCAAAATAAAAGTAATAAAACTCACTCTAAAATAGTTTGTATCAAATATTACTCTACTGACATCATTATTAAACATATTTTTTAAATTTCTAAAGCAAATTTAAATAAAATACCAAAATAAAATTTATTTTCAAAAATAAGTATGTGGGAAATAACTTTTTTATGTAAAAGAATTGTAAACAATTAAAAATCTGGCTGTATTTTATTAAAATTCATTTCCAAATATCTGCTTTGACTACCCAGACTATTAAAATTTTTTTGTGCGGACTCGGACATCACATCTCTATGTTAGAAAATAAATTACGTCCTAATTTTTTAGATATTCTTTATTGAGATTTTTAAAATTTAGGTAATAATATTATCAGCAAAGTAATATTGGACATAAATAACTTTCAAAGCTGTCTTATAATTACTTCAAGCCTACTTTGAAAATTTAATATCTTAGTAATTTAAAACCAAGGCACGTCAAGCTTTAAAGGCAAATATCTTGGAAACGGTTGCTCGTATAAACTTTTAGAAGGTACACCTTTCTTATGGAAAAAATATGAAGAAATAAAATAAGCCATTTAAAATTAATATATATGGGTGCACAAAAAAGTTATGATGATTTAGAATTATGCAGGATAGCGCAGGTAGCGCCCCCTAACAGCTATTGGTAATATATTAGCAAATTAGAGTTTGTCGACTTAAGAAACCACTTTATGCCAAATTCCGTACCTATATTACAATTTATGCCATATTTATACGAAAAAATCGAAATTTCTTTTTCAACTTTGACACCCTGTATCTCTGTTTATATCAACTTTTGATGAAAGATAAATCTAGCTAAATCACGTTATTTTTATTTGAAAAATCCACCATTGCTCTGTGTACCATTACTTATGGTCCACCCTGTATATTGCTGCCTGTTATCGGATCGATAATTAATACTTCGTGAATTTTAACACTTTATTTCGGAACAGCAGAATTATGATTCAATTAACTATCCGACTATCTAACTATCTGACTAACTAACTGACTAACTGAGGATAGGACTACCGCGTATATTTATACTGTTCCGGTTTCTGGAACGGATCTCCGTATAGGTAAGGTTGTCGCTCGCGGAAATATCTAGAGCGCTTATCTGCCGTATGATTCATTTTCGCGACCGCTTTTCATTATCAAATGTTTCTAGAGAGTTCCTTACACTACACAATTGCTAATACAAATTTATAACTACAGTTTGTTACCCTATTCTTTGTTTTTTTGTTAACATTACTAACATAATTACTAGAATACATCGCATATCGTTTTAAATAAAGTTGCTCTTAATATTTCCTTGGCACAGTACAATTGTTGTATTGATTTCATTACTCTTTTCACTTGGTCCTAGCTTCTATTTCCATTTTGTTCCAAAGTTAATTAAGTGACAACATAAGTTCCTAAATTGACGCAGATGAACAAAATTATCGTTCTAATCATAACACGTTAAAGCTTTCTAGAATATTATAGATTCCAACGTTTCCAATTGACTTGCTGGCTAACCTACCATCCAGAGGTTTAAAAATAACACGTTTTCCATAGTACAACATTCATTAAAACGTCAAGTCGCCTGGCGTACATCTTTTATCAAAGTGGTGATCTTTTGGGAGCAGATAAGAGTTTGAAAAGGTCGGTCATCGATAAGGGAAAGACTCGTTCCACGCCTTCACGAATGATTGATAGCTGGAGTTGCGGTCAACTGAAAGCTATTTACACATGAATATATATGTTAGCGACTTCCACTCCGATATTATTTACTCACGGTTAGCTGGCCAATTCCTTGTGGAAGTGATTGATTTTCGATGGAATATTTATTACGTCAATACGAGGGGAAGGTTAATTATTTAGGTTTCAAGGTTCTTCCAAGGAAGTTTAATACTTAAAAATAGCTTCTTACGGACAACCTGGGGGGACTCGCCACTCTTTGGAATAGGAAAGGTCTAGAAATTCATTGGCCGAAATTTTATCGAAAATGAATGAATTAGTTATTATATTTAATCTATATGCAACGTATATCTGGCATATTTTATTCGCTTTACCCGCACTAAATAATCGATCATGCTGATCAGACGTCTTTCACTTGTTTCATGTATTTTACTTTTCCTCGAGGTGGTAAAATTCGCCAAGTAGGACGGCTTTGTAAAGAATTTTTGCTAAACTCGCAAAATAAAAAAAAAGCATTTTGCACATTACTCCACCACAGCGTTACTCAAAGTGTGCTGGTGCTTCGCAAAGCCTTAGGTAAGGCTCCACCAGCAGTCATAATAAAATGAGTACATGTATTAAAGAGGAACTTATCCCAACTAATATATAAATGCGAAAGTGTGTTTGTCTGTCTGTCCGGTTTTCGCGGTCCAATTACTGAAGCGATTTTGTATACGAGGCATTTTTTGTTTGACGGGATTGTTAATAGAATACGTTTACTCCTGAAAACTGTTCCAGACACCCTCAAATTTAGGTTATGACTTAATTTTCTCATTCGAGGGGAAATTTAATTCTAATAATAACTAATTTATACCGGGTGTTTTTTTTAGTTGGGAGGTTACCTTTTTATGGAGTATCACTTATTATAAAGGCAAACTGATTTTGTCAATATGGCTAATCGGAGCTAAACTGCCTTTCAAAAACATTTTCAACTATCTACCACTTCCGGTTATACCAGAAGTAGACATCAACTTTCTTATTTTAAATAGCAACCCCCAAATTTTATATTTTATTTGGATTTTACGTAGAAAAATAAGGCGAGTTTATGTATACATGTTTATTGCTATCTTTGGTAGTTTTTAAGATATTTCAATTTTTCGGAAAAAACTGACAGAAAAGAGGGTTATTTTGACTCTTTGTATCTTTTTTATTATTTGCAATAAAAACATGAAATTTGGGTTGAAGTCATGGAATATTATGGAGACTATAATAACGTAATCAAGTTTTACATTTATTACACAGGGTGATGGAAATTTTACGATCTTTATTGTTATTGTTTTATTCAAAAAAACTCTGTTTTTTTAAATAGGAACTAAGTGTTTTTTTAACATTTTTGAATTCCTCACGTAAAAAGAAGAAAAAAGTTATATGACTAATTTTTTAAAATTCTGCACCGTTACAGAGATATAATGCAAAATGAAAAAGAAAAATGTATCTTTTTTTTTCTAGTAGCAACTTGGTAGTAGTCAACAAAATTTTCAAAAAAAAACACAACCACAAGGCTTAAAAATGTTAGGCTAAATAACATTTTAAAGATAACCGCACAAGACGAATAAGTTTTTGGCTAATTGTTAAAATATCTACTGAAAAATGTTTAGGTAGCCACGAATGTAAGTTTCGTAAAAATGGTTTGTTAAACAGACTTTTCATTTTTGGAGTAATGAAAATCAACAACAAATGTTCAAGAAAATTCGTTTTTTAATAGTTATGCTGTTAGATTAAAACTCAGGATTTCTAAGCGTTAAATTTTACAATGAAAATCAAAATGGAAATTTTTTAAGTAATTTTTTTTACGATTACTGCATGACAAGCATATTGCTAGGAACAATCGGATGTGCTTAAAAACGTTACTCAATTCGAAATCTTAAAATATGTCTTTAAATTTATTAAAACAGAAGATCGCCCTTGTTGTTTTTTGTCAATTATTTTTGTTTCCTATTACTTATTATGATTAATTCTTTAAGCTTTTATTGCCCACAGTTAATTTCCTACTTAAACAAACAAGAAATGATTGATTTTTTTTATTTTGAGATTTATGTAAAATACCTCTGTAACGGCACAAAATTTTAAGAAATAAGTAATATAACCTTTTTCTTCTTTTTATGTGAAGAATCCAAAAATGATTAAGAAACATATAGTTCCCATTTAAAAAAACAGAGTTTTTTTGAATAAAACAAAAACAGCAAAAATTATAAAATTTTCATCACTCTGTATAATAAATGTAAAATCTGTTTACGTTATTATAGTCTTTATAATATTTCGTGACTTCAACCCAAATTTCATGTTTTTACTGCAAATAATAAAAAATATACAAAGAGTCAAAATAACCCTCTTTTCTGTCATTTTTTTTTCGAAAAATTGAAATATCTTTAAAACAGTCAAAGGTAGCGATAAACATGTATACATAAACTCACCTTATTTTTTTACGTAAAATTTAAATAAAATATAAAATTTGTGGGTTGCCATTTAAAATAAGAATGTTGATGACTACCTCCGGTATAATCGGTAGTGGGGGGAAGTTGAAAATATTTTTAGAAGATAGTTTAACCCCGATTAGTTCCATCGACAAAATCAGTTTGCCTTTATAATAAGTAGTACTTTATATAAAGGTAACCTCCCAACTAAAAAAAACACCCGGTATAATAAATCTCTAAGCACTAACTGACAGACAATGCACAGCCTAAACAGTTGAGCCTATGAACATGAAATTTCTTAATGTTCTTTGTCGTAATACATAGGTGAGCACTAAGAGAGGATTTTTTAAAACTGAGTTTTCAAGATAGTAAAAGTCGGCATTAACGGATAGACGATTTTTATGTAATAAATAATACACAAGATTGTATTTAAAGTTGCCTATAAGCGTTGAGAGCTGACATAGTTAACCGACGAAATTTCGTTTTTAGATATTTTAAAGTTTCTTCTCAAAATTTCTAGTTTATAGTCGAGATTTTTTGCACACAATTGAAAATTTGAGTAATATTTTTTTTCAAAGATTTCCGCCTAAAATATGAAATCTTTAATTTATCAAAATTAAACACTTTTCCCAAACTTCGAATTTTAATGAAATTTTGAATAGCAGATGGAAATTTCGATATTAAAATAAACATATTAAATTGTAAGATTCCAGAAGAAAAAATCAAAGTCTCATAAAAAAAGAGATTATTTTAAATATTTCTTACTTTTTTTTTCGGAAATGTCGATGTCTTTCCAGTTTTAAATTTCAAGGAGGGATTTCTAATGATTTTTTTTTTAATTTACACTTACGAAATGAAGTATCTCTCTCGAGATGACAGCTTGGCTGTCGAAACGCGTTAGAGCAACGTTTGTTGTGTTTTTAAATCTTTCTTGTTTTCAGGGGACAAGTTCTCTATTTCAATTTTTGAAGATAAGCAAGGACCAGTCCGTTTCACCAAAAAAATATCTAGACATTTCTTAAAATTTTTCTATAAAATGTCTACCTTTATTTCAAATTTTGTTATTGAAAAATTTGGCTTTTTTAAAAATTGTGAAATTTTTTGAAAATTTATCTATTTTTGAAAATGATGAAATTTTTTTCTGTTTTTTGTTTTTAAAAAAATTCAGATTTTTTTAAATTACGTGGTTTTTTATAACTGAATTTGTCGAGAATTTTTTATTTTTTTTGCAAATTTTTGCTATTTGGACATTTTTGACTGTTACAATTTTTCGACTTTTTTAAAAATCAAATACGATTTTTTTCTAAGACCCTAATTTTTTGAAAACTTTGATTTTTTGAAAATTTTTACTTCTTTTGAAATTTTCGAATTCATTCAACATTTTAACAGTTTTTGAAAATGAGCGCTTATCTGCCGTATGATTCATTCTCGCGGCCGCTTCCCATTATCAAATGTTTCTCGAGAGTTCTTACACTACACAATCACTAATAAAAATTTTATAACTACAGTTTGTTACAGCACTCCTTATTTTTTCTTTACATTTCTAACATAATTACTAGGATACATCGCATATCGTTTTAAATAAAGTTGCTCTAAATATTTCCTTGGCACAGTACAATCGTTGTATTGATTTCATTACTCTTTTTACTAGGTTCTAGCTTCAATTTCCATTTTGCTCCAAAGTGACAACATAAGTTCCTAAATTGACGCAGATGAACAAAATAAGGTTTCATCATAACACGTTAAAGCTTTCTATAATATTATAGATTCCAACGTTTTCAATTGACTTGCTGGCTAACCCGCCATCCGGAGGTTTAAAAATAACACGTGTCGAAACGCGTTAGAGTAACGTTTGTTGTGTTTCTTAATCTTTCTTGGTTTCAGGGAACAAGTTCTGTATTTCAATTTTTGAAGATAACCAAGGACCAGTCCGTTTTACCAAAAAAATATCTAGACATTTCTTAAAATTTTTCTATAAAATGTCTACCTTTATTTCAAATTTTTTTATTGACAAATTTGGCTTTTTGAAAAATTGTGAAATTTTTTGAAAATTTATCTATTTTTGAAAAATGATGAAATTTTTTTCTGTTTTTTGTTTTTAAAAAATTCAGATTTTTTTAAATTATTATTATTTTATTTTTTTTGCAAATTTTTGCTATTTGGACATTTTTGACTGTTACAATTTTTCGACTTTTTTAAAAATCAAATTTTTTTTTCTAAGACCCTAATTTTTTTGAAAACTTTGATTTTTGGAAAATTTTTACTTATGAAAATATCCCCATTTATCAATATTTTTAGTTTTTTTGAAATTTTCGAATTCATTCAACATTTAAACAGTTTTTGAACATTTTGACTCCAAGATTGTGACTTTTTCAAAAATTTGAAATTTTTTGCACATCTCGTTTTATTTTTTACATTTTCCAAAATAGGCGCTTGAGTATATTACTTAAAAATGTCGCAAGTTTTTAAATGAAACCTGATAAAAAAATTAAAAAGTGACTACTTTTAAAAAAGTAAAAATTTAAAAAATTATCCATTTAAAAAAATCGATTTCTTTACAATTAGTTGGAAGGTTCAAATTTTAAATATAAATTTATCTTACAAAAACCTTCAAAATTTTTAAGAAAGTAGACATTTTTAAAAATGGACAAAATATTTATAAAAGATCTAAAATTTCAAAAAATTCTAAATTTTAAAGAAAGTGAACATTCTCCAAGCAGCAAAAATTTTCAAAAAAAGTCAAAATTTTGGAAAATGTCGGAGTAGAACAAAAGAAAGTTAAAACTTCCAAAAAAGTAAAGGATTTAAAAAACCAACACTTTAAAAATTGGCCCAATTTTCGAAAAATAAAGTTTAAATTTTAAAAAATAATTTAAAATTTAAACAGTTTTTAAAATTATGAAGAAATGTAGAGGTTTAAAAAAATGAAGGATTTTTAGTAAGATCTCCCGAAAATTTATATTTTTCAAAAACTCCAATTTCCGAAAAAAAGTCGACATTATCAAAAATGTACAAAATTTTTGTTAGTTAAACTTTAGGAAAAACGTTACAAAGGCGAAAATATTTAAAAAAAACAAATAAAAAAATATCGAATTTTCCAAAAAGAAAGTTAAGATTTTCAAAAAAAACTAAAATGTTGAAAAAATCGACAATTTAAAAAAAGTGAGATTTTCGAAATAAATCAAGAACTTTAAAATGCATCGAAATTTTTACAAAATAATTTAAAATTTTACCAAGAGTTGATTTTAAAAGGAAATCGATATTTTGAGATTAAGGCGAAATATTAATGAAAGTGGAAATTTTCAAAAGCCCAAATTATTAAAAATGACCAAATTTCAAAATTTTTCGTAATTTTCATAGTAAATTAAAATTAAAAAAGATCAAAACTCTTGAAAAATAAAACTAATGTCAACATTTTGAACAGATATACTGTTAAAAGTCGATATTTTCAAAAAATATAAACATTTTGATAAAATAAAGAAATTTTCAAAAAAACTTCTAGAAAAAATTAAATTTTAAAAAATAATCCGAATTTTAAAAAATAGGTAGTAAAAATTTTGAAAAAATGTGGAGATTTAAGAAAGTGAAGCATTTTCAGTTAAATTTACCAAAAAAAAAAGCCGAAATTTTTGAAAAGCCCAAATATTGAAGCACTAACTAACTAACTAACTAACTATCAATTTGCAGTGATCAAAGAATTCTAAACTTCCAAAAAAACTAGAAAAGTAGAAATGTTGGGAAACGGAAAAATTTGGCTTGGTTACATTAAAAAAAAAAGATAAATGTCATTTTTTTTGGGTCAATATTTTTGATTGAATATTTTCAAGAAGATTGGAATTTTGAAAAAATATCGAAATTTTTAAAAAATTAAACGATTTTCTTTTAAAAACTGTAAAAAGTAGACGCTTTAAGTTGAAATTAATAAAAAAAAATTGAAAATTTTAAAAGCAGCGGAAGTATCAAAAAAATTACACATTTTGCCAAATAGTTCAAAATGTCAAAACAACTCGAATCGAATAAAGTCAAAATTTTAAAGAATTTAAGACAATCCAAAATTTTCAAAAAAGGTAGACATTTTTGGAAAAGTGGAAATTTATAAAGGGGTTAAATTTTAAATAGTAAGAAATTTAGGAGAAAAATTTGGAAAAAATGTCTGAATTTATAAAAAGTGAAGGTCAAAATTTTGGAAAATAAAACCTACATTTTTGAAAACCAAAATTTAAAAAAAAAACATTTTTTTAAGACAGAAAGTTAAAAAAGCCGAAGTTTTAAAAGTCGAAAGTGTTAAAACAACTCAAATTTTATAAAGGCGAAATTTTGAAAAAATACAATTTTTCAAAAAAATAGACTTTCAAAAATTTTCTATCCTAAAAATCTAGAATTTTTAAATGAGATAGATTTAAAAAAAAGTCGAAGTTCTTAAAAAAGTAAAATTTTGAAAAACGTTGAAATTTTGGATGGTTAAAAATTGTGTGAAATTTTAATGCAAAAATTTTGAAAAAGTCGAAATTTTGATAAAAGACTTTAAATTTAGAAATAATATCGGAATTGTAATAGAAAAATTCATTAAAAAACTCGACATTCTGAGTTTTCCAGGGAAGTTGAAATTTCAGAAGATTTAAATTAAAAAATTGAAATGTTTAAAAGGTAAAATTTTTCAAAAGGTCAGGCTGTTTAATTTGTTGGGTAACAGTAAAAAAAATCAAAATTTTCAGTTAAGTGAAGTGGGCAAACTTTTGAAAAAAGTTGAAGTTTTCGGAAAAGTCTTAAGTTTGAAAAGAAGCGAAATTTTGAAGGAGGAAACTTTGAAAAAAGTCGAAATTTCAGAAGAAGACTTAATTTAAAAAGGCAGAAGTTTCAAAAAAGCGATGTTTAAAAAATCGATTTATTTAAATAAATTAAAGTAGTTCCTGTGAAATAGTGAATGGGATTGGGTGGCATATTAGCTGGTCACTAGATAAATTTTAACCGTCGAAAAAGTAACATTTTTTGAACTTATTTCACCAATCAGTACAACGAAAAATTTTATCGATACCGTCGATATATCGAAACTAATGAATCGATACAAAAATATTAAACATCAAAACGGAAACATCGATGTTTTTGATACATCGATTTATCGTGTGCATCCCTAGTTGCAAGGCTATGGGCGAAATGTCCGGGACGCGTGCGTCCGGGACTGTAGGTCTGGCCTAGGTAACAACGGAAGATGATAGATTGGCTATCGAAACGCGTTAGAGCAACCTCTGTTGTGTTTTTTAATTTTTCTTGATTTCAGGGGACAAGATTTGTATTTCAACAACGGAATACTACTTTTAAGTTGGTCTGTAAATCTGAGGGAGGATTAACTACTCATTGGTATTGTCATTTTCCGATATGTTTCATAACAAACACTATAATTAACGGTATATGTGGTTAAAATTGAAATACAGAACTTGTCTCCTGAAACCAAGAAAATTTAAGAAACACAACAAATGTTGCTTGTACGCGTTTCGACAGCCAAGCTGTCATCTTCAGAGAGATACTACAACAGTGTCTCTGTGAAGATGACAGTTTGGGTGTCGAAATGCGTTAGAGCAGTTTTTGAAGACAACCAAGGATCGATCCTTTCCACCAAAAAAATGTATATCTGTTATAAGAAATTTATCAGGAAGGCAATGCCTCATTACTCTCCCTGCATCAGCCACCATTCCATACAATTTGGTAATTGATACACAGTAGAATTCGAGTTTCTAAAAGCTTCCATTTAAAATCAAACACAACTCATTTTTTTTTATTTTTACTTTTGCACAAATGAAAGCAACAAAAAGACAGATTTTTCCTCATAGTCGTTCCTTCTTACACCAAGTTCTTCACAACAAATATTGCAATCTATTAATAATATCCACAAATATAAATTTCTCCTTTTAGTTTGTCTAACTGAAGCTCTGTTGGGGCTCAATTCCTCTCGAATAAATTATGAATTATTACAGATTTTAGTACACGTTTATGATATGTGCTCATATGTATCTATACACTAATTATAATGTCAAATGAATAATGCAATTACCACATCATATGCAAAGATATAAATTACATTACATTCTGGTTAAATTTATTTCAAACATTCCCTCTACTCGCGAGGGATTACTTTTGTACGAAATAATAATATCCAGTAATACCTAATTAGTGGGTTACATATTCGGAATTAACATTAAAACAATTTAATCACAGCAAAACCATAAAGTATAACGTTTACAGATACGGCTTAAATGTAACCAACATTTATTCCTTTTATTATCAAATTTCGCAATAATATAAAATTGTAAAAGAATCTAGACTACAATAATGTTTTTAAGAGATTTCGTTCCCGTACAATACCTTGTCAGACACAAAGGATCATATTTTTCATTTAATTTCGCCTGATATGATTTCTTTTCCAATAAAGCATCGTCGAAACGAATGCCTCGTTCGTATCTTTTGTTGTTATTGTGCGCGAAATATAACATCACGGGATGGAAAACAAAACTAATTAACATAGGAGTATCCTATGCAGTTGATAGCTCTTTAATTCCGCCTTTCCCTGGATTTCGAATTTCTGCCACAAATAAAATCCTCGACATAAACGAATTAGGTCAGAGTTTAAAATTAACAACAGTTTTTCGAATACAAATACGCGAATATACATTTGGCTTCATAAACACTTCATAAACACAAAGCTAGTTAAAATTAATATTTAGCCAGGATTTCATAGTTCGACAGAGACGCTTATCGCATAGATCATATTAGGGTGTAGAGGTATCTTTGCAGGGTATATGGGGATGTTATGTAATGGAGAATAATTTTATTGTGAATTAATTTACTGCCCAATTATTTCCACACAATTGAGTACGAAAATATTGCATCAATTTTATATCCTTTTTTTCTATAATGTATCGTTGGACAAGAAATAAAACAACAATTATAAGAAACTAGCTAATATGTCACCCGATCCCATTCATTATTCACAGCCAATACTTTAATTTGTTTATGTCTACCTTTTTAAATTTAGTTTTTTCAAAGTTTCGACTTTTAAAACTTCGACTTTAAAATTTCGCCACTTTTCAAATTTTCGATTCTTTTATTGTCATTCAATGTGTCGAACAGATCACCTTTTTGAAAAATTTGACTTTTTAGACATTTCATTTTTTTTAATTTAAAATCTCTGATATTTCAGTTTCCCTGAAAAAATTAAAATGTCGGGTTTTTATAATTATATTTTTCTAAAATTCCGATTTTTTTCCAAATTTTGAATATTTTATCAAAATTTTGACTTTTTCAAAACTTTCGCTTAACATTTTTTTTTTCATACAATTTTCAACATAATATTAACTCTTTTCAAAATTTTGCTTTTTTGAATATTTCGAATTTTTTATAAAATCTTTCTCACCAAAAAATGGTAGATTTTTTGGAAAGCTTGTCGCCGAAAATTGTTTAAAATGCCCATTTTTTATAAAATTGTATTTTATCAAAATTTCGACTTCTTGTCAAAATTTGGGGTTTTAAGACTTTCGACTTTTTTTAAATCTGTCTCTTTAAAAAAAGTTGTTTTCTTTTAATTTTGGATTTGAAAAGTTTAGATATTATTTTTTAAAATTTTGACACCTTTTGAAAATCTTGACTTCCTGAAATTTTTTCTAAATTTCCACTTTATTTTTTAAAACTAACTTGTTTAAAGCTGTTTAGAAAATTTATTCATTTTATCAAATTTCTTGAATTTTTTGAAAAGGGCGACCTTTAATAGTATCTTTCAAAATGTTGACGTAATTCTTCTAAGGTTTGATTTTTTTAAATCCTAATTTTCTAAGAAAATTTTGAAATTTTTTGAAATTTCGTCATTTTTCAAAATTTTGATTTTTAAAAATTTCCACTTTCTTTAAAATTTCGCCTTTATCTAAAAATACTGATTTTTTTTAATCAACTATTGTTGAAATTCTGGGTTAATTTGCAAAAATTTCGTTGCATTTTAAAGTTTTAGTTTTATTTCCAAAATTAGAATTTTTTTCAAAATGTCAATGACTTTCAACATTTTGGCCTTTTTGAAAATCATACCTTTTCTTTGAAAACATCTACATTTTTTAAATTGATTTTCTCTGAAATGTTAGTTTCTCTGGAAAAATGAAAATGTCGGGTTTTTTTATTGAATTTTTCTATAATTCAGATTTTATTTCAAAATTTTGAACTTTTTATTAAATTTTGATTTTTTAAAAACTTTTGCTTAAAAATTTTTTCTAATGCAATTTGCAACTATGCATAATATCAACTCTTCTCAAAATTTTACTTTTTTGAATATTTCGACTTTTTTAAAAGCTTTCTCTTTCAAAAATTATAGATTTTTTGGAAAGCTTAACACCGACAATTTTTTTAAATGTTCATTTTTTTGAAAAATTTGATTTTTTCGAAATTTCGACTTTTTGTCAAAATTTAGAGTTTTAAGAATTTCGACTTTTTTTAAATCACTCTCTTTAATAAGGTTGTTATTTTTTAATTTTGGATTTTAAAAATGTAGGCATTACCTTCGAAGATTTTGACATCTTTTGAAAAGCTGGACTTTCTGACATTTTTTCCAAATTTTCACTTTATTTTTTAAATTTTAGCTTTTTTAAAGCTTTTTAGAAAATTTCTTCATTTTATCAAATTTCTTGAATTTTTTGAAAAGGTCGACCTTTAATAGTATCTTTTCAAAATGTTGACATAATTCTTCAAAAGTTTGATTTTTTTTAAATCCTAATTTTCTAAGAAAATTTTGAAATTTTTCAAAATTTCGTCATTTTCAAAATTTTGATTTTTAAAAATTTCCACTTTCTTTAAAATTTCGCCTTTATCTGAAAAAATCGATTTTTTTTTAATCGACTCTTGTTGAAATTTTGGATTATTTTGCAAAAATTTCGTTGCATTTTAAAGTTTTGGTTTTATTTCCAAAACTTAAACTTTTTTCAAAATGTCGATGTTTTTCAAAATTTTGGCCTTTTTGAAAATCATACCTTTTCTTTGAAAACTTCGACATTTTTTTAAACTGATTTTCTCTGAAATTTCAGTTTCTCTGGAAAAATCAAAATGTCGGGTTTTTGTATTGAATTTTTCTATCATTCAGATTTTATCTCCAAATTTTGAACTTTTTATCAAAATTTTGACCTTTTCTAAACTTTTGCTTAAAAAATTTTTTTTCATGCATTTTCAATTATGCGAAATATCAACTCTTTTCAAAATTTTACTTTTTTGATTATTTCGACTTTTTTAAAATCTTTCTCTTTCAAAAATTGTAGATTTTTTGGAAAGCTTGTCTCCGACATCTACATTTTTTAAATTGATTTTCTCTGAAATATTAGTTTCTCTGGAAAAATGAAAATGTCGGGTTTTTTTATTGAATTTTTCTATAATTCAGATTTTATTTCCAAATTTTGAACTTTTTATTAAATTTTGACGTTTTCAAAACTTTTGCTTAAAAATTTTTTTTAATGCAATTTTCAACTATGCATAATATCAACCCTTTTCAAAATTTTACTTTTTTGAATATTTCGACTTTTTTAAGAGCTTTCTCTTTCAAAAATTGTAGATTTTTTGGAAAGCTTAACACCGACAATTTTTTAAAATGTTCATTTTTTTGAAAAATTGTATTTTTTCGAAATTTCGACTTCTTGTCAAAATTTGGGGTTTCAGGGCTTTCGGCTTTTTTTAAATCTCTCTCTTTAAAAAAGTTTTTTTTTAGATATTATTGACGAGAACTTTGACATTTTTTGAAAACCTTGACTTTCTGACGTTTTTTTCTAAATATACACTTTATTTTTTTAAATTTTATCTTTTTTAAGGCCTTTTAGAACATTTCTTCATTTTATCAAAATTGTTGCATTTTTTGAAAAGGTCGACTTTTAACAGTATCTTTTCAAAATGTTGACATAGTTCTTCAAAAGTTTGATTTTTTTAAATCCCAATTTTTTACGAAAATTTTGAAATTTTTCTCACTTTGGACATTTTTCAAAATTTTGATTTATTTTTCACTTTCTTTAAAATTTTGCCTTTATCTGAAAATATCGATTTTTTTAAACGATTCTTCTTGAAATTTGGGATTATTTTGCAAAAACTTCGTTGCATTTTAAAGTTTTTGATTTATTTCCAAAATTTGAACTTTTCAGTGTCGATTTTTTCAACATTTTGGTTTTTTTAAAAATCATACCTTTGTTTTGAAAACTTGGACATTTTTTGAAATTAATTTTATGTTTCAGATTTGCGAGTTTTTAACTTTTTTCTCAAAGTTTCAATCCACAAAAATTTAAATGTTTAAACATTTTGACCCATTTTCGAATTTAGGGATTCCGAAAATTTGGGTGTTTAGAAGATTTCACTAAAATTTCTTCATTTCTTCCAAATCTCGACATCTCTACCTAAATTCGAATATTTTTAATTTCCAGATTATGTTTTAAAATTTAAATATTTCTTTCGAAAATTTGGCCATTTTTTTAATATTGGCTTAATTGGCGTAATTCTGATCTTTTTTTTTGAAGTTTTAACTCTCTATGAAAGCTTCTGACATTTTTCAAAATTTTGACTTCTTTGGAAATTTTGATTTTGTGGAGAATTTCCACTTTCTTTAAAAAAAAAACACTTAATATAAAAATATCTAAATTTTTATAAAACAAAATCGGAAAAATTCTCGACATTCTGAAATATAGATTAATTTCTAAAAAATGGCGCAATTTTTAAGAAAGCCAAATTTTCCAAAAAGTTAAAATTTGAAAAAGAAAAGAAAAATTTTGAAAAATGTCGATATTTTTATAAAAAATAAAGATTTTCAAAAAAAAATCAGTCGAAATTATGAGAACAATTCTTAGAAATTAAAAAAATCTAAATATTATAAATGGTCAAAAATTCAAAAAAAGAGATTTTGGAAATAAGTCAAAATTTGGAAACATGAATAAATTTTATAAAAAGGTCGAAATTCGCAGAAGGCAATTTCCAAAAAAAAATTTTCAAATTTTGGAAAAGAAGTACAAAAATTTGAAAACAAAGAACAAAATTTTAATAAAAAAATATTACTAAAAACATTTAAAATTTTTAAAAAGAATAAAGATTTTCAAAAGTCGGGAATTATAATAAACAAATGAAAAAAATTATAAAATTATCAAATTCTCAAAAAATTTCATTTCTGAAATTTCAAAATTTCCCAATAAATTCGAAATTTTCGAAAAGATCGAATCTTTCAAAGATCGAATCTTTCAAAAATCAAAGTCGTAAATTTTAAATAAGTAAAAATTTGTTTTAAAAAGTAGGAATTTTGAAAAAAGCGAAATTATGAGAAGAGCGCCTCGCTAGTTGAAAGGTCCTGCTGTATGGGCATTGGATTTATATGATACATCGAATATCGAATAAAATTACCGATGCATCGAAACATATCGATTAATCTTTTTCGATACATCAATTGAATGTTATATCGATGTTTTAAAAGTCTTAGCACTCTCACAATTATATATCAGTTTAATCGATAAACTAAAATGTTTAATCAACAAAAGGAATTATCTATTTAAAAATGGTAAACAACTGTCAACGTACTGTCAAAAATCTTAATTTGCTGTTTGCCCACTCGAATGTGGGCACCAAAATTCGTCACAATGACAAAGTACGTCAGAGCGTACGTTTAAGGCCCTTGTAGATCCCCTTAGAGATCGAATTTCCAAAAATCCCTTTTTAGTGTGCGCCCACATTATAAAAAGAACCTTCGTGAGTTAACGATATGGGCTGTGCGTTGATATATCCCTTTGTTCTAATCGCGTGTACAGGATTCCTTGTTTTTGTGATTCAGTGTATTTTGGAGAAACGGGGCGATCATTTAAGACGCGAATATCCGAGCATCAAAGATGTCTTAGATCTGGTTTATTTTCGCGGTCAGCCATTGCGGAACATCAACATGAGACCGGACATAAGATTCTCTTTGATAATATTTTAGTTATATCCAATATTCCCAGTTACTATAATAGGAAGATATGCGAGGCCAT
The DNA here is from genome assembly GCA_028583605.1 of Dastarcus helophoroides. Classification (NCBI taxonomy): domain Eukaryota; kingdom Metazoa; phylum Arthropoda; class Insecta; order Coleoptera; family Bothrideridae; genus Dastarcus; species Dastarcus helophoroides. Next base: position 30,922,472 of record CM053331.1, on the reverse strand, counting down.
TGAAATCCAAAAATTCGCCAAAAACATCAACTGGGCGACGGTTACATGCTTTCCTCCATCTGGAAACCAACTCTTTCCTCTCAGAAGAGCTTCGCCACTGGTATGGTGGACATACTGAGTTGCCGTGCTCTTCTGTCTAAACTTTCTTATCCTTTGTACCAATTTTCAATTCAGAAGAGTTTCGCCTCTGGTATGGTGGACATAATGGGTTACCGTGCTCTGATGTTTTGAAATTGTCCTTTTTATACTTTCATTTTTGCATATTCCCTTATATTTCACTTTTTATTTATTGTTTCTTTTCTTTGTTCCTGAAGAAACCCCCAACGATGGTGGGCAAAACGTCGAACACTTTTAGTACTTCTTTGACACGGTCCAAGCCTGGAAGAAGTATATCCTGTAAAATAACCATTCTTTCAAAATGTCGACTTTTCTCATTCCCATAAATTTGACTTCTTTTAAAAATGTTGACGTGTAAAACATCCATTCTTTCAAATTGTCGACTTCTCTCATTTCCAAAATTTAATTTTTTTTTCGAAACTTTGTAAAATTTTAGCTTTAGGGGCATTATTTTGGTTTTTTGGAAAAATTTTACTTTTTTTGATTATTTTTGTCTTAGTAAAAATGTTCATTTTTGAATAACTCGGCTATTTTAAAATTTCATTTTTTTTTAAATATTTTGGTTTTGTCTGAAAAATTTTTTGAAGCATTTTAACCCTGTTTAAATTTTTAACTTTATTTTTGGACATTTTGACCTTTTTTCAAAATTTACACCCTGTTATTTAAAATTGGAATATTTTTTTTTGTTGACCTGAAATTTTCACCCCATTCGCAATCCGACTTTTTTAAATTCGGTTTTATTAATAAATTTCAATTATTTTATAAAATTGGAATTTTTTGAAAGTTACGGCTTTTGAAAACTTTGATTTATACTTGAAATATTAGATTTATTTTTAATTCGATTTTCTTTAATATTTCAGCTTCATTTGAATTTTGACCCTATTTCAAAAATCTGACTTTTACATTTTTATTCAGAACGTTGCCCTTTTTAATATCCCGTCTGATTTTGTATTTTAAAATTTTCGAATTTAAAGGTTTTCCTTTTTGGGAAATTTAGACTCTTTTGACTTATTTTATTTTGTATTTCAATTTTTTAGAATTCATACTCCTTTTATAAAAATTTTAACATTAGTTTTAAGAAATTTCGAAATTTTGACATTTGACTCAATATTTTCACAAATAAGTTTTATTTTTAGTATTTCTATTAAAAAACTTAAACACGATGATTTTAAATGATTATTTCAAAGTTCTGTTAAACCTGAAATTTTCGCTATTTTCTTTGATGTTTAAATCGAACATCAAATTTCAAATATAATTTTGGAGAGACATTTTTGTAAACTCTCGGAATTTCGACTATTTCTTAAAACAACTTAAAATTTATTTTGGTTTAGTTAACTATTAGGTTACTTTGATCAAATTTCAAATGATTTTTGAATTTAAACAGTTGAATGCTTTTTTTCACGTTATAAAAAAATGGCGAAAATTTTGCTCCTGTATAAGAATTCTAAAATACACAGACCAATAGGTTTGAACATTTATTAGATTCGAAGCTTGAAAACCAAATACCGGTTTCAATCTTGTTAGATCTCGTCAGTTTGGTATATCCAACTCAGATGCTAATAAATGTTTCGACGAGTAAGTATTAAAGAATTCACGGACGTCAAGCGTGTGATTTCCTAGTACTACCGTCACCTATTAGTCCATAGAGAAACTATGACCATCGCAAATAATGTCGTGTGCAAGTAAAATGCAACCTAGACTACAAATTCATGCAGCCCTTCAGGCGTGTATAGTGAATCATAGGTAGCTGAACTACCAACAGTTGAAACACTGCCACCTAGCGAAGCGCTTGCTTTCTAGGAAAAAGTTCCCAGAAGACAAGGATTCTAATGCACAGACCAATAAGTTTGAACATTTATTAGATTCGAAGTTTCGAAACTAAATACCGGTTTCGATCTTGTTAGATCTCGTATTTGGTATATCCAACTAGAATGCTAACAAATGTTTCGACAAGTAAATACTAAAGAATTCCCGGACGTCAACATTTTCCTGGAGAACAACCGCTTCGCTAGGTGGCAGCGTTTCAACTGTTGGTAGTTCAGCTAATTATGATTGACTATACACTCCTGGAGGGCTGCATGAATTTGTAGTCTAGGTTGCATTCTACTTGCATGCGACCCTGTTCAAAGTGTTTAATAACTTTGTTTCCTGAAATATTCGTTTAAATAATGCAGATATTGACAAAGTTCTGGTTGTATTTGAATTGAATTTCAAGGGAACGAAAGAAGTACATTGGAAAGTGGAGTCAATTTGAATTATTGAAACAGGCTTAATAGGTATTTATGCTCGAACGGATTGCTTGTGCAAATCTCGTTTGCAAGGATATGAATTGTGGCCAATATTCTATTTCTTGACTACGATTGATACAATGATACACTGTAAAAAAGCCTAAACTTCATTTCACAATTTACACATTTTATGTCTGTTTGAGAAAATGAACCGGCAATTAGAGGTGTGGCACTGCTTTGGCCGGAAAATCAGATAGGACGCACGGGGCGACTGTTTATTCAGTGTCAGGTGTTTATATTTGCCCCAAAATACGCTTGATTAAAGGGATTACAGTCTAGAGGCTGTTAGTATTTGGAGCATAACTAGGAGATATCCGAGCGAGATTCCTTTGCTTGATGCCATGCCGCTACAAATTTGTTTCAAAATTAATATCCGCCGCTATCCTGGGTATTATCATGGGGCCAAAGTTGAAAGAAAAATTTTAGAAAGCCTTGCAATAGATTGTAAGGGTTTATTATTTTTCATCGATGTCTTAAGCTTGATTCGGAAGTGGATTGCCTTTTCTCTTCACTTTGAAAAAAACATATCTGACAAAAAAACTCTATTTACGATGACATTAGCAATGATCTAACTTTTACTGTACTGAAATCTTGTTCCAAGTGTCATTAACAGCTCACTGACTACGACGGATGACTAGTGCAGTCTAGGTCGTACTCTATTTGCAGAAGGCTTGTTGGAGTTATTATACAGTTGCTTCCCAGATATATAGGTGTCGCTGTACTTATAAATCACATGGACGAAGTCCATTCATTTCTAAGGTTATATTTGAGAAAAGTTTTAGTAGGATATGGCAAACTCGCGAAATCTAATAAGAACCAAGCCAGTCACTGATTCCTAAACTCTGAATTTAATAGGTGTTCAAACCTATTGATTCGTGTGATTGTTGATTATAGAAAAAACACATTTTAATTGTAAGTATTTAAATTAATATATGATCAAAAAATCTGTAACTATGTTTTCGCAACTGTCTCGTCATGTGAACGCTAAGAGCAGTCGTGGCCCAGGAGATCGTAAACGATGTCCATTATGTATGTCTTTATGGATATCTAAGAATTACTTAGTTGTTTAGACGTTAATCATGGGACAATGTGTTTACATTGCCCCATTACTGAGACAATAAAAAGTTTTTCTTTATAATGATAGATCGAATTTAAATTCATTTCCAGCAGCCAAGTTAATTTTTTTGAATTTGTGGAACTATGATATTGATGGAAAAGTTCAGAGTTAACATGATGAACGTTTATCGAATTTTAACACCAATGGAGAATACTTGCAGTAATCGTATTATCAGTTGACGATATCAAATGAAGAACATATCGACAACTAATAATACGATTACTGAAAGTATTCTCCAGAGGTGTTAAAGTTCGAAAACCTTTTATCGCGTTCACTCAGAATTTTTCCATCAATATCCTAGTGCCACAAATGCAAAAAAATTAACTTGGTTGCTGGAAGTGAATTTAAATTCGATCTATAATTATAAAAAAAACTCTTTATTGTCTCAGTAATTTCGTCGGAATGAAAAATGAGAATCGACTTAATGGAAAGCTTAAATTAACATTAAAGGCTGTAATTGTCAATAAATGTAAGTCCAAGGTGAGCTTGTGTGAGCGAATGGGGCGGCAAGTAAATTAGAATTTGTCGATTGTGCAAATAGCACTGTTGCGTGATCACTCTTCCCGACCGCACTTTTATCAATTAAATCGCTTAATGAAAAGCCCCACACCGCCTTATACCGGAGTCTCAACTTTCAACGATTTTTCAATTATCTGCGTCCCACTTTGAAATTAATTTGCACAGTTACCTTTGCGTTTTTTTAGTAGGATTCTTGCCCAGGAAAATAGAACGCAGTTTGAACTTTTCAAAGCCTGAAGGCTTACGTGATCGGTTGAAAACAAATTAGCAATTAAAAATAATTATACATATTTTCCATAGTGTGACTCATCGAATAGGCTGCGTATGGTATAACTGCCAGAATTTTGTTGCAAAAATCATAGAACAAGTTTCAGCTTCCTATGTAGAGATGTCATTCTCCTATTTTTTTTTTAATGAGAATGAGGATCAGGCTATACGTCATTGAAAAGAATTTTTGATTAACTAATACTAGTGCTTCGTTTTTGAAATTTGGCCAATTCGCTTGGAAGTTATGTCTTCAAGTTTCATCAAGACATTTTTAATTCCTGACCAATCTTTATTGGAGGAAAATCAGAGTTGAGAAAATAAGAGCATCCTGTAACTTCTAAGGTACGCTTTCTCAGGGAGACTATTAAAATGATCGTTCAGGGATCGTTCAGCGATGTCTTATGGACATAGGCGCAGGTAAAACAGGATAGGGTGAGTCGCTTGCTTCCCTTCCTGGTTCAGTAATAAACCGAAAATTTGTATTAGTCAACTAGGGAACTTTTCCCAAAATTTTTCTTTTTGTCTTTAAAATTCATTCTTTCCCGGGAAACATTTTTTCAAAATGGAGACTTTTTTGTCAAATTTCGTATTTTTTACAACATTTGTCCTTTTCTTTTTAAATTTCGCAATTATTCATAAAATTCTTTTATCAAACATGATTTTGTCAACATTTCCTATTTTTATTTAAATATTCGTGTTTTTTTTGAAATTTCACCATTTCTAGAAAATTGACTGTTTCTGAAAATTTCAACTTTTTTTAATTCTGGAAATTTCAGCTTGTTTATTAAAATTTACCTTTTCCTGGAAATTTGGTCGATCTTCTAATGATAGAGAATATTTTATGGAAATTTAACATTTTTATAAAAGCAGTAAAACTGCGAAAAAATTTTCCTTGTAAATTTCAACTCTTTTTTAGTTCAAATTTCTAAAAATTTTAACTTGTTTGTCAAAATTTTGATGTGTATTATAATTTTGGGCATTTTCTGATGCCACATTAAGGCAAGGTATGGCGCCTGTTTTTCTCTGACTAATAATAAAGAAACATGAATTTTCACCGAAAAATTTTCGAATTTTTTTAACATTCGTTTTTGCTTCTTTTCTTAATTTTAATAAAATCTGACCCTTTTCTTTTTTTCCAAAAATTATCCTTTTTTCTTCAAAATTCATCCTTTCCTTAGAAACATTCTTCCGAAATGGCGACTTTGTTCTCAAATTTCGTACCATTTACAATGTTTGTCTTTTTCTTTTGACATTTCACAATTATTCAAAAAATTCGACTTCTTTTATCAAAAATGGTTTTGTAAAAATTTCGTATTTTGTTTTAAATGTTTGTCGTTTTTTTTCCGAAATTTCGCCGTTTCTCGAAATTCGACTGTTTCTGAAAATTTCGACTTTTTTTTATTTCTGAAAATTTTAGCTTGTTCATTAAAGTTTGCCTTGTCCTGGAAATCTCATCAATCTTCTGACGAAAGAGAATATTCTTTGGAAATTTAACATTTTTATAAAAGCAGAAAAGCTGCGAAAAAATTTTCCTTGTAAATTTCAACTTTTTTAATCCAAATTTCTCCAAATTTTAACTTGTTTGTCACGATTGTGATGTGTATCACAATGTTGGGCATTTTCTAACGCCACATTAAGGCAAGGTAGGGCGCCTGGCTTCCTCTGACTCTAGTAGTAGAGAAAAATAAATATTTACCGAAGAATTTTCGATTTTTTTAAACTTGGTTTTTGCTTTTCTTTAAATTTTGACAAAATCTGACCCTTTTCTCTTTTTTCAAAAGTTTTCTTTTTTCTTCGGAATTCATCCTTTCCTTGGAAACATTCTTCTGAAATGGCGACTTTTTTCTCAAATTTCGTACTTTTTACAATATTTGTCTTTTTCTTTTGACATTTCACAATTATTCATAAAATTCAACTTCTTTTATCAAACATGATTTATTTAAATGTTCCTTGTTTTTTTTTTCTGAAATTTCGCCATTTCTCGAAATTCGACTCTTTCTGAAAATTTCGACTGACCTTTTTTATTTCTGCAAATTGCGGCTTGTTTATTAAAAATTTGTCTTTTTCTGGAAATCTTGTAAATGTTCTAGTGAAAGAAAATATTCTTTGGAAATTTAACATTTTTATAAAAGCAGAAAACCTGCGAAAAAAATTTTCTTGTAGATTTTAAGTTTTTTAATCCAAATTTCTGGAAATTTTAACTTGTTTGTCAGAATTTTGATGTATACCATAATGTTGGGCATTTTCTGATGCCTTATTAAGGCAAGGTAGAGCGCCTGTCTTCCTCTGACTCCATATAAAGAAAAATAAATATCCACCGAAGAATTTTCGATTTTTTTAAATTTCGTTTTTGATTTTTTTCTAAATTTTGATAAAATCTGACTTTTTTCTCTTTTTTCAATTATTTTCTTTTCTTCTTAAAAATTCATCCTTTCCTTGGAAACAGTTTTCCGAAATGGCGACTTTTTTCTCAAATTTCGTACTTTTTACAATATTTGTCTTTTTCTTGGACATTTCATTCATAAAATTCGACTTCTTTTATCAAACATGGTTTTATAAGAATTTTGCTTTTTTATTTAAACGTTCGTCGTTTTTTTTTTGAAATTTCGTCATTTCTCGAAATTCGACTGTTTCTGAAAATTTCGACTTTTTTTTTATTTCTGCAAATTTCAGCTTGTTCATTAAAATTTACCTTGTCTCGGAAATCTGGTCGATCTTCTGATGAAAAATAATAATTATTTAAAATCTAACATTTTTATAAAAGGAGAAAAATTACACAAAAATTTTCTTTGTAAATTTCAACCCTTTTTTAACCCAAATTTCTGTAAATTTCAACTTGTTTGTTAAAATTTTGACGTCAAGCATAATGTAGGGCATTTTCTGATCCCACATTAACGCAAGGTAGGGCGCCTGTCTTCTTCTGACTCCAGTAGTCAAGAAAAATAATTATTCACCCAAGAATTTTCGATTTATTTTTCTTAAAATTTCGTTTTGCTTTTTTTCTAAATTTTGATAAAACCTGACTCTTTCTGGAAAATTTTGAATTTTCACCAAGATCAAACGCTTTTTCTAAAAATTTAAAGCCCTTTTGCAAATTTTTGATTATTTTTTCGTAATTTCAGATTTTTCTCGAAGTTTTCATTACTTTTTTTAAAGATATTCTCGGTAATTTATTTGCGAAGTATTCATATTTGTATGCAGTTTTATTGGCTTTTTCTTCGCCGGTCACTCCTTTCACAATCCTAAATTTCAGTACCTTCTATTAAGGAATGGCAATCTGTTTTAGATTGCCGCAAACAGCGATTGCGTTGGATCTTGGTTTGTCAATCGCTGTTTGGGACTCAACACTGAAAAACACTTTAAACTATATTAAAATTTAAACGACGTAAAAAATAAATAACAACAAGATTATTTAAAATTTTAACGTTTCGAGCAGCCCATCGTCAGAAAACCAATTCAAATGTATTCCTTTACAAATTTTTTGTAAGCTGACAAACCAAGATCCAACGCAATCGCTGTTTGCGGCAATCTAAAACAGATTGCCATTCCTTGATAGAAGGTACTGAAATTTAGGATTGTGAAAGGAGTGATCGGCGAAGAAAAAGCCAATAAAACTGGATACAAATACTTTTTTTTTAATTTCGACTTCTTTTCTTAAAATTTGTCTTCCTATGGAAAATTTTGAATCTTTTGTTCATTTCGAAGTTTTCGCCTAATTTTGCTTTTTTTTCCAAATTTCGATACATTTAGTTTTCTCTGCAAATTTCGGTTTTTTAGAATTTGATTTTTTAGAAATTTTGAGTGGTTTCCCAAAGTTAGCCCTTTTCACGAAATTCTGATTTTAATCTCAGTATTCAATTGAAATACAGTATCTCTCTAAAGATGATAGGTTGGCTGTCGAAACGCGTTAGAGCAACCTTTGTTGTGTTTTTTCATCTTTCTTGGTTTCAGGGGACAAAATTTGTATTTCAATTTTTGAAGATAACCAAGGACCACTCCGTTCCACCAAAATCAGTATTCGATATTTACTATTTCTGGAAATTTCGTCTTTTTTCCGGTAAATTCGTCTTTTTTTTTCAAGATTTTCACTTTTTTCCTGAAATAACATTTTTCCTAAAACTTGTTTTTTTCACAAAATTCGTCCTTTTCAAAATTTCGATTATATTTTCACAATCCAAATTTTCGGATTTTGTTTCAAAGATCGTTCATGTATTGCAAAATTCTGTTATTTTTCGAAATATTTGTCTTTTGCAACAAATTACGGAATGATAATGAAAATGTTCAGAAACATAATTTTGGAGGATTTCGAGAAAAAATGTCTTGTAATTTCAACATTTTTATTGAATTTTAAATTTTGAGAACAATATTTTTTGAAATTGATATTTTTCTTTTTCAAAATTCGACTTTTTTAGAGAGTTGCGTCTTTTTACAGGATTAGAACTTTTAAAATTTTAACTTTTAAGAAATTTAAACATTTTTCGAGTTTTTGAGATGGATTAGATTTTTATTTTTAATATGGTTTCTTAAAAATTTAAATACAAATATTGTCCCCTGAAACCAAGAAATATTAAAAAACACAACTGAGATTGCTCTAATTTTAGTCTTTTTTGGTTTCAGGGGACAAGATTTGTATTTCAATATTTAAAGGTAACCAAGGACCAGCCCAATCCACCAAAAAAAAAAGATTTATTAAAAATTCTAACTTTTTTCTAAATTAATACTTCATTCTTAACATTTCAATTATTCTCTTAAAATAGACCTTTTTATTAAAAATCTGGAATATATTCTTGAAAATTCGATATTGTTCAAAAATCGTGAATGTTTTTCGAAATCCGTTATTTTTTTGAATAACTATTTCTTTAATTACATTGGTTAACACTGATTTTGTTTCACGAAATCATAAAACCGTACATATTTTTTTTTCCATCACTTGCAGTTTTCTTGTGGCAAGGTAAAATTTATTTTTGGAAATGTAGTCTTATTATATACTGTAACTGAAAATTGTAAAGCATTTACACATGTAAAGCTCTCTGGTATATTTCTGTCACCACTTCATGTCAAATTAGGCTTATGAAAAATTTTCTAGAGAGGATGGGTCCCAATAAAAATGGATTTTTAAATTTCAAAGAGAAATTTCCCGGAATGAGTGCAGTAGTAGTAATAGTAGAACCTCAAATTAGGGAAATTAATAAAATACTTGTTGTCTAAAGAAAAATTAATGTTTTGAAAAAATCACCATAAAGATGCTTCAAAAATTTAATTGGAAATTTTTTGGTTTACCATAAGAGTAACATCTAAAAATATTTGGTTAAAAAACTGTTATTGGGGAGTAAAAGTTTGGGTTGCAATATGGGGATCAAGATTCATGTTTTGGACACATATCTTGACTTTATCCCTACGAATTAGGGAGATCTGGGGGGCTTCATCATTCCTTATCTAAGTGATAAGGAATGATGAATGTTTCATGGAGACATTTCAATGCTGGAAAAACTTTATCAGGACAGATTAAACTCAAGGGTGTTGACTGACTCCTACTGCTTTATCAAGAGGGACCAATTGAAAGCTAAATAATCTAGAAAAACAAAGGTTATAAGTTCCTAATGTACATATTTTATGTTATATTTCTAAATATCCTCCATTTTTTAAACATTTAAGAAACAAATGTCGTGGGTGATGAAAATTTCAAAACTGTTTAGTTTTAATGACCACAACAAACACTATTAAAAAATACAAAAAAGTTCATGTCACATGACAAAACTTCAATTTTGTTGACCTGTGTTAATTTTTAACTTTGATTCCTTGTAATTTCAACTTGTTCAAAATCTCTATTTTCCAAATTTTTTCTTTCATCTTAAAATTCGACATTCTCTGTTTGAAATTTTAATAGAATTCATAACTATTAAACTTTATTAACGATAAAAACGCAACAAAATTTAAAAATTCCACAAGGTTTTGATAAATATTTGCTAACACCAGACCAGTGTTAAATATTTTAACAGAAAATTAAAAATCTGAAAATAGTATTGTTGGTAAATTTTCAGAAAAATATTTCCTGTTAATTTCAAGAATCTGACAAAATTTAAATAAAACGAAAATAGTCAAACAAATATTTGAAAAGTTTATTCACAAAAACTGACTTGGAAATTTTGCCTTTTTTTGACATTTCCACTTTTTCAAAATGTTGATGAAAGTTCTCGAAATTCTCCGAAAGGATTTTTCTTAAACTTTGGCTCTTTTTAAAAAGTTTTACTTTCATCTGGAAATTTGATCTGCCTAGTTCTTGTATTTCTTAAGTGAAAATACACATTACTGAGCCGGAAGTTCTTTTGGCCAAGCATTTTTCAGAATGATTGTTGCCCTCCTTTGAAGGAAATCGTGCCTACGCCCATATTTGTGAAGGTGTTTTGCTTCGAACGACTATTGCTAGAATCGTTAACGACAATGGCACGGTTTGAATAGTCTATCAGGACAGTCAGGAGCATAGAATATTAAATTTAAAATTCTATTATCAGGAGTCAGGAGAAGGGTGAATGTAATCAATGTTTATTTCTTGTAAGAACACAGCGAGCATCATAATTTCTTTGTTTTCTATTGTAAAAATTCCTCAATGATGGAAATGAAATTTTTAAATAATGAAATCAACAACTTAGGGAATAATTACCAGTTAATGACTGTCTCCGATGCTTCAGCTATCTTTTGAGAACAGTTTGAACGAACCAGATAATGATGCAGTATTAGAACTTAAATAATCTTGACCAGTAGTTTCTAACCCTTTTAAATATGCGAGCCCTTTAGAAGTAAAAAATTCAGACGATTTCCCTTAAATAACATTAAAATTAAAAGATCTTCGAATTAAAAAATTTTCAATTGGAGTGTTTCTCCCAAATATAAATTTTTTTGCTAGAAATTTTGAGTATTTCCCTAAATTCCAATGTTATTCACGAAATTTTAATTGTCATCTGGATATTTCAACTCCTTATTTCTATTTCTTTGTTTTTTTCATTTCTGTTTAAAATTTCGACGTTTTTTTTTTAAATTCGTAGTCTCGATTTTTTTCTAAACATTTCGGTTTTAATTTTGAAGTTTCCCTATTAAACTTAACCCGAAATTTTGATTAATTCTTGAAAGTTTTAATTAAATATCGTATTTAAACTCGAAATTTTGGAATTTGTAAATTAAATACGAAAGTTTAAATTTAAACTCGAAAATTTCGACTGCAAAGTTGGACATTAAGGCTAAAAAATTTTCACAATGATTTGAAATCGTAGATTCATAAATTATTAGGTTGGAAAAGATAAAATTTTTAAACAAACTTGATTTTCTTCAAATTGCTGAAATTTTCAGTTTTAACTTTGAAGTTCTTCAGTTTTTTGAAAGCCTTTCTGGCTTTTCCAAATTTTGTTTTTTTGCTATTTGATTCATTTCTCGAAATCTGAATATTTCATTTTACCATAACTATTTGATGAATTATTAAACAAATTTCCATTTATTTTTTTATAAAACTTTGGAATTTAAAGTAAAAACTTTTACTTTGGGTTCAAGATGTCGAGAACAAGTCAAAAATTTAAATTTAACTCTTATGTATAAAACCAAGTTGTGAGATATGTACTTTTATTTTACCAAGAATTTTATTTCTATGGTTTTGTAAGCTTTTATTTTTAAATAGAGCATTTAAATTTAGTCTGTTAATTGTGGGGATTTTCGTGAAATTTTCAACCTACATAAACAAAAGAAGTTAGAAGTTTTGGTTTTGGGATTATATTGTTTTAATTAAATCCAATTCTACAAAGCAAAATTAAACTGATAATTAAATAATACAATATTGATATGTATATGAGTTTGACAATAATTCAATGAACATTAGCAAGAATGTAAACAGAAAGCCCAATCAATAGCATAATTCGCATATCATTGGTTAAGTGCTTTTTTTTACGATGCCCTTCTATTAATGCAAAAACTTATTGATTCTTTTCTACTTTTAACAAATCCTGCTTTATGATTATAAAAAATCCATTTAGTAAAAATGTTGCATTCCTTAAAAAATTAACCTCCGAATTTCTCTTGTTTTTAACAAAGGCACTTAAATTTAAAAAAATACATACTATAAATAGAAACAAAAACAGAAAACGAAATTGGGTTGTAGCTTCAGCCGAAACTCTAATTTCGGTCGATCTCTGGATTTTTCTAGATTTTTTTCTTTTTTTCTGCCAATTGAGAGTTTTCTCCGAAAAAACTTTTTCTAGTTTTTTGGTTTAAACTTAAATTTTTTCGACAATTTTGACTATTATATTGTTGCGCGTTATCGGTTCGAATGATTAACACTTGGTGAATTGTATCCACTTTATTTCTAAACTGAACTCGGAACACTGCAATTGTAATTTACTAACACTGTTCAAATTAACTTACTTATTCAATGACTTCTAACTAACTCAGTAACTAACTGAAGTAAAGCCGACCGGACCCCATATATACCGAATGTCTCAGTTGTTTGATTCCAATGACATATCTCCGTTAGTTAATAAGATACAAATTTAAAATTTGCGGTGTTTACTTAACATCTAAAGCTTCTTACACTGAGCCTAATATTCATATTCTGCCACTTCCGGTTTAACCGGAAACGATCCTAAACTTCTTATTTTCAAGAACACCTAGTATATTTTTGTCAAAATTCAAAATTTACGTATGAATTTTTTTTTAATAAAGTATTACACTTTGTAATTTCGATCTAACAATAAGAAAGGGGGCGAAATCAAACTTTAAATAGTATAAAATCGATTTTGTCGACATTTATGAAAATAATGTGCTTTGCTTTGTATTTAAATTATAGAGTTGCTAAGATACACCTCTCAAGATATGTGTGTTTGAGTTTTCTGTTAAAAAGAATAGTTATTCGGATAAGTGTGATTTTACAAATATTTTGTTGAGAGTCAAACGATAAAAAAATATGTTTGATTGAATTTTTTTAATTAGAAGGAAATACAATAATTTTGTTTATAAGAGAACGTGCTTTACGAATATCTAATTGACACAAGAACCATAAACACCGAAAAATAATGTTAAAGAAATTGTTCAAAGTGTTGTCCACTTGATTCAACGCATCATTCGACTCGATGCAAAAGTTCACGAATGGTAACACTTCTTAATAACTGGACATTAAGAGCTTCGCATTCATTCCTAATTCTATTTATTAAGTCTTCTAAGTCTGCAAGAGGTGTCTGGCATACGTTATCCTTTAAATACCATCAGAGAAAATAATTTATCGGCGTTAGGTATGGTGATCTTGGAGGCCATTTTATTGGTCTATGGGTTCCGATCCACTTATTTGGAAAAATTTGATTTAAATAATTATTTACAGCTCTAGAATTGTGATAGGGTGCTCCATCTTGTTGAAAATGCATATTGATATGTACCTTCTGTGGAACATTTTCAAGGAAGTCTAAAAATTCACCCTGAAGGAAATTTAAGTATACCGCATCAGTTAAGGTTCCTTCATAAAATTTTGGCCCAAGAATATACACACTGATCATGCCACAGCGCACATTGATTCCCCAAATTCTTTGAAAATTAGTCTCTTTTGTCCAATGAGGATTGTCCTAAGACCAATAATGTCAGTTGTGCCGATTTACAAATTCATGGAAACGACTCTCATCTGTCCATAATATTGAGCTAATAATGGCATCTTCACGAGCAGTCGCCAGCCATGCAAGAAATGCCATTCTTCTTTCATAATCTCCTAGTTCCAATCGTTGATGCAGATGGACTTTAAAAGGTCGAAGTTTGGCGGATTTTAGGATTCGCTAAATAGAAGAACGAGCAACATCACATTCTAATTCAATTTGTCGAATTGAAATATGTGGATCATTAAACACACTTCCTAAAACAGCAAAACTGTGCTCTTCTTCAGTAGCAGTCTTTTCTTTAAAAACAGTCTGTTTTTTTGAGAAAGCCCTATATATGGCTAAATTTGAGGCCAAACGGGTAAAATACATATCACTTGGCATACGCCTATCAGGACTCCATAAACACGTAACGCATCACGCCTATTTTGCCCACAGTCACGATAAATTAGGATCATTTGTAACTTTTCTACATTTGAAAAATTGTCGTTATTCATTATTAATGCCACTTTTGATCGAAGCAATTTTAAATTTTTTGTACAAATCAATAATAATAAACTGTCAACATTAGAAAGTAAACACTTTTTCAAATATTTTCAAAGCCTGCTTCAGTTTTCCTGTGTTGATTCGTTTTAGTTTGGATCATTTCATCTATCATTTAAAGTTCGATTTCACTTCCTTTTTTAGATCCAAAATACAAAGTGTAATGGAATTGGAAAGGGAATTTTAAAAAAATTCAAATTTCAAGAAAAATATACTAAATGTCCTTTAAAATAAGAAAGTTAGGGTCGTTTCGGTTAAACCGGAAGTGACAGAATATTAATATTAAGCTCAGTGTAAAGAAATTTAAGCGTTAATTAGATGACGCAAATTTTAAATTTATATCTTATTAACTAATGGAGATATGCCATTGGAATAATACAACTGAGACACTCAGTATAGATCCCGTTTAGGGTCCTAGAAAAATCCAGCAGATAAGGCTTATCGTTTGCCGAAATTTCTGGAGCGCTTATGTGCCGTTTGATTTATTATCTCGGTCGCTTCCCCTTATCAAATTTTCTAGAAAATTCCCAACTAAATTTTATAATTACATTTTGTTAAATTATTTATTTCCAAATTATTTTTTGGCCTTTATCGCTTTTGCTGTCTACCTAAATACTACTCACTTGCATTCAAAATCTATGTAAATTGAAGTTTATAGGAATTGAAATACAAATTTTGTCCCCTGGAACCAAGAAAGATTAAAAAACACCACGAAGGTTACTCTAACGCGTTAGAGCAACATTTGTTGTGTTTTTTAATCTTTCTTTGTTTCAAGGGATAAGATTGGTATTTCAATTTTTAAAGATAACCAAGGACCAGTCCGTTCTACCAAAGAAAAAAGAAAAAAATCTGTTGGAATGGCTATTAATTATTAAGAACATAATTTAATTGTGGCCTGGGCACAGATAAAAGATCAACGAACGCTGTAAGAATAAGTAATAAATTACGAGCAACATTAGTGCTGGAGCTTTAACTTTCGTCCTTCCATCGACACTTAAATATTTATTGCTTTAAAAAACATTAAATCGCTCGACATTTCGATGTACATGACGCTTTCAGGACGTTATATATCTTTTTTTGCCAAAAGGTGGACAAGGGTTAACAGTAATTTAGTTAAAAAGAAAGGACAAAATTCGGAAAGTAAACGGGAGAACCGCTTCCGAGAAACAGTAATGTGATATTAAATTGGGATACAAAAGAATACAAAGATGTTTCTTGTAAACTGACACCCTATAAAATATTACTTTATACTCAAAGGTTATTTATTTGTGGCGAGAACTGGCAAAGTCTTTTGTAAGGCTCACCCCCGTCCCTAATGTATAAAAAACGATTACAAAGACATACACAATTTGTAATAAAAATAATTCTGCTGGTAAAACCAAAGGTGCACACCCCTGCTACTTAAATTTGGTATTTTGAATTTTTGCTGGAAGTTTTAAAAACCTCGAAATGGCAACTTTAAATTACAAGACTTGGAAAACAAGTTGAAAGTTGAAACAACATTTCTACTTCTCTCGTAAAATATAATTAAGTAGCTTTCACTCAAAATTTTAAATATAAATACGACATTTCTAGGAATCTTTTTGACATTAATATTTCAACTACAGCCAACCTCCCTAAAGCGAATTCTCAGAACCTACAAAAAAATTCGCTACAGAGACTATGCAAGTGGAATGCAACCTAGACTACAAATTCATGCACCCCTTCAGGCATGTTTAGTGAATCATAGGTAGCTGAAATAGCAAAGTTGAAACACTGCCACCTAGCGAAGCGGTTGCTCTCTAGGAAAAAGTTTCCAGAAGTTTCCAGAAAGTAGCACTAAAAATGCACAAATCACATATATAATTTTATATTACATATTTATTTAAAAATATATAAACAAACATATGTAGATAAACTAAATTTAATTTAAAAATATCTGTTATTTCTGTTTGAAGAGAGAGAATTTAAAAAATGTTTGCTGTTCAAAAACTACTTGGCACTTATTTAACGCACTAAAAACAAGTACAGGTATGTTCCCAAACTGTAAATCCCCTTTATACATATGCAGGTAAATAAAGTCATTGCCATGAGGTATCCAAAAAATTGAGTACTTACTTATTTTAGACAAAATGCAATTATAAACAAAGAAACAATGTCATTAGCATGAAGTATTAAGAACTTTCTCTGAAGGGAAAGCCATTATTTAAACTAATTAAACTTTGAAAACACTTGCTTCAAAAATTCATTGTAGGGAGGTAATATTACGTGTAAATTTGCCCTGAAAAGATTCGTTATATAGAGAAATTCGTTATAGGGAAATTTGACTGTATGTTCAAATTTCGATTTTAAAATTTGTTGGTTGAAAATAAAATTTTAAACTCAAGGCATTTTTAAAAATATTGTAATTTATTGGCTGTTTTACTTTTAATTCCGAAATATTTTTTTTGGCATTTTACTTTTATTCCCTCCAATATTTTTTAACATTTTCGGTTCATCTAAAAGGTTTTTCGTTTAGTTTTCAAATTGTAGATAAAAATTACTAATTCGATCACGAAATTTTCGTTTCATGCCTTATTCGTTTGTTTATATTGCCAAAAATTTGGATTTTAAATGGATTAAATTTAATTTTGTAAGTGTGTTATATTTCTTTGAATTTATACTAAAATTCCCCTGAAACCAACAAAGGTTAAAAAATACTAGTTACTCTAATGCATTTCGATGGGCAAGCTATTATCATCAGAGAGAGTATCTCTCTAAGGATGATAGCTTCACTATCGAAACTTCAAATAGAATCCAAGAAACAGTAAACAACACAACAATTGTTGCTCTAACGCGTCTTGATAATCAATCCATCATCTTCAAAGAGTTACTATCTCTGAAGGTAATAGCTCTGTGTTATCTAAAAGAGTTAGAACAAACTATGATTGTTTTTTAATCTTTCTTGGGACATAATTTGTTGATCATCTTTTGTCGCTATTGGCTATTTTTTAAGCCAAAAAAGTATTAATTAAAAAAAGCATAACCTAACCAATATTTTGTTTCTACTTCAGCAAAATTAAAGTTGTGGAGTGGTGTTCCATTATCTTTTTTTTTAAGTTTAATCCACTCGCAAAGGGGTAACCCATTATGTTTTTAAAGCACTGCGAGTAGGATGCGAAAACAAGGATAGCTGTCGATGAGCCACCTCCTTAAACAAGGATAAGTTGTAATTTTTGAAGAAAATTCCTTTCGGTAATAGGTTCCATAACTTGGAAGTTCTATAGAAAAAAAAAGTCTCTGTAGACAGAAGTCCTCACTGTGTCAAGCTGGACTGCATAGGAGTTTGCTGTCTCCGACTGTCTAGTATGCTTTAAGAATCTTGCCCTTGGGGGAATCAATCCTATTAGTTCCTGCAAGCATCTTCCATGTCCATAGTACTTGTAGAAAAGAGACAAGTCACCGACCATACGCCTGTGCTCTAGTGTTTCGAGTGAATCAGTCAGACTCTCGTCATCCATTAGGCGAATGGCTTTTCTTTGAATTGAATCCAAGAGAGCTAAAGTGTGTTTTGGGGCTGAACTCTAAACATAAGAACAGTATTCTAGTGTTGGCCTAACTTGGGCTATGTATAGTGTAAATAGCTAATGAGATCTGAAGTACTTTTTAGCTCTAAAAAGAAAGCCTAGCTTTTGAGAGGCGAATTTGGCAGTGGCACGCACATGATCGTCCCAAGAGAAGTTAGTGCTTGCATTCACTCCTAGAATAAATAAATTAGATCCCATCGGAAGGATTTTATTGTCCATTAGTATGTTTGTTGCATTATCCCTTAATGTTTTCTTAGAGAAAACCGCAGCCTGAGTTTTTGAAACCTTGAAGTCGACCAAATTGTTTTTATCCTATTCCAGAATAATCTCGAGATCCCGATTAGTCGTTTGTAACTGCTGTTCCCTTAGTCGATCTGAAGCAGCGATAGATAATGGTTTGTCGCAGAAAAAATATGACACAAGGTTACTATTATCAGCGCAGCTGTATATAGGATTGGAAGTTAAAGCTAAGAGATCTTCTATGTGTAACAGAAATAGAGTAGGAGACCCCTGAGGCACATCTGCGTTAATCGCAAATGTCTCGGATGAGATGCCATCGACGACGACCTAAGGAGATCTGTCAGCTAAAAAATTGGATATCAAATGTCAGAATCTAGGAGGAAGACCATAAAATGATAATTTGGCGAGGAAAGATCGATGCCAGACTCTGTCGAAAGCCTTTGAGATATCCAATGTCACAATCCTAGTCTCACCATGTTTTTCCATAGCTGAGTTACAGATATGAGTAACATATGCCAGTAGATGGCCAGTGGAACATTGTTCTTTAAAACGTATTGCCTGTCGGAGATGATTCTATTTTCATCCAGATATTTGAGAATCTCAATGTTGATTAACATTTTCATCGCTTTAGATATAACAGGTGACAAGGATATAGGGCGATAGTTGTTAGCCAGATTCCTATTTCCCTTTTTAGGGGCAGGCTGCACCCTAGCAGATTTTCAGATGTTAGGGAATACACCTTTGTTGTAAGAGAGTGTGAACAATTTGCTTAGGACAGGAGTCAACTCTGGGGCGCACTTCTTAAAAACCATAGCGACGTGGGGGCTCTTTGGGCAACTTGAAGGTGGGTTAAAATTATGATTTAAAAATATTTTATCAGCATAAATATAAATTAAAAACTTATGCACTCATATCATACTCTACTCTCATAAAATGAATCACACACTGATCGAGAACCTTATTTTTAACTTATTTAATAAATGCTTTAGAAGGGATAATTCTTTGTATCTTTTCTCTATTCGTCAACAATTAGCAGCAAGGATTGTTCTTCTGGCTTAAATAAAACTACTTGCTATCTGTTTGTCGCCCCGAGCACATACAAATTAAAAGGAAGCACTTTATATCGATTTCAATAGGAGAATTTTTTAACAGATTATTGGGCTCTAAACTTCTTCAATAAGTATATGAAGTTATTTTTAGTTTGGTGTTTAGCGAAAAATCGTGTTGCTATTAGTAACTTCCAAGTCGCACTTTTTACAAAACAAATTGGGCACGCAACAACTGGACACGCTTCTGCGTTAACACGAAATATTGTGGTTATTAATCCATATAGACATGAAACGAGCGCATTCAGCTTTTTGAAAAGCTGCTTTTAAAGTTACAATGACGAAAATGTGATCGCATGTGCAAATGGAAGAATACGAAAGACATTATATGCCATTTTTCCTGCAGTCTGTTGGGGTTAAACTATGTTCATAAAATATCGATGTTGAAAAACTAAACATCGATGTATGTTCATTCAACGTATTAAACTGTTCTAGTCAAACAATCGTCATGCGAAGAGATTCAAAAGTAACAAAAGTGGTGTGGATACTAAAAGACTAAGCGACTTAAGCTCAGCTTTTTTAACAAAATATACGCATATTATATGCAGATTTTCAGCAAAATATGCATCGCAGTTACAATTATATGCACATCAATATGCATTATATGTATCATAAATCCAGAGAATTGGGTTCGACATAAAACAAACATTAAATGACCATTTATATAATATTTAATAATACTTTATTGCTATAAATCAGAAGTATTAAAACTATATTTTCATATAATAATTATCAACAAATTGTCTCAACTAAAATTCCTTGGTGCATATTATTTCGAAAATATGCCGGATTTAAAAGTTACTAGGAATTGCTTTTTCTGTTGAAAATTTTAGAGCCATATTACTTCTGAGTTCAACTTTAGTTTTTGGTGAAATTTTAAGCATTTACATAACCTTCCATGTTCTTTCAAATGAGGATAGAAACATTTTATTAAAATCATCAGCGAAAAGGTTTTCATCAGAAGAGTTGCTTCAGTTACTTTTAATTGCCTCATGGAAATGTCAAAGGAATCTAAGAACCAGTCTCGTGTGCTTCAGCAAGGTAAGCGTCCCCCCACCTTACAAATTGATGATGTCCATATTCATTTTATTTTAAAATCTCTATGTTTTACACTATAGCTGCAGCCACTATTTATTGATATTAGTAACACTTATGATCAAAATTTAACAATTTTTTCAGTTTTAACTTTTTTGAAAATTTTGAGGTTTTAAATTTCAATTTATCATTAAAAATTTCGATTCTTTCGAAAATTTAGACATGACAAAATTTTTTCTTTTTCAAAACTTCCTTTTTTAAAATTTTGATTTTTTCTTAAGATTCAACCTTTTTTTCTGAAAATTTTAAATTTTTTGAAAATCTTAACCTTTATCAAAATTTCGATTTTGTATGAGATTTTATATTTATTTTTTATATCCCAATTTTAATTAGTAGTTTTTTTAAATAATTCATTTTTTTTTCAAAATTTTTTATTTTTTCTCGAAATTCCAATTTACTGTGTTGAAAATTTCGATCTTCTTAAAAAGAAACTTTTAAAAAGATTTAAAAAAAGTTATACTTATAAAAATTGTGATTTTTATGAAAATTTTGCTACTTTTTCTTTAAAAATTTTGGTTTTCCTGAAATACAAGGTGATTCCAACTGTAGTACCATTAATTTAGGATCGTATTTTAGAGCCCAAAATAAGACGAAAAGTTTTTACAAACGTATGTCGTAAAGCGCAGGGTGTGAAATGTTAATTCCTAATTATAGTTTTTAAGCAATAGTTGCGAAACGATTACAGATAATTAAATAAAATTTGGCACAGCTTTATACCCTTTAGTGTCCTTTCCAAAAATCTAAGAATTAATTAACACATCTTAACCATGGGCGGTGCTTAAAGCGTGCCCTATTTATTTTGTGTGCACTTTTTTGAGAATTTTTTAACAAAAATATAAACTAAAAACAGTTTTACATGAAAAAGTTTTTCTTACGAAATTCGATATTGTTAGCGGTTTTCGAGTAACATGCATTTTTATATTTCGTTGCATTAAAAGCGCTTGCTCAAAAATATGGAATGTAACACATAGTTGGCATTAAAATAAAAAAATAAATTGTATTGATATTTTTATGTTTTCTTGCCACCGGTGGACACTTTGAGCAACGTCTGTAAATAAAAGCTAATGTTTTTAAATTTGTTATTTATTAAATAATTACAAAATATTTTTTTTTTACTTAAATATTAGTTAAAAATATTTTTTTTTGTAATTTTAGGTAATAAACATATCATGGCTTTTCTTTTATTTTAAAGCTAACTTTATGTCCGAGATTTTTGGGGGAGTGTTTTTAATACATCGAGATATAAAAATGCATTTTACTCGAAAACCGCTGACAATATCGAGTTTCAGTAAAAGTACCTTTTTTACGTAAAACTGTTTGTAGTTTTTTTTTGTTACGAAACTGCGATAAAAGTGCACACAAAATAAATAGGGCACATTTTAAGCACTGCCCCCCTCGATATACCCACCACTGGTTAAGTTCTGTTAAGTCCTAGATTTTCTGATAGACTCGGCAGTTGTGCCAAATTTCATTTAAATATCTGTACACGATTTGGAATTATTAATTAAAAACTATAATCAGGAATTAATATTCCACACCCTGTAACTCGGAAACGAAGCATTTTATGACACATGTTTATATAGACTTTTCGTCTTATTTTACGCTCTAAAATACGAACCCAAATTTATGGTACTACTTTTAAGATAACCTTGTATAATAATTTTGATTATTTCTCAAAATTTCCAATTTTATGTCAAATTTTTACTTTTTTGGTAAATTTTGACTTATTTTAAACAAATTGGCTCTTTTGAAAATTTTGACTATTTCTCAAAAAAATACAAAAATACCTGTTTTTGAAAATTTTTAACAGTCTGAAAATTTTGACTTTTCTTAAAAATTTTGACTCCTGCGAATTTGGATAACGAAATTGACATTTTTTTTCAAAATTTGGTCCTTTACCTAAAATACTCACTGAAAGTTTGTAGCTATTTCAAAACATACTTTTTTTTAATTTTCGACTTTTTCTCCAAATACAACTTTTGTGAATCAAATTTTTTTTTTGAAAAATTACTTTTTGTTGAAAATTTGAATCATTTATTTGACAATTTCAGGATTTTTCAAAATATCAACTCTTTCTTAAAAATATACAAAAATACATGTTTTTGAAATCTTTTTTAATGAAAATATCGACTTTCTTAAAAATCAATGCCTAAAAATTAAAACTATCCAAAATTTACGCTTTTTTTTTTAAAACTCTGACCAAAAATTTTGCCAAAATGTTTATTGTTTAAGATATTTTGAGTTTTTTTATAATATTTGCACTTTGCTTAAAAATTTTTGCTTCTGTTAAAAATTTCAACTTTTTTAAAAACATGTTTTCCCAAAATCTACCTTTTTTCGTGACGTTTTGACCACGTTTTGACCACACATGTCTAAGTTTTTCTAAAATTCAATTTTTTCTGAAATTTTTAATTATTTCTGAAAATATTGACATATTTAAAATTTCTTGGAAAATTGGGCTTTTTTCCGAAAAATTAGACTTTTTCCAAAATTCAATTTTTCTTCAAAATTCAACTTTTCTTCAAAATTTTCTTCCAAATTTCAAATTGTTCTTGAAATTTAGATTTCTTTGTAATTTTTCACTTTCTTCCAAAGAAGAAGATTTTTTACAAATTGGATCGTTTAAAGTTTCGATTTATTACTCAAAATTGCGTTTTTTTGAAAATTTAGATATTTTAACATATTAACTTAACAAATATTAACTTTACAAAACTTTATTTTTTTTATTTTTACTCATAATGTCGACTTTTTAATTGATTTCAATTTTTATTAGGAATTTGACTTTTTTAAAAATTTTGAATATTTCCCAAAATTTTAAGTTATATTGAAAATTTGGGCTTTTTTCAAAATTTGGTTTTTCCTACAATTAGGATCATTTTCCTAAAATGTTAACTATTTTCTAAAAAAAAAGTCATTTTTTTCGAGATTTCAACTTTTTGTGGATTTTTAGTTTTTGAAATAATGGCCCAAAAATTTCGAACTTTTTGGAAATCTAAACTTTTTTTTAAAAATTACACTTTATATTTTTTTTAAATTATCTACTTTCTTAAAGAAAATGACACTTTTTTGAGAATTTGGACTTTTCAGGATGATGACTTGAAAGTTTCGACGTTTTTTGGACTTATTTTGAAATAATAAATTTTTTACAAAATTTTTACCGACTTTTTCTTAAAAATTCCTATTTTTGAAATTTGAATTTTTTAAAAATTCTGATCTTTTCGAAAAATAAATTTAAATTTTCTCAAAATTTAGATACTATTCTCAACTCTACTTATTCCCTTCACATAACGTATTCTCGATATCTGCTATCTGCTACAAAAGAAATTCTCAGAAAAAAAAATTCTTGCCCAAGTTCCATTTTGTGATTAAAATAATTTTTCTAATTTTGTACACACATTTTTAGTTTAATCTTGAAGTTTTTGTTCTCTTTTAATTTAGAATTTTAATTCGAAGCTTTGAGTAAAAATCCAAATTTAAAGAGAAAAATTCAAAAATCAAAATAGTGCAAAAACGAAATTAAACATTAAAGAAATAATATTCAAAGTTTAACTTGAAAATGAAAAATTTGGATTTCTTTAAAATAAATTTGGGCAAACATCTGGATCAAGACTTAAACGTTTAATTTTTTTTCTAGCATTTTAACCATGTTGAGAAATTTGAATTTTTTTTTGAAATTATGAATTTAAATCGATTTTTCGACTAATCGAAACACGACAAAAAGAAATGTTACTTTTTGATTGCTGGTGCTAATGGATTTAAAATATAATCAGTTGAAAGCAAAGTTGTAATTAAAAGGGTTTCCGGTCAGCTTCCCTATTCATTAAAGTCACCACATGCCTTTGCTAAGAACTAAGAATATATTAGAGTCGTTTCAATCAAAAATATTAATTAAGCTAAATTAAAAACTGAAAATTTAATTTCTACATAAAATAGGCAATCTATTTGTGTCTGTCACTGTATAATGTAATAAAACTACCTATATTATATGAACCAAATATGTATGTATGTATGTATGTATGTATGTATGTATGTATGTATGTATGTATGTATGTATTGTAACGCAATGTAAATAGTTAGAATAGAATTGTAGAATTTAGTAAATTAAAAAAAGTTTCTAGAAGGTTCTGATAAGGGAAAACCGGCCCCGATAACGAAACAAACGGCAGATAAGCGTTCCAGAAATTTCGGCAAACGATAAGCCTTATTTGCCGAAAATTCTAGAAGCCGGGGGCCAAAACTATAAAAGGCGGTCAGCTTTTCCTCAAGTCAGTCAGTTAGAAGTCAGTGTAGTTAGTGGGTTAGAAATTAGTAAATAAGTAGTGAGTTACTGTTCAGTTGAAGTGTGCCGAGTTAATTTGGTAATAAAGTGGTGTAATTCACACGTGGTAATCTATTCGAACCGATAAAGCCCGTAACAGTATGTATGTATGTATGTATGTATGTATGTATGTATGTATGTATGTATGTATGTATGTATGTATGTATGTATGTATGTATGTATGTATGTATGTATGTATGTATGGATGTAGATATGTAGGTATGTATGTAGGTATGTATGTACGTATGTATGTATAAGTATGTATGTATGTGTGTATGTAAGTAGTACATAATTACCAACTTAAAATTGTTATAGCACTCGTGTAGGTGTTCATCAGACAAAAATGTTACCTGTGGAATTTACATTTTTTTAAAATAATGACTCTAGTTTAGGCAACATTTCATTTTAGTGTTAAAATTCACACTTTTTCCTGTCCAATGCAATAAAAATATGTCGAAATATGCGAAGTTTTTAGAAATATACCAGCAACACAAAAACATGCACGCATATGCAAGTTGCATAAAATTCGCTCACTAGTTATCATCCTTACACAATTTATACAATAATTGTCTAGTTGTTAACTCATATCTTTAAATTGAAGTAAAAATATTCGATTCTGGCTAATACCTGATTATCCACATAGGCAATATAGACAAGTGCCTATGGGTCCAAAGTCGTCTAAGGGTCCCGCAGCTGATTAGAAAATTTTAAGATTTTAGACTTATTTGATGTTTAGAAAGAAAATCCAAATGTTGGTATTTCAATCCTGAAAATATCTCATAGTTTTCATGATACATCTTTTCTTAAACAGTCTTTGAAAATGATGAATTTGGTCTTAAAATTTTGAGAATACTTTTTAATTGCTCAATTTTAAATTGCTGAAAATGTTTTTTTTTAATCTTTAACCTTTTTGTTTCAACTAAATGCAAAATCTCAAAAGTGTTCCTTAGAATATAAATTTGGAATTAGAAGATTGATATTTTTAGAAAAATTATAAAGAAATAAACATTTTAATATTAATTCATTTTCAGTTTATTTTCTTGGAAGAAAGATTTCAAAATTTCAAAAAAGTTCAATTTTAGTAAAAAGTCTAATTTTACAAAATATTTTTTTTTGTTTACAGCTTTTGATTTATTCTCTTTTTTACCATAATTTAGTGACTACATTTTTTTACCTTATTTTGGGAATTTCTGAAAAATTGTTTGATGAAACTCGTTTGAAATGTTATCATTTTTTTTTACTTTAAACCCAAATAATCCAATTCACCTTCGGTCTTGAAATCTTGATACGAGTATTGACGTGGCCCCGTCAGTTTTTTATTTCATTATCGCCTCTCTATTTCGTCTGTAATAGTAATCGTAACATACATTAAATTTTTGGTTCCCAACTTGCACCATTTCCAAACATTGCTGTTGTAGATAAAATATTCCGCAGTTAATTAATGACAACTATGACGTATTTATGTGTTGCTTTATTCAATGTTATCTTTTGTTCTGGTGTAGTTTCATTAACATTTACATATTT